>CM035838.1:279547776-280747776 GCA_020510985.1 Pholidichthys leucotaenia | reverse complement strand
TGGATATTTTTCTCCATGAATATTTGGGGATTATTTTTCCTTAACTCCTTGTTCCTATATGCTGTACAAAAATAATAATAATTTATTCAAATTCAAAGGCTTTGTCATCATGTGCACAGTTAAGAAATGCAACATTTCCTGAGCAATGAAATTCTTACTCTGCTCTCCGAATGAATGCCAAGGTAATAGATACTGTACACATCAATACTAATAAAGGTAATAAACACAAATAAAGGTAATAAACACTAATAAAGGTAATAAACACAAAACTTAATACTAAATACTAATACAATCCATCCATCCATCCATCCATCTTCTACCACTTTTCCGGAGGTCCGGGTCACAGAGGCAGCAGTTCAAGCAGAGAAGCCCAGACTTCCCTTTCCCCAGCCACCTGCTCCAGCTCTTCAGAGAGGATACCAAGGTGTTCCCAGACCAACTGGGAGATGTAGTCTTTACAGTGAGTACTAGGTCTACCCTGGAGTCTCCTCCCAGTGGGACTTGCCCGAAACACCTCAAGTGGGAGGTGTCCAGGAGGCATCCTAATCAGATGCCCATACCACCTCAACTGGCTCCTTTCAATGTGGAGAAGCAGCGGTTCTACTCTGAGCCTCTCCCGGATGACTGAGCTCCTCGCCCTATCTCTAAGGGTGAGTCCAGCAAGCCTATGACCGAAGCTCATTTCAGCCGCTTGTATCCGTGATCTCGTTCTTTCGGTCATTACCCAAAGCTCATGACAATAGGTGAGGGCAGGAACGTAGATTGACCGGTAAATTGACAGCTTTGCCTTAGAGCTTAGCTCCCTCTTTACCACAACGGACCAGTACAATGTCCGCATCACTGCAGATGCTGCTCTGATCCGTCTGTCAATCTCTCGCTCCATTCTCCCCTCACTCGGGAATAAGACCCTGAGATACTTAAACTCCTCCACCTGGGGCAGGAGCTTGTCCCCAACCCGGAGATGACAATCTACCTTTTCCTGGCTGAGGACCATGGACTCGGACTTGGAGGTGCTGATTCTCATCCCAGCCGTTTCACACTCAGCGGCAAACCATCCCAGTAAGACCTATAGGTCATTGCTGGATGAAGCCAACAGGACAACATCATCTGCAAACAACAGAGATGAGATCCTGTGGTCACCAAGCATGACACCCTCCATTCCCTGGCTGCGCCTAGAAATCCTCTCCATAAAAATTATGAAACAGGATCGGTGACAAAGGGCAGCCCTGGTGGAGACTAACTCTCACTGGGAATGAGTCCGACAGAGTGTTGGCAATATGAACCAAACTCTCACAACAGTCATATACAGACCGGATAGCTCGTAATAACAAGCCCGATACCCCCATACTCCCGAAGCAAAAAACCACGAGGGACGCGGTCGGATGCCTTCTCCAAGTCCACAAAACACATGTAAACTGGTTGGGCAAACTCCCATGAACCCTCAAGGATTCTCAAGAGGGTAAAGAGTTGGTCCGATGTGCCACGGCCAGGACGAAAACCACATTGCTCCTCCTGAATCCGAGGTTCGACCGACGGCCGGACTCTTCTCTCCAGTACCTTGGCATAGACCTTCCCAAGGAGGCTGAAGAGTGTGATCCCTCTTAAGTTGGAGAACACCCTCTGGTCCCCCTTTTTAAAGAGAGGAACCGCCACCATGGTTTTCCATGCCAAAGGCACTGTCCCCGACCTCCATGCAATGTTGCAGAGGCGTGTCAACCATGACAGCCCTACAACATGCAGGGCCTTGAGGTACTCAGGACGGCTCTCGTCCACCCCTGAGGCCTGGCCACTAAAGAGATTTTTAACCACCTTGGTGACCTCAGTCTCTGTGATGTGTGAGTTGTCCCCCTTGTCCACAAGCCCCGCTTCCTCTGTGGAAGGCGTGTCAGTGGGAGATCCTCGAAGTATTCCTTCCACCGCCAAACGATATCCCTAGTTGAAGTCAGCAGCGCCCTATCCACACCATACACAGTGTGGACAGGGAGCTGCTTCCCCCTTCTGAGCCGCCGGACAGTTTGCCAGAATCTCTTCGATGCCAACCGAAAGTCTTGTTCCATGGCTGCTCCAAACTCCTCCCACACCCGAGTTTTTGCTTCAGCAACCACCTGAGCCGCACTCCGCTTGGCCTGTCAGTACACCTCAGCTGCTTCCGGAGTCCCACAAGCCAACCAAGCTTGATAGGACTCCTTCTTCAGCTTAATGGCCCCCCTCACCACTGGCGTCCACCACTTGGTTCGGGGGTTGCCACCACGAGATGCACCAACGACCTTGTGGCTGCGGCTCTGGGCAGCCGCTTAAACAATGGAGGTGGAGAACAAGGCCCATTCAGACTCCATTGGAATGTGGTCAAAGTTCTTCCAGAGGTGGGAGTTGAAAACCTCCCGGACAGGGGCCTCAGCCAAACATTCCCAGCACACTCTCACTATACGTTTGGGTCTACCAGGTCTGAATGGTGTCCTCCCCTGCCATCGGATTCAACTCACCACCAGGTGGTGATCAGCTGACAGCTCTGCGCCTCTCTTTACCTGAGTGTCCAAGACATACGGTCACAGGTCTGATGACACGATAACAAAATCGATCACTGACCTGTGACCTAGGGTGTCCTGGTGCCAGGTGCCCATTTGGACACCCTTATGCTTGAACATGGTGTTCCTTATGGACAAACTGTGGATAGCGCAGACGTCCACTAACTGAACACCACTTGGGTTCAGATTGGGCAGGCTGTTCCTCCCAATCACCCCCTTCCAGGTTTCACTGTCGTTGCCCACGTGCACATTGAAGTCTCTCAGTAGGACAATGGAGTCTCCAAGAGGACCACCCTCCAGCACCCCAGTCAAAGACTCCAAAAAGGGTGGGTACTCTGTAACATCATTTGGTGCATAGGCACAAATGATGGTCAGGACCTGTTTGCCAACCCAAAGGTGCAGGGAAACAACCCTTTCATCCACCGGGGAAAACTCCAATATAGAAACTGCAAGGTGGGGGGATAAAAGAATACCCACCCCTGCTCACCGCCTCTCACCCAGGGCAACTCCAGAGCAGGCCAAGCTCCAACCCCTCTCCAGGAGACTGGTTCCAGAACCGGAGCTGTGTGTTGAGGTGAGGCCAACTATATCTAGCTAGCCGGTATCTCTCAACCTCATGCACCAGCTCAGGCTCCTTCCCCACCAGAGAGGTGACATTCCATGTCCTAAAAGCCAGTTTAGGAAGCCTGGGATCAAATCGCCAAGGTTTCCACCTTCAACCGCCACCTGATCCAAATAGCACTGGACCCCCATGGTCCCCCCTGCAGGTGGTGAGCCCATTGAAGGGTGGACCCATGTAACTCCTTCGGGCTGAACCCAGCCAGGTCCCATGGGTGGAAACCTGGCCATCGGGCGCTAGCCATCGAGCCCCTCCCCCAGGCCTGGCTCCAGGGTGGGGCCCTGGTAACCCCATACTGGGCTGGGTACACTGAATCCTTGTTTTAGCATTCATCATGAGAGTCTGTTGGATTGTTTTTAGTCTGGCCCTTCACCCAGGACCAGTTTATCTTGGGTGACCCTACCACAGGCAAATTGCCCCGGATAACATAGCTCCTGGGATCACTAGGGCATGCAACCCCCCGCCACGATAAGGTGACAATCCATGAGATGAATATTTATTTCACTATTTTTTGGGGAGTGAAATTTTTGGGGGTTAAATACTAATACCAATAGATACTATAGCTACTAATACTAATAGATACTAATAACACACATTAGGCAATTAGGACAGTTAAAGCAATTAAAACTAGAGGAAACAAGAAGAACGAAAACTGAAATTCACTGGGTGACTATAATGGACAATGGTATTTTAATATCAGAGATGACATGAACCTGAGTTGGCATAAGCCTATGTTCAGTGTGCAAATTAGCACCCAGTGTGAGAATTTCTCTGTAATGATAATACCCAGTAGACTGTACAATGATAATTTAACAGCAGAGATGATATGGACATGAGATGGGGTAAGACTATGTACAATGTGCAAATGAGCAATGTGCAAATTTAGCAATCAGTGTTTGAATTCCTATTTGCAAAGCTGTGTCCTGAGTCTGTTTTTTTTATTCAGAAGTCTGATGGCATTGGGAAAGAAGGAGTTTTTTAGTCTGGATGTCCTGTCACACTTCTGTACCTCCAGCCTGAGGGTAGAAGTGTGAACATTCTGTGCTGGGGGTGGGTGGGGTATTGGAGGATGGAGGCAGCCTTCCTTTGGACTCTGCGGTGGTAGATGCTCTGCAGAGAGGGGAGTGGAGTCCTGATGATCTTCTCCGCCGTCTTCACCATTCTCTGCAGGCATATACGGTCCAATGCAGAAGTGCTGCCATACCACGCAGTGATGCAGTTGGTCAGGATGCTCTTGATGATGCATCTGTAGAAGTTGTTGAGGATCTTGGGGTAATGCCAAACTTCCTCAGCCTCTTCAGAAAGTACAGCCACTGTTGAGCTCTCTTAACCAGCTCTGTGGTGTTTAGTGCCCACGCTGATGTGGATGCCCAGATATTTAAAGCTGCTCACCCTCTCCACCTCAAGCTCCCGGACGAACAGCGGCTGATGAGGTCCCCTCCCCTTTTTCATGTCCACTATCATCTCCTTCATCTTGCCCGTGTTGAGGGTGAGGTTGTTGTCCTCACACCATGACACTAGGCTGGCTGCTTCCCTCCTGTAGGATGCTTCATCACCACCAGTAATGTGTCCTATCACTGTTGTGTCATCCACATACTTTAAGATGACATTGTCCTTGTGGGAGGCAACACAGTCATGGGTGAAGAGGCTGTAGAGGATGGCGTTGAGAACACAACCCTGTGGGACACCTGTGTTTGTGATGATGCTGGCTGAGGTCCTGTTACCCATCCTGACAGACTGAGGCCTGCCAGTCAGAAAGTCCAGTAGCCAGTCACAGAGGATGGGGTGCAGGCCAAGTGAAGACAATTTGTTGGTGAGTTTGTTGGGGATGACCATGTCGAAGGCGGAGCTGTAGTCAACAAAGAGCATCCCGATATAGGAGTCTTTATCTTCCAGGAGGGAGAAAGAATAATGGAGTGCTGCAACAATGGCATCTGAGGTGGACCTGTTGAGCTGGTAGGCGTACTGCAGGGGGTCCAGGGTATCCGGTATGCTGTCCTGAATGAGGACCAGCACCACTCTCTCGAAGCACTTCATGACGACTGGAGTGAGTGCTACCGGCCTGTAATCATTCAGACAGTTGGCAGGCTGTTTTTGGGGAGGGGGACGATGGTTGTGGTTTTGAAGCATGGGGGACTATGTTCTGGTTGAGAGAGAGGTTAAAGATGGATGTGAGAACATCAGCCAGCTCGGCAGCACATGCTCTGAGGGCCTGTTGTCTGGCCCTGCTACCTTGTGGGGGCTGATATTCCTCAGTGCTTGGTTTACCTGACCTGATGAAACATAGTGGAGGGGGGGAGGATGCGTGTGTGTGTGTGTGTCTCCTCTCTGCACTGTAGCTGGAGGTCTCAAAGTGGGTGTAAAAGATGTTGAGATCATCCGGCAGGCTGTCTGTGGAGCTAGTGGTGCTGCTGTTGGTCCTCTCATAGTCTGTGATGTGCTGCAGGCCTTGCACATGCACCCAGAGTCAGGAATGGAGTAGAGGCTGTCCAGCTTTTCTCTGTGCTGCCTCTTGGCTGTTGTTATAGCCTTCCTCAGTCCATACTTTGCAGCTTTGCACTCGGCCTCATTGCCTGATGTAGTGATATTTAATAAAATATAGTGTAATAAGGTACAGGAATTATTTATTTTATTTAATAGTGGGTGTGCGAGGGGACAGAGTTATACCGTCACCCCTATACTCACTAAATAAAATAGGAAATCACTTGTAAAAAGGGGGCACCAGTTTTAAAAGAACAACTTGTTACTGAATTAATTTCAATTAATTAATTTCCGTACCTTCAATTACTTAATGAATCAGTCTCAAAATTTAATGAGTTCTTTTACTGCCATCACCCAGAAAACATATATGCAAAGGAAAAATGCTTCAACTTCTCTCGTTTACAATTTTATTAAATGAAAGTCATTCAGGTTACACGACATGGCATTCAAATGATGAATAAACAGATTCAAATGATAAACAGGTGTTCAATATCACATCAACTGTTAGTGGATTCCTGAGCATAAAATCTATAGTTAAACCTTTGTGGAACCAAGAGGAAACTAGATTTTATGTTTCAACTATAATGCAATGGAAGGCTAGAGTATCTAACAACCAGAACACAATTTTATGGGGAAAAATTCCATAAGCTGATTATCTAAAAAGGAACTTCTGAATTAATCTACAAAAATGAAAGGAGGTTACTTAAAAATGAATAAGAATTTTCCTTCAATTTATAGCTTTGTCCTACGGCTGAGGGACTACTTGTACCATGAAATGTTGGTTATGCTCAATTGTAATTAATATTTTAGGACATTGTGGGGTGACCCACCACAATCAGCTTGGACAGTCAGAGCATTCAGCTTGAGCAGGAAACAGAACAATTATATGTATGGACTGATATCAATATGTAAATGTGCCTGCATTCTCTTTTGTCCTACAGCCTCGGAGCAAAGAGAAGAATTCCGGCGCCAGTAATCAGGCAATTGATATGTGTGACTCTTAAGTAAAGTTGCCAGGCATTCTCTCTTGACTGTTATGTAAATCTGCCATGCATTCTTTCTTGACTGTGATATAAATGTCCCATGCATTCTCTCTTGCCGGTATAAATGTGCTCACTCAAAGCTCACTGTATCACTCTTAGGCAACGCATTCAAAGCTCACTCACAGCGCACAGACAGAGCGCTGGGTGAGTCTCGTGATGGAGGAATAAAACACCTTTAACCTTCAGCTTGCTGTGTCCGCCTGCATTTATTTCGTTTCTCCACACTGGTGACCGTGAATGGACTGTCTCTCCCTTCTGCCACGCTATGGACTATTTTTTCCTCCACAACATCACGTTTAAACCCAGCAGATAGGAAAATGGGAGTCTCACTTACGAATAGCTGTAGGTCCAGGTGTTCAGTGGTGGTCAGCGCCAGCCGGTGGTATAAGTTCGGGAAGGCTCAGTGGCTCTTCCAGACAGTGTTCGGAACACCAGGGGAAAGTGACTGCTGGTTGGCTTTCAGATCGTTCACAGGTGTGAGAAACATAGACTCGGCTGGGGGCTCCCACGGGGCAGACAGCGAAGGCTGGCGACAAAGTGAGGGCTGGCCCCGGAGCAGACATGGAGTCTGTTGGCAACCAGTCCGAGTTTAGGATGTCTCCGGCCCGCAGAACAAAACCAAAGACTGAAGGAAGAATGTTTTAGTCAGTTTCACCCACGAGCTCCTAGTTTCTTTATGGGGTCAGATGTGGATGAAGCCAGAAAAGAAATGTCCAAAAATCTCTATCAGTTCACTTTAAAACAGGAAAATTAAAAGTCCACTTTAACTGCATGAAAAGTCAAAAAGGTCCAAGAAAAACTTCAAACTGAATAAGAATGGCTTCTGAGGGGAAGAAAAAAAAAGATTTGAAAGTTTAACTCTCTTTAAAGATGAGCTCACAGAAAAAGATGATTTCTCCTCAGTTAACCAGAAAACAAGTAAACTTATCAAAAGACGATTTAGGAAAGTTAACGCAGGATTTGACAAGGTTCACACACACAAAAGACTTCTTAAAATTCGCAGAACAATTTAGACAAAAGAAAACTGCAAGGAAGTACAAAGAACTCTGAAGAAATGAAAACAAAAACTTTCTGAGTATGCAGGGCGGCTCTGATGCATTTAACTGAAGCGTGCTGCTGGGTCATAAAATGGGACCGGCTGCAAGGTGGACCAATCATCTTCCATAAAGAGGAGTTTGAATGGGCTTTTGTCCAATGAGGGAACATTCCTTTGTTTGTGAACAGCTAATCAAATGACAGGGGGCATTATCCAACAGACAGGCAGCCTTGTGATTGGTTATCAAGAGAGGGAAGACGGACAGAGATTGGTAAAACATTAAGTTCTTATGGAATTACATACTCAATATAAAATCTAACTAATTTAAGTGACTCAAGGCTAATATCCAGTGACCATGCATTTATACCATTACTAATAATTTTAACATTCATTTGAATAACACTCATGAAAAATAAAACATTCCTAAGACATGCACTCACATTTAAATCAAGGATTAATGAATTACTGCAACCATTGTTGGTGATCAAAAGGATGATGATTTTCACAGTGTCCTTAGAGTCCCGGGGAGATGATAGCTGGAAGAAAAGCTTAATGTTTAGTCAGAATTAACAGCTTGCACAATGAAACAAATTCCGTAGATGTCCACTAGGAGGTACTGTTGAGCTGTAGATAATTTTTAGGTCTTTGGAATGTGAGCAGGGGGGTCTAGAGGGTTCTGGGAAATGTCTAAAAGAAGGAGGGGGGCCATATATCTGCCAGCTTAAGACGTTTATGACTTTTTAAGAGTATCACTTATGGGTACGAACGGATACTATCAGCATGAACTGTCCAGTTGGGATTTGACTCCAAGAGTTTATGGTCCACATAAGCCTTTAAAAGCAAATCCTTATCAAGTCTCTCTACAAAAGTGAAATTGTTTACACTGGGGTCCTGTTGAAGACACACAGCATTCACAGAGCGATGGCAAGAACCAAGCAGACCGCCTGTAAATCTACTGGAGGAAAAAGCCCCCCAGGAAGCAGCTAGCCACCAAGGCTGCTCGAAAAAGTGCTCCAGCCACCGGCGGAGTGAAGAAGCCTCACCGTTACAGGCCCGGTACCGTGGCTCTGAGAGAGATCCGTCGCTACCAGAAATCCACGGAGCTGCTCATCCGTAAGCTGCCCTTCCAGAGCCTGGTGAGGAAGATCGCTCAGGACTTCAAGACCGACCTGCGCTTCCACAGCTCCGCCATCATGGCTCGGCAGGAGGCCAGCGAGGCCTACCTGGTGGGTCTCTTCGTGGACACCAATCTGTGCGCCATCCACGCCAAGATGGTCACCACCATCATGCCCAAAGACATCCAGCTGGCCTGCCGCACCCGCGGAGGGAGAGAGAGCTTAGACTTTCTGCTGCACATTCACCAACCACAATGCTCCGCACTTTGTCTCTCTCTCTCTCTCTATATATATATATATGTATATACGTATATACAGTATATATATATATATATATATATATATATATATATATATATATATATATATATATATATTTATAGTAATATGTACATATGTATACTAGCTGTTCTTGTTTTTTTCTTGCCTTCTGATTGTTGCTCTGAGTGTTGCTATCCCTGTGCTGTTGCAATCCTGGAATTTCCCCATTGTGGGACTAATAAAGGCTTATCTTATCTTATCTTATCTTATCTTATCTTATTCTTGACCAGACCTTGAGTGAGAGTTGCTTTAAAATGAAGAAAAGTGAAATTTCTTTAAAATGAAGAAAAGTGATCTCCTGGATTGGCCTGAGGAGACCTTGATGCTACACTGATTTAAATGCGAAGGACCGAGCATGCAGTATCTGACGTACCTGACTGTTTATCCAGGGCTTCTGGCTGGGGAACTTCCTGACTTGTATCGTGGTTATGATGGTATCAACACAAGTACTGATGTACCCAGTCACATACTCAGCATAGTCCTGTATGTTTACAGAAGAGTCCTCCTGAGTGGCTGCAGCTTTAAACACATCCCAGTCTGTCCGGACAAAACAGTCTTGCAGGCTGCTCTCAGCCTCTGGAGTCCAGTGTTTAATTTGTTTAATAACAGGGTTTGTTTGTTTTAGTCTTTGTCTGTAGGCCAGGTACATAAACAGGAGGATGTGATTTGACTGTCTGAAGTGGGGGCGGGGTGTCACTCTGTATGCACTGTGTATGTTTGTGTAAACATGATCCAGTATATTCTTATCACGGATGGGAATGTCCACATGCTGGTAATATTTGGGAAGTATGCAATTATACAATTTCTTTTATACATATCATTGATGGCTGATCACATGATGGCTCACATGATGGCTGATCACATGATCACTGATGGCTGATCACACAGAATTTAAAGACTTTCCAGAGATTCAGAGGCGAAAGGAAATGATGCATTCATATGAGGGTACAAAATGAAAAACACAAATGGCAACAGCTGAGAAGAGGTGTATGAAAACCACAAACTGTTCTGTCACTAAAATCATCATCATGATCAGTGGTGTTCAATAAAATCCTTTCATGCTATAAAGATTTTCACAAAATTCTTTGGTTGGTGAACACATCACATGAATTAAAACAATAAGGCATCTCTGGTCGCCGGAGTGTAGCTGCACATATTCACATAATAAATACACAGACCTTTGACAATTTGATTACCAGCAAAAGAGTGCAATCACAAAGTGTTTTCTAATTAACTCACAGAGTCAGTAATAACATCTAGATGAACACAAAGTACACCGCCACACTTACACACACACTGACTCATACTCCGAGGTGATGACTACAGATCATCAAAGAGTCCCTGAATTCTAAATGTGTTGTCCTTCCATCTCAGGAGAAGAGTTCTAAAACCTCAGTGCTTTCGCAAAGCTGCAAAGTGTAACAAAGACAGTCCCATCTACAGCTTGATGCCAATGTGGTTGTGAAACCGCCATAAATCCTTTTTTATGTCCTTGACATTACCATCAAAACTGCATTTCAGAGTCTGGCTATGCATGTGAAAACAACCCAATGTATAAATCCTAAAGAAACACTGCTTTAATGGAAAGACCAGGCACAATATCATCTATGGGGCACAGTTTATCAGATGAGAAAACAAACACAAAAACATAAAAAAGGTGCTATAAAACTTCATATGCAAAGACCAGATTTTGCATATTAAGACACCACACTAAGTTCTAAGTTGCATATTAAGTGGCTGAGTGTTATACATTTAAATATAGGACAAAGACAAGTCTGTAGTACAGCAATAAGAAAAATGTGCATGAGTATAAATGCCTCACCATGGGCATCTCGATAGTATGCATGAGTGACACTGCGGAATCGCTCCTGTCCAGCTGTGTCCCAGATCTGCAGATAATGAGAGAGGAGGGTTGTGATTAAAGAGGGGAAGGCATTAGCACATTGTTATTAAGTCTTAGGTTAGCTCAATCTTCCTGCTCCAGGTCACTGTGAAACTACCTCTTCATTTTACTGAGATCCACCTGGATAAGCCTTGATCAGGAAAATAATAAGACTTCTGAGTAGTGCACTGTCTTGTAAACTAAATAATGGAATCACTTCACAGATAACATAGTGATTATTATGTGGCTTTGTTTTACTAAATCTTAAGGGCCAGTTTACACAGATGGAGATCATTGGGTGACTATTGAGAGATCAAAAATTGACTCCATCTTTCAATGATCTTTTAAGACTCAGAAAAGCAGTTTCTGTATAAATGTTTGGGAGATTGTTGTATGAGACGGACAACCATTCACTCTTACATTCATACCTAAGGACAATTTAGAATCCCCAGTTGATGCCAATTAAAAGGATTAAGTGGAAGAAGATGGATGGATGGGTGGATTTTCTTGGTGATCTATAGAGATCTTCGAAAGATCCTTGAGAGATCACTGAGACCAGGACAGATTGTTGAGCAATCACGGAGAGTTTGTTGGGCAACCAAATAGGTGTATACGTACATATATTTGAGAGGTTTCTAGTGCTATTCTAATTCACTTTACATCATCATCATCATCATCATCATAGCAGTCTGTCACGGGCGACAATGACTGTTTCATTTAGGTCTGATCAGATTCCTCTACACAGCTCTGTCCCCCACCCTCCGCTGCCAGGAACTCCTGACCCTGCAAACCCGGGCAACATCTGAGCCGGTATGAGTTGCTTTCTGACTGACCATTTCATGAAATTGCTTGCAAAGTATTTGAGTACCGCTAGCTTTTGCTGGACTAGTGGCACATTCTTGGCAGATAAAGGTATTATCAGTAGCAAGGACAGGAGTGCAAATCATTGAGAGATCACTGAAAGATGAAAAAATGGTCAGATCTCTCAGTGATCTTTCAAAAAATTCTCAGAGCTTGCCAAGCTCTCTTGATTATTTTCCAGGGATCACCATGGTCACCACAGTTGAAAGATTGTTTTGAGTCAGTCCAAAACAATCATCACCAGAGGAAAGTGATCTCTGAAAAAACTCCCAATGAACTCTCAAGGAACATTCAACAATCTCATTGATGTCTCCCAATTATCTCTCAGCAATCTTTCAATGAACTCTTTTGGTCTTCCAACAAACATTCAGCGATCTCTCACTGATCTCTCAACCACCTTCAGGGTGGAAAAATTTTGCATCCATTGAACACTCACTAAATATAGCACCAAAGTCACTAAGTTGACAACAGTGCTCCTGGGAGTTTGGAAAGTACATTTCTCTATATTGTGCAAGAGGTCTATAGAGACTGCTTTGACTGATGGGAGGTAATTCTT
This sequence comes from Pholidichthys leucotaenia, assembly GCA_020510985.1. Taxonomy (NCBI): domain Eukaryota; kingdom Metazoa; phylum Chordata; class Actinopteri; order Cichliformes; family Pholidichthyidae; genus Pholidichthys; species Pholidichthys leucotaenia. The sequence continues at coordinate 280,735,337 of CM035838.1, read as the reverse complement.
CTTTTTCCAGTGAAGAAATGAACACTGTCATTTTTTCACAGCTGGTGGCTACAGCAGAAACTTTTTTTTCTGTTTTCTCCAGAAAACCTCTGGAAACACTGATTCTGTCATAAACTCTCCGTGCACTGTAAAGAAGCGCATGGAGAAGGAGAAAAAGGTCGAATGGATTTAAGCGCTGGGTTCACCACACACATATTTATTAACACAAAACTACACATACAGACACAAGACAGCACGGATACACTTAGAGTCCTCTAGGACGCCCAACACACACACTGGAGGAGTACAGTGGCAAACAGAACACAGGCAGTTACTCACAGTGCGGGGGCAGTCCGAGTAGTTACAACGATATCAACGAGCACACACGGATACAGTCCTTAGTGACGTGACAGCTAGATGGCGGAGCAAAGCCATCCAGCGCATACAATGATCCAGCGGCGTTTGTCTAGCAAAGAGCTGCTTTTGTACAAATGCTGCTGGCGTGACAAATTGGGAACACCTGGGCGAGCGCGGGAAAGGTGTTTACCGGGGCGAACAGCTGGCTGTCAGAAAGAGGGGGGCGTGGCCGGACAGGCCAGAGCGGCAGCTGCAGGCAGGAACAGAAACGGTGCACGGACATGAAAACAAGAAATCAAAACACCACTCCACATAATAAACCCACTGCCTGAGCCACCAAGATCGATCAGAACTGAGCCCCCAGGAAACACAGGCTCGGTTCATGACAGAGCCCCTCCTTCTAGGGGTGGATACCAGACACCCACGGTAACATCAAGGAACTCCCCCCCCCACACACACACCAACCCCAACAGGCACAGCAATAATACACGAACCCGGGTGAGAGGTAGGGAGAACAGGAAAGGAGGGAACACAATACCTCACCCAAGGTCCACAACTAACCCCCCCAGTCCAAAGACGTGGAGGCTCGGGAGGCTGCCCTGAGTCCCAGGCCCAACAGGCAGTTCGGCGAACCCAGTCCGGTGGCCTGCCAGAGAACCTGGGCCATCTGGTCCAGAGACCCAGTTCCTCAGGTGGTCAGCCAACATTGTTAATCCACCAGGGCCGACAGGGTGAGGCAGGAGGCAGCCTGCCTACCGGGAAGCTCGCTGGTGTGTGACCGGACTGCAGGGAGGGAACCCCCATGGTGTGTGACCGGGAGGAGAAGGGGACCATGGCGTCCTTATGGCGGTCCGCAGCGCCCTCAGGAATTCTGGCTTGGGACACAGTAGCACCCGCGGTTGGCCCCAACTGGGCCGGCTCCGCTGCACCCGCAGTGGACTCCTGCAGGAGCCTAGCTGCACCCATGGTGGCCTCCAACTGAGGCTCAGCTGCCCCCATGGTGACCCCTGACCGGGCCGGCTCCGCTGCACCCACGGTGGACTCCAGCAGGAGCCTAGCTGCACCCACGGTGACCTCCAGCTGAGGCTCAGCAGCACCCGCGGTGACCTCCGACCCGGAGCGAGGTGTCCATGATGGGTCTGGGCAGGAGCGCAGCACCCATGTCGGGCTAATCCTGGAGCGCAGCTCCCACGATGGTCCGAAGCCAACCTGCTGGACCCACGGTGGCATGGCCTGCGGAGGAGACCACACAACGACCTCGGACCTCAGGGGAGCTGGACCTGCGATGTCATCGGGCAGTGAGACCGGCTCCATGAGGACCCCTGGAGATGGTTGTTCTTCTCCGACGACCCAAGAAAATGGCTCACCAGCGGGGGAAGAAACAGGGTCGTTAGGGTTGCCGGCAATGGCGGAGCCCGGCGAGGGAAGTTCAGACGCAGCTGTGCACTGCACCCGACTCTCCTCACCTAGAGCCAGACAAGATCTCTCTAAAACTGCCATGAGAAAAACAAGAGAGAACACTTGCCTGAGCTCGAGCTCCACCGCTGTCCAGGACTTCGTCGATCCTGGCGATGAACACTCGGGCCCGGCCTCCAGGAGGGCCAGCTCAGGCTCCCAGTCGGCTACAGACGCCTCTGCAGCTGGTGAGATGGTGATTGCAGTCCTACTGTCCTCCTGCAGCGGCTCCAACGCTGGGGATTCATCCGGCGTGGCTACAAGGGGACCTCTCCGTGCTGGCTCCGGGAAGGGAATGTCTGGGACCACCGGCTCCTCCACAGTCTGGCGGCTCGGTTCCAAGACTGGCAGGCACTCAGGGATAAAGGGAGGAGACACAGAGGGAGTAGGGGATAAGTTCGCAGTTGCAGCCGGAGGAGAAGACCCAGCAGACTGCTGAGACTGGGCCTCTCCCTTGGGAGACAGACAAGGGTCTTTATGGGTTACTTGCGTTAACTGAAAACACACTTGCCTGTCATCCCGGCATTCGATATTCTTGGCTGTAGCATGACTCTCTCGGCGTGGCTGCAGGGGACCAGCTCCGTGCTGGCTCCAGAGCAAAATCCTCCGGGGCCCTCAGCTCCTCCATCGTCCGGTGGCTCTGCTTACTCTTGGGAATCGACGGGGGGAACACAGAAGAGACAAGAAAGTGGTTTACCTTCGCAGCTGGAGGGGAAGACCCAGCGGACTGTTGAGGCTGGGCCTCTCCTCCGGGAGACAGACAGTGTTTATCATTATCATGTTTAATAGCACGAAAACACACTTGCCTGTTCTCTCGGCGCTCGATGTTCACAGCTGCGGGGAGCCAGCAGTCATCCTCACTCACATCTGCGCTGGCTCTGACTCCCCCTTTGGACGATGGAGGAGCTGGCTCGGGAGACGCGGAAGTGGGCGTGAACCGGGGAACCATGGCCCTCTCGGCGGCTGGAAGGACGTCAACAGCCGAAGGAGGGGAGGGCTTCTCCCAGCGTCTCCTTACCAGATGACGCCGTGGTCTGCTCTCCGGGACTGACCATGCTGGAGACGGAGGAGGGTTGAGTGAAGAGTCTTGAAGAGTGAAGGCCTGCTGATCTCCAGGTCTCCATCTTGGCGCCATGAGGAATGTCAGCTGGGGGAAGGAGCGCTGGAGTGAGCTCACAGTCGCCAGCAGGTCAGCGAACTCGGGGTAGTCCCATAACCCGGGATAAGCTTCCAAAACCTCCATAGCTCCTTCCAGGCACTCCAGCTTCGGTCCTCGGGTGGCAAGGGCCCCGTTGATGAAGGTCCGGATAGATTCGGTGGCCCATCCGTGGGCAACTCCGCAGCAACAGATGGTGGTGACAGTCCGATGATCCTCCTGCAGTGGTTCCAACACTAGGAAATCCTCCAGCGTAGCTGCAGGGGAGCCTCTCCACGCTGGCTCCGGGAATAGATCATCCGGGGACACTAGCTCCTCCACCTTCTGACGACCATGACCTTGGGCCAACAGGCCCGCAGGGATAATGGGAGGAGATATGGAGATGGGAAAAGGTGAATTAACATTTGCAGCCGGAGGAGATGACCCTGCGGACTGCTGAAACTGGGCCTCTCCCTTGGGAGACAGACAAGGTTTGTAATTAGATGGAGTGAAATGAAAAAAACACTTGCCTGTCGTCCCGGCTCCCAATGCTGACAGCTGCAAACTGTTGGCAATCACCCTTCTCTGTGTCACTGACTCCTTTAATGGGTTGTAGAGGAGCCGGCTCCGATGATGTGGAGGTGGGCGTAGCCGGGACAATCTCGGAAGACCTCTCAGCGGCTGGAGCGATGACGACCGCCAAAGACGAGAGGGGCTTCCTTTTCCTCACATTCAGTTTGGGCACCAGATAGTCCGCGACTCTGTGCACACCATCCGGCCACAAGTAATCGAGGCCGATGAACTCTGGAGTATCCGGAAACGAAGGTGGTGTAGCTTCGGGGGGCTCGAGCGCTGGGAGCTCCTCACCTGACCCTTTGGACGTCACGGCGAAAATCTCCCGGAAAATCTCGTTCACTTCTGGATGGTGCCACAGGCTATCCTGATTCAACACTCTTGCTGCCGCGTCCCGAGCCCATTGAACTGTCTTGGGTGAACAGGGCTCCAGTGCCCGTGAAAGTATGTCCTCCAGCAGACAAAGCGAGCGCAGCTCCCTCTCCAGCAGCTCAGCCATCGTGCCGGGAAAGCAGGTGAGTGAAAACGAGACAGTCCCAGAAATGAAAAAAATGATTTGTGTGGGTGTAACCCGTTAAATCCTTTTAGATGGCTGGATCATTCTGTCATAAACTCTCCGTGCGCTGTAAAGAAGCGCACGGAGAGGAGAAAAAGGACAAATGGATTTAAGCGCTCATTTATTAACACAAAACTACACATACAGACACAAGACAGCACGGATACACTTAGAGTCCTCTAGGACGCCCAACACACACACTGGAGGAGTACAGCGGCGAACAGAACACAGACAGTTACTCACAGTGCGGGGGCAGTCCAAGTAGTTACAGTGATATCAACGAGCACACACGGATACAGTCCTTAGTGACGTGACAGCTAGATGGCGGAGCAAAGCCATCCAGTGCATACAATGATCCAGCGGCGTTTGTCTAGCAAAGAGCTGCTTTTGTACAAATGCGGGGGCAGTCCAAGTAGTTACAGTGATATCAACGAGCACACACGGATACAGTCCTTAGTGACGTGACAGCTAGATGGCGGAGCAAAGCCATCCAGTGCATACAATGATCCAGCGGCGTTTGTCTAGCAAAGAGCTGCTTTTGTACAAATGCCGCTGGCGTGACAAATTGGGAACACCTGGGCGAGCGCGGGAAAGATGATTACCGGGGTGAACAGCTGGCTGTCAGAAAGAAGGGGGAGTGGCCAGACAGGCCAGAGCGGCAGCTGCAGGCAGGAACAGAAATGGTGCACGGACATGAAAACAAGAAATCAAAACACCACTCCACATAATAAACCCACTGCCTGAGCCACCAAGATCGATCAGAACTGAGCCCCCAGGAAACATGGGCTCAGTTCATGACAGATTCCACCTATGTAACGGGTTTCCAGTGATTTCATCTGAAACTCAGCATTTTTTAGATGATGTCAGAATCGATGCATGCCGGGGATTTGTTGTTTAGATGATTGTCAAGTTAAATTAAAGTTCTTACCTGCAACTTCACCTTGACTCCATCGATGTTCAGGACTTTATTCTGGAAATGAAAGTCAGAAATTATTCAAGTAAGCATTGATGTAACTGACAATCTCCAAATTCAAGCACGTTTCCCAACTTGCAATAACCTGAGGTTTGCATGTGTGTGTGTGTATGTTTGAGGTCAGACACCTGGTTAAACAGTCTCTTCCTCTCATCCTCTCATCTTTCCCCTCCACACTCTCCACTCAGCTCTCCATCAATATTGCATGTCTCCCTCCCACTTTGCCCCCTTTTGATGAAGCCTTGCCTCTTTTCCTCCAGAGGATTAACCCCCTTTGCTCTCCTCACATCCCTCAGTCTCTGTCTTAGGGAAGCATTCTTCTAATCTTTACTTCAATCTCTTCCAGCACACATCACCGCGAACATCAACAGCTCATTAACAAAGGCTACACACACTGCCATCAGATTTACTTTTTTCTAAATGCTATGATGATGATGATGAAATGATAATGGAATCTGGTTGACCTTTGAGTTTGCTATATTCATTCAAATCTAACAAGAGTACTCTGAGGCCAGTGCAGTTTCCCCCACCTCTGTTTTCTTTGAGGATCCCAATATGTTACTGAAGGAAAGCAGTTTTCAGCTCTTCCATATAATTACTGGGGCAGACCCACATTATGATAAGCCTATCATCCCTGAATATACAACAAAAAAAGTTGCATGCAACCCATAGCTGTTGGTCAGGATCCCAAAGTGAACCTGTGTAGCAAGATTGCTGACCCTAGAGAGCTTCTGTAGTAAGAGGACATAGGGAATGCAAACCTTAACCTTTGACCTTTTGATCCCAAACCCTTAGTCAGGGATCATGGGCTCAAGGGGAAACTGTGTTCCAAGTTTAGTGACTGCAGCTTTGCTTGTTCTATAGTAACAGTGCAAATGGAATATTAACATTGATGTTTTACCTTTTGACCACAAACTCATAGTCAGAGGTCAGGATCCCAAGGTGAACTTGTGTACCAAGTTTGGTGGCCCTAGCTTTCTTTGTTGTTGAAATGTAGTTTGTAAGCCATTTTGATGTTGACCTGTGACCTTGCGATCCCAAAACCTTAGTCACACTTCAGGGTCACATGGTGGAACCTGTGTACCAAGTTTGGTGATTCTAGCATTAGTCATTGTACAGTAATAAGGCATAGGGAATGTTAACCTTGACCTTTGACCTTTTGACCCCAAACCCACAGTCAGAAGTCAGGATCCCAAGGTGAATCTGTGTGCCAGGTTTGGTGGCCCTACTTTTACTTGTTTTATAATAATAGCGCAAATGGGAATGTTAACTTTGACCTTTGACCTTTTGATTCCAAACCCATAGTCAGTTCAGGGTGTAAGTCATCCAAGATGTGTCTTAGATACAACCACTGTATCGATTTGAAAAGCCTACATCATTTCTTTGAGTAGCGATTGTGTTTAGAAGATTTAGGGAAAATCTGACATCTGACCTTGATCTCAAGGTCATCCGGTTAGAGTCAAATTGAAATATGTGCATCATCAGTGTATATCAAACCCTGGTACCAAGTTTCAAAACAATCGGAACAAAACTGTAGGAACAATTGATTTCACAAAAGTGGGACAGATAGACGGACAGGCAGACAGATGGATAGATGGATAGATGGACAGATGGATGGACTGCCCCACAACATAATCCCCCTTTGGTTTTCGACCAGCGGGGGATAAAAAAAATTAGAGTGATTTGCCTCTTAAGCTAGGTTCACACTACATGACTTTCAGCCTGATAATTAGGTGGGCAACTAGTGGTAGCGGTCTCAACCCCATCCCCCCAGTTGGAGGGAAATCCCCACCCTCTCCTCCTCTTCTAATTGGCTCAGTAAGTAGTTGCAGGCTAGCATGTAAAACATCTAGACCAGGGGTCGGCAACCTGTACTACACAAACAGCATGGAGCTACAGAATCTCTGAGCGTTAAAAACAGGTAAAACGGCAGTTACAGCGACACTCTGGCCTGACGACATCAGGATTAAGAGTTTTTTTCTCATGAATTTGCAGCCTTGTTATTGTAAATTTGTTAAATTTTTCCTCACAAATTGTTACTTTTTCTGTTAAATTATAATAATTATTTGCAAAAACTTTGTGCCTTTTATTCCTTGCAAAATTGGGTGTTTTTTCCACATTAAGCTGTAATGTTTCTTTCAAAAAATTTTTATATTTTTGGCATAAATCAGCTTGCTTTTTTGCTAAATTTGGTATAGTTTTTTTTACAAATTTAAAACCTTTATCAATTACATTTAAAAACTTTTTCACTTAAATTTGTGACTTTTTTCCCAGTAAAGCTTTTTTCGAAAAACTTTGATATTTTGATATTTTTGTCATAAGCTTCTGCTTTTCTCATGAGATTGTTTTATCTGAGAGTTACCGTTTTCATGTAAAAATCGTGTCTTTTTCACAGGAATTTGCAACTGTTTTCTAATAACATTGTTTGTTTTTCTGGTAAATTTATGACTTTTTTCTTGCCAATTTGTGTTTTTTTTCCTTAAATTGAAGCATTTTCCCTAAATTCCTTTGAACAATTTTGGCATAAAGTTTCAGCTTTTCTCATAAATTTATTATATTTTTCTTTGTAAATTTATTACCTTTCAAGGGTAAAACTACTGTATTTCTTATATGAACCTATTACATTTTTCTCATAAAACCAACTTTTTCCAGCAAATTTGTGATTTATTTTCAGAAATTTTGTGACTTTTTTCTTACCAATTTGTGGGTATGTTTTCCTCCGAAAATTGCAAAATCTTTCCCTAAATTAGTGAGATTTTTTGCATAAATTTCAGGTTTTTTCATTTTCTGCTTTTTACAATATTTTTCTCATGAATGTGCAACCTTTTATTCTTGAAAAGTTATTGGATCTTGGAAGTTTGTGATTTGTGATTGGACAAAACAGCCACATGTAACTCCAGAGCCACAGGTTGTAGACCCCTGATCTAGCCAGTCACATTTGATGATGCTACAGTCAGAAAAAAAGGAAGGACACAGAGAGACCTCACAGAGTCTGGAGGAGAGAGAAAAAGAGAGCTGAGCTGTGCTTTTTATAGCAGGAGAGCATAAAACTAATAGAGGTTTTGACCTGTATTTTATTTTAGTTTGCGTGATGTTTTTTCCTGAACCATTTACAGAAAACAGGTTTTAATGCTTGTTTCGGCCAGTGGTAATGCCAAAACTCCTGTTTCAAGTGAGGACTACATTATTCTCCATGTTTGTTCTCTCATGTCTTTTCCCATCACAGAGACCCTATAGACCAGTCAGAGTGAGAAATCATGTAGAGTCTAACACCCGGTCACAGCTCAGTCATGTAGTATGAACTAATTACAATGTAATGACTCACACTTGTTAGTCTGGAGGTTTCATATTTTGAAACGACCAACTGATTTGTCCAGTTTCAAGTCATGTTGTGTCAACTAGGCTTTATAGTAGCCTATATTCATATCTCACTAATAAGACCACATGACAGAATTTGCATGTTGGTCCTGCTATGAACACTACAGTATGTTATGGTCATTATTCTTGTGTGCACAGCTGCATGAGAATTACATACTGTCATGGTCTGAGCGCCGATGTCGTCCGCGCTCGGGCCATGCATCATCTCTGTCAGGTTTGACAGCAGTGTTACCTTCTGGCTCCCCGAGCTCTTATTGTGACAGCGCTCGGAGGAGCTTCCTGCTGTCAAAACCTAAAAGCTGTGCTGCATTTACGGCTCATCAGCAGCCCGGCATTTAAGCAGGTGCTGAAGAGCAGTACAATGCAGCAGTCTCGTCGATTATTCCCTTGTCAGACGTTGAGCGAGCGTCCCTCGCCTCAGACGTCAGCTATTCCTGATCGTCGTTCATGTCCTGATCGTAAGTGTGCCTCGTTATAGCCTTATGATCATCTGCGTCAAGTGTTGTGTGCTTTAGCCCACCGTGGCTCATTACTTTCTGTTACTTTGTGTATTATCTTGTGTTCGTGTTCATTAATAAAACATCATGCAAACCTCACTGGCGACTTTTGGCGTCTTATGGTGGCCCGCGAGGGCCACCGCTTGACAGTAGACTGCTGCCAGGGTGCCTAAACGGAGGTGCCAAACCGAGACGCCGTTCCCGGTGAGTTTGCATTAAGTGGACATTTGCTCTTTCCTGTCTGGGTACTGCGTGCTGAGAGAATGCCGTCGCGGAAGGGCCGCGATCTGAGTCTGAGCTACGAGCTGGCGGATGCCCTGGAATACGTAGATGAGACGCTCATCTCTGCCTCTCTCCTCGACTATCACAGCGACGTACGCTGGTACCTGGACTGTACTGAGGACGTCTTAAATCATCTTCCCCGCTACACCAACCACCTGGAAGTCAGCGCGAGGAGGGATGACATCGCCGCACAGCGCGAGATACTCTGTGTGGTGGAGGAGGACTACGGCAGGAGGCAGAGGAGGAGGTATCCCCGCTCCCCGTTTTGGGATCCTGTTCCTGTCCTCGATCCAGTCCAGGAGTTCGCACTATCCGGGGGCCGTCGAAGACGTCGGCACCATGGCCAAGGTCAACCTCAGCGAGAACCCCGTCTGGATCCTGTTCCGGGCCGCCAGAAAGATTTTCCCGCACAGTCAGCTGCCTCTTCGGAATCTCGTCAGGAGGGAATTCCCGCAGCCTCTCCCCCCGAGCCATCCTCTCCTGCTGTTCCGTCAGCGCTCCGCGCCCGGTTCATCTCAGCTGTCACCCCCTCCTCCTCGATGCCCTCCCCGGCTGCTGTGTGTGCCAAGAGTCCTGCTTCGACGAGCCCCGTCCCTGATCCATCGCGAGTGGCTCCCCCTCGTCCTTCCAGGGGGCCCTCTGTCACCATCCGGCGGGGAAAGGGAGGAGCAACGTCCCCTACAGCAGGCACCATCCTCCCTCCGGGACACAGGCAAGTGCAAGTTCCTTCTTCTCATCAAAGTTGTGATTTGTCTTGTCTGACTCCTGGGGGCGGAGTTCGGGGTTTGCAGTCCACCGAGCTCCCACCACCTGCTGTAGCCCTGATTACTGAACCTGCTGCCTCTGTGTCTCCCTCCACCGAGCGGTCCACGACGCCAGGCCTACATCGCCGGAGGAGGAGGGGGCCTGCGGTTCTGGAGAGCCCGGTTCCAGCCCTGCAGCCACCTCGTGGGCAGAGGAGAAGAGCGGACTGCAGCCTGGAGCCTGCGCTGATGATGAAGCGTCCCCGGGTCTCCACGCCAGAGCAGTTCGAGCCAGCGGGTCAAGAGTCCCCTGCCACCACGCCGTGCGGGTTATCGGTGCGGACATTGGCGTCAGACATTCCTCAGGCTGCGGAGAACATCATGCCAGCTGCGGAGCCCAACGCAGCTGAGTGGGAGCCAGATGACGATCTTTTTCCATCTGAGCCCAGATCATTGAAGTCCTGGACGGTGACAGAACTCGAGTACAGGCAAGTGCTCTACTTTGTTTTTCTTCTTTCTATTTTAGAGCATTTTTGCCTGTCTCTCAGGGAGACGAGCCAGGGGCAGCCATCCGCTGCACCTGAGCTCGTCTCGCTGGGCTCTGTCGCTACCGGTGATCCTGATCCCGGTTCTTTCTCTTCTCCCAAGCCTTCCCCCAGGGTCACCGGTGTGGGTCCCGGGTTCGGGGTTGGAGGTCGTTATTGGTGCTGCGCCGACCCAGTTGGGGTCCGACGTGAGTACGCCCGAGACCCAGTCGGGGTCCATCACGGGTGCTGCTTTGGCCCAATCGGGGTCCGACGTGGGTGCGCCCAAGACCCAATTGGGGTCCATCACGGGTGCTGCTCTGGCCCAATCGGGGTCCAGCAGGGGTGCAGCGCCGGTGTGGTTTAAGGTCGGTGAGGGAGCTGCAGATCCCCTGCTACCTGACACTGGACTGGCTCGTCATCATCTTCTTTTCCCTCTTCCGATTCACTGCCCCTGCTCATCATCACTGGGGGCCGTTGGGACCCTTCTAAGCTCGGTCCGGCTCTCCCACGTTTTTCCCCAGCCAGGGAGGCCGCCGCGGGCTGTTTTCCCACGGTTCTGATGGCTGAGGGACGCGGGTCGGCCACCCGAGAAACTGTTTCGCCGGTTCGGCGCCTTGGGTCGGCCACCTGACACTCTGTGTTTGCTGCGGGGCGACCTAGTTCGGCCGCCGGAAAATTGGACTTTCCGGGCCTGGGACTGGGGTAGGCCGCCCGATCATGTACTGTTCCTCATATTCCGCTGTTGGCCTTGGGACGCAGGGAGACCGCTGGAACTGTTCCCGTGGGTTTTTGGTCTCTGCCTGTCACCATGTTCCTGTATTATCTGGGTTAAAGGTCATGTGGGGTGATAATTTTGCTCTATGTTTTGCCCGTGTTAATGTGGGTTTTTTTTTCTGTCTCGGCCGTCCTGTGTGTTTTTGTGCTTTTGGGAATATTGTATCTTCTGTTATCGTGCCCTGTAATTGTTTCATTTGTAGTCTGCCTTAATCATGGTTTTTGCATTTGGGAATATTGTATTTTCTGTTATCGTGCCCTGTGTTCAGTGTATTTCATGTATTTGGGAGGTTTTTTTTCCCCCTATTTGTCTCTGTGCTTCTGTGTTCATCATGATTTTTGGTCTATGGCTGGTCCTCTCCCTCCAGGCCTGTTCCCCCATCTGCCCGCCCTGGGGGTGGGGTGGGGGGGCTTGGGTGTCATTGGGCGTTGGGACCCCGCCCTTGGGGAGGGGGGTACTGTCATGGTCTGAGCGCCGATGTCGTCCGCGCTCGGGCCATGCATCATCTCTGTCAGGTTTGACAGCAGTGTTACCTTCTGAGGGCATGTGAGGGCTACCGCTTGACACATACAACATATAGTCTACAATATAAGCTCTGAGCTGAGCAGACAGGACAATCAGGAGAAAGATAAGTAAACCCATGACTCATTGACATCTTTATATCAGCCACCATTATAATGCTTATCTAACTCAAACTTAATGGTCATGCTGCAGGCTTTACATTCATACAATCCAAAAAACAAATCATTTAAGCTCTTTTTTTCTTTAAGGACCAAGCCACATTAAAGGTCTCATTCACTGCCATTTTCACATTCACTGCCATTTTCACATACTGTATGCTGACAGCTCCTACAGGTCTTATAATAATAATAATAATAATAATAATAATGGATTATATTTATATGGCACTTCACATGTGAAGTGACATCTCAAAATGCTTACAGTGAGTCCATTATTCATTCACTCCAGACAGACACTGATAGTGGTAAGCTACCTCTGTAGCCATAGCTGCCCTGGGGCAGACTGATGGAAATGTGGCTGTCAATCCGCACCGACAGCCTCTCTGACCACAGCTGAACATTTACACACATTTATACCCAGTGTCATGGACACTGGAGGCAAGGTGGGTAGCATCTTGCCCAGGGACTCAATGGCAGGATGGCTGGGGAGAACAGGATTCAAACCGCCAACCTCCCGGTTATTGGATGACCAGAGGGTTGGACAGAGGATGGGGCCAGCCCAGTGACTCTGACAGTTCGACTGGGCTGGCCCCGCCTAGGAAAAACAGCTGATAAATGACACTTCACAGCAATCAGCTGACACTTCTGAGGAAGACTGCAGTGGACAGTTGAAACATGTAAAGGTAAAAACATCTCCTTTCTATCCTTGTCTTTAATAAGAAAAGCAAAAGGCTAATAATTAAAAAGAAGACAAAATGAACCTATTTGAGTCGCTCTACCTCCTGAGCCACTGTTGCCCCAAATGTTTGTGACATATTTTGGTCAAATTGCCTTAAATTATTTAATTATTGCTGCATTACTGGGAATCATCATTTGCAGCCTTCCTCAGAACAGCTGGTTTCAGTACATGTCTCCTTAAATCCTTAAGACTGTATTTACCTCCACCCACCCTCTTACATCACTATTGCTAATCTTAGCTGGCGAGTTCCTATGTTGGACAGAGCCTGAGCCAACCAATGTAAATTTGTCTTAAAGAGTGAATTAAATAATGTATCACTGGTAGACAGGGGTGTGTGTGTAGTTTCAGTGGTTGATAGGATATGACCAGTTCCTGGAGTACAATAAGCATAGAAACATTTGTGAATAAGTGGCTAAACTGTTAGCTTCAGCTAGCTCCTTTAGTCCTGGTCAGAGATAATGTTACAAGAAAATAAGATACTGTAAAGTAACATCTAAGAATGATGTAAATGGTCAAGTTTTGTAAATGAACAAAGATTCCAGCGGGGGTGAATAAAACTGATGAGAATAGCTATCAAAACTAGCCGGATCAGTAGTTAAGCTAACGGCAGGTGCTCTGTCCATCATCTCCTCCCAGCTGAGACAAACTCCTAATGCAGTTACTGACCAACGTCTACCGCATAGCCAAGCTAATGCTAACAGATCACTGTAGCATCATGGTAAAAATATAACAAAATAAGCCAGAATGACACAAGATCTATTATCAGCTGTGAATCAGTGAACCAGGTGGAAACAGAAATGTTCATTAGGGTGTTTGAAATCTAAAGAAAATAACAATATAAACCATGCTTGGTAAGCTAACTTACAGCTGGACTGGCCATTATGGCCAATAAGAGAGCATCGGGTGGGATCAAGGCTGGGTTTTCCATTTTTTGATATGCAGGAACAAACCCAGAGGAGTTACTTTGACTACTCAAAGTCAGAACTGACATTTAGGCTGTGGTGTTTTATAAGATAAGTGAGCATTTTAATGTGTTTTCGATTATCACGTGACCAACAGACTCATTTCAGAAAGCTCTTCTTTCAGCTGCTCCATTTTAGGGGATGCCACAGTGGATCATCTACCTCCCTCTCATGGTATGAAAGTCTCAACCGTGATGATCGGCATATTTGATTTGGCAGAGATTTTACGCTGGATGCCCTTCCTGATACAACCCTCCCCACTTACACGGGCTTGGGACCTGCTCTAGGGATACACTGGCTTGTGTCTGTGTAATGAACTTTGCTTTCCCCGTTCTACTATGCTGAGCACCAAGCTATAAGGGGGAAAGCATAATTTTTTTTTATAGTCTGTGGTATGACCCGGCTGGGATGTGAACCCACAACCTCCTGGCAGTGGGGCAGATGCTGTACCACTGGGCCACCACTTTGGTAGCTGCATTTCAGAAGGTTAAAACCTATAAAAACCACAACTTTTCAGTGAATGGGATCTTTAAGTAAATTTTTCTCAGATTCACTTGCAAGTATGTTCTCACCAGTGTTGGGCAACACTCAGTTACCTCCATTACAGTAGATCACCCTTTTTGGAATAACAAGCAACATATTATGCCCTTTTATTTTTTCAAAGAATAAATCTGTGAAATTCTGCTGAGCCTCAGCAGTGTTTTTGTCTTCCTAGATCTTGGGGCACAGAGTATATTCTTCTGCTTGTAAGAGTAGTTACTAGACCGAATCATGAACTCTTTTGTCTTTATAGTTGTCTTTTTTGTGCTCTTCTTTTTTTCTACAAGTTCCCCGCCTCCTCAGGATATGTACCTTTCCTGCGACTGATTCTTTCTGATAAAAGGGAGTTCTTGTTCTTCCCACAATCTTGAGTTTTTTGCTCATTGTATTCTCTAAAATATTTTAAGGGGATAAATATACATTATACAGCTTCTTCAGGGGGACAACTGTATTAAAGTTGCACTCTGTATTGTTAATAAAATTATACAGTATTTTATTCTATTGGCCAAAATAGCCAAGCACTGCAAAACTTTAACTTATGATTAAAAAAAAATACATTTTTTATACCCTAAGTTTTCTGTAAAGGGGCAACCTCTGACCGGCAGAAATGACAGATTCTACAGCAGGCAGGACTACAGTTTAACTGGTTTTATTTCCCAGAACAACACAAAATAAACCAGCACTAGGGCTGAACACAAAATGAGCCGTGAAAGGCTGCAAAAACTCACAGATACTGGACTAGTACAGGCAAAATCACGAAACAGAAGCCAGAGGGTAATCCACGGTGTGACGTCACACAAAATAAATGCAGAGCAGGTCATATATAGGGGGACAGATGATCAGGGGAAACACGGAACAGCTGGGGATAATAACCAGAACTTAAACAGCAACACATGAGGAGAAGTGGCTATGACTACGGAAGACATGAGGGACTGAGAATGATAGAAAAAGGAGTACAGGGGACACACACACACACACACACACGAGACTTGCACGGATGACCAAGGTGGGACACAGAACAATATCAACTGGTAACGGGGATGACATGACAGACTGAGGACCGGGAAGACAATAACGATCACAGAGGACCCAGAAGGCAAAACACAGGCAAATAATCATAATAATAAATACAAAGCGTGGACATGGTCCTAAGACCATGCCCAAACCATGACATTTTCATAGTAATTTTCCAGATGTTGACAGATTTTGCTGGAACAAAAATTCCAAAATTGCAAGAATTCTATTTTGAAAATGCTCAACTAATATTTTTTATATCCGCTGACTGATTCTTCATTAAACAATTTGGGCATAAAAGAAATGTTTATGAAATTATTACAAATCATCTTTATGTTCTACACTTCCTTGATATTCACATCAACACAAATGGTCCTGCTCAGCATCCTGGTAATCTGAATTACATCATCTCTTGCCCAGTCAGAGCTCAAAAGCTTCATCCCCTTTGGGATTCACTGAACCTCTACTGCCCTTCTAATTCCTCTGTCCCTGTGGAGAAACAGAAGATATCCACCTCTGACAGGATGCAAAGTCTAAAGGAGAGCACTTAGAGACTGGATATGGTCTTTGCTCAGCTGATCCAACCTCTCCGAGAGTCACAAAGGAGGAGCGCCATACATATTAATGAAGGAATTCAAGCTGGTGCTTTCTGGTAGAAATCAGAGTCTCAGAGGATGCCTCCCTGTTGTTGTTGTTGTTGTTTTCTCTAAAAACAACACATAATGTGCTGAGATTCTTCATGAATATTTAAAAAAAAAAATCCCATTGAAAGATCATTGAAAGGCTGAAATCCCGAGTGTTTAGTTGGGCTTGAGTGTATTAGAAATCATTTTGGATTTGTTTAGAAGAAATGCAAAACATAACAGTACAGAGGGGTTAATTGATCCAGGTTTTTCAGTCCTGATGATGATATAGAATCCTTGGCTCCCGTGCTATCAGTGATAAATTAACAAGCTGCATCACTGAGTGTGAAAAAAGATGATTATTACTTTATAGCGTGTGTGATGCAACAAGTTTCCATATGTTCCAAAATCAGGGTATTTGCAGCTATAAGCAGGATGAATTTAAAACTTTTTAAAGCCACTTCATTAAATTTAAGATCTTGCAAAACTATTTGACCATACTCTAATTATTAGCCTTGAATTTGAGATTGAGATTGAGATTCAACTTCATTGTCATTACACATTTTACACAGTTTACTGCATATTTTGGGATTAATCACGTTCATATTAAATTTACACTTCATTGACATAAGTGGTATCACTAGATAATTTAATACCTGAAAAAAAAATACTTCAAACTAGCCCTTACCTCTACAACCAAGCATCACATAGGGAAAAAAAGTCACAAACTTCTAACAAATGGCTGCAAACTAATGAGAAAAAGACTGCACATTTATAACAATGTTACAAATTAACTCTGTGTTAAAATGTAAAAAATGCTTACAAATTCACAAAGCTGATTATAAGGATTTTATTCCACAAACAGGAAAACAGTTATTTTGTTCATCACATCTGTGCTTTTAAGAGTTCTAAAAAGCAGATATAAGGATTGACTTAAATTTCTGATAGCAATAAAGGTCTTAATTTAGGCTTTTAAAGACTTCTTAAGTATCTGTGGATCAAAAAAAAAGTAAATGTAATTAAATATTTATGTGCACTCAGATTTACTTAACTGTTAATCATTAGAAGAATATTGCATAGCAACTAAACAAAGATGCATTTTTTGAAGAGTATATTTATATATTATTAAGATTGTCCTCCAACAGAAAAATGACCAAATAGTGTTTTTACAAACAGGAATTACACACTATAGTTATGTTTTGTCAAAAACGCCACCTCTAGTGGGTGTGAAAATAAATACATTCAGTAAGGTGGTGGAGGATGAGGGGTGTAATCTGGCAAAAACGGACCCCTGCACCCTTTACTAACCTTGACTTCTTGCCTAACCTCAACGTTAAGTTGTAGAGATCAGTTTTCAGGATAAAAATGTCCTTATAAATGTGCATCCATTGAGTAAAACAAGTGAATCTGCAGCCTGGAAATGAACCATGATTTCTGGAGTGAGGAAGAATGGTGGGAGCTGAAGCCTCATTGCCAGCACGGGAGTAAATAATAACATGATGTTGAAAGTTATGGTGAAAGAACACTCTCATTTTTTAGTAATCTTAATCCAACCACTTAAAAATGTGAATTTAATGCCAAAAGGAAGTAAACTGCAAAACTGGAAGTTTTGACATGAACCAAGGACTTGGGGTGGACATGCTAGTTTTATTTCTGTCCATCCCCCTCTAACTTCTGTACTCTGATTTAAGTAGTTCTGAAATGGTAAAATATAGCGAAAAGTGGTGTGTATTAGTCAGAGCACTTACTACAGCCCACTGATGTCAGTTATGTTCATACTAGTTTCTCCTTGTTACGCTGTCTTCTGTACATGGTGTAAAGTAGAGACCATATACACTCAAACTTGCTTTTTACGAGTATTATCTCTGCAGATAGGAATAATCTACACAAAGCAAACAGCAGTGAGAGAAAGCTCAAAATTCTAACAATGTGAGCATTTTTTTATAAACAGGCTTCCCTCTGACTTTATCTATCTATAAATGCACGAAATCTGTGTGTGTGTGTTTGTGTGTGAGTGTGTCTGTCTGTTCCACGCATACCTCTTGAACCATTCCTCAGACTGACCCAAAATTTCATAAGCGCTTTGCAGAGGTTACAAGGGTGTGCATCCCCAAGTATGGAGTCACTCAGTCAAAATATGTAATTTTTATTAATAAAAGCTTAGCCACCACTCTGTCACCACTCTGTGTCTCTTCATGCCCTGGCTTCAAAAAGTGTGGGTGGGGATTCGAACTGACTCCATGCTGACTGGATAATACACGACATCACGACCTGTCCGTCACCAAAGGCTACGGTCACACTGCAGCTTTTAATGCTCAATTCCGATTTTTTTGCACAAATGTGACCCATATCTGATTTTTTAATGACTGTCTGAACAGCACATATCCGATTTTATCACACCAGACCCAGGCCACTTTCATACGTGGTCCTAATTCAGATACATATCTGATATTTTCCAAAGCGACCTCAGTCTGAACTGTCATGTCGCATTTCATCTGACTTTTTCTTCACTGAAGTGAGACAGATGCTACAATTCTGCTGTGGAGGACGCAGCAAGCACGGCAGACACAGCTGATTTGTGCTCTCTTTTTAATCAATCTTCTTCCCTTTATCACTGGATTGTAATTTTGTCAGCTCCAACTGCACAATAACTTAAAAATTTCGGGGGGGGGGGCGGTCGGGGCTGAAACTGTGAGACAAGCAGGCGCACTAACGGCACATTTACTGGACGCTGCAAATTCCTTTTTCCCTGTAAACGGCACACCATGAGTGTCATGTACTGAGTTTGGAGTTTTTCCAAACTCAGCTTCATGATTCCTCTGTTTGTTCATATTTGTCTATTTCGCTATTATGTCCCGTGTGCTCTTTGTCGCCTCCGTTATTCTTGTTATCATTTATATCTGTTTCCTGTATTTAGGTCCTGGTTGCCATTTCTTTTTAGTTTCTGACATAAATCCTCCAGGTTGTCTTTGTATTTTGGCTCCTCTGTTGACAGCAGTCAGGGCTGTCAGGTTGGTGTGGGCGTGCCCTGCCGCTTGTCAAACTGCCAGCTGCCCTTCCCTCACCTGTTTACCAGCAGCTGCTCCTCCTCGTCAGTGTTACCAGCTGTGTGTCATTATCTGTGCTTCCCTTGCTCAGGTCTACCCACATCTGCCTCTCATTTGTAATTAGTTTTTTCCCTACTTATAGTAGTTTGCTGCTCATGTTATTTGTCACCATCTCGTCATCTTTATCCCCTGTGTTGTAAGGACTGAATCCTCTTCAACCCGCCAGAGCCTTCCCGCTCTGGTGAGCCTCTTTGTAAGTGCCAATCGTTTTCCTTCATTTGTTCACTTTGCACTTGTTTGTGTTCATCAAATAAATTCAAAAACTCACAGCTGCATGCATGTGACAGTGAGTTCCTGGTTGTTGTAATATCTAAAATGTAAAGTTAACATGGACATGACTGTGAAGCAGAATGGCCAGATAGGAGGACATACAGGAGAGGGGAGTCTCACAGCTCCTCCTTCCTGCAGCAGGACCAGTGTTATGCCGTTGGTATGAGCTGTGTAGTTTATTATTAACCTTATTTATATAGGTACTCTCATTGAGACACGGGGTCTCATTTTAAAGAGAGCTGTTTAATCGATCATTTCTGTTAAAGCAGAGCTGATCACAGCAGCCATCTGGTGTGTAGAGGAAGGGAGCTGGTCTCATATTTATGATTTTAACATTTTATTTTGCTGCTGCTGCATCAGGGTGAAGAAGTTCTGTCCCCCAAACACAACGCTGTGCCTGACGATACGTTTTTTTTTTCTGCGCATGCGGGTCACTTCATAGCTGTAGATTGTTCACACTGGAGTCTGATGAGGGTCGCATTTAAATAATAATATGGACGCCCACACAAAAAAATCTGATCTCAGCAAAATTCGGAATTGAGCATCAAGATCTGCAGTGTGACCGTAGCCAATGAATACCGATGTATCAACACAGAACATGCCAGGAGAAGCAGCAGCCCGACCGGGTGGACCACGATCCTTCGCGGGAAAGCACGTCCAGCCTGCCCAGTCAGTAGTAGATGAGAGTACCTGCTTCTGTGTCACTCGTGTGATACCACTGCACTGTGCAGGATCGCGAGTCCCCCCTCCCGCGTGAGTATCCAAAAATTAAAAACTTAATACCGCCATGATTGTGGAGCGGAATGGCCGGAAGGACTGACCGGGCAGGCTGAGCGTGCATCCCGTGGAGTCTTGACTGCTGCTTTACCTGTGTGCCAGTGATGTCCTTTGCGGCACCACAGGTCCCCGCCAAATGCATATCATATGCGGACACATACAGTGGGGCAAAAAAGTATTTAGTCAGCCACCAATTGTGCAAGTTCTCCCACTGAAAAGATGAGAGATGTCTCCAATTTTCATCATAGGTATACCTCAACTATGAGAGACAAAATGAGAAAAAAAAAATCCAGAAAATCACATTGAAGGATTTTTAATGAATTAATTGGTAAATTCCTCGGTAAAATAAGTATTTGGTCACCTACAAACAAGCAAGATTTCTGGCTCTCACAGACCTGTAACTTCTTCTTTAAGAGGCTCCTCTGTCCTCCACTCATTACCTGTATTAATGGCACCTGTTTGAACTCATTATCAGTATAAAAGACACCTGTCCACAACCTCAAACAGTCAGACTCCAAACTCCACTATGGCCAAGACCAAAGAGCTGTCAAAGGACACCAGAAACAAAATATGTAGACCTGCACCAGGCTGGGAAGACTGAATCTGCAATAGGTAAGCAGCTTGGTGTGAAGAAATCAACTGTGGGAGCAATTATTAGAAAACGGAAGACATACAAGACCACTGATAATCTCCCTCGATCTGGGGCTCCACGCAAGATCTCACCCCGTGGGGTCAAAATTATCACGAGAACGGTGAGCAAAAATCCCAGAACCACATGGGGGGACCTAGTGAATGACTTGCAGAGAGCTGGGACCAAAGTAACAAAGGCTACATCAGAAACACACTACGCCGCCAGGGACTCAAATCCTGCAGTGCCAGATGTGTCCCCCTGCTTAAGCCAGTACATGTCCAGGCCCGTCTGAAGTTTGCTAGAGAGCATTTGGATGATCCAGGAGAGGATTGGGAGAATGTCATATGGTCAGATGAAACCAAAATAGAACTTTTTGGTAATAACTCAACTTGTCGTGTTTGGAGGAGAAAGAACACCATACCTACTGTGAAGCATGGGGGTGGAAACATCATACTTTGGGGCTGTTTTTCTGCACAGGGACCAGGACGACTGATCCGTGTAAAGGAAAGAATGAATGGAGCCATGTATTGTGAGATTTTGAATGAAAACCTCCTTCCATCAGCAAGGGCATTGAAGATGAAACGTGGCTGGGTCTTTCAGCATGACAATGATCCCAAACACACTGCCCGGGCAATGAAGGAGTGGCTTCGTAAGAAGCATTTCAAGGTCCTGGAGTGGCCTAGCCAGTCTCCAGATCTATTCAATTCAGATCTATTCTATTCCAGATCTATTCTTTCATCTACAGATGAAAGTCTGTGTTGCCCAGTGACAGCCCCAAAACATCACTACTCTAGAGGAGATCTGCATGGAGGAATGGGCCAAAATACCAGCAACAGTGTGTGAAAACCTTGTGAAAACTCACAGAAAACGTTTGACCTTTGTCATTGCCAACAAAGGGTATATAACAAAGTATTGAGATGAGCTTTTGTTATTGACCAAATACTTATTTTACCGAGGAATTTACCAATTAATTCATTAAAAATCCTTCAATGTGATTTTCTGGATTTTTTTTTCTTATTTTGTCTCTCATAGTTGAGGTATACCTATAATGAAAATTGAAGACCTCTCTCATCTTTTAAGTGGGAGAACTTGCACAATTGGTGGCTGACTAAATACTTTTTTACCCCACTGTATGTATGCTTTGACTAAACGACAACAAGACACAAAAATGCCCAAATAAAGAAATAAATCATTTTTATTTAAATATTCACAGACAAATTGGCAACACTGATGCAACAGTTGCAGCCAAACAGGTCATTCTGCTGTGTGTGTGTGTGTGTGTGTGTGTGTGTGTGTGTGTGTGTGTGTGTGTGTGTGTGAATGGTGAAGGGATTGGTGCCGTACCGTGGATGCCCTGAATTTCCCCGTGGGGATCAATAAAGTGTACAAGATACAAATACAGAAAGAATAATAATGTTGGGTGTTTTGTACTTATAATATTGCTAAAATATAAAAGGATGCACTACAGTGGGTCTCAGATATTTGTAAATGTGTCCTGTTATAGTACTGCATGAGTTTATTGACGATAGACTACAAACTCCACATATAAACTAAAACAATTATAATGATGACTGAAATACTCCCATTCTCCATGAATATACTGTAACTCATAAAAGATCACACAGATAAGTGATCTGACAAAAAAATAAACAAGCGGTTCTTAAATGGTGGCTAATATTGGATGTCCCATTCATTTTCAATTATTCTGTAATTAATATTCACACAATCAAATAAATCTCAGTTCAGTCCCTTTCATATTTGTCAAATTCTAACATGTGTGATTGCCTACATATAGGCTACACCTCTGTATTCCACTTTCAAACACAGCCTACATTTGGGCCTGTAAAGCCTGATTGGGCTACCTGTTTTCAGACAGGAATACTTGAAGAGTTGTTTGCAAAAACCGATAAACGCCATTTCCATGAAAATTTCACTCTTTATATCAAACAACTGTTAACATTACCTACTTATAGAAGTTCAGATTGTTTTTTCTCAAAATCCGATATGTCCTATGTTATAAACACTACAAACTCATGCTTTTTTTCAAAAGCTGATAAACGCCAGGAGCATTTTTTTTTTTTTTTTTTTTTTTTACAAAAGTAGATAACTCCACAGGGCAAATCAGCACTTGGTATTTGGGTCACGTGACTCATCTTGGCTGCCATCCCGGTCTGCTCGCTCTGACTGATTTCCCTGGCTGTGTTCGGAATGTTCACTCGCTCACTCCCTCCCTACTCGCTTTATAGTGAATTTAGATATAGTGGACTATACGGTAAACTCAATATAACAATAAAATTAACCGATTTCGGACACTACTGAGCTTGTTTTTGCGGCACAGTTAATGACGTCATCACGTGAGAGAGTAAAATGTAACAGACTAACAATAGTAAAAAAAATGAATACCTGCATGTAATTTGTAGTAAATATGTATTAAATCAAATTGTTTTTGCTGAATCATTAAATATAAATACCTTAAGGTAATTTATGTTGTGATGTGAAGCTCTTCTCTCACTGCTCCATTGGCTGCGCATTCATTATTGTACACTATATGGAGAAGGAGTTTCTTTTGTTTGCAGCCTTATTCCTTTTCTTTTTATACTGTACACACCAATGAAGAGAGAGAGAAACGCCATTTCAATTCTCCTGTCATCCTGTATGTATAGTAGTATTGACAATAAACTGAATCTTGAATCTTGAATTATAGCTTTATTATAGCAATATTATACCATTTTACTGAGTGGATATGCCTAAATCAGTGTGTCAATCATACTACATTGATGCTTATAGACGTTCAAGTATGTTCCAGACAAAATAGCATGGTTTTGGAACATGTCTGTTTTTGCAAAAGAATGGCTTGTGGACTTACCTGTTTTTGCAAAAAAAAAAGTACTAATAAATTGGCAAAAAGTAACAATTAGTTGATGTTTGACTTTTTTGCTTTATATTATGTCTGAGAGACTCATATTTCAAGTGACCATGTCTTAGAAGCTGATTTGGAAATACTAACACCTATAAACCCTGCAGATAAAAAAGTGTTTTTTCTCATTTTGAACACAACTGGACCTTTTTTTTTGTTTTTGCAAAAGAGCTCTTCACTTGCTTTCTATGGGCATGCACTAGTTCAGACAAAAGCCTAAAGATAGTCACAGACAAGATGGAACCTCAGAGAAGGTCATCATACATTCCCACTTATCAGTCCTGAACAGATGTTTTCTTTCAGCTTTACAAGACAGTTATAATTCTACAGCCAATGATAAACAGTGAATAGGCACTGAACAGAGCATAAATGTTAAACATTAAAATTTCCATCACACTCTTTAGTTACCAGTAAACTAAGAAAAACTAAACTTCAAACCCACTGTTGAAGCAGGGCCACTAACATCACCCATAACCCACATACTGTTTTCACTTGACATTTTCTTTATTTTGCATTTCACATGTGGACGCGTCTTCTTCTTCTTTCGGCTGCTCCTTTTAGGGATCGCCACAGCGGATCATCTGCCTCCATCTCTTCATTCTTCATTCTTTATTATCAGGCTGTCCTAAAACATCTTTAAAAAGTCTTCAGCTGATCCAAAATGCTGCAGCAAGAGTTTTAACAGGTACTAGAAAGAGAGATCATATCTCTCTGGTTCTGGCCTCCCTTCATTGGCTTCCCATAGAGTTTAGAATTAAGTTTAAATTCCTTCTTCTTACTTACAAAGCTCTAAACAATCAGGCTCTTTTTTTATTTAAAAGATCTAATACTACCGTATTATCCTAACAGAGCACTACGCTCCCAAAATGCAGGATTACTTGTAATACCTAGAATCTCCAAAAGTACAATGGGAGGCAGAGCCTTCAGTTATCAAGCTCCTCTCCTGTGGAATCAGCTGCCAATCTGGATTCGGGAGTCAGACTCGATCTCTGTTTTTAAGAATAGGGCTAAAACCTACCTTTTTGATATAGCCTACAATTAGGGAGGGATCATGCGTTTCTGAACCCTCCCTTGGTTATGCTGCTAATAGGTTTAGTCAGCCGGGGGACCTCCAATAATGCACTGGGCCTCACTCCTTTCTTCACTCTCAATGAAATATATTTTTTTGCTGGTCATTAACATCTGTTTGTTCTCTCCCATAGATTGAGTCCCCATCGTGCTGTTTGCTCTCTACATGTCTGTTCTTTTCATCTTCTCTGTCCCCTCACCCCCCAGCCAGTAGCAGCAGATGACTGCCCCTCCCTGAGCCTGGTTCTGCTGGAGGTTTCTTCCTGTTAAAAGGGAGTTTTTCCTCTCCACCGTCGCCAAGTGCTTGCTCACAGGGGATCGCCTGATTGCTGGGGTCTTTCTGCAACTGTGGGGGTTCCCCCTACAGTTGATAGTGCTATGAGATGACTGTTGTTGTGAAATGGCGCTATATAAATAAAGTTGAATTGAATTGAATTGAATCTCACCCTATCCCTTGCATCTTCCTCTGTAACACCAACCCTCTCCATGTCCTCCTTCACTACATCCATGGATCTCTGTGGTCTTCCTCTTTTCCTCCTGCCTGGCAGCTCCATCTTCAACATCCTTTGTCCAATATATCCACTATCCCTCCTCTGCACATGTCCAAACCATCTCAGCCTTGCCTCTCTTACTTTGTCTCCAAACCACTCAACATGAGTTGTCCCTCTGATATACTCAATTCTAATGTTGTCCTTCCTAGTCAGTCCCAGTGAAAATCTTTGCATCTTCCACTCTACCACCTCCACTTCTACCTCCTGTCTTTTTGTCAGCGCCACCATCTCCAAACCATACATCATAGCAGGTCTCACTACCATCTTGTAAATCTTCCCTTTCATTCTTGCAACTACCCTTCTGTCACAAATCACCCCTGAAACTCGTCTCCACCCACTCCACCCTTCCTGCACTCTCTTCTTCACCCCTCTTGTGCATTTTCCATTGCTTTGGATGGTTAAAGCCAGGTATTTAAACTCATCTACTTTCACTACCGCTACTCCTTCCATCTTCACCGTTGCACCTGCCTCCCTCTCATTCACACTCATGTATTCTGTCTTGCTTCTACTGACTTTCATTCCTCTTTTCTCCAGAGCATACCTCCACCTCTACACGTTGACAGCCAGACACATCTTCTCTGTGCAGTGATAATGTTCTTACATAGACCTTGAGAAGCTTTTACCAGTTTCAAGTCAATTTCATTCTCTATAAACTACAGCAAAAACCCTCTAAGCAGATCATGTCCTTAAATACAAACTACTCTACTTGCCAGTCAGACGATGGATGTAAGTCATTTAGTGCCTATATTTCCCCCTCAACGGTACATCAGTGAGGACATACACATCAGTAAAAAATGATGCTAATAGCATTTCAGGGAGAACATAAATTAGACATGTATGAGAAGCTTTCAGGAGGGTCTGCAACGTGTGAGGTGATAAAACATTAATGGATGCAGCATGAGGCAAATAGGAGGAGCATGATGTCCACAAAATGTTTATTTATGAAATCAATTTGTTGTATTTTGAGGAACTGGGATGGAGGTGCAGTTCCTTAGTGACAGGTTCCCTGAACACAAACAAATCAACGCAATGAGATAGAAAACTAAATAACTGAGGGCATGGCTATAGTACTTAGGTGCAGGACTCTGTTCTGCAGTCTGCCCATGTCCAAGCTGTCAAGTTTGTAAGGTAAGTCATGCTGACAGAGATATGTTTCTACAAACACACATAGATGCTACACAAAAATATCAATCCCTGATTCTTTCTGAGGCAAAGGTCACTCACTTTTGAAAAGATACAGTGGTGTGAAAAAGTGTTTGCCCCCTTCCTGATTTCTCATTTTTTTTGTATGTTTGTTATACTTAAATGTTTCAGATCATCAAATAAATTTAAATATTAGACAAAGATATTGGCTGCACGGTGGCGCAGTGGTTTAGCACTGTGGCAGCACAGTTTTACCCTCGGCCGGGGGACCGCGGGGATCATGAGATCGTGGGTTCGATCCCAGCCCCCGACCAACAGTGAGCTGTGTGGAGTTTGCATGTTCTCCCCGTGTTGCACGGGTTTACTCCGGGATTTCTCCGGTTTCCTCCCGCACACCAAAAACATGTAGGTTTAGGGCGCTCGCGCACGCAGCGACCAGCAGCCGGTGGCTTGTCACCAGACTGCAAACCAAGTCTACCTACGGGTACAAATAAGTAACAAAAAAAAAAAAAAGATAACACAAGTAAACATGAAATGCAGTTTTTAAATGAAGGTGTTTATGATTAAGGGAGAGAAAAAATCCAGACCTACATGGCCCTGTGTGGAAAAAGTGATTGCCCCCTAAACCTAATAACTGGTTGGGCCACCCTTAGCAGCAACAACTGCAATCAAGCGTTTGCGATAACTGGCAATGAGTCTTCTACAGCACTGTGGAGGAATTTTGGCCCCCTCATCTTTGCAGAATTGTTGTAACTCAGCCACACTGGAGGGTTTTCGAGCATGAACCGCCTTTTTAAGGTCATGCCACAGCATCTCAATTGGATTCAGGTCAGTACTTTGACGAGGCCACTCCAAAGTCTTCATTTTGTTTTTCTTAAGCCATTCAGAGGTGGACTTGCTGGTGTGTTTTGGATCATTGTCCTGCTGCAGAACCCAAGTACGCTTCAGCTTGAGGTCACGAACAGATGGCCGGACATTCTCCTTCAGGATTTTTTGGTAGACAGCAGAATTCATGCTTCCATTTACTACAGCAAGTCTTCCAGGTCCTGAAGCAGCAAAACAGCCCCACACCATCACACTACCACCACCATATTTTACTGTTGGTATGATGTTCCTTTACTGAAATGCTGTGTTACTTTTATGCCATATGTAATGGGACACAGACCTTCCAAAAAATTCAACCTTTGTCTCGTCAGTCTGTAGATAATTTTCCCAAAAGTCTTGGGGATCATCAAGATGTTTTCTGGCAAAACTGAGATGAGCTTTTATGTTCTTTTTGCACAGCAGTGGTTTTTGCCTTGGAGCTCTGCCATGCAGGCCATTTTTGCCCAGTGTCTTTCTTATGGTGGAGTCATGACCACTGACCTTAACTGAGGCGAGTGAGGCCTGCAGTTCTTTGGATGTTGTCGTGGGGTCTTTTGTAACTTCTTGGATGAGTCGTCGCTGCATTCTTGGGGTAAGTTTGGTCGGCCGGCCACTCCTGAAAAGTTCACCACTGTTTCATGTTTTTGCCATTTGTGAATAATGGCTCTCACTGTGGTTTGCTGGAGTACCAAAGCTTTAGAAACGGCTTTATAACTTTTTCCAGACTGATAGATCTCAATTACTTTGTTTCTCATTTGTTCCTGAATTTCTCTGGATCCTGTCACGGCTGGCCCTCACGAGCCAGCATAAGACGCCTCAGTTCAGTAAATTGCAGTTCAGTTCTTTTATTTATAAAGCACAGGACTTAGGAGTACAACATAACTTTGCCACGCAGGCTTCGTTACACAACACAACATAAATTCACAATGGAGAATTATGGCAGTGACGAGGAGCTCTCGTCTGCCGTAGTTAGGAAGGAACGTCAGCGAGGGAGAAGACAGTTCCAAATAAATCACTTACATGCAGCGGGATACGTCGAGGAACCCAGGGAGCATGTGGTAAGGAGACAGGGGAAAGTCATAGGACTTCTGACGAGACAGCCGTGACGTCCAGTTCACTCGCACTGACATTTAAAGCCAGCTGCTCATGATTGGAAACTCGGCACAGCTGCCCAGGTTCTGACAGCTGAGAGCTCCCGAGCGTCTGGCCAATCAGAGCCCGGGAAACCCGTGTGACGACACCAGCTGTCAAAAGCTGACAGGGATGAGGAATAACCCGAGCGCGGACAAAGCGCTCGGGATATGACAGGGCCCCTCCCTCTACGCGAACTCCTGGTCGCGCGCAACATCCAGACCCCCCCACCCCACCCCAGGGAGGGTGGAGGGGGAAGCAGGTGGAGGGAGAGCAGGGCCAACTCACAACAAGGGGACAAAAACATCGGGGAAGGGAGGGAGAGAGAAAAAAAGGCAGAAACCGTACATAAACGGGGACAGAGATGAATAAAAAGAAAAGTCAACGCTAGATTGACATCACTCACATAACCACAAAAAAGAAAGCCAAGATGAGGGTACAAGGAACACCAGTCAACACCACAAGGCAGGATCAAGGAAATAAAAGGACAAATAATACCTTCTTCTCCAAGTTAATGTGTACAGAAAACCGTCAAAACCAAAAGACAACACAGGTGCCAAAAAAAGAGAACTAGACCCGAGTAAGGGAGTAACATAGGAAATAAACAACCACACCCGAAAGAAACATGCAATACTCATGATAGCCACGGCAAGAGAACATGTCCATCAACGGAAAACAGTCACCTTAAACATGAAGTCCAATCCCCAGTGGGGTATTTCAGTCACAAGTCAGTGGTGGGCAAGAGAAGGAGAGGAAAAAAAAAAAAAAAAAAAAAAAACATTGGGGAATAGAGTAAAACAACTCCGCTCAGGAGGCCTCCCAGCACCCAGCATCCAGGCCGCCAGCAAAAGCAGCGGAACGTGCCCTAATGGCCCAGCCAGACCCCGGGCCGAGGGAAACCATGTGTCCGGCGGGCGGACCAGGGCGCCAAAAGAACCATCCAGCTTGTCAGGAGGCCGGACCCGGACGCCAAAAGGAAAGAGCCAGTCACCGGGTGGTCGAGCAGTATCGGCCTGCCAACAGAATGGCTGGGGAAAGGTCGGCGAACCGGGCCAGCCGGAATTTACCCCTGCAGTCTCAAAGGCGGGGAAGAAGGGGCCACGGCGAGGACGGGGCATGGCCTGGAAAGCGCTCAGCGGTGGGTCAGCTACATAGTCTCCAGAACCCACCTGGGTCAAAACGACCATAGTGCCGAGCTCCGATTGAGCGAGAGCGGCACCCGCGTCGGACCCCGATTGGGCCGGAACCCCCATGACGTCAAGCTCCGATCGAGCGAGAGCAGCACCCGCGTCGGACCCCGATTGGGCCGGAACCCCCATGACGTCAAGCTCCGATCGGGCGAGAGCAGCACCCGCGTCGGACCCCGATTGGGCCGGAACCCCCATGACGTCAAGCTCCGATCGGGCGAGAGCAGCACCCGCGTCGGACCCCGATTGGGCCGGAACCCCCATGACGTCAAGCTCCGATCGGGCGAGAGCAGCACCCGCGTCGGACCCCGATTGGGCCGGAACCCCCATGACGTCAAGCTCCGATCGGGCGAGAGCAGCACCCGCGTCGGACCCCGATTGGGCCGGAACCCCCATGACGTCAAGCTCCGATCGGGCGAGAGCAGCACCCGCGTTGGACCCCGATTGGGCCGGAACCTCCATGACGTCAAGCTCCGCTTGAACCGGCGGAGCACTCCCGGTGGACCCCATGCCGAGAGCCGGACCCTCCAAGGTGGCACCAAGAGCAGGTTCGCCTCCAGTGACCCTGGGGAGAGGCTCAGAGGGACAAAAGGAACCGGGATCAGGATCACCGGCAGCGGCAGGGCCCGGCGAGACAGGCTCGAGCGCAGCAGACGGCTGCACCCGGCTCGCCCCCCCCGAGAGACAGGCAATAATGCTCCAGAAAGAAGAGGAGGGATAGAAAATAGAGCACTTGCCTGATCTCGGGTTCTGCCGCCATCCAGGACTTCGATGCTCCGGGTTCAAACGGGAGGAGGTCGTCGTCCGGTTCCCACTCCGTCGCGACGTCATCCGCCCCTGGAAGAGGGGCTCTTGCAGCTCGAGGACCCCCCGACGTCATCGTCCACGCTAGTTGTTCATGTGGCGTGGAGGTGAGGGGCTCTCGGCCCGCTGGACCGGACTGTTCATCTGCGGAGTCCCGGGGACGCTCCGTCGTCGGCACAGGCTCCAACCAATCGTCCGACCTCCTCTGCCCGCAGGCTCACTCCTCGTCTGGTGACGCTCCTCAAAGGTCGAAGCGTGCTCAGCAGGGGGAGACACAGAGGCAGCGGGTTTAATTAACATATCAGCAGGGAGTTGAGGCTCGGGGGGCTGCAAACCCCGAGCCTCACCCCCAGGAGTCAGACAGAACAAATCACTATTAGATGGGAAAAAGTGAACTTGAACTTGCCTGGCTCCCAGAGGAGCGGTGGAACCTGCCGTTGGGAACGTCATTCCATCCTCCTCCCACCGGGTGGTGGCCGGAGACTCTCTTGGAGGAGAGGGGGCCACTCGGGATGGTGTAGCCGCGCTGTCCACTGGAGCAAAACTTCTCAAACTCCCAGCCGCTGGAGAAGGCGTCGAAGCGGAGGGGGCAACAGCCAAGTCAGCCCGGGCGTGACGCGCTGACAGCTCAGTGGGGAAAGCAGGCCCGGGGGGAAAGGCTGCTGGGGTCTCCTCCAGGTGAGACGCCGAAGAGACAGCAGTGGGATGAATGGGGTCAGCCCAGTGAACCGGAGCGGATTCCGGAGGGGAGTCACGCTGAGAACGTCTCTGGCCATGGTGTCGACGTCTACGACGGGCCCCGGATGGTGCGAACTCCAGGACTGGATCGAGGGAAGGATCCGGATTCCAGAGCGGGCAGCGGGAGCTCCGGTCACTCAGCCTTTGGCCTCGTTCCTCCTCGATCTCCTGGAGCACCTCGCGGTGGACGGCGATCTCTTGTCTCCTCGCTTGGACGTCCAAGTGGTCGGTGTAGCGGGAAGACAACCGGTCGAGCGTTCTCTCAGCGCAGTCCAGGCAGTAGTGCGCTTCGGATGAGTCGTCAAGGCTGGCGGAAGCGCTGATGAAGTCATCCACCTCCTCCAGCGCCTCAGGCAGCTGGAGCCAGAGATCACTCCACCTTGCAGCCTCCTCCTCTTCGTACATCAGAATTATCTGGCGTTGGGCAGCGATGTCGAGTCTCCTCGCGTCGACCTCGGGGTGACCGTTGTAGCGGGAAGGCAGACGGTCAAGCACCTCCTCAGCCCGGTCTAAATACCACTGTTCATCGGGCTGATAACCGAGGAGAGGAGGGGCGAGGGAGGTGTCTGGATGCCCACCGAGGTCGGAGGCGATAATGAGGATTTCATCTACCTCCTCCAGCGCCTTGGTCAGCAGGACGTGGGAACCCCGAGAATGACTCCGCTGAGATGGCATATTTCCAACGCCGCGTACCTGGACAGGAAGGACAAAGTTCCCAGAACGCAACTTACTGAGAACGGCGTCTCCTTCTGGCGGCTGTCTACTGTCACGGCTGGCCCTCACGAGCCAGCATAAGACGCCTCAGTTCAGTAAATTGCAGTTCAGTTCTTTTATTTATAAAGCACAGGACTTAGGAGTACAACATAACTTTGCCACGCAGGCTTCGTTACACAACACAACATAAATTCACAATGGAGAATTATGGCAGTGACGAGGAGCTCTCGTCTGCCGTAGTTAGGAAGGAACGTCAGCGAGGGAGAAGACAGTTCCAAATAAATCACTTACATGCAGCGGGATACGTCGAGGAACCCAGGGAGCATGTGGTAAGGAGACAGGGGAAAGTCATAGGACTTCTGACGAGACAGCCGCGACGTCCAGTTCACTCGCACTGACATTTAAAGCCAGCTGCTCATGATTGGAAACTCGGCACAGCTGCCCAGGTTCTGACAGCTGAGAGCTCCCGAGCGTCTGGCCAATCAGAGCCCGGGAAACCCGTGTGACGACACCAGCTGTCAAAAGCTGACAGGGATGAGGAATAACCCGAGCGCGGACAAAGCGCTCGGGATATGACAGATCCTAGCATGATGTCTAGCTTTTGAGGATCTTTTGGTCTACTTCACTTTGTCAGACAGGTTCTATTAAAGTGATTTCTTGATTGAGAACAGATGTAGCAGTAATCAGACCTGGGTGTGGCTAGAGAAACTGAACTCAGCTTTCCAAAGATGTGATAAACCACTGATAATTTATGTTTTAACATGGGGGGGCAATCACTTTTTCACACAGGGCCATGTAGGTTTGGATTTTTTTTTACCCTTAATAATAAACACCTTCATTTAAAAACTACATTTTGGGTTTACTTGTGTTATCTTTGTCTAATATTTAAATTTGTTTGATGACCTGAAACATTTAAGTGTGACAAACATACAAAAAAATGAGAAATCAGTAAAGAGGCTGTCACAAGCTGGGTTCTGGATTTTCCGCCAGACTCAGCCTTGTGACTTCTTCCTTTTATTTATATTTACCTGCTGCATTTTTTGCCTTTTGGGTTTATGCATTAATGTTCTGTTTGCCACTTTGTTTAATGTTTTATTTTTATTTTCTGTACTTATTTATAATTATTCTGTGGTATGTGGTATTATCCTTTATATCTCTATATTGTCCTTCTTCCTGTTGACAGCTGTCAGGAGGCGTGAAGCCTTGTATGGGCGTATCCTGTCAGCTGTCAGTTTTTGATTTGCCTCCCTCTCACCAGCCAGCTGATCCTGTTTATATATCATTGTCTCCTCCTGCCCGTTCAGGCACTCACACCTGCTTATCATTTTGTAATGGGGGTTTGAGCACTATTTAAGGACTCTACTTTCATTTCCATTTTGTCGCAGCTTTGGGTTGTCATTCCCCGTCTCCACCAGAGCAAAGCCGAACTGTGGTGAGTTACTTATCTTTCCTCTCATTGACTTCTTTGTTTTTGGGCACCATGCTTGTACTTTTTGTGTTGCTTTTTGATTTAATAAACGGCACTAATTAACAGTTCAGCGCGTGGGTCTCACATTTCCTGCCCTGCAGGGCAATTCATGACACGGGCCAACACTTTTTCACACCACTGTATTTGGCAATGACTGTGAAAATAATCACTGATGTTTCTTTTTTATCACAATTTTTTAAAGTCAAGTCAGATTTTAAAGGGATCATTGACTGGAAAATGATGTTTTGTAGGTTTTAACCTACACAAACGCATCTATTAGCCAAGTGGTTATAAAAAAAATCAAAACACTCACTTCTCTTAAAAATGCACAGCCTTTTTACATTGTTTCTGTGTCCGATTAGCCATTGTGACTCTTCTGGATTGGCCATGAGATGTCACAAATGGTAAACCCAGCCCAGGATTGTTATCGATATCGACCTGCTGCTCTATTATTGACCAGCCTCATTCATTCTTTAAGACAAATTTATGTTAGTTGGGTAAAGCTAGCCAGCTAATGTTAGCAATAGTGATGTAAGAGGGAGGGCAGTCTCAGAGATTTAAAGAGACATGCACTGAAACCAAGCGTTCTGAGAAATGCTGCAAAATAGGATTCAAAAGGATGTGGCAATAATTAAATAACTGACCAAAATGTGTTACAAACATTTCATTAAGACCTTTGTGAGCTGTTAAAATGTGGAAAAAAATGGTTATCTTCCACTTTTGTGTGCTGTAATTCTGAGAATGTTTGCTTCAGAGCAAGCACCCGGCCTACAATTAATGCATGTTGAAGGTAAGTTAACATTTAAAAATTGAAATCCAAGAACTGAAAAAGCCAAAAGGTCCTTACTAAAGGTTGTCAAAATAATATTTCTCCTTGCACTGTAGGTTCAGTTAAATAAAAGGAACTTAAAACCTTTCTCCATGACATTTATGGCAATACATAGCTTATTATTATTATTAGCCGCTGCTGCCAAGCAGACACTCCTACAGTAGCTCGGTTATTTAAGATTGGTATTTCATTTTTATTGGGCTTCACCATTCTTAACTGACTTATTAATGCATAACTGAACATACTGGGCTTCTGTTCTCCTCAATATTCCGAATACAGCTTGGTCAGCAGGTTGGAATCCACAAGACAATATTTCACAAATATTGTACTTTTAATTAAGATGCAATTGATATTTTCCTCTAGACAAAGCACAATAAATCATATTATACCACACACACATTGTATAGTGCAGCCCACAGACTCTAAGAGATTTGTTCATTGACAGGTTGAACTCGCTGATCCTGCAACAGTACTTTTGCCTGTAGTATAAAAATGAATGTGAAGCAGTTGATGTGTCAAAATTATACAAAATACAGATAAATGCTTCTCAAGAATGGGGAGCCTTTTGGATTTTTGCTCATGAAAGCTTTGAGTGAAAAACAAAATCTGCTTCCCAAAAATGCTAGTGGCTGTGCAGTCGGAATGGTGGAAAACTTCCCATAATTGACTTTCTCACTTGGGTGACTGGGCAAAGTTACACACTGAGACTAATTGAAAGAGCAGCAGGGCTTGGGGGCTCTATCAGACTGGCAACTGCAAACTGCTGCAATCACCAATCAAAAAAAACAAAAAAACAAAAAACAAACCCATAGGCCTCTTTGTTGTGCTGCAACAACCCCCACCTCCCCCCCCAAAAAAAATGCAGAAGGTCTGCCAGAACACAATGAGCCTAATTTTTCTGTGGCCCGTGGCTCGGTTGCTTTTCGTCTTTAGAGAAAATAAGACAGTCTGTTCCTACAGTAAAATGATGTCTCTAGCCTTTTTTTTTAAGAGCATTTTTCTATTTTCACATCAGTCCACAGAAAAAGCTTCTATTTTGTTTGATGCTTCACCTGTTACCTACGGCAACATGCTCACACCAACGCCAACACTTAATGACATGTAACACATAAACACAAGCTCACACAAAGCATTCAAGATGTTGTATCTTTTATTCTTTATTAACAACAGCCAATAGCGTGAAAAGGACTTGGTGTTTCAATCCTTGATGTTTCAAGTCAGCATTCATAAGGAAACATATAAATGGAAATGTCACATTTTCAGTGCTTTTTGCACATTATTTTTCATGTATCTGAAATAGTCTCACTAGCTGTCATTTATTGAGCCATTCTGATTTACCTCCTGCTGTGACGTGACAGCCTGAACTAACTCACGTTGAACTTCATCCATTTTAACAACGTTCCCCAGTTCCTGTCCAAACCTGTACACCTACAGTGCTGCTACGAGTTAGCTCAGTAGAAGGGGTATATCCAATTTACCCTAGTAGTTGTTCATGTTTCCATCTGGTTCATTAATATATATCTCCCAAAATTCAGACTTATTTTTTCTTTATAATTTGCCCACGATAGTCCTGTAATCCACCAGTCCTAGTTTAGGTAACACTTATGGGTCCTCTTGATATGCATATTGACCCCATCCAACAACCCTGATCACAGCTGTGCAATGATCAACCTTTGGTAATACTGTATATCTCATTCGTAGACATTATTTTAGCATACTGAGAAGTGTCACTGGTACAACCACCAGAGCAATCACTAGAGGAGACTGTGAGGTCCCCCACAGACACGCCACATTTGTTCAATCTGTGCTATTAGTAAGGGGCACCAAGATGTGGAATAACATACCATCTGCAATCACAGAACATACCACACTAAATACTTTTAAGACTCATTGTAAAAATTAGCTCTTAAACAACCAAAATTGTACCCATAGCTAGTGGTCGCTCTGCAGCATACGTATATATATATATGTGCCAGTGCGTCACACACATATGCCCCGCCTCTTGTTTGTTGCTGTCTGTTGTTGTTGTGAGGTGCTTGGGTGCATGTGTGTGTACGCATACACAGCACTTCACGCGTGTAACATTTGAATATTTTGTTTTGTAACACTGTAACTCTTCACTTTGTACAGTTTCATTGCAGTTGTTCTGTTCATGTATGATTGTTTCTTTGTGTGTTTTTGTGACCCGCTGGCGGACTACAGATGCAAATTAGCAGTATTGCTAAATCTGGCATACTTAACATGTGTATTAATGTTCATTAGTATGTATTGTCCTTTCAAATAAATATTAAACTTAAACTATACTTTACTGTAGTTTATTACGCTTTGGCCACAAAGGCTCTTTCACCTGTGGCAGTTATCAAGGCTAGCAGTTTACTCAGTCATTTATTTGCTTTTTGTAACCCAGGAACAAGTCCTGCCCCACTGACCACTCAATCCACACACCCCATGCCCGCTTTATTTAAGTTTTGACATTGTCACATTCAGCCACTTTTCCATTAGCTTAGACTGTGATCAACAACAAAGCTAACTAGCTAACATTAGCATAGCTATGGCATCATC
Organism: Pholidichthys leucotaenia; assembly: GCA_020510985.1. Lineage (NCBI taxonomy): Eukaryota > Metazoa > Chordata > Actinopteri > Cichliformes > Pholidichthyidae > Pholidichthys > Pholidichthys leucotaenia. Next base: position 280,698,788 of record CM035838.1, on the reverse strand, counting down.
CATAGATTTCAAATGTCCTTCAGGGCAGGATTAAAGGCACCAAACGCTGGCTGTGAATTTGCACGTTTATTAAGACAGAACACAAAAAACACAACAAAAAAATGAAAACAAGCTAACAAAACACAGAACGAGGGTAGGATTCAACAATGAGAAAATAATGAGAAAAGGAACGCTCGTCTGAGACAACCTGAAGAAGCATGGAACATATGTCGGTTGCATACAAAGGAAAAAACAGGACAACAAGGTACAACGAAGCAGAGAACTAACGTTCGTTCGAAGAGTTGAGAGTAGGGTGTTGCGCCGGAAGATAGTGCACAGCCCCTTAAATAAGGCTAGAAACAAAATGAAACAAGGGATTGCAGGTGTGGGTTATCTGAGCGGGCAGTGGAAAGCAAAGGGACAATTTAGACCAGCTGGGAGTGATGAGAGAGGAGGGAACGATCAGAGCTGACAGCTGACAGGGCCATGCCCATGCAGCGCAAAACCCCAGAAAGCCACTGACAGCTGTCAACCCTGAGAGAGAGAACACAACAGGATACAAATATAATGAGACAGCAGAAAATAAGGACAAGTAATCTCAAAAATGTAATAACAAACTATAATGAACATAAATGGGAAAAATAAATCATACTGAGATAGAAAACAGGATATGTGACAAAGTAACCAAGGATGAAATGACAGGAAGGCAACTCAAAACTAGAAAAGCACTCGGAGAGCGCAGACCTCCGCCAAGCGCCACAGTTCCCCCCATACAGTCTTCAGATTCCTTGACCATGAAAACACATGAGAAGCAGTGGTTCAGTAGTTATTCACGAAAATGGCATTTTCCATAATGGCGGCCACAGTTCCCCCCATACAGTGTTTGTGTGTATGTTTTCAGATTCCTTGACCATGAAAACATATGACAAGCAATTGGATTCACAATGATAGGATTAGTGGTTCAGTAGTTATTGACGAAAATGTCATTTTCCGTAATGGCGGTTTAGCGCCACAGTTCCCCCCATACAGTGTTTGTGTGTACGTTTTCAGATTCCTTGACCATGAAAACATATGACTAGCAATTGGATTCACAACAATTGGATTGACAATGATAGGATTAGTGGTTTAGTAGTTATTCACGAAAATGGCATTTTGCGTAATGGCGGTTTTCTTGTGGACGGTGATCCGGATCACCACCAAAATCTAATCATCTGTAGGATACCCCATTTCTGACAATCTGTGAAAATTTCATGAAAATCCATCCATAACTTTTTGAGTTATCTTGCTAACAAACAGACAAACAGACAAACAGACAAACCAACGCCGATGATCACATAACCTCCCCCTTTGGCGGAGGTAATGACACCACATTACAAATATGAAAAAAGGCAAAAAGATGTGAGCCCGGTGGAATCCCTCCGTGCTCAGATTGTGACACAATGACAGGAAAGAGCGCATATGTCTCTTTTGATATTAAGAGTGGGAATAGTGTGATGATCAGGCGAGCATGCTTCCCCTCCCCTCCTGTTCCTGTCTTCCCGTCTCTGGAGTATCACAGGTTTTCCCCTGGTAACATTTCTCAGTGGCGGCCCGCCTCACCAGAAAGTTTACTGCCACCCCAAGGCTATATGAATTTATTAAGAAAAATATATGAAGCAATGATTTTCCACAAGCGCACACACAAACAACGCACGTTACCATCATGCGCGCGGACTCTAGAAGCGCCCCGCTCCCACGAGTTTTCCAGTCAGTCAGCAGTGTCTCGCTAAGCGTGACTGTCCGACAGAAACATGAGTTTATTAAAGTACTTTAAATGTGGAAAAAAATCAGAAGAGGTATGTAAGCACTGGCGTTTATCATGGTTTTAACCTGCTGGAAACAGGGCAATAATGGAAGAGTTGCTTAGCTAAGAGATGTGGTTAGAATTCATATGCAGCTTCATATGAAGGGAAAGGCGGGGGACTGATGAATTGCTGAGGATATATTTCACCAGCCACTACAATATTAAGTTATGATCCGTAGGAATTGCAGGAATGAAGAGACTGGCAATTTCTCTCTTTTCTCGCACGAGCAGGTGTGTCGTTTTCATTCTCCAGTGGCACTGACAAAAAGCAACAGCTAAAAATGCTAGCTCTAAACTGAGGTCCTTCAGCGGCTGCCTAGAGAGGTGCCTGATGAGAAAGCCTGAGCGCACAACTATAACTGCCTAAACAGATCATTCTGTACATGAACACCTATTGTGGTGAATTATGTCTTTAGAGTCTACTCGACTGACTCTAAAATGTCTTTAGAGTCTAGTCGACTTTAATCCATCAGCAGCCTTCAGACAAACTAAATGTGTCAACATTTGATTTCAAAATAAGGGAGGTTTTTCCTGCTGTCTGGGTGGTGAGGAGATTTATTTTAAAAAAAAAACTATAAATATAAAGAAATATTATAACAGAAGTAACAGCATCCTTGGTCATTTAAGTTATTTTTTTCATTAAATACAATTTTATTAATATTTTTTCTTTAGTAGTAGTAGATTAGTTTATTTGACAGGGACAGTGCAATAAACATAGACAATTAATCAAAGACAATCAATCTGATGTGTTGCACATAGAGTGTATAGCTATTAGCTAATTTGCAACTCTTGTCCCTGGATGGGCTTTAGAAAAAAGAATCAAGTAAAGATGGGAAAAAAAAAAAATATACACAATAACCACATACATCAATGCAGAAAAATTATAAATACACAATTATAAATATTATAAATATTATAAATACACAAATATAACAGCCTGACTCACACTTAACATAAATATTATAAATATTATAAATACACAAATATAACAGCCTGACTCACATTTAACACATATAACATAACTCACATTTGCCTATTTCAGGCCTTCCTCCCTCCATCACTCACTATAAACAAACACATTTATTCCTTCCCTTCATTCACTCTCACTTTGCAGACAATTAATTCATACATGAGTACATTCTTGTTTATTTTTCAGCCAGTTTTTAACATTTTTAGTGAATGTTTTAAAGTCCGTTATTATTTTAATTTCATTTGGCATTGTGTTCCAGATGTGACTGCCCTTTATAGAGAAAGCTGTTTGTCCAAATGTGGTTCTGCGGTGGAATATTTTACAGTTATTGTTAACAGAACTCCTGGTAATCAGAGTTAAATTATTGTTCTGTTCTGACTGCACAATTATGGTCAAAAATGTAAATTGTTATAAGGAAAAAAGTAAAATTTTTTTTACCACAGACTGTTTCAAATTTATCTAAAAAAAAAAAACAAATTTTATTTTAAAAACAGACAAAAATTAGACATTAAATAATCCACAAATTTATAATAAAGTTTCAAAAGTACAATTAAAGTCAATTTTACTAGAGGAAATTACAAATTTGAGGAACGTGGTTTCAACTTTAGATTTACAGAGAAAAGTAGAAAACTATAAGAAAATTGTTATAAATTTTTGAGAAAAACCTCAAACCTTCAAGACTGATGTCATTACTCAAGTTTTTAAGTGGGTGCTCTTTGTACCCTTAACTCAAGTAGAAATTTTTGGTTGTCTACACTACTGTCCAAAAGTTTGGGGTCACCTCAGACAATTCTGTGTTTTCCATGAAAAGTCACACTTTTATTTACCACCATGAGTTGTAAAATGAATAGAAAATATAGTCAAGACATTGACAAGGTTAGAAATAATGATTTGTATTTGAAATAATATTTTTTTTCCTTCAAACTTTGCTTTTGTCAAAGAATCCTCCATTTGCAGCAATTACAGCATTGCAGACCTAACATGATTGTACAAGGGTTTTCTAATCATCCATTATCCTTCTGAAGCAATGAGCAAACACATTGTACCATTAGAACACTGGAGTGATAATTGCTGGAAATGGGCCTCTATACACCTATGTAGATATTGCACCAAAAACCAGACATTTGCAGCTAGAATAGTCATTTACCACATTAGCAATGTATAGAGTGTATTTCTGATTAGTTTAAAGTTATCTTCATTGAAAAAAAGTGCTTTTCTTTCAAAAATAAGGAAATTTCTAAGTGACCCCAAACTTTTGAACGGTAGTGTACTTTTAATTATTAATTTCAAAGCACTGCTTTTACATGAGTAGAATTTCTAGTTACTATAACTGCCTGATCATATAATTTAAGTGTGCATGAGTACAGTACTATTATTATTTCTTTCCCTTCCCTACTCTCTCAATGGAAAAAAAGAAACACTAGAATAAAATACAAAAAATACACATATTTTTGTCATTTATGTAAACCATGACGAAAAAAAATCCTGCAGGACAAAATATGAGACTTGATATTTTCTAACCTGTTTGTATACCACCATAGACAGAGAGAGAAGCTGAATTAGACAGAGCTCAGAGAGGGCAAGATGAGACAGAAGAGAGGAGCCAAGGAGAGGAAAGTGTTCAGGCAGAGGAAGGAGAGAAGGATAACACCACTAAAAAGTCTAAACACAGAATGTCTGGGTGGGACCCCAACTGGCCAAATATTCAAGCCTCAGTTGTACAATACTTCAAATGGTAAGTTCCATATGCAACGTTGCTGTGTAAAATTTTAAAAAGAAATAAATAGTATAAAATTAAAATATTCTGGTATTGTTACCCTCCCCCCCCCCCGGGGGGGGGGAAATATGTTGCCACCGCGCCAAGGTCTTTAAGCCAGAGGAAACACTGTATCAGCTACACCTGCGTGATAACACACCTGCTGCTCCCTAATTAACCAGCATATTTAAGAGCCAGCGTGTGGAGAACTCATCGCTGGACCGTTAGGTTTGCTACAGAAAACGTCTAAGCCTTTTATCTCCTTTCCTCTCATTTTGACCTGTGTTTTCACTCCTTCTGTCCTCTTGTCTCTTCAGGTTTGCTGCCACCTTCGCGGTGTGTACTCCAAGGCTGATCACGCCCGCCTGACCAAGAAGATGCCGGACGCCCACCCAGGTCCCCATCTTCCCCTGTCCCCCTGGTCCACGCAGGAGTTCCCCGCCGGGCTCCTCTGCTCATAGAGTAAGAGTGCTTTCCTACATTATTCTCCTCTTTGGGAGAAACTCTCCCTAATTATCTCTTTGCTCTTCTCCTGCAGGCTATGTGCACTCCAGCGGGCACTGGTTTTTGTGTCTATTTAAGTGTGTGTTTTTGTGTTGTGATTTTCCTCAGTTGTTGCACTTTGATTTAAGAGTTGTGTCTTAGTTTTACTTTTATAATAAACTGGTGAACTTTTACATTAGAGTCTGAGTGTTCATTTTGGCAGCTCTGCATCTGAGCCTCACTTGCTCTGAATCATGACAAATAAGGTGGTAAGATGGGAGGGTTGGTCTGTCAACAAGGTCATCAGGTGAGTATGCTCCTATGTTGATGGGCCTGATGTCTCCAGAGGGCTTAATGGTAATATCTGGCATTCCAAGTACACCCCCTTAGTTCCACAGACTCTCATCTTGATCTTGTATCCCATTTGTTGTCTTTCCTTTTAATCCTTAGCCAACTGCTGCCTTTTCCCTGCTGCATTTGACAAGGCTTTGATTGCTTTATGGAGGTAGTGACCCCTTACCCCCATTATTTTCAACAGAATGGTCTTAGATGTAGCTACAAACCCATTTTATACCACTTCCACAGGGAAAATCTTGATTTTCCACTCATTTTGAGCATCTGCATTTGCCAGTTCTGACTATTTAGTCTTTTTCCTCTCAAAAGCCTCTTCAACACCATTTTCCTATGGCACTTTCAATTCCAAAACATGTGCCAAGTTGGCTCTTGAGGGCCACAGGACCAAAGCTGGCCAAAGAGTTATTTTCTATAATGAAAGATAAAGCTTTTTTTCCATGTCCACAACACTACTCCCTGTCAGAGAGCAATTATGGTTATTCACCTCTTTTACTGCATGCTGTTGTCTGAGAAATTCCGTCAAGGCTAATGGTCTTGATTGAGGCTCCTAGTGCCTTAGTGACATAGGTACTTGACAAAGGGGAGGGAACAGGGTCTTCTCTCAACTACTGCATTGGGTTCTATGCTACTGGTTGGACAGAACATTAATTTTCATAAATATGTGACAGAACAGACCATCACTGAAAGAGTAGCTCCAGACTGGCAAACATACCCTGAGGTCACAAGAACTCTTGTTTGTTATTCTATATATCATGACCTTGACCTTGAGTACAACCTGGATACAAACTCCGCTGAGGATCATTTTGTGCGAATTTAGTGAGCATCCAGGCAATAGCCATGAAATAAGCTAAAAACCGAGTTTATTTGCAGTGTAATGTCACTTTTCCATGGAGAGAATAATTCTAGGTTCTCTTGCACAAACTTAAATGATACTTTTCAAATTACCCAAACAACAGAACATGGCTGTTTATTTCTGAATTAAGTGATAGAGCAGGATTTCTCTACAACTCCACATGACTCATCCTACAGAAAATTCAGTTGCATCCCCAGTGTTTCTAACATGCCTGTTGCCCTGTTCTTTATTTTCTAGCATCTTTTCTCATAATTCAAGCAGCAATGCAACAATTTTCCAACAATTCACACTCCTTCCACCCATGTCATTGTTAAATATTCATGATGCTCCTCGGGGCTCGCCTCTCCAGATCCCAGTGACATTAGGGCAGCAGGTGGCAAATCTGCCTGTCATTAATTATCCCTCTGCAGAACTGAATTCTCAACCAATTTAGTAAGGGGCTGAGGCTTTTACAGAAAGTGGCACAAAAGGGTAGACTATCCCACTGGAATGAAACTAATTTTCTTAAAGTGACACTCCACCAAAAATTGAGCTTTTCTTTGTTATCATGTCTGTAAGATGTCTTTTTAACAATTACAAGATGTATCAAGAGCGAAATCACTTAAATGTCTCATGTTTCTGTTTTTTTGCTTTTAAGTTTCACTTAAGCCCGACCAAAAAAAGGTGAGTTTTGACAGAGCGTTTTTTGGTGATGTAACCATGCATGAAGCTAGCACGTCAGTAGTGTTGAGTCAATCAGGACTCTCTGGCCTAAGTTGTCCCCCAGGCTAGTTAGCATTTTTTAACCAGCTGCTTTGAAAACTTGAGGCAAATTAAGAGTTTAAGGTTTTACCATTAAACTGCTTTTAAGGACAGATGCAGTCTCAGTCATTATCCTGGGCAACCGTGCAGACAACTGGGCATGTCCTTCAATCGGTAGGTCTTTGATTTATTCTGATAATGTAGTGCTAGCTGTTATGTTGTAACTTGTAGACAAGGAGGACGCCAGGAGTGGAGCTGAACACTTCTTTATTATAATACTGACTGGGCATGCAGCTGCTGGCAGAGGTAAGGTGGAAAAGACCGCCCCCATACCTGCAGCCCCTGTTATACCACTGGAGCTGGCGGAACCGGAAGCTGGAGCTGCCACTCTGTACCACACAAATAAGAGCTCCAACATAAACAGTATATGAACCATAAACAACTACATAATATCCCCCCCACCCTTTAAAAAAAACTATTAACACAGAACAAAGTTTAACAAATAGAACACATCCATGACTCGATGAGGATGAACCACCGGGCAGCGTGTGCGCCCACAGGTACTCGGGGACACCATGTGTATCACCGTCGGGGCGGGGGGAGTTGAATTCCTACGCGGGCTCTCCTGCTCTGCTGACTGGCAAACTCTCGCGAAGTGGTGCAGATGGTCCCATTTTCCGCAGCGCTTCCCTCTTGCTGCACACTCTCTAGCCTTATAGCGGTGCTTCGTGGACCCACAACCCATACACCTGGACTTCCCCAGGGCAGACCTCATCCGTGCCTCCTCCATTGAATGAGAGCAGCTTGGAGCGGACCGCAGCACAGTTGGTGTGTTCCGCCAACTGGTGGGGAACCATTTCTTCCTCCAACGGCCCAAACCAGCACTGAGCAGCCAACTGCCTTAAGTCCGACACAAACTGCTAGATCGGTTCACCTACGTGTTGTCGGCGCTTAATCCGTCTGACAATGACGTTGTCCGGCACCTTAAAATAGCGAGCCATTAATTCGACCACTTGTTCGTAATCCTCTGCGTCTCCAAGTGTGCCCAAAATTCTCTGTCCCTCCATTCCCAGGTTGTGTACCAACAATGCACGAGCCCTCAGCTTCTCCATTTGTCCCAGGTCCAACGTCACCATGTATGTCTGAAAAGCCTCGTACCACCAAGGCCACAGTACTGACGGTTCCCCCGGGAGCACCAGGAATGGCCAAATAGGCATTACACATGCCTCCATGTGTTTACCTCTCGTCGTCAAATGTTATGTTGTAACTTGTAGACAAGGAGGATGCCAGGAGTGGAGCTGAACACTTCTTTATTATGATATTGAATCTCAGTGCAACCTGAACGGGCATGCAGCTGCTGGCAGAGGTAAGGCGGAAGAGACTGCCCCCCCCCCCCACCTACAGCCCCTCTTATATACCACCGGAGCTGGCGGAACCGGAAGCCGGAGCCGCCACTCTGTACCACACAAATAAGAGCTCCAACATAAACAGTATATGAACCATGATGCCCAAAAGATGGTCTCAGGCGTTTCCAGAGCACGGCCGTGGAGGACTGGTGACCACGGGACCACAGGGGCGGAGTTAGCAGCAAATCTACAAGCGGTTGGGGCAGGATCGAGTGGCACTGGAGGAGTGAGTGCCAGGCGGAAACGCTGCAGGCTGTGCAAGGCCCGCTTGGAGTCGCAGACTGGGTTCGGGTTTGGGCTTGGGCGGGGGCGAGGTCCAGGCGGGTGAGGGAAAACAGAAGATGAAGCGGTACCAGGGTTGGCTACAGGTGACAGATGTGCGGCATGATGGTTATCTTCTGCTGTCGGATGGCTCGTAGCAACATCCTAATGACCTACGGCGTGCCCCGAGGAAGACAGAAAGGCACGCCCCCAGACGGATGGAGCGCTCGGAGGTGTGGAGGAGAAGGCGCTTCGGGATTGAGGCGACCAGCTGTGGTCCGGGAAGTGGACTGCCTCCAGGGGTGGACTGATGGTGATGGGTCTTGGGGGGGGGGCACAGGTCATCTTTATTGAGTCATGGATGTGTTCTATTTGTTAAACTTTGTTCTGTGTTAATAGTTTTGGGGATTGTTTTGGTATTTTATATTATATAGGAGACATGGCAGTAGTTTTTTTTTTTTTACTGGACTGTTTTATAGAATAGGAGACAGAATAATCCGCCTCGCCGTGTTGGGGGTAGGACAGCAGTCTACACATCCTCCCTAATATTAGTTGCTTTGTGTGAATGCAATAGGCCCCTTTTGGTGATTTTTAGTTTAGTTATGTTTAGCGGATGATTCGGCTTCCAAATTGGGGTGGGCTGATGGTGTGTGTGTTTTGCATTTTTCTACAGGGGGGTGAAAATATAGTTGTTATGGTTCATATACTGTTTATGTTGGAGCTCTTATTTGTGTGGTACGGAGTGGCGACTCCGGCTTCCGGTTCCACCAGCTCCGGTGGTATAAGAGGAGCTGCAGGTAGGGGGGGCGGTCTCTTCTGTCTTACCTCTGCCAGCGGCTGCATGCCCAGTCAGGTTGCACTGAGATTCAGTATTATAATAAAGAAGTGTTCAGCTCCACTCCTGGCGTCCTCCTTGTCTACAAGTTACGACATAACACAGGACATACTGGAGAATTGAAATGGTGTTTCTCTCTCTTCGGTGGTGTGTACAATATAAAAAAAGAAAAAGGAATAAGGCTGGAAAAACAACAACAGCAGTCTATGTACAGTAATGCAACCCATAGTGCAAATGCAAATGGCGGCAAAAGATAGACCCAGACATTCCATAGTACAAAAAAAGATAAACGATTAATGATGATGAAACCCAGCAATCCTATATACAGAAAAGTAGAGATGTAATAATCGTAGTTGTAAGTTCAATGCGGTTAGTGTAGGTGCAGATAGTGACAGATAGGACTGTGCATGATCAGTATTGCAATGACAGACGGACAGCAGCAGATATGGCATTTGTGCAAATGGCAGCGCGGTGGCCGAGTGGTTAGCACTGTGGCAGCACAGCAACTCACCCTTGGCCGGGGGATCCTGGGTTCGATCCCAGCCCCCGACCAACAGTGATCTGTGTGGAGTTTGCATGTTCTCCCCGTGTCTGCGTGGGTTTACTCCGGGATTTCTCTGGTTTCCTCCCACATACCAAAAACATGCAAGTTAGGTTAATTGGCATCAAACTGGGGATTCTAAATTGTCCTTAGGTATGAACGTGAGAGTGAATGGTTGTCTGTCTCTCTGTGTTGGCCCTGTGATGGACTGGCAATCTGTCCAGGGTGTACCCTGCCTCTCGCCCAAAGATGCTGGGATAGGCTCCAGCCCCCCTGCGACCCGAAAAGGATTAAGCGGAAGAAGATGGATGGATGGATGGATGGATGGTTGCAGTAAAGTGTGGAGACATACAGCAGCAAATGTATTACTGTTGGTGTGCCAGTTTTTCTGTGCCAACAGCTGAGATAGTTATTGTGTGGGTGACTGTATTACCGTCTTGGGGTGGGGGGAGGGTGGACAGAGATCAGGGTCCTGATGGCCTGATGAACAAAGCTGTTTGGCAGTCCTGTGGAGCAGGCCCGGAGGCTCCAGTACATTTTCCCCAAGGGCAGGAGACTAAAGAGGGAGTGTGAAGGGTGGGAGGTGTTGCCTGCGATGTTGATGGCTCTGCGGGTGAGGCGGGTAAGGTAGATGTCAGGGGGGGGAGGGTGCAGAGGGGCACAGATGAGCTTGCTGGCTGCTTTCATTGTGCGTTGTAGTGTCTTCAGCAGGAGGCGATGCAGCTCCCATACCACACAGTGATGCAGCTGGTGAGGATCCTCTCAGTGGTGTCCCGGTAGAATAAGCACATAATGGGGGGGTGGGGGGTGGTACTCACGTTCTCCTCAGTTTGCGGAGGAAATAGAAGCAAGTTTGAGCCTTCTTGGCCAGTGATGTGGTGTTGTTGGACCAGGAGAGGTCCTCAGAGATGTGCACCACCAGGAACTTGGTGCTGCTCACCCTCTCCACAGCTGCTCCATTGATGATTGGAGGGGGATGCTGTGTGTGTCTCCTTGTGAAGTCAACCACAATCTCCTTGGTTTTTCCCAAGTCCTGGAAGAGATTATTGTCTTTACACCACTGAACCAGCTGGCTCACCTCATTTCAGTAGTTGGCCTCCTCATTTTTGGTGATGAGGCCCACCACCGTTGTGTCATCCACAAACTTGATGATGTGGTTAGTGTTAGGCTGGTACACAGTCATGGGTCAGCAGGGTGAAGAGCAGCGGGCTGAGCATGTACCCTTGTGGGGCTTCTGTGCTCAGTGCACTAGATATCAGTAACAACCCAAGTAATCCATACATACAAAGAAATCAAGTTCACAAAACAAGTTATATTTGAAATGACACAGGGAATACAGTGGATATAAAACCTCTACACACCCCTGCTCAAATGCCAGGTTTTTGGGATGTAAAGAAAATGAGACCAACATAAATCATTTCAAAACTTTTTCCACCATTAATGAGACCTATAACCTGTACAACCCAATTAAAAAAACAAACTGAAATCTTTTAAGGGGAAAATATAAAATAAAAAACTTACAATAATCTGTTTGCATAAATATGCGCACCCTGTTATAACTGGGGATGTGGCTGTGTTCAGAATTAACGAATCACATCCAAACTCATGTTAAATAGGAGTCAGCACACACCTGCCACCATTTAAAGTGGCTCTGATTAACCCCAAACAAAGTTCAGCTGTTTTAGAAGGCTTTTCCTGACATTTTTGTAGTCACATCTTACAGCACAAGCCATGGTCCGTAGAGAGCTTCCAAAGCAACAGAGGGATCTCAGTGTTCAAAGGTATCAGTCAGGAGAAGGGTACAAAAGAATTTCCAAGGCATTAAATATACCATGGAACACTGAAGACAGTCATCATCAAGAGGAGAAAATACGGCACAACAGTGACATTACCAAGAACTGGACATCCCTCCAAAACTGATGAAAAGACAAGAAGAAAACTGGTCAGGGAGGCTGCCAAAAGGTCGACAGCAACATTGGAGGTGCTGCAATAATTTCTGGCAAGTACTGGCTGTTTAGTACATGTGACAACAATCTCCCGTCTAGGGTGGCAAGAAGAAAGCCTTATCTTATCAAGAAAAACATTCAAGCCTGGTTACATTTTGCAAAAACACATTTGAAATCTTCCAAACACGTGGGAAAATGTGTCATGGTCTGATGAAACCAAGGTTGAACTTTTTGGCCATAATTCCAAAAGGTATATTTGGTGCAAGCTAGGGCTGTCATGATAGAGGAATTTCTCCTGTGGTGAAGATGGATAGCTCAACACCGTGGTATGCAGTATTAATGCAAATGTTTTGAGGACCCTGTGGTCTCGTAATTTAAACAGGGTTCATAACTTGTGTGGCAAACGATCGAAGCTGTGAGGAACTCACTGCAGCTCCGCTCTCAACTTTATGTGCATGTGTGACAATTGTGCAGAGCTCTGGTCTTTCTACAGGCATGAACTGCTGATTCTGTTAAAAAAAAGAAAAAAAATGATCATTTTCATAAAGCAGTGGTGGTAACTCTAGTATTTCAACTACGGGGTGTATGGACTGGAGACTGCAATGACATTCAGCATATTTAAACAGGACAGCCTCCGTACAGGACCCTGCGTGGCTCTTGTGTCCATGATTTTTGGACTTTTGCTGCTGTACGAAAAATCACGCTCAAACAAGCAATGCACTATGCAGTAGTTGTTTCGCTCTCTGAGCTCAACTGTCAGGATCATAAACACTCCGCTCAGAAGGAAATAACACATTTTGTGCCCTTTCAGTGCTCACTGCCACGGCTGTATTTAACAATTCGTCCAAACACTTCCGTGACTAACTGCCTGCTGGAGTCCATCTGGAGAGAGAGTGCCCCACACGGTGCTGTGGAAGCTTCCACAGTACCAGGTGCAAACATGCTGTTGGCAATAAAAATGGAGTTAACATTTAACAATTTATTTAATAATCTATAGGGGTGCATAATTGAACAACGAAATATAGCCACACACACAAAAAAAGTGAACACCGCAGTTGTTGTGGTTGCTCGCTATCCTCCACAGTAGGCTTGTCCATAGCACAGTACTACATAATTGCGGTTATTGTGACAGCCCTAGCGCAAACACAACACTGCTCATCACCAAAAGAACACCATGCCTACTGTGAAGCATGGTGGTGGCAGCATCATGCTTTGGGGATGTTTTTCTTCATCTGAATCTGGGGCCTTAGTCAAGGTGGAGGGAATTATAAACAGTTCCAGTCAGTGTTGGCACAAAACCTTCAGGCTTCTGCAAGAAAGCTGAAGATGAATAGGAACTTCATCTTTCAGCATGACAATGACCCAAAGCACACATCCAAATCAACAAAAGAATGGCTTCACCAGAAAAAGGTTGAAGATTTGGAATGGCCCAGCCAGAGTCCAGACCTGAATCTGATCAAACATCTGTGGGGTGATCTGAAGAGGGCTGTGTACAGGAGATACCCTCTCAGTCTGACAGATTTGGAGCGTTTTTGCAAAGAAGACTGGGCAAATATTACCACATCAAGATGTGCCATGCTGATAGACTCCTACCCAAAAAGACTGAGTGCTAAAATAAAAGCCAGTGGTACTGCAACAAAGTATTAGTTTAAGGTTGTGCACATTTATGCAACCAGGTTACTGTATTTATTTTTTCCCCTTGAAAGATTTCAGTTTGTTTTTCAATTGGGTTGTACAGGTTACAGGTCATATTAATGGTGGAAAAAGTTTTGAAATGATTTATCTTGGTCTCATTTTTTACATCACAAAAACCTGGCAATTGAGCAGGGGTGTGTAGACTTTTTATATCCACTTTAAGTATAACACATGAAGAAAAAGAGGTGCAAAAAGGCAAAGAAAGCCAAAAAAACAACTCAAATTCATCAGAATTTAGGAAGCCATCCCTTCTCCCATCAGTGCAATTTCAGCTGGTTGAGTCATGACTGACAGCCTTTAAAAAGGTCTGTGAATATCAGATTGTCACACCACAAAAAACTCATAATGGGTAGAAGCAAAGAGTTCTCTCTAGACCTTTGCAACCTTATTGTTGCAAAACATAATGATGGTGTTGGTTACAGGCGCATTTCTAAACTGCTGAATGTTCCAGTGAGCACTGTTGGACTCATCATCTGGAAGTGGAAAGAACATCATTTTACCATAAACCGGCCATGACCAGGAGCTCCTCACAAGATTTCTAACAGAGGAGTCAAAAGAATTATTAGAAGAGTTATCCAAGAGCCAAAGACCACTTGTGGAGAGCTCCAGAAAGACCTGGAGTTAGCAGGTACTGCTGTTTCAAAGAAAGCAATAAGTAATGCACTCAACCGACATGGGCTTGATGCCCGCTCACCTCGCAAGACTCCATTGCTAAAGAAAAGGCATGCTGAAGCTCATTTAAAGTTTGCTACACATTTGGGCAAGCCAGTAAAATACTGGGAGAATATAGTCTGGTCAGATGAGATCAAAATGGAACTTTTTGGATGCCACAACACACAACATGTTTGGAGGAGAAATGGCACTGCACATCAGCCCCAAAACACCAGACCAACAGTGAAATTTGGAGGTGGGAGTATCATGGTGTGGGGGCATTTTTCAGCACATGGCACAGGCAGACTTCATATAATTGAAGAAAAGATGAATGGACAAATGTAGAGACATCCTTGATAAGAACCTGTTGCCATCTGCCACGAATGGCAGATGGCCAAGAATGGCCTAGTCAGTGACCTGACCTGAATCCAACTGAAAGTCTACGGAACGAACTGAAGATCAGAGTTCACAGAAGACACCCATGGAACCTTCAAGATTTGAAGACAGTTTGTGTGGAATAATGGGCTAAAATCACTCCTGAGCAATGCTCGCACCTAGTTTCTCCATACAAGAGGTGTCTGAAAGCCTCCTTACCAACAAAGGCTTTTCTACTAAATATTAAATGAACTTCATCAAACACGTTCAATACTTATTCCCTGTGTCATTCCACTTTATTAAATATAACTTGTTTTGTGAACAAAGTTGCCTTGATTTCTTTGTATGTAAGGATTACTTGGGTTGTTACTGATACATGGTGAAAATTTCAGGTCATTGGCTCCATCAGAAATAAGTTTAATGAGAAAAGTGCCAACATGTTTAATACTTATTTTCCCCTGCTCTATGGAACATTTCTGTTATTGTGGAAAACTAAACAATAGCAGATTTCGTCTTTTGTCTTCATCTTTTTTTCACAGAGTGATGTTTGTTGTGGAAATTTGCTGGTGCTTTCATTAAATCCTTTCTTGCTGCAGCCAAACAAGTGCCAGCTTCTGATACAATATTAAAATGTTTCCCCTCCATTCAAAACTCAATTTCACCTCCACTATTCATTATAATACGAACACTATTTGACACAAACTATTTTAAATTTCAGAGTGGAAACTATGACTGTTGACTGTTTATGGTGAGTACTGTATATACTTGTACCTCTAGGTCTTTTCCAGTAACATTTATGAACACATTATAGTCCTAACAACCTAATAAAGGTCAGAGACTACAGTAATACTGTGTTCACAAACTTGGGCAGCCTTACAACCAACTTCACTAAGATGGACATGCCCATGCACCACATATCAACAAGTTGTAGAAAATTTACTATTAGCACTTCTGTTTTTCTGTTTGTCTTTTCTTATTGGTCGTACACATATTCTCCAACTTTTATAACTGCAAATTTCAAAACCTTTCACACAGCAAAACTTTCACCCATGTTGCACGTCCACCTCCGCCTTCATGCTTCATGTAGTTACTTTCATAACCACTAGAGCAGGGGTGTCAAACGTACGGCCCACCACAGAGTCCAAACTGGCCCCCGGGATGAATTTGCAAAGTGTGAAAATTAAATAACAGAATACACGAGGAGCACTTTTTCAATAAAATAACTGCTTTTCCCAATTTGTCCATTTGGGGTCGCACAAGAGTAGCAGACACAAAAGTGACCAGTGCTGGCAAAATGAGCTGCAGACAGAAGTCATAAATCATGACTCTTTCTTTGTTTGTTAGCGGCAAGTCCCGGGCAAAAACCCATGAGTGCCTGGTATCATTGGAAAGCTTAGAAAATGTACTTTCTAAAAATACAGATTTTTTTGCAGAAAAACTGACCGACTAACTCCTGACCGATCGAATGTGAGTTTTAAACCAAGCCAAAATATAAACAAATCGTCTTTTTCCGGTGTCCATTTTTGCGCACTTCCTACAAATTAAATATCATTTTGAAGGTCTTTCAATACAGAATATGGAAAAAACGTTACCTCAGTTTTGATAATTTCCTCAAAGTGACTCATTTTGCTAGCATGGGTCACAAAAGTGATCCCCAACTTACACTGAGGAAGTCTGTTATGCAGGTCGGGAGGACAGGATTTCTTCCAAAAAGACTCCAAGGCAAATTTTTCCCACCTACAGTACCTCTGTTATTATCCCTTCTCGCCCATCGCTAAAAATATGCGACAAGTCTTTTTTTTATGGAATCTGGATCCAGTACACACTGAAATGTGTCAGGACGTGGGTTGGAGCCTTGTCCTTTCCTTGTGCTATAATTAATATTTCTTGTCACCAGGACGTGGTCTCCAACCCACATCCTCACTTTAAGTTTGTTTTCTGGGATTTTCTGTTTTTATTTTCTATCATCATGGCATGGGCTCTGTATTTTGTTCATCTCTGCCTTGTTATATTCTGAGTTTGTCTGTAGTCACTATTGTTTATCATATTCGTGTTATATGTTGGGTTAGAGTTACGTGTGTTATTTCCACCATAGTCTAGCTTGTTTCTTGCTCTGTTTATTTCCTGATTAGTCATAACTATTTTGTGTTTTTGTTAATCAGTGTCTGCCTTATTTAAAGGACGCAGCCCCTCAGTTGGGTGCTACGTTATTAGTCATGCTGGCGTTTCACACGTGCTCCTGTCAAGTTTCGTTTATTCGTCTGCCTTGCCTAGTCCGTGAGTTTTCCCTGTCTAGCCTGAGTTTAGCCTTTGTTTCAGCTTCCAAGCTGTATTTTTGTGTTTGTTTAATAAAATGTTTAAGGTTCGTTACGCATCTGAGTCCAGTTATCTGTCCTGAGGGGTGAACCGTGACAGAAATGTCACGGTATTTACTGTATTTAATAACTTTAAAAATACATTTTCCCCCGTGTCTCACAGCTGGGCAGGTGCTGGGGGGGGGCAGTTTGCTGCCTTTTGCAGCATGTTTTTACGGTTGGAAATAAGTTTTCTTGTCACAAAATTTTTTGAACATGTTCAAAACAAAAGAAGCTGCCAGTGTCGTGCCAAAAAGTGATGGACCGCCAGAAATTGATCGACTCATTGCGGGAGTGCACCTCACTAGGCTAAAGCTGTTTCTCTTCTGATTCTGAGGCTGATGGCCGTTTTTGAGCAAAACAGACATAACTTTTTGTCCATGCAATTAGTGAAGGTATGCCTCTCGCCCAAAAGATGCTGGGATAGGCTCAAAAAGGATTAAGCAGAAGAAGATGGATGGATGGATGGATGGATGTGAATATTTAATGCTATGAGGGATTAGCCATAATTTTATCCCAATGAGTTTTGCGTTAGAATAATCAGATATGACATTTTATCCTGTAGCAGCTTTTCATATTTTGTCTTACATGTTAAGAAAAGTGTGCTGAAACTAACAAAATCCGTGTATAACAATACAAAAGTCAATAAAGCTTTTCTTTCCCATGAATACTAGTGTTTGTGCATTATTTACCTCCTATAATTATGAGTGGTGTTGGTGTTATCGCATTAATCGCCTGTTAATGCTTTGCCCCCCTTAACGGCAACAAATTTTGTGATCGTGGTTAACAGCAGTTAACGGCAGAAAGCGCAAACAGTACCTTTCGGCTTAGCAGGTCTCCATACCAAAGCCATTCTGGCCACAGACACTGTGCACACCATGCAGACATTGCTAAATCAGACAAGTTGGATTACAGCCATGGATATCCCTAAAGGGCTGTCATGTTTAAGTTTGCAACGTTATCTGTCGGAGTTCTAACCTGGATAACTGTTACAGTCTCCTCCAAAACTGCGCCTGGATGTTGGGTTCTTCTTCTTCTGTGGAGGCTAGCTAGCTAATAGCTAGTAGCTACTAGCTACATACTAGGTTATAGCTGACCTCCAACAGCTGACATGGACAGAAATTCTCCTGTTTTCATCCTCATAGCTTTGGGTCGAACTGTTGGTGAGTACCAGTCTAAAAATATGATCAAGCTGTGATTGTAATGTCCATTCACTCCTCTGCCGTATTTGCAGCACGGTGGGGTGTCATCACAGGTGAGATAGTTGTTTGTTTATATTTGTCATTTTTCTGCTAAAAGGGAAATTGCGTCTGTTGTGACACCCGGGGTTTTGTGTTGATCTCCTTAAAAGTGGTGGATGTTTGCTTCTCTTACCTTTTATTTTATTGATTTTATTGACTGGTTTCTACTCGTGCTGAATTTTATATTGTCTTGTTGGTTTTATATTGTTTTTGTGCTGGTGTCCTGCTCCTTGCGTTTATGTTTTTATGTGTGTCCTTGTTGTACAGCACTTTGTGTAGCGAGTGTTGCTTTTTAAAGTGCTTTATACATAAAGTTGATTGATTGATTGACTGATTTGCTGTGGGAGAAAGCGCAAGCTCCTTTTGTGGCTGCTGGTTGTTGTTCAGTGACATTATTGAGCCCTGGCATTCTGTTGTTTGCACATGCAGTAATACTTTTGAGAATTTTCTGGAGAATATTCTGGATAGTTTTGGTCATTTTTGATATGATGAGAGCTTTAATAAACCTGCAGGTGAAGACAGCAATCATATTTGTCCACTCCCATGTTCCTAACAGTATGACAAACTTGAAAAATTGCCAACTTAAGGTACACTGTATCTGTATGGAAAAACATGCAATTAACGTGTTATTAATCGTGATTAATTCAACATTCCAAAAGATTAATCGCGATTAAAAACAATTTAATCATCCAACACCACTAATAATTATATATTGTAAGTAGAATCCATAAAATGACTGCTTCATCTGCCAAAAATTCATTAAGGCTCCTAATTTGGATTGAAATATTTTATCTGCCAAAAAAAAATATTTGATTTGATTCTTCAAGGTTGAATTGTGAAGTTTATAATATGGCATGTTCTGTCCAACTTGTGAATAGTCCCAATGGGCTGTTATCCACCTTATTCCTTGGCTCCATGATGCCTTGCGTGACTTATGGTAGCAACTTCCGGTACTAGTTTAGAACGTATGGTTGTCACTGAAATGGGACACTTTTCCTTGTTAAAAAAAACAATGACTTCGGCATCAGAATTGCAAGAACACGTCTTTTGCACCTCAAAAACATTAGTATGATCACACTACTTCCCACGACTATCGAGGGATGAGAAGATGACCTTAAAAAGTGGCCTGGCAGACTGTAGCTACAATTGTTAGCGTCGCTGCTAAAATGCTAAAGCTGTAAACAAATGACCCATGCTGACAAAATGAGTCACTTTGATGACATTTTCAAAACTGATATAACGTTATTTACATATTGTGTATTGAAAGACCTTCAAAATGATATTTAATTTGACTGGAAATAGACGATTTGTTTATATTTTGGCTAGGTTGAAAACGTTTTCGGGAGTTACATCTTCCGCAAAAACATGCATTTTTAGAAAGTACGATTTTTTCCAATGATACCAGACACTCATGGGGGTTTTCTCGGGACTTGCCACTAGCAAACAAAGAAAGAGTCATGATTTATGACTTCTCTGCCTGTAGCTCCTAATGACGCTTTGCACATTCCGACTCATTTTGCCAGCACTGGTCACATATATCAATGTCTCCACCGCAATAAAGTCAGCTGCATTTTGTTAAAATATGTTGAACATAATCAGATTTACCTCAGAGCAGACGTAAAATCTAGTCAGTGCCACAAAGAAGCCTCCATTTATACAGTCTATGGCACAACCACAAACACCAGCAACAAGTACCAGAACTATGCCAAAACATTCAAAAACTACAAAAACTACAAGTGCTGAAATTAGCTGCCACTTGAGTGCAAAACACGTATGTGAACTATACATTAAAATGAATTTTAAAAACTTTTAAAAACACTATTTTAAATGCACCTGCTACTCCACTCTGATTTAACATTATGTCAGCCGAAACTGGAAGCTCCGCCCTTAATCGTTCCTACAGCAGCACACCCAGGAATAAGGTGGATAGCTTATAAATATGTTATTTCACCTGCCAATAATTGATCAAATGTCTTTATGTTGATTGAAACAGATTGCATGCATTAAAAATGACTTCATTTGGTTCAGGATTAAAATTGTGACTATAACAATGTAACTTTCTCTCTTGCACTTGTGAAATAGTCTCAAAGGACAATAATTCTGTATTTCACCTGCCAAAAATTGATTAAGGGTCTTAATCTGGATTGAAACTCCAGAAATCCATTCATTCCTGGTTTATTCATATGCATGTAAACGTGGTCAATGATCATGTTTACATGTACACTAATAAACCGGTTATGATTGGATTTCTGCAGTTATCTGATTATTCAAGTGGGCATGTAAACAGAATAATCTGATAAAGGCCATGTAACTGGAGTCATTACTCTACCTCATTCAGGTTGTTCATGTTTTGTAAAAGATCAATGGTTCAATAAATGTAAACATTTCACACTGTACTTGTACTTTTTTGTATTAAATTTGGAGGTGCCATTAGGTTGTTTTGCCATTATTTTACTGGTCCGGCCCACTTGACATTAAATCCGGTAGTATGTGGCCCTCGAATTAAAATGAGTTTGACACCCCTGCACTAGAGGTTGCTTGAAGCACAATCTTGCAATTACTGTGTACTGTGTTGTTTTCAGTCATTGTTAACATTAACAATCAATGGCTTATAAAAGAGTCAGGGTTTTCTGAATTTTTTTTTTGCTGAAATGCTTTGAAAGCAGAAACAATCTCATTAACCCTCGTGTATCAAAAATAGATAAAAATCGCTGCTTATTGATAAATCTGACAGCTGAAAATAATTGTAATTTAAATACCACCCTCATGCTTCTGTCATGAACTTAGCATGGGGGGGGCGGGGGGTTCCGCCATGCTCAGCTATTCTGTCATTCTTCACATAGTTGTATTCTAGGTATATGATAATCTGTTGGAATGGTTGGGGTTCAGGTTTCTTTGTATTATCTCATTGTCTCTAGTTATTTTTCCTGTTTTAGTGTTGTCATTTATATATTTCTTTACTGTCTCGCTTTCCAGTTTATTTCCCAATGTTGTTATTTTTCCTCAGTTTAGTTCTCATCTTGTAGTGGTATTTTTGATCCTGTGTTCTCTCTCTCAGCTGCAGCTGTCAGCGAGCACTTCCGGAGTTTACTTCTGGTCTGGGCGGTGCTCCTGTCAGCTGTCAGTCCTGTCTCCTCTTCGCTCATGTGACTCACAGCTGATATGGATTGGCAATCATTCTCGCTGCCTACTTAGAGGCAGCTTCTCTGTTTGCCAATCGTGGCATCATTTTGTGATTTCTCTCTCCTGCCTGCCTGTAACTGTAAGTCCTGCTCCTCAGCAGGGAAATCGTAGCCTTTCACCTGTTTAATTTCTTGTATGCCTAGTAGTGATGTTAAAACCGAGGCCTCATGAAACAATGAGCAACTTGGAGACAATAGCTTCATGAGTAACACAGTGTTATGAAACATCTAATAAAGACTGCCATCTGGTGACTGACTGTCAGAATTGTATCAGAGTTGAAAAACATGGAAAAAAAAATCTCAATACTTTTTTTTTTTTTGAGCATTTGGCCATCCGAGGTCTATTCAAAATTGGATGGCAGGAACAAACAATACAAAGCAAACAAAAAAAACTAATTCCCTCTCAAACTTCCTGCGAGCCCTCAAGTCACGTGATGTGACTGACATAACGAGGTCTCGCTTGCTATGGTCACATGACTGTCGCCAAGTTGACACAGTGCTTGACACTCTGCTCGCGACACTTCTGTGTTACATAGCTCGAGTCAGTCTCGAGTGGGTGGTGTCAAGCATAACATCACTAATGCCTAGCCTCCGCTGGAATTTGTAGCTCTTGTGTTTTCCTCGTATACCCAGCCTCCCTGGGAGTTCGTAGCCTTTTCCATGTTCTCTATTGTGTGTGTTTTGAAATTAGTGTCTGTTAATAAATATGCAAAACCCACTGCCTGCACCTGGCATCGTCACTCCACCCTTACAGGGCGGACTTATGACAGAATGACGCCGCCGTACTGACATCAGCAGCAGTGTGGTTTTCTTTTTTCCTTAATTCCCTCCCGCATTTTTTGTTTTAGTTCGTTTTTTGTGGAAATGTCCATCCGCATGGACTTCAGCCTTTTGGGTCTGGATGAGGAGGAGTGTTGGGCAGCTGAGCTTATGGAGGACATCGTCTCGGATGCTCACTTCTACCACAGTCCCGAGGAGGTGCTGCAATGATGGGATAGTGCGGCTCAGCATATTGAGGCATACCCCCGCCTATGGAGCTGCCCGGGACTTACAGCGCTCCTCGTTTCTGTAACCAACCAGCAACCCATGCTCCGCGGGCTGGTAAGAAGCTCATCCCCGTCTGTTCCTGAGCCGACGAAACGTTCCCTGGATCAGACGCGCCCAGCCTCTCACCGCCACCCAACTGCTTCACGCCGGAGAAGGAAGAGGAACTCCCCCACCACAGCAGCTGATTCAGCTGGTGACGTGTCTGCAGGGCCGGCTCCTCCATTTTCTTCAGGAAGGCCCACACCCGCTACAGCCACTGGGAGGAATGACTCTGGTCCTTCAGCAGCAGTTACCATCATGCCCTGGGAATTCAGGCAAGTGTTTTTTTCATTCTTCCATACCTAAAAATGAATTATTTTGCCTAATTCCCAGTGGTGAAGCTCAGCAACAGCAGCTCACTGAGTCCTCACCGCCTGCTGCTGACACCATTCCCTCACCTGCTACTCCCATTTCTCCTCCTGTTTTCCCTGAGTATCTGCCGGTCCTGGGATGGAGCCGCCGGACGACGGAGAGCCCCGTTCCAGCCCCGCAGCCATGTTCTGGATGGGAGAAAAGCGCTCCCTGTGACCTGAAACCTCCATTGCCGACAATGGAGTGTCCCCTGGTTTCAGCTGCACGGGACTCAGCGCCAGCGGTGAGGCGACCTCCAGTTCCATCCACCACGCCAGGAGAGCCACCTGCACTGGTTGCTACACCTGAAGGCCCTTCAGCTACATCTACCACCATGTCTGCTGCCTGGGCCACAGCAGCAGAATTGCCGGAGTCCTGGATGGCGGTGGAGCTCGAGTCCAGGCAAGTACTCTGTTCTGTCATTATATCTGCAGATCTAGAGAAATCTTGTCTGGCTCATGGTGGGGAGAGTGGGGTGCAGAAGTCCTCTGCTCCTGAGCTCTCCTCGCCGGACTCCACTGTTGCCGGTGATTCTTCTCCGGTATTTCTTTCTTTTCCCTCCAAGGTGACCGTGTCGCCAGAGGGCACTCAGATGGAGGGACTTGAGACGCCTCAGCCTGTTTTGCCGGAGTCCTGGATGGTGGTGCAGCTCAAGCTAAGGCAAGTTCTCTTCTTTGTTTTCATAGCAATTGTTTTAGAGAAACCTTGCTTAGCTCTGGGCGAGTAGAACCAGTCGCTACCGCTGGCCGCTCCTGAATTCTCCTCGCCAGGCACCACTGCTGCCGGTGGTAGTAACCCAGTATTTCTTTCTTCTCCTTTGCTCGAGTCCTCATCTGGGTCCATTGATGGTCGTCCTCATCCTCCGTCTGAGGTTGCCGTGGGTCCTCAACCTCTGTCCAAGGTCGCTGTGGGTTCTTATCCTCTGTTTGAGGTTGCCATGGGTCCTCAACCTTCATCTGGGGTCATCGCGGGTCCTCTCTCTTCACCTGAGGTCGCCGTGGGTCCTCGCCCTTCGTGTAATTCCCTGCCGACTGATCGCTGGTTCTCTCACTGGTCAGTCGGTTCTTCGTGGGTACTCCACCTCGTTTCAAGGCCACCGTGGGTGCTCCACTGTGTTTCAAGGCCACCGCAGGTGCTCTGCCATGGTCCGAGGCCACCGTGGGTGCTCCGCCTTGGTTCAAGGCCACCGTAGATACCACGTCACGTGTGGTCACTGCGGCTCCTTTCCCTTTGCCTGTGGTCACCGAGGCTTGTCTTTCTCCGCCTGAGGTTGCCAGTGATAGTCAGTCTTCCTCATCTGGTCCCCTCGCTGGTCAGCCATCTTCCTCATCTGGTTTCTTCGCTGGTCAGCCATCCTCTTTGTTGGGTTCCAATCCCCTAGCTCCTCTGGTCCGCCGTAAGCAGTCGTTCCAACTGCCGCCTCCAGGGGGAGTTGTGTGGTGCTCCGCGGCCCATTGGCTCAGGGATGCTGGGAGACCACCCGATGAACTCTCGTTTGCTTGGGTGGCTTCAGAATTTAGGAAGACCACCAGATGAACTCTCTCCTCTGTTTTGGTGGCCCTGGAGACCTGGTAGGCCACCCGACCTTTTCCACCAGATGATTGGGTCGAGCTGGGACTTTGGTAGAACACCCGAGTTGGCCTGTTATTCCTGTTAATATCAGTTGAATCTTGTACCTCTTATTCAGTGTGTGAGTCATGAGCATTTTTTCTTGTCTTTCCTGGGTTGTTTTGGTCCCTCCGTGCCTAGAAACCCCCCCCCCCCCCCAGGTGGGTTGTTTTTCTTGTTGGGGGGGTCTTCTTTGTGTGTGGGGGGTCTTTTTTGACGTTGCCCTGGGGTGTCTGGGTCCACCCCTGGGGGGGGGGGGGGGGGGGGCTTTGTCATGAGCTGAGCACGGAGGGGGGTCCACCATGCTCAGCTATTCTGTCATTCTTCACCTTGTTGTATTCTAGGTATTTGATAATCTGTTGTTTGGTTGGGGCAGCGCGTTGGAGGAGTGGTTAGCACTGCGGCAGCACAGCAACTCACCCTTGGCTGGGGGATCCTAGGTTCGATCCCAGCCCCTGACCAACAGTGATCTGTTTGGAGTTTGCATGTTTTCCCCGTGTCAGCGTGGGTTTGCTCCGGGATTTCTCCGGTTTCCTTCTACATGCCAAAAACATGCAAGTTAGGTTAACTGGCATCAACTGGGGATTCTAAATTGTCCTTAGGCATGGATGTGAGAGTGAATGGTTGTCTGTCTCTCTGTGTTGGCCCTGCGATGGACTGGTGACCTGCCCAGGGTGTACCCTGCCTCTTGCCCAAAGATGCTGGGATAGGCTCCAGCCCCCCTGTGACCTGAAAAGGATTAAGCGGAAGAAGATTGATGGATGGATGAGTGTTGTTTGGTTGGGGTTCAGGTTTCTTTGTATTATCTCATCATCTAAGTTATTTTTCCTGTTTTAGTGTTGTCATTTATATATTTCTTTACCGTCTCGCTTTCCAGTTTATTTCCCAATGTTATTATTTGTCCTCAGTTTAGTTCTCATCTTGTAGTGGTATTTTTGATCCTGTGTTCTCTCTCTCTTGGCTGCAGCTGTCAACGAGCACTTCCAGGGTTTACTCTGGTCATGGGCGGTGCTCCTGTCAGCTGTCAGTCCTGTCTCCTCTCTGCTCATGTGACTCACAGCTGACTCGGATTAGCAATCACTCTTGCTGCCTACTTACAGGCAGCTTCTGTTTGCCAATTGCGGTGTCATTTTGTGATTTCTCTCTCCTGCCTGCCTATAACTGTAAGTACCTGCTCCTCAGTAGGGAAATTGCAGCAATTCACCTGTTTAATTTCTCGTATGCCTAGCCTCCACTGGGATTCGTAGCTCTTGTGTTTTCCTCGAATGCCCAGCCTCGCTGGGAGATATTTAGCCTTTTCCCTGTTCTCTATTGTGTGTGTGTTGAAATTAGTGTTTGTTAATAAATATGCAAAACCCACTGTCTGCACTTGGTGTCGTTACTCCGCCCTGTAAGGGCGGACTTATGACAGATTTGCCCCAGCATTTACGACACATGGCAAAAAGAGAAACTTCTCTGCAGTAGAAATCAACATTATTATTAGAGAAGTGAAAAATAATAAAGCAGTGTTGTGTGGCAACCTCAAAAGTAACATTTAATGTAAAAGAAACACCTTTTGGAGGAAATCAGTTCTGTGCAACATTGTTGGTTTGACCAGTTGATCTTCAGCTGAGAGTTATCATCTAAATCTGTACAGCCATGATTTAATTGTGTATTTAGGTTATGTTGCCTATATAATCACAATTATTTATTTATTGAGGTATAAAAAGCAGTTGGACTTAGCACAGACAGAGGAGTAAGTCTGTCTTCATTACTGCAGTTAATACTTGGCGATCTAATACAGTGGTGTGAAAAAGCGTTTGCCGCTTTCCTGGTTTCTCATTTTTTTGTGTTTGTCACACTTAAATGTTTCAGATCATCAAACAAATTTAAATATTAGACAAAGATAACACCAGTTTAGAAAGTCCGCCAAGGTCTCCGCCTTTGACCGCCACCTGATCCACATAGCACCGGACCCCCATGATCCCTCCTGCAGGTGGTGAGCCCACTGGAGGGCGGACCCATGTAACTCCTTCGGGCTGAGCCCGGCCGGGTCCCATGGGTGGAAACCCGGCCACCAGACGCTAGCCTTCGAGCCCCTCCCCCGGGCCTGGCTCCAGGGTGGGGCCCCGGTAACCCCATACCGGGCGGGGTACACTGAATCCTTGATATACAATTCATGAGAGTCTGTTGGATCGTTCTTAGTCTGGCCCTTCACCCAGGACCAGTTTGTCTTGGGAGACCCTATCAGAGGCAAATTGCCCCGGACAACATAGCTCCTGGGATCACTGGGGCACGCAAACCCCCCCACCACGATAAGGTGACGATCCATGAGGGTGTCATGCTTGGTGACCACAGGATCTCCTCTCTGTTATTTGCAGATGATGTTGTCCTGTTGGCTTCATCCAGCAATGACCTACAGCTCTTGCTGGGACGGTTTGCCGCTGAGTGTGAAGCGGCTGGGATGAGAATCAGCACCTCCAAGTCCGAGTCCATGGTCCTCAGCCGGAAAAAGGTGGATTGTCCTCTCCGGGTTGGGGACAGGATCCTGCCCCAAGTGGAGGAGTTTAAGTATCTTGGGGTCTTGTTCACGAGTGAGGGGAGAATGGAGCGAGAGATCGACAGACGGATTGGAGCAGCATCTGCAGTGATGCGGACGTTGTACCGGTCTGTTGTGGTGAAGAGGGAGCTTAGTTCTAAGGCAAAGCTGTCGATTTACCAGTCAATCTACGTTCCTACTCTCACCTATGGTCACGAGCTTTGGGTAATGACCGAAAGAACGAGATTGCGGATACAAGCGGCTGAAATGAGCTTTCTCCGTAGGATTGCTGGACTCACCCTCAGAGATAGGGTGAGGAGCTCAGTCATCCGGGAGAGGCTCAGTAGAACCACTGCTCCTCCACAGGAGTCAGTTGAGGTGGTACGGGCATCTGATTAGGATGCCTCCTGGACGCCTCCCACTTGAGGTGTTTCAGGCACGTCCCACTGGGAGGAGACCCCGGGGCAGACCCAGGACTCGGTGGAGAGACTATGTCTCCCAGCTGGTCTGGGAACGCCTTGGTATCCCCTCTGAAGAGCTGGAGCAGGTGGCTGGGAAGAGGGAAGTCTGGGCTTCTCTGCTTGAACTGCTGCTTCCGTGACCCGGACCTCCGGAAAAGCGGTAGAAGATGGATGGATGGACAAAGATAACACAAGTAAACACAAAATGCAGTTTTTAAATGAAGGTGTTTATTATTAAGGGGAAAAAAATCCAAACCTACATGGCCCTGTGTGAAAAAGTGCCTGTGCCCTAAACCTAATAACTGGTTGGGCCACCCTTAGTAGCAACAACTGCAATCAAGCATTTGTGATAACTGGCAATGAGTCTTTTACAGTGCTGTAGAGGAATTTTGGCTCATTCATCTTTGCAGAATTGTAATTCAGCCACATTGGAGGGTTTTTGAGCATGAACTGCCTTTTTAAGGTCATGCCACAGCATCTTAATTGGATTCAGGTCAGGACTTTGACTAGGCCATTCCAAAGTCTTCATTTTGTTTTTCTTAAGCCATTCAGAGCTGGACTTGCTGGAGTGTTTTGGATCATTGTCCTGCTGCAGAACCCAAGTGTGCTTCAGCTTGAGGTCACGAACAGATGGCCGGACATTCTCCTTCAGGATTTTTTGGTAGACAGTAGAATTCATGCTTCCATTTACCACAACAAGTCTTCCAGGTCCTGAAGCAGCAAAACAGCCCCAGACCATCACACTACCACCACCATATTTTACTGTTGGTATGATGTTCCTTTTCTGAACTGCTGTGTTACTTTTATGTCAGATGTAATGGGACACACACCTTCCAAAAAGTTCAACTTCTGTCTCGTCAGTCCACAGAGTATTTTCCCAAAAGTCTCGGGGATCATCAAGATGTTTTCTGGCAAAACTAAGACGAGCCTTTATGTTCTTTTGCCCCAGCAGTGGTTTTTGTCTTGGCACTCTGTCATGCAGGCCATTTTTGTCCAGTCTCTTTCTTATGGTGGAGTTTGAAGTGAGGCCTGCAGTTCTTTGGATGTTGTTGTGGGGTCTTTTGTGACCTCTTGAATGAGTCGTTGCTGCGCTTTTGGGGTAATTTTGGTCGGCCGACCGCTCCTAGGAAGGTTCACCACTGTTCCATGTTTTCACCATTTGTGGATATTGGTTCTCACTGTGATTTGCTGGAGTCCCAAAGCTTTAGAAATGGCTTTATAACCTTTTCCAGACTGATAGATCTCAATTACTTTGTTTCTCACTTGTTCCTGAATTCTTTGGATGATATCTAGCTTTTGAGGATCTTTTGGTCTACTTCACTTTGTCAGGCAGGTCCTATTTAAGTGATTTCTTGATTGAGAACAGGTGTGGCAGTAATCAGGCCTGGGTGTGGCTAGAGAAATTGAACTCAGCTTTCCAAAGATGTGATAAACCACAGTTAATTTATGTTTTAACATGGGGGGGGGGGGAATCACTTTTTCACACAGGACTATGTAGGTTTGGATTTTTTTACCCTTAATAATAAACACCTTCATTTAAAAACTGCATTTTGTGTTTACTTGTGTTATCTTTGTCTAATATTTAAATTTGTTTGATGATGTGAAACATTTAAGTGTGACAAACATACAAAAAAAAGAGAAATCAGGAAAGGGGCAAACACTATTTCACACCTCTGTAAGTGACAGAAGTATAATTTATCACTTTTTTTGTGTGTGTGTGCGTGTCTACATCAGTTGTTTATTTGGTGAGCCCTCGCTCTTATTTTGAAGGGTTGCAAGACTGGATAGGAGCTCTTATTTTGAAAGTTTGTTCACTTAGCAAATGAACAGTTCAGACTCAAAATGTTTATCTGTTCCTTGCTTCCCCCATTTTCTGTGCTTTAGGTGAGCCTATGTTTATTCTGTTATCTTCCTTTTCATTTCTGCTCACTGCAGTTTAGATGTCTTTGTGAGCATGCAGGGGGAAGGGACAGCCCCGCTGAAGCAAGAGAGCTTCTGCATTCAGACAGCGGCCAAGCTGCACACAAACCTGTCTTGCAGCAGCAGCTTATATTAACGTGATAAAGGTAAGGTAAAGCCAACTTTAACATCATTCAATCCATACAGCCAATCATGTACATCCATCCATCACGAAATTACGTTTCTCTTATCTACAATGTTAATCACATCTAGAATCAGAGGGGTCGCTGCCATGCAAGGCGCTGCCACAAATTTCCCTCCTCCATTCCACTATTGCTGAGCACCAAGCTGGACGGGAGGAAGTTCCACTTTTATATGGTCTTTGGCATGACCCGGCCGGGATTTGAACCCAGGCCTCCTGGGTGTGGGGTGGATGCTTTACCAACTAGGCCACCACTCCGGTAAATATGTAAGTATCCATGATATAATGAAATATGTATCACGGGTGGCCAAATGTACCGATACAACTATATTCGGTATATCGTCCAGCCCTAAATATAGTTTGTCTGGTCAATTTAAAGCGTACTTGTCAAAAATTAGAGTTTATTACTTACATTACACTGGTCAACACCAAATCTGTTGTCTAAGTTTTTTTTTTAGCTGATTTAGGACAGTTTTGATGTGCTGAATCCAAACACAATCACATTGGTTTTGCTCAATCAGGTCAACTTTTTGAATTATGGCCACATGTTGTTTTATACGTTTTTGTTTACATGTACGGGTATTTTCACTTTATATAATGCAAAATTCTTTTTAATGTCTTGAAATTCTCTGAATTTTGAACAAGGATGATGTAACATTCAATTTACATGTACTTGCCTTTATATAAAGGTAAGTACATGCACAGTGCTAAGTAAGTACAGGTTTTTACTTAGCACCTGATCGAGAGAAACTGATGTCATTTTCGGATTGCAAAATTGTCTTAAATCAGTTGAAAAAACACTGACAACTTACAAAAAAATTAGTTTTGTAACCCTGTGTAGAAGTGTAGTGATCTGGAGAGGGTCACAGATCCTGTCCATGCTTTGTGTTCCTTTTGGACTCTTTATTATGTTTATCATCATCATTAGTATTCTCATGCCCTTGCTTTAAGTTATATTCTACCTCAGTTTTCATTATCACTGTTATTATATCACTTCTCAGTTACGTTTGTATATTTTGTATTCTCCCCCGCGTCGTCAATTGTTTCTGAGTTGGCTTTTATTTTGACAGTGCCGTCTGTTTACTTCCTTTCTAGCATAGCTCATTCTCGTTTAAAAATTATTGTTCACGGCTGTTCCTCATCAGTTAATTATGTTCTTCCCTATTTATTGATGTCACTCCCTTATCTCTGTCTGGTCATAGTTATTCGTGAGTTGCTTTTTCCTGTGTTCACACAAACGTTCATCATCTTAGCTGTTTGGGCTTCTCCCCCAGCATAGCCGTATTACTGCCGTTGTGGCTTATTTTGTGTTTCAGCTCTCATGCTGATTTTATTTCCAATAAATCATGGTTAAACATTGCCCTGCGAGTGAGTCCATTTATCTGCCCCAGAGGGGCATTTATGACAGTAGAACCCAACCAAAAAAAGACTCAGCAGGCAAAGAGAGGTCGGTGGCCGGTCGTCCCAATGTGGATGAGCAGTGGGCAGCCCAGTTCATCCAGGACTTTGTCTCGGACTCCCGTGCCTCCTGCACACCAGAGGAGGCCCTGGACTGCCTGGATGCCGCGGCTGGGATAGTGGAGGTGCACCTCAGTCTGCAGAGATTCCCCGAGCTGGTGGGACTACTGGGCACCAACTCCAACCTCCACCGGACATAGTGCCAGCTGGTGAGGAAGTTATGTGGGGCACCGGAGTTTGTGCCGATGGCGCAGTGTCCCCTGGCTCCAACATCCCTTTTCCCTCATCGCTCACCAGCCTCGTAGCCACACCATGGGTGGGGGAGATGTTCGGCCATGATACCGGAGACTGTGCAGATGAGACAGCATCCCCTGGCCTTGACGTTTTCAACACTTCATCGCCACTCGCCATTCCTGGCACCACGGAAGCTTGTGCTGATGGTGAAACGTCCCCTGGCTTCCACAATTTCCACACACCCCTCCTCCGCTCCAACACCAGCTCCTTGCTGCTGCTCTTCAGCTCCTCGCCAGGCAGTCACCGTAGCTACCCGGAGTGATTCATCTGGTTCTCCAGCATGGTCCTCACATGCATGCCCCTGCAGAGACTGCTTCTCCTAAAGTGCACGCTCCTACAAAGCCTGCTTCTCCTCACATGCGTGCCCCTGTTTAAGCTGCTCCACCTCACATGCATGTGCCTCTAGGGACTGCTCTGCCTCATGTGCATGCCCCTGCAGGAACTGCTTTGTCTCACATGCACACCCCTGCAGAAACTGCTTCTCTCGAGGTCGTCATCCCAACATCAGCAGCACCAAGGTCCTCACCAGCGGAAGAGCAGGAGTTACGGAAAGTCATCTACTTTGTTTTTTTAGTATATATATTAGAGACATCTTGTCTTTCTCCCAGTAGGGAGACCCAATTGCAACTTCCATCTGCTTCTGAGCTCTCCCCGCTGAGCTCTTCTGCTGGCTGTTATGGTGTGATCCCTACTCCAACCTGCTCCTCTTTTTCCTGGCCGAGGTGGCTGCATCGGAAAGGGATTCCTGGGCATTTGGGCCGGCTTCTCTTCAGCCCCAGCCATCTCATCCTGAGGTCAGCGGTCCCCAGCCACCTCATCCTGAGGTTAGCGCGTCCCAGCTGCCTCATCCGGGGGTCAGCGCACCCCAGCCATCTTATTTGGGGGTCAATGCACTCAAATCGTCAGCACCTGGGGTTGGCACACCTCAGTCAGAGGTGCCTGTGGTCGGCGCGCTTCAACCATCAGCTCCTGATGCCTCAGCATCTGCCCAGCATGTCCTATTTCTTGATTTGGGGGCCTGTGGACTTGGGTAGACCCCCTGAACCATCGTGTCCAATGATCTGGTGGCCTAGGGACCCTGGTGACCTAGGGACTCTGGGAGGCCGCCAGAGCCACCCTGCTCCTCAGTCTGGGGACCCATGTAGTTGGGCAGACCCCCTGACCTGCCTTGTTCTCTGGTCTGGTGGTCCTGGGACTTTGGGAGACCACCAAACCTCCTTGTTTTGTTTCGGGGCTTTGGACTTTGGGTTGTCTCCACAAACTGGGTTTTTGTGTTGAACTTTGTGGGTGGAGGGAGTTTGTTTTGTTATGTTTATCATCATTATTAGTATTCTCATGCCCTTGCTTTAAGTTATATTCTACCTCAGTTTTCATTATCACTGTTATTATATCCCCTTTTCAGTTACATTTGTATGTTTTGTATTCTACCCCGCGCCATCATGATTTCTGAGTTGGCTTTTATTTTGACAGTGTCCTTTCTTTACTTCCTTTCTAGCA
The DNA here is from genome assembly GCA_020510985.1 of Pholidichthys leucotaenia. Taxonomy (NCBI): domain Eukaryota; kingdom Metazoa; phylum Chordata; class Actinopteri; order Cichliformes; family Pholidichthyidae; genus Pholidichthys; species Pholidichthys leucotaenia. The sequence goes on along the minus strand of CM035838.1, from coordinate 280,665,948 downwards.
TAGCTCATCCTCATTTACTAATTACAGCACGGTGGTACAGTGGTTAGCACTGTTGCCTTACAGCTAGAAGGTTCCTGGTTCGAATCCCCAGGCTGGCAGGGGTTGGAACCTTTCTGTGTGGAGTTTGCATGTTCTCCCTGTGCTGTGTGGGTTTACTCCGGGGGCTCCGGTTTCCTCCCACAATCCAAAGACATGCACGTTAGGTTAATTGGCTGTTCTATGTCCCTAGATATCTGTTTTCTATAGGCCCTTAGAATAGAGGGTTAGTACTAGTGAAAGTGCTTTGAGTGGTCTTTGTGACTAGAAAAGCGCTATATAAGTGTAGGTTAGTTAGTAATTATTGTTCACGGCTGTTCCTCATCAGTTAATTATGTTCTTCCCTATTTATTGATGCCACTCCTTTATCTCTGTGTTGGGTCTTAGTCATTAATGAGTTGCTTTTTCCTGTGTTCACACAAATGTTCACCGTCTTAGCTGTTTGGGCTTTTCCCCCAGCGTAGCTGTATTACTGCCGTTGTGGCTTATTTTGTGTTTCAGCTCTTATGCTGCTTTTATTTCCAATAAATCATGGTTAAACATCACCCTGCGAGTGAGTCCATTTATCTGCCCCAGAGGGGCGTTCATGACAAGAAGTGCAAAATGGAAGTCCCTTCCTCACACAACCGTGCACTCTGCCTTGTGTACATTGGCTTGGTCACAGCCCTCTGGCACCCGGCAATATTATGCAAAAAACAGACAGGGCAATATAAAATAATTTTTATATTCCCACATTTCCTCCAAAATCCATAATGGTTAACTATTATCAAATTCCACACAACATATATTGTCAAATAAGTACTTTTTTAGAATATTAATTTAATCCAGTACTCACACAGGAAACGATTCCCTACAATGCAAAGATATTAATATATTAAAAAAATAGCTCCCTGAAAAATCCTGAGCTCAATCACAACGGTAAAAAATGTTTCAGAAACTAAAGGTTGATTCAGTTTTCTACATTCCGTCAAATAACAGTAGGCTTTTTTTTTTTTTTTACATTTTCTACTTAAATCTTTTATATTTGCTGAAGTGACATACTGTAAATGTGCATAGTGTTTATAATTCTAAAAAGCAGCCTCTTTAGTCATTAAAACACTCATCTAAATTTAACAAAAGGCAAACATATCATCTGAAAGGCTGCACTGCTCAATAATCTGATCAAATAATTCACCCACACAGCCAGGTTTCTCTGCTGTGCTGCAGCAACTTGAACATTTGTGTGGCATACATGAGCTGAGATCTGTCATGAGATTTCACCGTATCAGTTCAGACTGATGAATACTGATCTTTGCATTGAAATGATTGTACAACCACTTTATTGTCTTATGCACATTTAATAAATAAATGAGGGCTATTATGATTGTCAAATTGTGGCCCCTGACATACCTGGAAGCAATGTTAAAGTGAAGTTGAATCTTTTGCTTTGATACTTAATTTTATATGTCCAAAAATGCCTTTTATTTGTACTGTACTGCTTAATTCAGTTTAATTCGATTCATTTCTAAGGCAGATTAAAAATATTGCTGCCACTTGCTGGCATGCCTAAGTTTGGCAATTTAATTGCACCCACTCAAAAAAGGCAGGCAGGCAGGGAGGCAGGCAGACAAACTGACAGGCGGGAGAGTGGATAATGGAGAAATCACTCAGCCATCACTAGGCAAACTACACGGCAGAAAAGTATAGAAGCTGGAAACTAGTAAAAGACAGATACAGAGAGACCATTATCAGAGAAGCGATGGAACTGTCAGGGATATCCACAATGACAGATGATATATCACAGAGGAGTGAGGGAAAGCTTTCAGAGAAGAAGACGCAATCATCAAGTCACAACTTGATTTTTTTTTTTTTATGATGGGTCTGTTATGCCAGAGCTCCGTCTCTCCCTGCCTCTCTCCTTGCTGTTCATTAGTTTCTCCATAACAAACTCTTAAATTTGGTCCCAAATTTTTAAATAAAGAGAAATATTTAGTAAAAATGGATAACGGGAATTAATTCAAATCATACACTGTGTAACGACCCCAGGGTCACCTGTCAGGCCTGTTGTTCCTTTTCCTTTTCTGTTGGTGTGTATCTGTGTGTGTTGCAGGTTTGGCATGGGAGCCCCACCTCCTCATTAAGGAACTGAAGGCTGCTGGCCACTGTCTCCACCTCCAATAAAGGCAGCTCCAGTGTGGATCTCTGCCTGGCCCTAGACATCATGATTTGATTTTTTTGTTGTGTGTATTCTTTCTGGCACATTTTTCTGCCAGCTTCCTGATTTTTGATTATGTTTAAGTTAATTTTCTGTTGATAAAAATACTTTTTATTAGCAATTCCCCAGTTGCTGTCCTTTATTTGTTATGGTCCATGAGCCAGACCATAACCAGACCATATATGTGAAATTTTGTATCAATTTGCAGTCATGTTTACATCTGGATATCTGTAACTGTATTTGGAAAACTGAGTTCTTTATACTCGACTTCAGGTAAAGCCACAACACAAATACAAGAAAATCACAACACAAACATAAAAGTCACAACACTGATAGAAAAAAAGCCACAACACAAATACAAAAGACACAGTGCAAATACAAAAAGCCAAAACACAAACACAAAAAAGCCATAACACAACTAAAAAAGTCACAACACAAATAGAAAAGCCAAAACAGAAATACAAAAGTCAAAACAGAAATACAAAAGTCACAGCACAAATACAAGTCACAGCATCGATACAAAAAAGTGACAATACAACTAAAAAAGTCACAACACAAATAGAAAAGCCAAAACACAAATACAAAAGTCACAACACAAATACCAGTACAACACAAATGTAAAATCCACAACACAGATACAAAAATCCCAACGCAAATACAAAAGCCACAACACAAATATAAGTCACAACATCAATACAAAAAAAGCCACAACTCAGCTAAAAAAGTCCCAACACAAATAGAAAAGCCAAAACACAAATACAAAAGTCACAACACAGATACAAAGTAGAAAAGCACTCAGAGAGTGCATACCTCTGCCAAGGCTCCTTCCATCCCTCATGGATCACATTCAAAATGTAATGGGTTTATGTGTAGGTCTAGAGCCAGTTCTGGTGAAAATTGCATCAAAGTGTATCCACTAGTTTTGGAGGATTCTTGCAAACACACTGTGAGAAGATAAGAGCCCTTGGTGGAGGTATGTGTTCTCGGAGCCTCACCAAAATGGTATGGGTTCCTCTCTAGGCCAAGGGCCACCTCTGGTGAAAATTTCATCCAAATCTATCCAGTAGTTTTTGTGTAATCCTGCTGCACAAATACAAACAATGCCCTTGGTGGAGGTATGCACTCTCAGATCATCACCAAAATTTTATGGGTTCATCTTTGGCCCAAGGGCTACCTCTGGAGAAATTTTCACCAAAATTCATCCAGTAGTTTTTGCGTAATCTTGCTAACAACCAGACAGACAAACAAACAGACAGACAAACCACCCTGATTACATAACCTCCTTGGCAGAGGTGATCACAACACAAATACAGAAGATATAGTCAAATTCCAAACAGCACAAATCATGTACAAAGCCCGAAATAAACTTCTACCAGAAAACATTCAAAAACTGTTCAGGGATCGAGAGGGAGGGTATCAGCTAAGAGGGAAATATAATTTTAAAACGAACAAAATTCGTACAAATAAAAAAAGATTTTGCATTTCATTCTGTGGAGCAGGACTATGGAACAGTATGGAGGAGGAGTTACAACAATGTCCAAACATAAAACAGTTCAACACAAAATACAAACAACATGTTTTCACAAGGTACTGGGATGAAGTGAGTGTGATAGTCACTTGAGTGGTCACAGGATATTGTTACTTATTTTTATTTATTTAGTTATTTGTTTGTTTGTTTCTTATTGTCATGTTACTGTTAGGTCTCTTGTTCTTGTCCTTCATTGTTATTGTTATTATTATTATTGTTGTTGTTATTGTTTTTATTATCATTATTATTATTAGCATAATTATTATTAAGGAAGTGGGATGGATATAAATACATAAATTCATAGTTGCATGGAGAGGGGGTAGGATTAAATAAGTTTTGACTTCTTCACAATCCTTTCGAACATTTTGCTTTCTGTTGTGTTTTTTCTTTTATAGTTTTTTTGTTTGTTTCTGTTCTACTTATGTTCAAAATAAAAATGTTCCAATCCAATACAAAAGTCACAACACAGATACAAATCTCTTCTTCTCCTTCTTCTCCTTCTTCTTCTTCTTCTTCTTTCGGCTGCTCCCATTAAGGGTTTCCACAGCAGATCGTTCACCTCCATCTCACCCTATCCCTTGCATCTCTCTCTATAACACCAACCCTCTCCAGGTCCTCCTTCACTACATCCATGAATCTTCTCTGTGGTCTTCCTCTTTTCCTCCTGCCTGGCAGCTCCATCTTCAACATCCTTTGTCCAATATATCCACTATCCCTCCTCCGCACATGTCCAAACCATCTCAGCCTTACCTCTCATACTTTGTCTCCAAACCACTCAACGTGAGCTGTCCCTCTGATATACTCATTTCTAATCTTGTCCCTCCTAGTCACGCCAAATGAAAATCATTGCATCTTCCACTCTGCCACCTCCAGCTCCACCTCCCGTCTTTTTGTCAGGGCCAACGTCTCCAAACCATACATCATAGCAGGTCTCACTACCATCTTGTAAATCTTCCTTTTCACTCTTGCTGCTACCTTTCTGTCACAAATCACCCCGACACTCATCTACACCCACTCCACCCTGCCTGCACTCTCTTCTTTACCTCTCTTGTGCATTTTCCATTGCTTTGGATGGTTGACGCCAGGTATTTAAACTCATCTACTTTCACTATCGCTACTCCTTCCATCTTCAGCGTTGCACCTGCCTCTCTGTCATTCACACTCATGTATTCTGTCTTCCTTCTACTGACTTTCATTCCTCTTCTCTCCAGAGCATGCCTCCACCTCTCCAGGTTCTCATCCACCTGCTCCCTACTCTCACTGCAGATCACAGTGTTGTCTGCAAACATCATGGTCCATGGGGACTCCTGCCTGACCTCATCTGTCAGCCTGTCCATCATCATGGCAAACAAGAAGGGGCTCAGAGCCGATCCCTGATGTAATCCCACCCCCACCTTGAATCCATCCGTCACTCTTACAGTGCACTTCACCACCGTCTTGCTGTCCTCATATATGTCCTGCACCACCCTCACATACTTCTCTGCCACTCCTGACTTTCTCATACAGTACCACACTTCCTCTCTTGGCACCCTATCATATGCTTTCTCTAGATCCACAAGGACACAGTGCAACTCCTTCTGACCTTCTCTATACTTCTCCATCAACACTCTAAGAGCAAACATTGTATCTGTAGTACTTTTTCTTGGCATGAAACCATACTGCTGCTCAGTGATTGTCACCTCTCCTCTTAACCTGGCTTCAACAGCTCTTTCCCATATCTTCACAGTGTGGCTGATCAACTTTATGCCTCTGTAGTTACTACAGCTTTGAGCATCATCTTTGTTCTTGAAAATTGGTACCAAAACACTTCTCCACTCCTCGGGCATCCCCTCACTCTCCAACATTGTGTTAAACAATCTGGTTAAAAAGTTCACTGCCATCTCTCCTAAACTGTATCCTCCATACGTCTACGGGTATGTCATCTGGACCAACTGTCTTTCCATTCTTCATCCTCTTCAAAGCTGCCCTCATTTCTGCCTTGCTAATCCTCAGGACTTCCTTGTTCACTATCTTTCCTTCATTCATCCTCCTCTCTCTCTCATTTTCTTTATTCATCAACTCTTCAAAGTACTCCTTCCACCTTCTCAACACACTCTCATCATTTGTTAGTACATTACCATTCCTGTCCTTAATCAACCTAACCTGCTGTACATCCTTTCCAGCTCGATCTCTCTGTCTAGCCAGTCGATACAAGTCCTTTTCTCCTTCCTTAGTGTCCAGCCTCTCATACAACTCACTATATGCCTTTTCCTTTGCCTTTGCCACCTCTCTCTTTGCCCTGGACCTGGATTCCAAATACTCCTATCTACTTTCTTCATCTCCCTGACTATCCCACTTTTTCTTGTTAACCTCTTCCTTTGGATAATTTCCTGTACCTCCTCATTCCACCACCAAGTCTCCTTTTCTACCTTCCTCTGACCACTGGATACACCTCATACTGTACTTTTATACCTGTTTCCCTCAATAGTTTTGCTAGGATAGGTTCACCCGCCCATTGGTGGTGCTGCCGAAACCTGATCCTCTGGATGATGACGCTGTCTGGGACGCGAAAATGGTGCACCATTAGCTCGACCATGTCTTCAAATGTGTCTGAATCGCCAAGTGTGCTTAAGATCTGCTGGCCCTCGATTCCCAAATTGTGCACCAGGAGCGCACATGCCCTCAGCCTGTCTGTCTCATCCAGGTTGAGCGCCACGACGTAGGTCTTGAAGGTCGCAAACCATCTCGGCCAGGGGACAGGTGGCTCACCCGGGAGCTCCAGGAAGGGCCAAATCGGAGAAATGCACGCTTCTATACTTTATCTTCGTCGCCAAATTGTTGTGTCTGAAAATATCCCTTCAATGATGAGGCCAGGTGCACAGTTGAACTTAGCTTTATTTGTGCTACGATCTCCACAATACAACCGCTAGGCAGGGGCGTTGGCAAAGAGACCGGATACAGAAACCCGCAAGTATTTATAGGGGTGGTACAGTTGCGGAAACGGAAGTGGGTGCCACTACACCACACTTCACAAATAAAGAGCAGCTATAAAACTATGCAACACCATCCCATCCCCATCAGTGCGAATTAATTTCAGCTGGTTAAGTCCTGACTGATAGCCTTTAAAAAGGTCTGTGAATATCAGATTGTCACACCACAAAGAACTCATGATGGGTAGAAGCAAAGAGCTCTCTCTAGACCTTCGTATTCTTACTGTTGCAAAACATAATGATGACATTGGTTACTGGCACACTTCTAAACTGCTGAATGTTCCAGTGAGCACTGTTGGAACAATCATTTGGAAGTGGAAAGAACATCATTTTACCATAAACCAGCCATGACCAGGAGCTCCTCATAAGATTTCTGACAGAGGAGTCAAAAGAATTATCAGAAAAGTTATTCAACAGCCAAAGACCACTCGTGGAGAGCTCCAGAAAGACCTGGAGTTTGTCATGGTTGGCCCTTACAGAGCATACTGACAGACCCAAACGCAGGGGTACAGTTACCAAATTTATTACAAAAGGAACACTGCCCCCCTGCCACCACTTGCCCCCCCCCAGTGGCCACACCGGTCCCTGCCACTGGACAGTCTAACATAATTTTATAACTTGTTTTTCTATGTCATATTTTACATATAGTAGATGTTTAAGAATAATTGATGTGTGCTGTATATTATTAACAAATATTAACAAAATACAGCAAAGTAGGAGAGATCGCACTGTCAAGGTGCATTCAGACTAAACATGAACGGGCGTGCAGTGTGATTACATTTTAAATTGATTTTGACGTGCCACCCCAACATTTTCAGCTGTCCCTATGTGCCCCCCCCCCCATGAAAAATTTCTGGAGGCGCCCCTGGAAAAATCTGTCCTGACCTTTGACCTCAAGGTCATCCGATGAGAGTGAAATTACAATATGCGCATCATCAGAGTATATCAAACCATGGTACCAAGTTTCAAAACAATCAGAACAAAACTGTAGGGGGAGATGATTTCACAAGACAATTACTGTTGATGAAGTGAGGTGAAACAGGAGGTCAAAGGTCAGGGGCTACAATTCCCGCAAAAATCATCCGACCAGAACCAAATTACAATATATGCATCCGCAGTGTAGATCAAACCATGGTACCAAGTTTCAAAATAATCGGACCAAAACTGTAGGAGGAGCTGATTTCACAAAAGTTGGACATACAGACCGATGGACCCATAACATAATCCCTCTTTGGGCTTCGACCGGCAGGGGATAAAACAGCCAAAACACAAATGCAAAAATCACAACACAAATCCAAAACACAAATATAAAAGTCACAACACAAATACAAAAGTCACAGATACAAAAAAGCCACAACACAAATACAAACTAGGAATGAACTGATCCGATCCGCCATATCGACATCGAGTTTGATCAAGGCAAATGGCTGGCTGGATAGAATAGTATAGAATAGAATAGGCTTTATTGTCACTGTACAGCTCTACAGTACAACAAAATTGTGGGTGCTCCACAAGGCTACTGTGCAATAAAGTAAGAGAGAGGGATTTGGTATTGGTAAGATATAAAAGTAATTTACCGATCTCATACATTAATAATATTAAAATGAAGGGTTGATCATGTTCTCAGCTGCACTGTGCACGGCTTCTGTACACAGGAGCAACAAATGTCATGTGTCACTGGAGCCTGTCTGTGGGACTCGCCTTGGTATGTTTGCTATCTGGTACTAGCCTTTACAATTTTAACACCACCAACTTGATAACCCTTGCAAAAGTATTACCGTAAAGGAGAATGCCAAATTTTCTCAAGAACCGAGCAGAAGCACCTGTATCATGCATCAGCAGCCACTTCTTTTCCAGCTCAGAGGCTGGAAGATGCTAAAAGCAAAACTAAAAGAACGAAACTGAAAGTAAACCAGATGGGAGCTGGAAATCAACAGGAATGAAGACATAACATTGGCTTACCTTTTGGGGGAGAGTTACAGTTGATGTGAGGTAGATGACAGAAACATAAATAGCAAATTATAACAGTGAACTGGCAAGCAGGACTACAAGGACAAGGCTACATGAAATGGAACAAGAAAGACTTCAAAATAAGAGCAAACCTAAAAACTAAGAATGGACAGAGAATAATATCAGAAACGCTACTAAATAAACTGAGGACCAGGAGAATACTTACGATAATAATAATAATGGAAGACAAAAATACAACTTAAAGGCATAGTTCTTTTATTTTCAGATCTACAGCATTTTTTACCTGATGCATAAAGTGGCACTTTGAATTTCATCTGAATGTTTACTTAAATACTCAGCTTTAAAGTTTTGCATAAACTTGCACTTAAAACTTCAGAATGTATGTTTATATAGTGCTGACCAGTGACATGCTGCTAATGTTACAAGGTTTAAAACAAAAAAGCAGCAGCGTTGCTGAACTGAGTCAAATTTGTAATGTATTCTTTGACTTTTAGATTTATGTTTTGATATGTGTGCAAAATGCAACCAGTCATTACCAAAGTATGTTCTGTACTTTTATTGTTTTAAATAGGATTGATGGCATCAGGTTTGGGTCGGTATCGGCTGATACTCAAAATCACAGCATCGGTATCGGACTTGACAAAGTAGTATTGGCTCATCCCTAATACAACTAATACAAACTGCACAACACAAATGTAAAAGCAACAACACAGGTACAAAAGTCCCAACACAAATACAAAAGTCCCAACACAGATACAAAAGTCACAACACAGATACAAAAGTCACAACAGAAATACAAATGTCACAACACTGCAGTGGCCCTGAGAGCTCAAATGCACTGCAAGTTAAGAAAGCAACTGGACAAATGAACAAAACCAAACTCAAAGCATCTGCATCAAAATGGCAACACATGGGAACTGCTAATACAGAAATGCGCTGCAAAACCAACCCCCAGGAGGACACAGTTAAGTGACTTCAGACACACTATAAAAAGATAACTAAATAAGATGCGTTCTTAAAACAATAACTTTATTTACAAATAAGAGGATATCTGTATCATGCCATCAGAATATATTGCAGAAAACATTTAACTTTTTCTGCCACACCACCAAAAACTCACCCACCTCCTGAAGCATCTATTTAAAATAAACTTTATTTAAAATAAGACAGTGTGTTACAGTACTTAAGAATCTTTTTCTGCATTCCGATTGAAGTGAACAACAGTACATCACTTCACCGGAAATTGACAAGAAGATTATCCATAAGCCATTGTGCCTCAAATAAAAGTAAAACAAAATATTGTTGCTTGTGGGGAGACTTGAATAACGAAACCGAATTGCATTTAATTCCAGTTTATTTCAAGTAATCATCCCACTGTCTGCTCTCATTCCTGAGCAGCGAACAAAGAGGGTGAACACACCAAAGTTCTCCCTTTTAAACATTCTCACATCAAACCATTTCCCTCGCAGGGGAAATCACACATCTCTACCAAAATCCCTTTATTCACATTCATTAACCTTTTATTTACATAACTCCCCCTTCTCTCCTCTCGAGCCTCAGCGGTCAGGAAGTCTTCTGTCCCCTGTCCTCCGCAGGGGGTCCAGGCTCTGCGGCTCCACACCGCAGGGGACTGCAGCTCTGTGGCTCTCCTTCATCGTGAGGTTAAATCACATATGCAGTGTCCAACATATACATGTCTAACAACACAGCCATATAACCCCCCCCAAACGATGAAGAACAGACTATTTCCTAAAATTTAATAACACCTTACTCACTACTGAATAATCAACACCAACATTCAGTCTGTGCGCCGCTTGGGCTTCAGCCGTCTGCCGAATCTGCTGTGAGTTGGCCCCGCCTTGCCTGCGGCGCCTTTCTGCTTCGGCTCTGTTGACTGAGGAAGAGAGTGATTATTTGCCCTTTGCGGGGGCCTGCCTCGTCGAGGCGCCACTGCGACCGGTACAGACACGTCCTTCATGACAAAAGCAGGTTTTAGTCTGTCAATACTGACTGTCTCTTTTCTGTCTCCAAAATCTAGCACAAATTGCTTATCACCTGCCTCCAGCACTCGAAATGGCCCTTCGTAAGGTGGTTTGAGCGTTGCTTTTAGGGCTTCGCGCCTGACAAAAACGAAGTCGGCATTTTTCAAAGCCTTGGGGACGAAAACTCATGGAAAAGCGTGATGCACCGGACCCGGGAGCGTGTCTGCTCCCGTGCCAACTAACGGTCCCAGAGCAGAGAGAGGTGGGGGCTCTGGGGGCTCTGGTAAAAACTCGCCTGGTAGCCTCAGAGTTTGTGCGAATACCAGCTCCGCTGGGGAGGCGTCTAAGTCCTCTTTAGGCGCAGAACGCAACCCTAATAAAACCCATGGCAGTTTATTTACCCAATCTGCATCCGTGAGTGACGCTCTGAGTGCTGCCTTCAAAGACCTATGAAAACGCTCGCATAAACCATTAGCCTGAGGGTGGTAAGCCGTAGTGCGGTGAATTTTGGCTCCTAAGCCGTTGGCCATCACTGACCACAGCTCAGAGATGAATTGCGGTCCTCTATCGGACGTAATGTCCGACGGAACCCCGAAGCGCGCCACCCAAGCCGTTAAAAAAAACGCGAGCCACCTCCGCGGCCGTGGTCGTCGCAAGTGGGACCACTTCCGGCCAACGTGTGGTGCGGTCCACCATTGTCAAAAGATGCGTGAACCCCTGCGATGCCGGTAGGGGGCCCACAAGGTCGACGTGCACATGGTCGAACCTTCTGGCCGGAATGCGGAATGGTTCTAACAGGGCTCTTGTGTGCTTGTGAATTTTGGCCCGTTGACAGGAAATGCAGGTTTTTGCCCATTCCTTCTCCCATAGGTGTTGATGTTCGAGCCATTTGCTGCCGTAGCTCCGCTACCGTGGGGTCCAGCCACCCGGTCCGCGTATGTTGGGGTGATGAAGCTCACTTGTGCTCCGGTGTCGATGAGGAACTCTCGTCCGGAGCGCGCATCCGTGATGTAGAGCAGCTTGCTGCGTTCTCCGAGGGTCGAAGCTGCTAGCGACCCCCGGTCTTGCCGTTTCCCAAACTCCTGAAGTTGCAGGGCGGCACACACCTGCGTGCCTTCTCTGCGAACCTCCGATGGTAAAAGCAGAGATCTTCTCCTCCGCTGTGTCGTGTCCGCGCCTCTGCCGCCGGACCATTGGCTCCACCTCGTCGCGGCCATGCTGCCGCCATCGTCGGCCAGTCTGGGTCTGCCGCCTCTGGCTCCCCGCTGTCTCGGGTCGCCGCTGTGGTTGCTTGCCCGCCGCAGGCGTCCAGGATCCCATCTGCTTCCTGGGCCAGCTCCCGGAACTCCTCCAGGGTGTGACACTTTTTGCCGGCCAGCGTGCTTCTCGCATGCGTTGGGAGGTTGGAGAGGAAGATGAACTGAAAAATGAAATCATCGTTGTCCAACCCTTTCAGCTGTATCATCTCCTCCATCAGGGCGCTCGGCCTGTGTCCTCCTTGGTCTAGCAAAGACAGGATCCTCCTCGCCCTCACTTCGGCCGAGGGGGTGAAAAACTTGATGAGGGTGGATTTCAGCTTGCCGTACCTGTCGGTCGCGGGTGGCTGCTCCACCAAGCTCTGCACGCACTGAGCTGTGCTGTTGTCCAGTTTAGCGATGACATGGTGGAACTTAGTGTCATCCACCGTTACTCCTGCGAGCGCGAACTGCGACTCTGCTTGAAGAAACCACGACCGTGGGTTATCCTGCCAGAAATCAGGCAGCTTAACGGCCACTGCGCTCGCCAGCTCTGAGCGCTGTGAGTCCGGGACCCTGAGACCTTCTTCGTTCATTCTCAACGTCGTCAGTCACCAATGTGGGGAGACTTGAATAACGAAACCGAATTGCATTTAATTCCAGTTTATTTCAAGTAATCATCCCACTGTCTGCTCTCATTCCTGAGCAGCGAACAAAGAGGGTGAACACACCAAAGTTCTCCCTTTTAAACATTCTCACATCAAACCATTTCCCTCGCAGGGGAAATCACACATCTCTACCAAAATCCCTTTATTCACATTCATTAACCTTTTATTTACATAACTCCCCCTTCTCCCCTCTCGAGCCTCAGCGGTCAGGAAGTCTTCTGTCCCCTGTCCTCCGCAGGGGGTCCAGGCTCTGAGGCTCCGCACCGCAGGGGACTGCAGCTCTGTGGCTCTCCTTCATCGTGAGGTTAAATCACATATGCAGTATCCAACATATACATGTCTAACAACACAGCCATATTGCTAACGTTATTAACAAGCTAAACTGATGTTGGTTATTGTTTAAATCAACTGATAAAAATATACTTGTATTAATATTGTATTTAAGAAATATAAATTATTGACCATCGGATCAGTACGTGTCCATGGTTACTGTGATAACTCATGGAGGAGGAGCCAACGGTTACAGGGTGTTTTAATTGGAGAAATTTTGTGAAGGGCAGTTAACTTACTGCATAGCCATATAGTATGATAGTTGCGACACTCCAATAGACTTCAGTAGAAACTTTGGAATGCAGAAGTCATGTGGATCATGGAGCAGCGATCAGTTCCAAACAATGTAGTTTTCCCCATAGACCACCATTCATTTCCCGGAGTGTCTGCTTAGTAATCCCTGGTAAGTTAATGAATGGTCGTTGGTTTTGTTTATTTCACCACTTAAGTAAACATGTAGATTATATAGTCTGTGATAATGTTTTATTTCATCAGCTTTTTTTGTGTTTATGTCCGATAGAAGCTCACAAACTTGCTCATTAGCTTGCTCCATACTAGATTCAGGTGAACAGCAGCTAGCTCAATTTGATAACCTGGTTATCGGTGGCAGTGTTATTCATTCATAAATTAACCTACATTAACATTAATGTTAACATTCATAAATTAGCAGAAATTAGCAACCGGTGGTGGCAGTGCTGGTTCCAAGGTTGTCATAGCCAGGAGCGGCACTGGGGTTAAGCTCCCAGTGCTCATAAAAAGCTCCTTATGGCGTGCGTCTCGAAAAGCCTCTGACAACTAAGTCCAACTCCTAGCCTGCCCGTGTGGTTTAGTCTCTAAGCCCGGCGGAACTGCTTTTACTAATAGGAGAAGGGGCGAGGGCGGATCTCTGGCGCCTTAAAACCAGATGCTTCGGGTAGATGGTGGCTCGTCAACCTGGGAAGGTAGCCCATCTAGGGGAAGGTAAACCCTGATTTCAAACCTCTGCTGCCTTGCGGCATACCTGGTCACGGGAAAGGCTTCGGGAGTCAACCCTGAGGAAAAATCCGGAGTCGGAGCCCCTAAGGCAGTTCTATGTTGTGCTCAACATCGTTCTGGCAGCTCCTGCAATGGCGCTGGTGCCAAACTGTAGCAGCCCTGCTGTTCCTTTGGATTCATCAGTGCCGTGGAGAGGGGGGACATGCTGCATGGGCAACATCTTGTCCTCCATATCTTCCTGCCCAGGCTTGAATCCTACCAACGCCCAACGCTGGAAGGTAGAACACCGGATCACTGGAGAGGACACTCCAGCTTCGCCTTTGGCGTAGACAAAACACAGGGAATGACAGTTACCGGTTATAAGCCACTGCTCAATTGGCATAGAGCGTGGCGCCAGGGGTTGTTCCCGACGGTGGGAGGGATCATCAGATCTCACTGGACAGCTACCGCCCGCCTCAAGCTGGGCAGCCCCCAGCCAATAAGGTGTTGTCCCGCCACAGCTTGCTTTCCTCATTGGGTGCACGGGGATAAGGAGAAATCCAAACAGCAGGCTGAGAACCTTCGCACCAGGCAAGACAATAAAACAAAAGAGACCAACTCTAAAACTGGGAACTTGGAACGTCCGCACTATGATGACAGGACTCGCTGCTAACCTCAAGGACATCAACGACACCAGGAAGACTGCCATCATCAATAATGAGCTGAAGAGACTGGGAGTGGATATCGCCACTCTCCAGGAAACACGGTTAGCTGATGCAGGCACACTGAGAGAGAAGGACTACACGTTCTACTGGCAGGGAAAGGGCAATGACGAACACAGGGAACACAGAGTGGGCTTCGCAGTGAAGAACACTTTGCTGAAGATGGTGGAACCAGGCAGCACTGGTTCTGCACGACTCCTCACCCTCCCCCTGAACACCACTCAAGGCCCAGTCACCCTCATCAGTGTGTATGCCCCAACACAGACAGCCACACCAGAGGCAAAAGACGAGTTCTACGAGAATCTCGCAACAACTGTCAGGATCATCCCCAACTCTGAACAACTCATTCTCCTTGGAGACTTCAATGCCAGAGTGGGTGCTGACCACGACTCCTGGCCCTCCTGTCTTGGACCTTTTGGCGTGGGCAGAATGAACGACAACGGACAGCGGCTGCTCGAGTTCTGCACATATCATGATCCGTGCATCACAAACTCGTTCTTCAAGACCAAGCCCCAACACAAGGTTTCCTGGCAACATCCGCGCTCAAAGCACTGGCACCAGCTAGACTTGATCCTGACCAGGCGCACCTCACTGAAGAACGTGCTAATCACCCGTTCGTTCCAGAGTGCAGATTGCGACACAGACCATTCATTGGTGTGTTGCAAGGTCAAGCTGCAGCTGAAGAAATTCCATCGTGCTAGACAACCTGGAAAGGCACGGATTGACATCAGCAAGATGGCCCAACCAGAACTTGTTGAGCAGTTTGCCTCCACCTTTGAGAAGGAACTTGGTGTACCACAAGGAGGAGAATCTGCAAAGCAGAAGTGGGAAGAGCTGCGAAACACCATCTATCGCACAGCCTTGGCTACCTTTGGGAGGAAGACCTCGAAGTCACAGGACTGGTTTGATGCCAAGTTGACCGAGATGACCCCCGTCATTGAAGCCAAGCGCTCAGCACTTGCTGAGTACAAGAAGTACCCAAACGAGAAGAATCTCCAGATTCTCAGGGCTGCGAGAAGCAAAGTTCAGCAGACTGCTCGGCGCTGTGTCAACGAGTACTGGACTCAGCTCAGCCAAGACATTCAAACCGCTGCCATAACAGGGAACATCCGTGGTATGTACGATGGCATCAAGAAAGCACTTGGTCCGGCTCAGAGCAAGACGGCCCCCCTCAAATCTTCCACTGGGGAGATGATCACAGAGAAGAACAAGCAGATGGAGAGATGGGTGGAACACTACTCCGACCTCTACTCTAGACAGAACACCGTGACACCATCAGCCCTTGATGCCATTGACTGCCTGCCATCCATGGACGAACTTGACGCCGAGCCAACCATCGACGAACTCAGTAAGGCCATTGATAGCTTGGCCGCTGGCAAGGCACCTGGCAACGACGGCATACCCCCTGACCTGATCAAGCACTGCAAGACCGCCCTACTGCTGCCATTGCATGACGTCCTCTGCCAGTGCTGGAAGGAAGGTGCCGTACCACAGGACATGAGGGACGCCAAGATCATCACCCTCTACAAAAACAAAGGGGAGAGAAGCGACTGCAACAACTACAGGGGCATCTCCCTCCTCAGCGTTGTTGGCAAAGTCTACGCACGAGTTGTTCTCGTTCGTCTACAGAAGCTTGCCGAACATGTCTACCCCGAGTCTCAGTGTGGCTTCCGCGCTGAGCGATTGACGGTAGACATGATATTCTTCATCCGCCAACTCCAGGAGAAATGCAGAGAACAGAACATGCCTCTGTACGTCGCCTTCATCGACCTCACCAAAGCGTTCGATCTGGTCAGCAGAGAGGGCCTTTTCAAGATCCTGCCAAAGATAGGATGCCCACCAAAGTTGCAAAGCCTCATCGAATCGTTTCACACCAACATGCAGGGGATAGTGCAGCACGATGGCAACGTCTCAGAGCCATTCAACATACGCAGCGGCGTGAAACAGGGCTGTGTACTTGCGCCAACCCTCTTTGGGATTTTCTTTGCTATGCTCCTGAGGCATGCCTTCAGCACAGCAACAGAGGGAATCTACCTGCACACAAGATCTGACGGCAGGCTTTTCAACCTCGCCCGCCTGAAAGCCAGAACCAAAGTACGCGAGGCTCTAATCAGAGACATACTGTTCGCAGACGACGCTGCAGTCGCAACCCACACACAGCAGGAGCTTCAGACCCTGATGGACCGCTTCTCCCAGGCATGCAAGGACTTCGGGCTTACCATCAGCCTGAAGAAGACTAACGTCTTGGCGCAAGGCACGGAAGCACCACCAACCATCACCATTGATGACTACAAGCTGGAGGTCGTGAATCAGTTCACGTACCTGGGGTCCACGATCAGCAACAACCTCTCCCTTGATACAGAGATCAACAAGAGGATTGGAAAATCAGCCTTCACACTCGCTCGCCTCACCACATGAGTGTGGGAGAATCCCAAACTCTCTGTCAAGACGAAAATGGCAGTGTACAACGCCTGCGTCATCAGCACACTGCTCTATGGGAGTGAGACGTGGACAACATACGCCCGGCAGGAAAAGAGACTGAACTCCTTCCACTTGCGCTGCATTCGCCACATCCTGGACATATCCTGGCAGGACAAAGTGCCCAACACAGAAGTTCTGTCCCGCGCCGGCCTTCCCTCCATGTTCACTCTACTCAGGCAGCGCAGGCTCCGCTGGCTAGGCCACGTTCACCGTATGGAGGATGGCAGAATCCCCAAAGACGTCCTCTATGGAGAACTGGCAACTGGCAGGAGAGACGTTGGCCGCCCACAGCTGCGCTTTAGAGACGTCTGCAAGAGAGACATGAAGGCCCTGGATATCAACACAGAGCGCTGGGAGGACCTTGCAATGGACCGCTCCAAATGGAGAGGCACCCTGACCAGACAGCTCAAGGCGGGTGAAGAGAGACTGACTGCTGCAGCAGATGAAAAAAGGACTGGCAGGAAGAACCGCCACAGACCCAGCAGCACGGAGACCACCCACAAGTGTGACCTGTGTGACAGGGACTGTCATTCGCGCATCGGCCTGTTCAGCCACAGGCGGTGCTGTTCCAGCAGAGTAGACGTTTAGGATTCTCTTCCATGGTCATCATAGACCGACGGAGGCCGACGACGACGGTGGCAGTGCTATTTAACATTCATAAATGAACAATTTTAATATTTTATCATTCTGTTGTGTTGAAAATATTCTGTACTTATTTGAAGAAACTGTTGGGAGAAACATGGGGTGAAAGACACTTGGGATATAGACTGGTTTATTTTTTTAATACATTTGAAAGCAAGTGGTTATTTTAAGTTGGTAAACGAAGAGTCAGATGTGAAAAGCAAACATTCTAAAAACAACTGTCATATTTAAAAATGTGAAATACTCAGTTTTATAAAATGCCTCACTTGAAATAAAAAAAAACCCAACTGAACAATTAACAGAATATATTTTCTATCCTTTGTAATTCTGTTGTGGTTCAGGAAATTCTTTTTATTTATGACTGTATATGAATTTGATTGTTTTACAGAGTGCACGTGTATAGTTTGTATTTTTTCCTCATGTTTAAACCTTTAAGAGAAAAATGTAACATTTCCAAACTAGTTCACAAATGTGTGCATAAAAAGCTAGAATGAAAAAACTTTCAGATTTAGTATAAAAATACATAAATCTGTAAGAAAAAAGTAATGATTTTTTAAAAACTAAAAATCAGCCACATTTCAATTTGAAAATAGTCTCAAATGTACAATAAAAATTAAAGAGACCGAGAAATACAATATTATGAGGAAAAAGTAGTATGGGATAATGTTTGTGCCAGCAGAACCTGAATTTGAATTTTTATCATTTGAATTACTGAATTTGAACCTGAATTAATCAGTTTGAATAATTGCTTTTAAAATTTGAACCTCAATGACCCAATTTGAAATTGAATCTATTGGTTTGAATGTGTATTGCAATAAAATTGAAAATGTATTTCATTTATTTGAAAAATTCAGCTCCCTAATTCATTATCGGAGTTCAGTTTCACTTCGTGTCATACAAATTCAGTTTTTTATTTCAGGTTTTTGTGCCACACATCCGGGACCTGGGCTTAGTCAAAACTAGTCGAACGCAGATAGAAAGAACTACGTCTGCAACTCTCGCTTTATGTGCTGTTTACCTGTTAAACACCCGCACGGACTTGAGTGGTTAATTCAAAGTGATGTCCAGCAGTCACATGCCAGGTTTGTAAAAGTAATAGTAACTAGAAAAGCACTCAGAGAGCACATACCTCCACCGAGGCTCCTTCCGTTTCTCATGGATGACCTCCAAAATGTAATGGGTTTGTGTGTAGGCCTATAGCCACTTGTGGTGAAAATTGCATCAAAGTCTGTCCGTCAGTTTTGGAATATTGTTGCTAACACACTGTGAGAAGATAAGAGCCTTGGCTGAGGTATACATTCTCAGATCATCACCAAAATATAATGGGTTCCTTTGTAGCCCAAGAACCACCTCTGGTGAAAATTTCATCCAAATCCATCCAGTAGTTTTTGTGTAATCCTGCTGCACATATACAAACAAAGCCCTTGGTGGAGGTATGCACTCTCAGATCATCACCAAAATCTAATCATCTGTTCCCTGTGCCATTACACACCTCTCCTGAACATTTCGTCAAAATCCGTTCATAACTTTTTGAGTTATGTTGGTAACAGACAGACAGACAGACAGACCCCAGTAAAAACATTACCTCCTTGGTGGAGGTAATAATGACATGTATGAGAAGAGGCGTCATGTATGCACACAAAACATTATTAGCCAGGGCAACAGACTGCAGAGATTAATAGCAAAGCCTCCATTCAGGTGTCCGGAGGTGTAGTGTCACGCCGCGCCATTCATCAGCGGCGCCACCTGCTCACGCACCTGACAATCATCAGCGGCGAGGGATAAAGGCCGTCTCGCCCGGAGGCTCGGCCTGAAGCCGTCAGACTTCGTCCCTCACCGTTGTGAGCATACTTCCCTTCAGCGTAACCATTTTTGTAAGAAGATCGCTTACCTCTTCTCTTCAGTCTTCTCCCCTGTGCACAGGTGGATTTCCCAGCGGCGGACTTCTCCTCTCCATCGCCCAATCCTCGCTGCTGCACGGAGCTCTCCAGGTGGCTGTCTTCCGGGCTTCACCCCCTTGTTGTGCCAGCTGTCCTGACCCACCATAGGGTTGCTCGGCTGTACGGTCACCTGCCTCTGTGCCTGGGGCAGACACCATCACCAACACATTTACATCCCGCAGACACGCACTCATTCTCCCCTGCTGTTAATAAACTCTTTGAACTACTCTAAGCCTGTGTGTGTGCGTCTCCTGAGCCGTGCATTATGTCAGTACGGCTTCAGCAGAGCGGCTCGGCGGACGGCGGGCTCGCACACCGGCTTACCACTCTCGAGGCTAGAGTGGATCAAATTGCTTATCAACAGCAGGTCATCCTAAATCAATTAGTAATTATCACTGGCCGATTGGACCGCCTGGACCCCCAGCAGCCGTTCCCCCCGGCTCCTCAGGGTGGCGCAGCTCCTGCTGTTCCGGTGGCCGTCCAGCCAGCTCCAGTGGCACCGGCCCGACTCACACCAATTCCGACCCCCGCTCGCTTTAGCGGAAAGCTCGGCGGAGCGCGGGGGTTTGTGATGCAGTGCGAGTCCGTGTTTGACCGTGTGCCCGGAGACTTTCCCTCAGATCACAGTCGAATCGGCTACATAGGGAACCTCCTGGAGGGGCGCGCTCTAACTTGGGCCTACGCTATCATGGCGAGACCCAGTTATGCCACCCTCACCTATGCCGAGTTCGTGAGGCGCTTCCTGGAGGTGTTCGATCATTCTCGTTCCGAGGCGGTCCAGGTCGATCGGCTTCTCGCTCTCCAGCAGGGAAACCGGTCGGCCGCGGATTATGCCATCGAGTACCGGGTAGCGGCGGAGGAATTGGGCTGGGAGGAGCGCTCCCTCTGCGGCCTGTTTCTCCGCAGCCTCAATAGTGATCTAAGGGATGAACTGGCTGGACGGGATATCCCCGGAACGTTAGCGGAGCTAACCTCACTGGCTATCAGCTTGGACAACAGGCTGCGCGAGCGCTCCTCAGGACGGAAGCCGTCTGCTTCTCGCCCTCGGGGAGTCCCGCTACGCCTGCCCCAAGCTCGCCCCCTGGCGACGCCGCCACCATCGTGCCCCGAGGAGTCGGAGCCGATGGTGACGGGCTGGGCAAAGCTCTCCTCGGCAGAGAGACAGCGCCGCCGTGAGTTGGGTCTCTGCATGTATTGCGGAGACAGTCAACACACGATAGAGCTTTGCCCACAAAAGCCAAACGGCGGGGTCCGCGAGTCACTGTAGGGGGCCTCGCGGACGTCAATCGGCAAAGTCCCCTCACTCAATTAAAGCTGCCCATCCGTTTTTGCCACAACCCCACTGGGCACCTCACCCACGCACTGGTGGATTCGGGCGCAGAGGGCAGCTTCATTTCACAAGGCCTGGCAACCCGATTGGGCATCCGCTGTCAGGCATTAAAACACCCCATCTCCCTGGTCCATCTCTCCCGTGCCTCCCTTGGGAGAGTTTCTCACCAAACCATGCCCGTCCCAGTCATCATCTCAGGGAACCACCGGGAGGAGATGGTATTTTACGTCCTGCCCAACTCTGTGTCGCCCGTCATCCTGGGGTATCCCTGGCTACGCCTCCACAACCCTGTCCTGGACTGGAGGTCCGCTGGGGTAGCGGCATGGAGTACCTTCTGTATGGGCACCTGCCTTCAGTCCGCTGCCTGCTCCCCATCCGCGGCTCCCCCTGTGGCGGATACAGCACCTCCGGACCTGTCACTGGTGCCTCCAGAATTTCACGACCTGGGTATGGTATTTAGCAAATCGAAAGCTATGTCTCTTCCCCCGCATCGACCATATGACTGTGCCATCAACCTCTGCCAGGGGGCTCCCCTGCCTTCTGGTCGGCTCTACAGCCTGTCGGCGCCGGAGAAGGAGACCATGAATACATACCTGAAGGAATCTCTGAGCGCTGGGATTATTCGCCTATCGTCGTCACCCGTGGGGGCAGGGTTTTTCTTTGTCGGGAAAAAGGACGGATCCCTCCGCCCCTGCATAGACTACCGAGCGCTGAATGACATCACTGAGAGGGACCGTTACACCCTGCCCCTCATGGACACTGCCTTTCACTCCCTCCAGGGGGCGACCTGGTTTACCAAGCTGGATTTACGCAGCGCTTACCACCTCGTCCGGATCCGGGAGGGAGATGAATGGAAGACAGCCTTCCGTACCCCGAACGGCCACTTTGAGTATCTCGTCATGCCGTTCGGGCTGACCAACGCTCCTGCCGTCTTTCAGCGCCTCATTAATGACGTCCTCCGGGATTTCATCGGCCTTTTTGTGTTCGTCTACCTGGATGACATCCTTATCTTCTCCAGGTCCAGGGACGAGCACCAGGTCCATGTGAGGCGGGTCCTCCAAAGACTGCTGGAGAATCGTCTGTACGTGAAGGCTGAGAAATGCGAATTCTACGCTAGGACCACATCCTTCCTGGGATTCATCATCGCTCAAGATCAGGTGCTCCCAGACCCAGAGAAGGTGAAGGCGGTGGTGGAGTGGCCTACTCCCGCATCCCGGAAGCAGGTGCAACAGTTTGTTGGCTTCGCCAATTTTTACCGCCGCTTTGTCCCAAATTTCAGCTCGATCGTCGGACCGCTGACCCGCCTCACGTCCCCGAAGGTCCCGTTCCGGTGGACTGAAGAGGTCGCTGCTGCCTTTAGGGCGCTGAAGGCGGAGTTCTCCTCCTCCCGGGTCCTTCGCCAGGTCGACCCCGCGCTGCAGTGCATTGTGGAGGTGGACGCATCGGACACGGGAGTGGGAGCAGTGTTATCCCAGCGGTCACCTGACGATGGCGCCAAACAGCCGTGCGCCTTCTTCTCCCGGCGCCTCTCCCCGGCGGAGAGGAACTACGATGTGGGGGACAGAGAGCTCCTGGTCATTAAACTCGCCTTACAGGAGTGGCGCCACTGGCTAGAGGGGGCGGACCTGCCGTTTGTGGTCCTGACGGACCACAAGAACTTAGAGTATTTACGATCTGCCAAGCGCCTGAATGCCCGCCAGGCGCGCTGGTCTTTGTTCTTCGCCAGGTTCCGCTTCTCGATCACCTTCAGGCCGGGCTCTAAAAACGGCCTGCCTGACGCCCTCTCTAGGCAGTTCACCCCCGTGGAGGCTGAGGAGACGCCCCACACTATCCTGCCCAGGTCGTGCGTCCTCGGTGCCATCTCTTGGGACATTGAAGACAAGATCTGGAAGGCGCAGGAGGTGGAACCTGATCCTGGCGGCGGACCGGAGGGAAGACTGTTCGTCCCATCTGCGGTCCGAGGAGAGGTCATCCACTGGCTCCACACCTCCCGGCTCACCTGTCATCCCGGCACCTCTCGGATGATCAGCCTCCTCCAACGGTCCTTTTGGTGGCCAGGCCTGCGGAGGGATGCAGCCCGCTACGCCCGGGCTTGCCCAATCTGTGCCACCAGCAAGTCGGGAAATGCCCCCCCAGCGGGTCTGCTCCAGCCTCTGCCCGTCCCCGGCAGGCCCTGGTCGCACATCGCACTGGACTTCGTCACCGGACTCCCCGTTTCCAACTCCTTTGACACCGTCCTGACCATTGTGGACCGTTTCTCCAAGGCTGCGCACCTCATTCCCCTGCGAGGTCTCCCTACTGCCCTGGAGACGGCGGGCCTCCTCGTCCAACACGTGGTCAGGCTGCACGGGATTCCGGTGGACGTGGTCTCGGACCGGCGTCCCCAATTTTCATCCGAGGTTTGGAGATCCTTTTGTAACGCCATCGGAGCCAAGGTGAGGCTCTCCTCCGGCCATCACCCCCAGTCTAACGGGCAGTGTGAGAGGACCAATCAGGAGCTGGAGGCTGCGCTCCGCTGTGTTACTAGATCCAAGCCGACGTCCTGGAGCAACCATCTCGCCTGGGTGGAGTATGCCCACAACACCGCCCGCTCTTCTGCAACGGGGATGTCCCCCTTCAAGGCGTCCCTGGGTTACGACCCCCCGCTGTTTCCAGCGCAGGAGAACGAGGTGACTGTCCCCTCTGTTAGGGCGCACCTTAGGCAGTTCCGCTCCACCTGGGCTGCCGCGCGTCATGCGCTTTTACGCACGGCGGAGCGCAACAGGACCGTGGCGGACCGGCACAGAAGACCTGCCCCGGCGTACAGAGTTGGGCAACTCGTGTATGTGTCTACCCAGGACGTCACATTAAAAGGCGAGAGGAGGAAGCTGGCACAGCGATTCATGGGTCCCTTTCCCATCACCCGGATCATCAACCCGGTGGCTGTGCGCGTGGCTATTCCCCCCTCCCTCCGCATCCATTCCACTTTCCATGTGTCGAAGGTGAAACTGGCAGTCACTGACCCCCTTTGCCCTCCTCCTGCAGCGCAACCCGCGCCCCGGATGATTGGTGGCCATCCGGCCTGGTCCGTCTCCTCCATCCTGGACTCCCGGCGCCGAGGTCGTGGGTTGCAATACCTGGTGGACTGGGAGGGCTATGGGCCCGAGCATCGACAATGGGTGCCCCCGTCGTTTGTGTTGGACCCATCGCTCATCGCGGACTTCCACCGAGCGCACCCGGATAAGCCATCGCCAGGAGGCGCTGCTAGAGGGGGGAGTACTGTCACGCCGCGCCATTCATCAGCGGCGCCACCTGCTCACGCACCTGACAATCATCAGCGGCGAGGGATAAAGGCCGTCTCGCCCGGAGGCTCGGCCTGAAGCCGTCAGACTTCGTCCCTCACCGTTGTGAGCATACTTCCCTTCAGCGTAACCATTTTTGTAAGAAGATCGCTTACCTCTTCTCTTCAGTCTTCTCCCCTGTGCACAGGTGGATTTCCCAGCGGCGGACATCTCCTCTCCATCGCCCAATCCTCGCTGCTGCACGGAGCTCTCCAGGTGGCTGTCTTCCGGGCTTCACCCCCTTGTTGTGCCAGCTGTCCTGACCCACCATAGGGTTGCTCGGCTGTACGGTCACCTGCCTCTGTGCCTGGGGCAGACACCATCACCAACACATTTACATCCCGCAGACACGCACTCATTCTCCCCTGCTGTTAATAAACTCTTTGAACTACTCTAAGCCTGTGTGTGTGCGTCTCCTGAGCCGTGCATTATGTCATGTAGCAGCCCAGGAGGTGGTGATTCTGCCATCAGGACACTGCTCTGTCAAAAACCAGATGCTTTCTGTGAGAGACCTTTCTTCTACACAAAGTTCAGTGGAGTCAGAAAGTGGACAAAGGCCAGTAACTTGTTCTAATATTGGCTATTTAGCATCATAGAAGACAGAATTATGAAATGATAATAAGAATGAAGCATTCTGCCTTCTCCGAGTTACTAAGAGGATGGAGACTGTAGTTACAGTGGTTGTCTGTCCTTTAGAATTAGGTTTCAAACTAATAAAGCTGTTAGTAGGTTGGCAAGTAAATTAGTAGTGTCGTTAGCTTGATAACTAGCCACAGTCAGCCGGTAAGATGCTAACGTCAAAAATCAGCACTTAGAAGTGACTTGTTGGAAAAGTTAGAAGTATCATCGGTTCAGTTCAGTCTGGAAACGTCACGTCGCGTCGCGTCAAAGCATTATCCTGTTCGCTTTTGTTTGTTTTTATTAACTTCATTTTTAATTCTTTATCTCTTTTTACTAATATTAGCTTTTTTCCTAGTGTTAGCTTAGCGTTGGCCTAGCAGAAAGCCCGATTGGCACACAGGTGAATCAGACCCCGGGCAGGGCTGTTTTCACCAGGCTAGGCTAACCTGTTTTTAGCTGTTTTATGCTAGCTAGCTATCCACTTCTTGTCAAATGTCATGACTCCATCCTCGACGTGTGTCAGCTGTTTGTCCCTCCTTAAGAAGGTTTCTGAGTTGGAAGTGAGGCTCTCCAACCTCTATAAGATTCGGGAGGCTGAAGACCACCTAGACACCATAATTCTCGGGAAAACATTGGCCCCGGCAGCTGACTCTCAGCTAGCAGAGACTGCTACTTACCTGGGTGAATTCAGCACATCGCCATCCACTTCCACCCCTGTGCCGGTCTCTTCAGCTGTCCAGGACCCCGGCAATAAACCCTGGACCTTGGTTGAACCAACTAGCAAGTATCGGCGGTTGACTGGACACGGTCGTACTTCCTCTCTCCCATCCAATCTGTGGATTAAATGTCTTATATACTATATATATTTACCATGAAGTGACTAAAACAATTTTCCCCAGCCCCAAACCACACCTGCTATCACAAGCTACGGACAAATACAAAGCAACAAAAGAGGTAAATGGCATTCACTTATATAGCGCTTTTATTCTCATCTCTTGATGACCAAAGCGCTTTACAGATCCTGCTATCCACCCATTCACACACACTGATGGTGGCATGCTGCCTAACATGGCGCTTTCAGACCCACCAGGAGCAATTGGGGGTGAAATGTCTTGCCCAGGGACACAACGACAGGATATCTGGGGAGAGGGGGATTTGAACCGCCAACCATGTGGTTATTGGACGACCCACTCTACCTCCTGAGCCACTGCCATCCAGGTAGGAATATAGTTTACTGTTTTGGTGTTCTGGGTGAAAAATTGACAGACGAGCCACTTCACAGTAGAAGAATGCACATTTATTTTGAGGTTCTGCCGTCCTTGAGTTTCCTGGCGCATGTGCAGTTCACTGTGACCACCGCGTTCTTGTACGCACAGTCACTTTTTGGGGCCTGCATGCGCTCGGTCAGCGCACACCCTCTTCATAGGAGTTGTGCACGAATGCGTACACCGCGCTCATGTGCTCTCAGGGCCACCGTATTAACGTGCAAGTTACAGTTTTTTGCAATTGCTTACACACTAAAATTAAAACTGTCCCACAATTAGCAAAACCTGACACTCAAGTAGCAAAATACCAGCCTAGATGTGCACAATTATAAACACATTGTCAGCTTCACACTTGTTACAAAACACTTCACACAGTGATTTGCAAAACACTACACACAACTGTATACGTTTGACACACAAATACATCATGATGTCACTTCCTTGCGATTTTAAAGCAAAGGCTTTCAAATAAACACACCCATGAAACAAAAAAGTTAAACACAGCCACCTGGTGTGCACGCACACTGGTGCATAATTATAGACACACTAATCAGGTTTGTTACAAGCATTATAAAAAGGGCACAGGTCACATGTTTTCAACAAAAAGGGATGGTGTCAGAAGAAGAGAGAGAGTGCAGACATGGGTCCTTCCAATACTGATCTCATTTTTACATTTTTACACAATATTATCACAGCAGCAAACCAAAGGGACCAGATGCAATATATTGTCTTCTGGGACAAATGTCTCTTTTCATCATTCTGCTCTGGTCCCAAACTGGTTTCATCGACATAGAGAATTTACAGTCCAATACCTTCCACCATAGTCCCCCCCTTCCCTTTCATAACTACATAGGAGTTCTCAGCATGGCAGTGGGGGGGGGGGGGGGTTATGATCTCTGACTGTATGTCCAGGTGCCCCTTATTCAAGCCATGGAGCAAGCCTGTGACCAAATTGATTCAGCATCAATACAAAGGTGGAGTTGTCACTCCAGAAGATTCTTTCCATGTGGCCTTGCACATGAAAACATAGCCTGTGATGTTGATGAGGCCCTGTGTCCAGATCCATAGGCAGAGAGATGTTTTTTTTTTCCAGTATTGAAGTTGATCCTTTACAGCATGTTACTACTGGAAGCTTACAGTATAATGGTACGCTCAGTAAGACTGCATAAACACTTGAAAATGTGTTTTTTTTTAATGAATGTTTAGTTGAAACGTTCAGTATTGACTAACTTGAATACATGAAAAGAAAAATATTTTCATTCATCTGCACAATTGGTGTCATGTAGTGTTGGTGAATTTATTTTTACACCTTCTCTGTGCAAATACTAAAAGTGTTTTTGGCTGAGCACAGGGGTGTTTAAACTGATTCAGAAAGAGTCAGATCATATCATGGATGTGTTTATGTTATGACAAGAAAATACGTTTTTGTAAAAAAATTGCGTAGTTTTGACTAAAGTGTTCCATTTTGTTAATGATCTGAGGTGGTATGCTACTTGGGTGTGGTATTTTGTTAATTGTGTGGAGTGTTTTGAAAAATGGGGCCCTGTTTTTCAAAATTGTGCTTAAGCAGCTGAAAAAAAAACTGTAAGAAATCAACTGCAAATGGACAAAACCAAACTCAAAGCATCTGCATCAAAATGGCAACCCACAGAAACTGCAAAAACAGAAAGAGAGGTATTAGCCCAAGTGGTAGAGCGCTTGCTTTGCATGCAAGAGGTAGCGGGATAGATGCCTGCATCCTCCAGAGTCCATGGGTTAAGTCACCCAGAGAAATTCAAGCAATGACCCTAAGCTTTCTTTCTGAGACATCATACCACCAAGAGGCTCAGTAGCCATGTTTACATGGAGACAAGTAACTGGATTAAAAGCTTGATTGGAACAAAAATGCTTCATGTAAACACGCCATTCTGAATATTCTGACCCGATCACACTCATTCAGATCAAAATGGGTTATGCCAATTGTTAATCCGACTGGTGTGCATATAAACAATTATTCCGAAGTTTGGGTAGAAAATATGTTTACTGTGCATGTCTGTACATCAGCCACACATCGACGTGATGTATTTCCGCCTTTACAGCAGCTAGCGGAAGACATGGTGGGCGTAAAACAAATCTGGTCTGTATCGTCCTTCTGTCTCCCTCTGTTCGTCATATGCAGAAGTATGTACTGCTGGACTTGTAGTTTCATTACAGAAACAAGCAGAAGCAAAAGTACAGTCTGAATAACACAATACAGGTCCATTTCAAAAAGAGAAGGACATGAAGCGGGGTTTGTTTACATCGGAAGTTGCCTCTTCTACTATTTCCGGAATGTCGGATAATTGTGCACATATCAAAATGATTTAGTCCGTTCAAACGTGTGACACATGGAAACGCACGTCCTAATCAGATCAATTTTTTCAGGATCCATGTAAACAGTAAAGTTCTGATCTGAATTGTAATCAGATTAAAGAAATTTTGCCCATGTAACCGTGGCTAATGTGTTCTTCAATGCCTGTATGAAGTTTGGCCTTTGGAACAAAATGGAAACTATCAACAAGTAGGGGATTAGCTCGATTGGTAAAGCACTTGCTTTGCATGTGAGAGGTAGCGGGATCGATGCCTGCATCCTCTAGAGTCCAAGGGTTTAGTCACCAAGAGAAAAGTAAGCGTAAATGTGTTGCCATTTTGATGCAGATGTTTTGAGTTTGCTTTTGTTTTGTCTATTTCCAGTTGCTTTTTGAACTTGCAATGCATTTGAGCTCTCAGTCACAATATTGTGACAAAAGTCACAATAAAAATACAAAAGTCACAACACAAATACAAAAGTCATAACACAGATACAAAAGTCACAACTAGGGCTGCAGCTAACGACTATTTTACGGCTCGAGTAATTGCCCACGCTAACCGAAGGTTGAATGAATGAATGAATGAATGAATGAATGAATGAATTTATTTCGGATAGTACATTACAGGTTAAAAGAAACTGTATAATATAACAACAAGGTCAAATTAGACAAAGACTCCTTCTACTATACAATTCCACGTGAGTTATCCGAAATGGGTGATGGCTGAAGCCGCAGCTTATATTGCCCACCCATATTCCATCCAAGAATTCAAAGGAGAAAAAAGAGAAAACAAGACAAGAGCGATTACAATTTAAAACAAGGCTAAGACAAAATATGACTGAGAGAAAAAGAAAACTGAGCTAGTCTAAGTTAAGCGGTTACTATTCAAAAACAAATCTAAGACATAGTGTCACAGAGAAAAAAGAAAAACTAAGCTATAACACAACACAGGCTGGAAATGTCAATCCTTATGTGAGTTTACATGTCGTCTTGTAAATATGTTTGGAGTATTTCTTCCTTTAGTTTTTGTTTAAATTGTCCAAGCTTTGTATATGATTTTAATTCAGGTCCAAAATCGTTCCATAATCTGACACCTTGCACTGAAATACAGTGTTGCTTGGTAGTTGTTCTCACTGTAGGCTTTTGAAATATACATGTTCCTCTGAAGTGATATCGTTTCTCCCTTGTTTGGAACAACTTTTGGATATTTGCGGGCAGTGATAGATTCTTCACTTTGAACATTATTATTGCGGTTTTAAAGTCGATCAGATCTTTCAACTTGAGAGTTTTTTGTTTAAGAAAAAGTGGGTTTGTTGGTTCCCTGTAAGCTGCTTTGTTGATTATTCTAATAGCTCTCTTTTGAAGCATAAAGAGTGGATATATGTTTGTTTTATATGTATTTCCCCATACTTCATTACAATATGTCATGTATGGGAGTATTAATGAATGATACAAGGTGTATAGTGTGGGTTGATTCAGCAAATTTTTCACTCTGTGTAATATTGCAATTGATTTGGATACTTTACCTTTTATATAATTAATATGTGGCTTCCAACACAGTTTGTTATCAATTATTACTCCAAGGAATTTAGTTTCGGATACCCTTTCAATCTCTACACCATTTACACTGAGTTTGGGTACTGGGTAGTTGTGATGGTTGTTAAAGACTATAAATTTTGTCTTGCTTAAATTGAGCGTTAATTTGTTTGAATCAAACCACAGTTTCAGCTTTCCTAATTCCTTTCCGAGTGTATCCAGAAGTTGTTCCAAGTTGTTTCCACTGCATAGCAGGTTAGTGTCATCAGCAAACAATATTAAGTCCATTTTTTCTGAAACTTTACATATATCATTTATATACATATTGAATAATAATGGTCCCAAAACTGAACCCTGTGGGACTCCACAGGTGACCTTCAGTAGCTCTGAGTTTTTGTTGTTAACACATACAAACTGATATCTATTCTTTAAGTAACTTCTTAACCAGGACAGTGCTACCCCTCTGATACCACAATTTTGTAGTTTCTTTAATAATAGATTGTGATCTACTGTATCAAATGCTTTTTTAAGATCCAGGAATACTCCAACTGAATACTCTTTATTTTCAATGGCTGTTGATATTTTTTCTGTAAATTCCATTAAGGCATATGCTGTTGTCCTTTTGTGTCTGAACCCATATTGCTGCTCACACAATAAATCATTCTTCAGTATGAAGTTGTCAATTCTCTCATAGAATATTTTTTCAAGTATCTTGGAAAATTGCGGTAATAGTGAAATTGGTCTGTAGTTGGAGAGTTCCCCTCTGTCGCCTGTCTTGTAAATTGGAATTACTTTAGCTATTTTCATTGCATTGGGAAATATACCTGATTGGAGAGACAGGTTACAGATATACGTCAGTGGTTTCACTATGCATTCGATAACAGTTTTGACTAGTAGCATATCAATACCATCGCAGTCAGTAGATGTTTTACTTTTGAACGATTTAACAATTTCAATGACCTCTCTTTCGTCTGTGTTCTTTATGAAGATGGTGTCTTTTACAGCAGTGTTATTGCATATTGAATCACCTGTTGGCACCGTAGTGGGTATTTCTCGGGCCAGTTTAGGTCCAATGTTAACAAAAAAATTATTAAATTCATCTGCAGGTGAAGCTATATTCACATTCGGAGTCGATTTATTATTTTTTGGAGTGTTAGTTGGGTAGCTGGTATTTCTGCTTTTATTTCCAAGGATACTGTTGATTATTGTCCATGTATTTTTAATATTGTCTTTGTTTTTTTCCAGTTCTTTACTGTAATAGTCTCTTTTACTACATCTTATTATATATGTTAACTTATTTTTGTATGTTTTATACCGCTGCTCTGCTTCTTTTGTCCTTTTCTTTATGAAAGCTTTATATAATAAATTTTTCTTTTTACACGCCTTTTGTAGTCCTTTGGTTAGCCATGGTTTGTCAGTAAATTTGTGTTTAAGCTTTTTTTTAACTAATGGGCAGTTTTTTTCATAAAGAGTGGTTACAATGTTTGTAAATGTGTCATAGGCTTCATTTACATCTGATACATAGACTTCTGTCCAGTCTTGCTTCAGCAAGTCCTCTTTAAAAGAACTGATTGCGTTTGGTGATTTGTGTCTGAACGATTTTGAGATTTTTTCTGGGTTGGGCCCCGTGTGGCCATGGATAAGTGCAAAGATTGGCAAGTGGTCGCTTATATCATTTATCAATAATCCACTTTCTATTTTCTTGTCGAGAACATTGACAAACAGGTTGTCAATAAGTGTAGCAGAGTGAGCTGTGATTCTACTGGGATGTGTTATTGTGGGATATAGACTCATGCTGTACATAGAGTTCATGAACTCTGTAACTACATTTTGTTGATGTGGATTAAGTAGGTCAATATTGAAATCTCCACAAATTGCTACCATTTTCTTACTAGTAATATTATTGTA
Organism: Pholidichthys leucotaenia; assembly: GCA_020510985.1. Lineage (NCBI taxonomy): Eukaryota > Metazoa > Chordata > Actinopteri > Cichliformes > Pholidichthyidae > Pholidichthys > Pholidichthys leucotaenia. The sequence continues at coordinate 280,633,989 of CM035838.1, read as the reverse complement.
CAGCTCGACTAATTTATCTCTGAATGTCTCAATGCAAGTTCCCGGCGTTCTGTATATGCAGCTTATGATTAGATTTTTTGTTTTGTCTAGGTCAATCTCAACAGTAACACATTCCAGAATCCCTGGTAGTGCTAAGGACATTTCATTTACAAGCTTACATCTATATAGGTCATCAATATACAGTGCAACACCACCACCCTTTTTTTGAGATCTGTTAATGTTAAACATCTGATATCCCTCTATTGCCATCAGGGGAGCCTGGTCTGCATTAAGCCAGGTTTCAGAGACTGCTATAGCTGTGAATTTTCTGTTTAGCTGTTTTAAATAGTCCTGAATCTGTGAGAAGTTTTTGTTAAGACTTCTGCTATTGAAGTGTATTATTGACAGTTTACCATCTAATTGCACTTGACTTTTGAATTGCTTTTCAGTGTAATATTCACAGTGGTTATGAATATTATTGAAAAAGTGGTTATCAGGATCAATATCATTCTCCATCTCTTGTGGTTTATGTTCAGCATAGTGGCATATTTTTAGAGTTCGAGTTTCCTCACTCTGTGTTTCATAGTCAGTGTTCATCTGTATTTATCTAAGTCAGTAGCATCTCTGATCATTATACTTTTTGCTTGCTCAGGTGTTCCATTTAGTTTAATCCAAATTCTACAATTTCTTGTCCAGGTTGACTGTATCTTATTATGTTTCTTTAGCATCCGTGCCTGCCGTGCTAATTCAGCGTTTTTTTTTTGTCAGGTGTTCATTTAGGTAAACTTGAGTTTCCTTTAGTTTTTTGGCCTGCCTCAGTATGTCATTTTTCACCCTCCTGTTCACAAAGCGCATCACAATTGATTTCTTTGTTTTGTTATCTTTCTTCGGTAAAGCATAACAGGCTGAGATCGCATTGGCTTCTACCTTAATGTCTTTATCATTAAGGAACTGAAGCACTTGGTTTTCTAAGGACATTGATTCACTTATGGAAGCATGTTCACCACTCAGTCCTGTAGCGGCATGGGCGTACGACTGATATCTGATGTCTAGTCCACTTATAACTATGTCATCAATGCGAGAACCTTGTTCAAGATCCTCAACGCGTTGCTCCAAAAGACGCCCGTGTTGCTCCAGGTCCATAATTTTTTTGTCTTTTTCTTTTATTATTGAATGTAGGGCTTGTACCTCCTGTATTAGGTCTAATATTTTGTCCTGCTGGCTAGTCACTTTGGCCAGTTCATCTAACACAAAGTTCAGAGTTTTTTTAATTTCTTCCATTTCCTCTTTTTTGGGTGGCATTTTACTGACCTGTGGATAGAAATAAGCAGAGAATCCGGCTAGGCCTCAACTAGCTCGGTCACTACTGGAGCCGCCGCTCCTGCGCAGCTTCTCCGCCGAGTGACGCTGCTCAGCTCCGCAGATCACCGCCGTCTATCGCCTGCCACCTTAATTAAGGTTAATTAAGTAATCTGATATTGTTTATTTAAAAGACACGCATAGACCAACATGTGTGGGACTTTTTTCCTAAAAACCAGTGGTAATTGTAACAAACACTCAATAACACTGGTACACATTTATTACAATGCTTATTACAATGTTTATTGCATAGAATGCAACGTTAAATGCTATGTTACACCATAAAGTTCCATCTGCTAGCGGCTAGTGGTGGTGGCTATATGTTCTTTGGTCATATAAGCATAATTAGTGTAGCTGACTACATTCTATTCATCTTAATTTAAAATCTCAATCACATACCTTGTCTCAGGTGCACTAGCTGTACGTGATGTGGGATGCTTTCTTCCGAGACACCGTAACATCTATCTCTCTCTCATCTATCTCTATCTCTAATACTCGTATCTCTCGGCGCCACACCAGTCGGCTGCCTTTTGCAACAGCGGCTCGATTCCGAGTTTTTTTTTTTCCCTTCCTCTCTCTTTTGATCACTTTTTTTTTTCTTCACCCCACTTATATCACGGACACACAGATCATCCCAAATGTCTCCTGAGCCGGTGGACGGAGCCACTGTTTATAGCAGGATTCGATACAACAGGGAAGAGCTGCTAGCATTTAACCGCCACCCGGTCCCACTGGAAAAACTCGACATACCGAGAGAACTGAGGCGAAAACGCCGCGGCTGCCGGGCTGGAATAAGGCGGAGGACAAAAAATATAAGGTACAGACTCTCCCTTCCATCTGTTGTCATGGGAAATGTACGGTCGATACTGGGAAAGTTAGATGAGCTAGCGGCTATCTCCCGTTATGATAGCACTTACCGGGAGTGCTCTCTCCTTTTGTTTACTGAGACGTGGCTAACTGAACTAGCAGCAGATGCTAACATTGAGCTGGAGGGTTTTCACATGATACGAGCTGACCGAACACCAGAGAGTGGCAAAACTAGGGGCGGTGGAGTGATAATGTATGTTAACATACATTATCGCTGTATGCTGCGTGCGCGAGCGCCCTAAACCTACATGTTTTTGGTATGCGGGAGGAAACCGGAGAAATCCCGGAGTAAACCCGCGCAACACGGGGAGAACATGCAAACTCCACACAGCTCACTGTTGGTCGGGGGCTGGGATCGAACCCACGATCTCATGATCCCCGCGATCCCCCGGCCGAGGGTAAAACTGTGCTGCCACAGTGCTAAACCACTGCGCCACCGTGCAGCCGTGAATGCGCCGTAGATGGCGCCCACAGCGGTCGACATGGTGCTTCGCTGCGCTCTTTGTTTGTTTTTGTTTGTCAATTGTGTGTCTGCTTGCACTTATACCCGTGAAGAACTTTTAAATATCAGGACTTTGACCCCCACGGACCTCCTCCCAGTTTTCTAGCCCCTGCCGCCGATCTGGTTTATTGTTTGGCTCGGAAAGTGAGACGGCGGAAGAGAGGAAGACGAGCGGGCGCTCTCGTGCGACTTCGCAGGAGAGGCTCGCGAACGGCGCTGCCTGGCATATTTCTGTCCAATACCAACTCTCTCTCTAACAAGGTGGATGAACTGAGACTGCTGATGCGTTTTAAGGACCTCGCCTCCTCAGCTGTCCTCTGCTTTACTGAGACCTGGCTCCGGGAAAATATACCGGACAGCGCGCTGCGCCTCGACGGCTTCCAGCTCTTCCGTGCTGATCGTGACACAGAGCTTTCCGGCAAGACCACAGGAGGCGGTGTCTGCTTCTACATCAACTGTAGCTGGTGCTCTGATGTAACGGAAATTTCCAAACACTGTTCTCCTGCCTTGGAATTTCTTGTTATCAACTGCAAGCCTTTTTATTCCCCACGGGAGTTTGCTTCTTTTATACTGATCGCTGTGTACGCCCCTCCCGACGCGGACACGCGCGAAGCTCAGCGCGTGCTCGCGGATCACATTCAACACACAGAGCGGAGTTTTCCAGACTCGCTGATTATTGTGGCTGGCGACTTTAATCAGTGCAATCTGAGCCACGATCTCCCCTGCTACAAACAGTTTATTAAATGCCCCACCAGAGGATTAAACACACTGGATCACTGTTACACCACAGTGAAAGACGCATATCGCGCTGTCCCTCGAGCTGCGCTGGGATTATCTGATCACGTGATGGTTCACCTCATTCCCACATACAGACAGAGATTGAAGCTCACTAAACCTGTTGTGAGCACTACGAAGATACGGACCAGTGATGCTGAGGAGAAGCTGGAAACGTGCATGGAAATATCTGACTGGGGCATGCTTAAAGGAGCCACGCATGATCTGGATGAGTACACGGACACTGTGAACTCATATATCCACTTTTGTGAAGAGAACATTCTTCCATCACGCACCAGGGTGAGTTACTCTAATGACAAACCCTGGTTCACAGCTAAGCTCAGACAGATCAGGAAGGAGAAGGAAGCAGCGCTGAAAAGTGGAGACAGGGACTGCTACAGGGAGGTTAAATACCGGTTTAACAGAGAGCTGAAGAGGGCTAAATCTGTGTACTCAGAGAGACTCCAGCAGCAGTTCACTGCTAATGAGTCGGCTTCCGTGTGGAGAGGACTGAGGCAGATCACCAACTATCGGCCTCAGGCTCCTAAAGGTCAGGATGACAAAGCCCTTTGTCAGAGACTGTCCCAACACTATGCCCGTTTTGACACCTCGTCATCTGTGTCCAACTCCCCCCCTCCCTCCAGCTCCACAGCCTCCACATTCCCTACTTCATTTAAGGCACCCCCCCCCACCTCCCCCCCTCCCCTTATCATCAGTGAGCAGGATGTGCTCAAGCAGTTCTCCAGACTGAACCCGCGCAAGGCCCCCGGCCCAGACGGCGTGTCTCCCTCCACCCTGAGACTCTGTGCGAAACAGCTGGCTCCTGTATTCACAGACATTTTTAACACCTCCCTTAAGTTATGCCACGTGCCGTCCTGCCTCAAATCCTCCACCATCATCCCTGTCCCCAAGAAGCCACGGATCACTGGACTTAATGACTACAGACCTGTAGCGCTCACCTCTGTAGTCATGAAGTCCTTTGAGCGCCTGGTCCTGTCCCACCTCAAGTCCATCACCACCCCTCTCCTGGACCCGCTGCAGTTTGCCTACCGAGCCAACAGGTCTGTAGACGATGCAGTCAACCTGGCCCTCCACTCCATCCTGCAGCACCTGGACTCCCCGGGAACCTACGCCAGGATCCTGTTTGTGGACTTCAGCTCCGCATTCAACACCATCCGCCCCGCTCTGCTCCGGGACAAGCTGTCCCTGCTCAACGTGCCTGACTCCCTCTGCAGGTGGATCATCGACTTCCTGACGGACCGGAGGCAGCATGTGCGGCTGGGAAAGACTGTCTCAGACTATACTAGCATCAGCACCGGATCACCCCAGGGCTGTGTACTTTCCCCCCTACTCTTCTCCCTTTACACCAACTCCTGCACCTCCAGCCACCAGTCTGTCAAGTTGATCAAGTTTGCGGACGACACCACCCTCATCGGGCTCATCTCCAACGGCGACGAGTCCGCCTACAGGAGAGAGGTGGCCCAGCTGGCGTCCTGGTGCAGCAATAACAACCTGCAGCTGAACGCTCTGAAGACAGTGGAGATGATTGTAGACTTCAGGAAAGTCACTACTCCTCTGCCCCCCCTCACCCTCTCAGGCTCTCCCATCACCACTGCTGATTCCTTCCGCTTCCTAGGCACTACCATCACCAGGGACCTCAAATGGGAGCTGACCATCAGCTCACTCATCAAAAAAGCCCAGCAGAGGATGTTCTTCCTGCGGCAGCTGAGGAAGCTCAAGCTACCCACCAAGATGTTAGTGCAGTTCTACACAGCCATCATCGAGTCCATCCTCACCACCTCCATAACCGTGTGGTACGCAGGAGCCACTGCCAGGGACAGACTAAGGCTGCAGCGCGTCGTGCGCACTGCTGAGAAGGTGATCGGCTGCAAGCTCCCATCTCTCCAGGATCTGTACATCTCCAGGACCCGGAGGCGTGCTGGCCGGATCATAGCCGATCCCTCACACCCTGGTCATGTACTGTTTGCCCCCCTCCCCTCTGGTAGAAGACTTCGGTCCATCCAGACTAAAACCTCCCGTCACATGAACAGCTTCTTCCCCTCTGCCATTAGACTGCTGAACACTAAGTGACTCTCGTGCACCATGTACAGCAGCTCAACCAGACTCATGTCAATCATCACTGTTTTCTTCCTGCATTACCGACTGCACTATATAGTTCTCCACAGTATCTGCTGCTGGCTAATATATATTTTAACTGTTGACCAGTATCACTTAATCTTATCCTACACTTTATTACATGTATAGTTTATTTCTCTTATCTTATCATGTTTAATGTTGCAGCATTGTACCGAGACAAATTCCTAGTTTGTGTACTACATGAACAATGGCAATAAACCTGATTCTGATTCTGATTCTGAACAACAACTGGTGTAGACCGGGACATATCACTGTTAAACAACGACACTGCAGCAAAGACATTGAGTTGCTAGCTGTTAGCATGAGGCCTACATATCTCCCGAGAGAACACTCACACGTGATCTGCATTGTTGTTTATGCAAATCTGACGGCGAACGCTGGGACAGCGCGTGACGTCATCCATTCAGTAACCAGCAGGCTGCAGACAGAACACCCAGATGCTCTTCTCCTCATCTCAGGCGATTTCAACCACGTTTCACTGTCTCCCATTCTGCCCACTTTCACCCAGTATGTCACATGCCACACTAGAGACAATAAAACACTGGATTTGTTCTTCGCAAACACTAAGGAGGCGTACACCTCATCACAACTCCCCCCACTTGGGAGATCGGATCACAACTTGGTTCATCTCCGACCGGTGTACAAACCCCTAGTGCACAGACAACCTCCGGCCATGCACACTGTGGAGTTATGGTCTGAGGAGACAATGGACACTCTAAAGGACCGTTTTGAAGCCACTGCCTGGAAGCAGCTCTGCGATCCACATGGTGAGGACATCGATGGCCTCATTCACACCTTCACGGGCTACCTCAGCTTCTGTGTGGACAAATCCGTTCCCACCAAGACCATACGGCGTCACTCAAACAACAAACCCTGGATCAACCCTGAGATAAAAACACTTCTGAGAGAGAAGAAGAGGATCTTCAGGTCGGGGAACAGGGAGATGCTGAAGTCCGTACAGAGGGAGCTGAGGAGAAAGATCAGAGAAGGCAAGGACAGCTTCAGGAAGAAGATGGAGGACAAGCTGCAACAGAGCGACATCAGCGGGGTCTGGAGAAACCTCAAAACCATCTCGGGGCTCCAGAATACCTCCCCCCAGGCCATGGGGGGCAGGGAGTGGGCGAACAACCTGAATCTGTTTTTCAATAGATTTGACCAACCGCCCTCCCCCCTGTCTGCACAACAACCACTGCTGCCACTAAGAAATCAAGTCCTGCTGCCCACTCCCCACTCCACCGACACCCCCCCCCCCCACTCCCAACACACAGCCCCCCATCCTGACCCTGACCAAGACCCAGGTGAGGACGGAGCTGAGGAAGATCAAGGCGAGGAAGGCGTCGGGACCGGACGGCATCAGCGCAAAGCTCCTCAAGTCCTGTGCAGACCAGCTGTGTGGGATTGTGACGTATATCTTCAACATGAGCCTGAAACTGGGGAGGGTACCACAGCTGTGGAAAACATCTTGTGTGGTACCTGTACCAAAAACTTCCCACCCCAAAGACCTGAACAGCTTCAGACCGGTGGCCTTGACGTCCCACTTGATGAAGACCCTGGAGAGACTGCTCCTTGCTCATCTCCGCCCCCTGGTGGAACCAGCGATGGATCCACTCCAGTTCGCCTACCAGCATGGCATTGGGGTGGAGGATGCGGTGATCTTCCTCCTTCACCGTTCTCTGTCCCACCTGGAGAAGCCCGGGAATATGGTGAGGATCATGTTCTTTGACTTCTCCAGTGCTTTCAACACCATCCAACCGATGATCCTGAAGGACAAGCTGCTGCGCGCAGGGGTGGACCAGCACCTGTCATCATGGATCCTGGACTACCTCACGAACCGGCCTCAGTTTGTAAGAACCCGGGACTGTGTTTCCGACACGATCATCAGTAGCACGGGGGCCCCCCAGGGAACGGTGCTGGCTCCCTTCCTGTTCACTCTTTATACTGCGGACTTCTCACACAACACAACACATTGCCATCTACAGAAGTTCTCTGATGACTCTGCGATCGTTGGTCTCATCTCCAGCGGAGATGAAGCTGAGTACAGAGGGCTTATCCAGGACTTTGTGGACTGGTGCCATCGGAACTGCCTCCAGATCAACGCGAGGAAAACTAAGGAGCTGGTGGTGGACTGCCGCAGGCATGGGCAGCCCCTCACAGCACCAGTAAATATACAGGGAACAGACATCGAGATGGTGACATCCTACAAGTACCTGGGTATTCATCTGAACAATAAACTAGACTGGTCACACAATACTGACGCACTCTACAAGAAGGGACAGCGCAGGCTGTTCCTGCTGAGGAGACTCAGGTCTTTTGGTGTACAAGGGGCGCTGCTGAAGTCATTCTATGACACGGTGGTGGCATCAGCCATCACTTTTGGAGTGGTCTGCTGGGGCAGTGGCATTACTGCAGCCGATAGGAAGAGACTGAACAAACTGATTAAGAAAGCTAGCTCTGTCCTGGGGCAACGCCTTGATCCGATGGAGGAGATAGGAGAGAGAAGGACGGTGGCTAAACTGTCATCTCTACTGGAGTCCGAGTTCCACCCTATGCAGGACATACTGGATGCACTGAGGAGCTCATTTAGCAGCAGACTACATCATCCCAGGTGCACAACCGAGAGGTTTCGTAGGTCCTTCCTACCAACGGCTGTCAGACTGTACAACCTAAGCAGGGCTGCTCGCAGAGATAGCAAAAAGACGTAACAAACTAATAGTTTTTTTTTTTTTTGAATGCAAAAGATGCAATAGACTTACACAATGGTCCTCTCCGGCATACAACTAGGAACATACCGGTCGCTATGGAGGGTGAGAATATGTATGGGCACATAATCATACCATGTAGGATAACTAAATAGACGGTTATGCTGTTTCATCCCACCTAGCAACAATGCTCTGCACTGTGTGTGTTTATATATTTACATATTTATTCCATCTAGCTACAATGCTCTGCACTGGGTGTGTTTATATTTATATATCTATATATTTATTCCATCTAGCTACAATGCTCAGCACTGGGTGTGTTTATATTTATATATCTATATATTTATTCCATCTAGCTACAATGCTCCGCACTGTGTTTTTATATATTTACATATTTATTCCATCTAGCTACAATGCTCTGCACTGTGTGTTCATATATTCATATATTTATTCCATCCAGCTACAATGCTCTGCACTGTGTGTCTGTGTGTGTGTGTGTGTATATATATATTTTATAGTAATATGTACATATGTATATTAGCTGCTCTTGCTTGCTTGTTTTTTGTTTTTTGTTTTTTTCTTGCCTTCTGATTGTTGCTCTGAGTGTTGCTATCCCTGTGCTGTTGCAATCCTGGAATTTCCCCGTTGTGGGACTAATAAAGGCTTATCTTATCTTATCTTATCTTAATAGACTCTCTTGATGAATGTTAGAACAAGGATTCAGTGTACCCAGCCCGGTATGAGGTCTCCGGGGCCCCACCCTGGAGCCAGGCCTGGGGGAGGGGCTTGATGGCCAGCGCCTGGTGGCCGGGTTTCTGCCCATGGGACCTGGCCGGGCTCAGCCTGAAGGAGTTACATGGGTCCGCCCTCCAGTGGGCTCACCACCTGCAGGAGGGACCATGGGGGTCTGTGCTATGTGGATTAGGTGGCGGTCGAAGGCAGAGACCTTGGTGGTCTGATCCCAGGCTTCCTAAACTGGCTTTTGGGATGTGGAATGTCACCCCTCTGGTGGAGAAGGAGCCTGAGCTGGTGCATGAGGTTGAGAGATACCGGGTAGACATAGTCAGCCTCACCTCAACACACAGTTCTGGTTCTGGAACCAGTCTCCTGGAGAGGGGCTGGAGCTTGGCCTACTCTGAAGTTTCCCCAGGCGAGAGGTGACGAGCAGGGGTGGGTATTCTTGTTTCCCACCCACCTAGCTGCCTCTATATTGGAGTTTTCCCCGGTGGATGAAAGGGTTGTTTCCCTACACCTTCGGGTTGGAAAATAATTCCTGACCATTATTTGTGCCTGTGCATCAAATGATGTTTCAAAGAACCCACCCTTTTTGGAGTCTCCGACTGGGGTGCTGGAGGGTGCTACTCTTGGAGACTTCATTGTCCTACTAGGAGACTTCAATGCGCACATGGGCAACGACAGTGAAACCTGGAAGGGGGTAATTGGGAGGAACGGCCTGCCCGATCTGAACTCAAGTGGTGTTCAGTTATTGGACTTCTGTGCTAACCACAGTTTGTCCATAATAAACACCATGTTCAAGCATAAGGGTGTCCATATGTGCACCTGGCACCAGGACAGCCTAGGTCGCAGGTCGATGATCGATTTTGTTATCGTGTCATCAGACCTGTGACTGTATGTCTTGGACACTCGGGTAAAGAGAGGTCCAGAGCTGTCAACTGATCACCACCTGGTGGTAAGTTGGATCCGATGGCAGGGGAGGATGCCATTCAGACCTGGTAGACCAAAATGTATAGTGAGGGTGTGCTGGGAACGTCTGGCTGAGGCCTCTGTCCAGGAAGTCTTCAACTCCCACCTCTGGAAGAACTTTGACCACATTCCGAGGAAGTCTGGAGACATGGAGTCTGAATGGGCCATGTTCTCCACCTCTATTGTCGAAGTGGCTGCCCAGAGCTGTGGCTGCAAGGTCATCGGTGCAGCTCATGGTGGCAACCCCCGAACCAACGGGTGGACACCAGTGGTGAGGGGGGCCATTAAACTGAAGAAGGAGTCCGATCAAGCTTGGTTGGCTTGTGGGACTCCCGAAGCAGTTGAGGTGTACCAGCAGGCCAAGTGGAGTGCAGCTCAGGTGGTTGCTGAAGCAAACACTTGGGTGTGGGAAGAGTTCAGTGAGACCATGGAACAAGACTTTCGGTCGCCCTTGAAGAGATTCTGGCAAACTGTCCGGAGGCTCAGGAGGGGGAAGCAGCTCCCTGTCCACACTGTGTATGGTGTGGATGGGGCGCTGCTGACTTTGACTAGGGATATAGTCGGGCGGTGAAGGAATACTTTGAGCATCTCCTCAATCCCACTGACACGCCTTCCACAGGGGAAGCAGGGCTTGTGCACGAGGGGGATGACTCTCCCATCACAGGGCCTGAGGTTGCCAAGGTGGTTAAAAAGCTCCTTGGTGGCTGGGCCCTGGGGGGTGGCACCCTGAGTACCTCAAGGCCCTGAATGTTGTAGGGTTGTCATGGTTGACATGCCTCTGCAACACTGCGTGGAGGCTGGGGACAGTGCCTTTGGCATGGCAAACCGGGGTGGTGGTTCCTCTCTTCAAGAAAGGGAACCAGAGGGTGTGCTCCAACTTTAGAGGGATCACACTCCTCAGCCTCCTTGGGAAGGTCTATGCCAAAGTCCTGGAGAGGAGAGTCCAGCCGTTGGTCGAACCTCGAATTCAGGAGGAGCAATGTGGTTTTCATCCTTGCCGTGGCACATCGGACCAGCTCTTTACCCTCTCGAGAATCCTCGAGGGTTCGTGGGAGTTTTCCAAACCAGTTTACATGTGTTATGTGGACTCGGAGAAGGCATTCGACCGCATCCCTCATGGTTTTTCTGTGGGGGGTGCTTCGGGTGTATGGGGTACAGGGCTTGTTGCTACGAGCTATCTGGTCTCTATATGATTGTTGTGAGAGTTTGGTTCGTATTGCCAGGACTCGGTTGGACTCATTCCCAGTGAGAGTTGGACTTCACCAGGGCTGCACTTTGTCACTGATCCTGTTCATAATTTTTATGGACAGAATTTCTAGGTGCAGCCAGGGAATGGAGGGTGTCATGCTTGGTGACCACAGGATCTCATCTCTGTTGTTTGCAGATGATATTGTCCTGTTGGCTTCATCCAGCAATGACCTACAGGTCTTACTGGGACAGTTTGCCCCTGAGTGTGAAGGTGCTGGGATGAGAATCAACACCTCCAAGTCCGAGTCCATGGTCCTCAGCCAGAAAAAGGTGGATTGTCCTCTCCGGGTTGGGGACAAGCACCTGCCCCAAGTGGAAGAGTTTAAGTATCTCGGGGTCTTATTCACGAGTGAGGGGAGAATGGAGTGAGAGATTGACAGACGGATCGGCGCAGCATCTGCAGTGATGCAGCCGTTGTACTGGTCCGTTGTGGTGAAGAGGGAGCTAAGGTCTAAGGCAAAGCTGCTGATTTACTGGTCAATCTACATTGCTACCCTCACCTATGGTCACAAGCTTTGGGTAATGACCAAAAGAATGACATCGCAGATACAAGCGGCTGAAATGAGCTTTCGTCGTAGGATTGCTGGACTCACCCTTAGAGACAGGGTGAGGCGTTCAGTCATCCAGGAGAGGCTCACAGTAGAACCGCTGCTCCTCCACATTGAAAGGAGCCAGTTGAGGTGGTTTGGGCATCTGACCAGGATGCCTCCTGGGCACCTCCTACTTGAGGTGTTTCGGGCACGTCCCACTAGGAGGAGACCCCGGGGCAGACCCAGGACTCGCTGGAGAGACTACCGTATTTTCCAGACTATAAGTCGCTCCGGAGTATAAGTCGCACAAGCCAAAAAATGCATAATGAAGAAGAAAAAACCGTATATAAGTCGCACTGGACTATAAGTCACATTTTTGGGGGGAAATTTATTTTAAAAAATCCGACACCAAGAACAGACATTTCATCTTGAAAGGCAAGTTATAGTAATAATAGAATAGAGAACAACAGGCTGAATAGGTGTGCGGTATGCTAATGTAACACATTGATGGTTATTCAGCTACATGAAGCATAAACAACAAACTGAATAGGTGTCTCATATGTTAACGTAATATATTAACAGTTATTCACATAACTATAGCATAAAGAACATAATATAACAAGTTCACCAAACTCACGATCTCACTCCTTTTTTTTTTTTTTTGTGACATCGTTGTCCGTGCTCTGATGGAGAGGCTTTTGCGTTGCATGAAGCGGTAACACCAAGAAGGTCCTCCCGCAAAGTCATTTATATTCATCTCCTTGGCAACTACCTGACCGTGGAGATGTAACTGCACCGTTGACAAGCCTCTCCCGGCAGCACATTGTTCAAGCACCCATTTGTGAACTCGTTCCTGTAGCTGTGGCCATCTAGCTTTTAGCCCGCGATTAACTTTTTTTGTTTTCTTCATTGCAGTAAGAGTAACCTCCGCTTTCTGCCAGTCCCTCACAAGTTTCTCGCTCACTCCAAACTTTCTTTCTGCTGCTCGATTTCCGTTTTTGGCTGCATATTTCACTATTTGCAGCTTGTAATCTGCAGAATATGATTTTCTTTTGGGGGGCATTTGTGTTCGGTCTTTCTCAGTTGTCTTTATAGCCTAAGTTGTTACCGGTAATGTTTACATTTTAAATTGTCAGTGGTACAGGTGCAGCAGATGCTGGTACACAAGCCTAGAGTGCCCTCTCATGGCTGTCAGCGTGAAAATAACGAACATGTGAAATGTTTAAATATATAAGTCGCACCTGAGTATACGTCGCACCCCTAGCTAGACTATGAAAAAAAGTGCGACTTATAGTCCGGAAAATACGGTATGTCTCCCAGTTGGTCTGGGAACGTCTTGGTATCCTCTCTGAAGAGCTGCAGCAGGTGGCTGGGGAGAGGGGAGTCTGGGCTTCTCTGCTTGAACTGCTGCCTCCGTGACCCGGACCTCCGGAAAAGCTGTAGAAGATGGATAGATGGATGGATGGATGGATACTGCACAATGTTTTCCTTCATTCTGAGCTTGAAATGATCCCAGACTTGAAATACTTTTGTCGTTTTTTTCTGACTTTCATCTTCTTTGCCGGCCTGTCATTATGTCCCTCTGATATGGTGCCATTAAACAAAATTGGGTCTTGTTTACGCAGCGTGACTGGAAGAAGGTTGTCCTGGAAGAAGGTCATATAGACCAGAAGTGCTACATTAAATGATATATCGAAGCACAGATTTTTTAATCAAGGAATTTTTGTAATCGAATTATTCAAATTATTTGAGTAATCGTTGCAGCCCTAGTCACAGCACAGATACAAAAGTCACAACACAGATACAAAAGCAACAATACAAATGCAAAAGTCACAACATTACAACACTGATAGTGTCAGTAGCCATGTTTACATAGACACAAGTAACCAGATTAAAAGCCTGATCGGAATAAAAATGCTTCATGTAAACACGACAACCTGAATATTCTGACCCGATCACACTCATTCGGATCAAAATTTCCTTCTGATTGAGACGGGTGGGTTATGCCAATTGTTCATCCGACTGGTGCGCATATAAACACTTATTCCGAAGTTTGGGTAGAAAATATGTTTACTGCGCATGTCTGTACGTCAGCTACACACTGACGTGACGTATTTCTGACTTTACAACAGCTAGCGGAAGACATAGCGGGAGTAAAACAAATCTGGTCTGTATCATCCTGCTGTCTCCCTCTGTTCGTCATATGCAGAAGTGTGTACTGCTGGGCTTGTAGTTTCATTACGGAGACCAGCAGAAGCAAAAGTAAAGTCTAAATAACACAATACAGGTCCATTTCAAAAAGAGAAAGACACGAAGCGGGGTTTGTTTACATCGGAAGTTGCTTCTTCTACTATTTCTGGAATGTCGGATAATTGTGCACACGTCAAAATGATTTAGTCCGTTTAAACGTGTGACACATGGAAACACACGTCCTAATCGGATCAGCTTTTTCAGGATCCATGTAAACAGTAAAGTTCTGATCTGAACTGTAATCAGATTGAAGAAATTTTGCACATGTAACCGTGGCTAGTGTCAGTGTTAGCATGCTAACATTAATGCTAGCATTGATCCTAACATTAGCATGCTAATGTTTGTGCTGACACAGATTTTTGTATTTGTGTAGTGGTTTTTGTATTTGTGTTGTGGCTATTGCATTTTGGTGAGCTCTCTGGGCCACCATATCATACCGAACAGTGAGCTGTAATTAACCGTCAAAAAAAAAAATTCTTCTTTTTTCACAGAATCAGAAACACCTCACTATCTACAAATAAAGAAGCCCATTTTTAAAGTGGTCTTTTATCAAGTCAACAAATTCAACTTCCCTTTTTGACGACAGACTAATTTAGACACTTGTTAGCAATACATGTTTTCCACAGTCAAAAAAGTGCACAATCACCTGTACTCGTACAGTATTTTTGCAATAGGAGAAAAATCAAAAGGCGAGGTGTTTGTCATGGTCCGTGCGCTGACTCTGTCCGCGCTCAGGTCGTCTGGGGGTTCCCGTTCTCTTCTCAGGCGTACCATATGGCCGTCAGGGCTTTTATTCTGACAGCGTCACGGCAGGCTTCCGGCTGTCAAAGCCGAGTCACGTTGTGACAGCTGGTCAGCGTTTCTCCTGATGACATTCTCCATTCATTGAAATGGCATGGGTATTTAAGGAAGCCGCTGAGGCCTACTCCTCGCTGCGACCTCGTCGAACATTCCTCTGTCTAACCTCCATCGTAGGATTCAGGAGATTCTCAGTAAGTGTTCCCTCATAGTCTGCTCGCCTCACAGTCTGTGATTTAGGAACTGAGTGTGTGTTCGTGCTTTTGCCCCACGTGGCTCATTATTTTGTATTATTGTCTTTCGTTAATAAACTATGTAAACTCATTGGCTGGCTTTTGGCGTCTCATTGATGGCTCGTGAGAGCCATCGTTGACAGTGTTCAGTGAAACCATGTTAAATAAAAAAAAAGCAAATTCTTGTCTCAGACTGACTCACAGTAATGAGGCGATGACTAACATCCACTTGTTGCATGAGTCACTCTTTCAAAACCATCTGAAGATTGCGACCTTGTGTTCCTCTGAACAAAGCAATTTTAGTCATTACATAGATGCTAAAAATGTAATGTATAATACTGTACTCTGTGACATGAAGATGACACATTCCCACAACCAGCGTGGAAACAAAAAAGATTCACTTCATGCATTTTCCTCGTTTCACCTGTATCAACACACCATTGCTGAGGCAACTGACTGACAAGTCCACAGTGATGAAGATAATGCTCCTCTCAAACACAATTAATAATGATTAACAATAATGGCATTAAATGTAAGCTTACTTTCTAAGCTATAAAAAAATTAAAACTATGACAATGCCCAACAAATACCATAAGCAATCCAGTTTTCATGCATGTAGTGTACGTATGTCAGTGTGTATATTAATGACCACAGTTCACACAAAGACGTTCAGCATTTCTCGCATGTCTTGCCGCCTATTTATGAATGGCTGACCAAACATATTTAGCCAAATATTTATATTCTTTCATAAACCTTTCCTATTCTCTTATCTGTCTAAAGGAGTTTTCCTTCAGGAAGATTGTTGTTGTGACATTCCTCAGTGTCATTTGGCTTCCTCTTCAGCCACTGTTTCTGCAGTTGCAGACTAACATGGATGGGTGCAGCTTGATGTTCTGAAAAATGCAGCCAATACAGAAGTGTCTTAAATCTGCACTACATCCAGTATCCTGCAGATGGTAATATCTACCGCTGCAAAAGCAGTTTGTTTACCATATAGATGACAGTTTTCTGATGGATTTAATTTGTGAATCATGAACATCACACCATACTGACTAAAAGCGATGTGTAACTGAGTCCAGATAGATGATAAAATAGGTTATTCCTGATTATTTATGATATATTCTCCAATTACAAATAAATAAATAATACCCAACAATTCCCAAATTTTCCATTAGCAGGATGTAAACTTAAGTACAAATAAAATGGCAAATTACCATGAAAAGATGCAAGTTTATAATTAAACAAGAGCACTGCACACGGTACATTATACGCCCATCCATAGCCATTGTCGAGAGTGCATAGCTAGCACACCAACAACCAGAAAATCGATTACAAATTCAAAGATGCAATATATCCTAAGTCTGTAATAAAACTAATAACAATGTAACTGCAAGGAGGTTAAGCAAAGCAAACAATCTACAATTCAAAGTGGAACAACTTTAGGGAAACTGTCAGAAAATCATTTAACCCTCTACAATATGCACATCATCAACACATGTACACACATGGCTTGAAAACTGTGGGAGGAGTTCACTGGACAAACTTATGCAGATGGACAGACGGACATCACCCTACCATAATACTGTACATCCCGTCTTTTGACGGCGGTATAAAAATAATTAATTATGAGCAAACAATAGCAAATTTGAGACAAAGAACATTTTTAAGAAAACAGGAGCAAATTTAAGGTTAAAAAAGCTGCAAATTTATTTTTAAAAAGTCACAAATGTCATGGTCTGAGCATTGATATTGTACGCGCTCGGGTCATGCAGTATTTTCCACCCGTTCTGTGTTAGTTCCTTGTGGTCCTCCGAGCTTTTATTCTGACAGCATCACGGAGGGGCTTCCGGCTGTCAGAGCAGAGCTCCTCTGTGACAGCTGGATTACATTCAGCTGATGACGTCCTCATCAGCTGATTAATCCTCTAGCCCTATTTAAGGGAGCAGCTTTGGTTACTCGGGGCTGCGACCTCACACATCTAACGCTGGTCTCCCCAACGTTGGGCTGGGGTCCCTGTTCCCTGGCTCCAGCCACCCTCTCGATCCTCCATGTTCCCAGTAAGCTATTCCTTGTCATCAGTATATCGTCACTGTGTCTTAGCCATAGTCTTTATTTGTGTTTTTCCCCACGAGGCTCATTATTTTGTATCGTTGTTCTTTCCTTAATAAATATGCCAACTCTGCGGCTGCCTATAGGGTCTCATTAGTGGTCCGCGAGGACCACCCCATGACAACAAATGTAAGCTAAGACATTTCTTATGACACAAATGTACAAGAAAAAAATTACAAGTTTACATGAAAAAAGTTGCAAATTTATCATAAAATAATTGCAAATATTAAGTAAAAAATTAAGCAAATTTACAAGACTAAAAATGCAAGATAACTTTTACTTTCTTATCAACCTCCCTCCACTGACTATCAAAAAAGGGTAGGATTTAATTTAAAATCCCCCTCCTCACATATAAAGTTCTACATAATTTGTTTTCATGTTATCTTAAAGGTCTCATGTCATCTAACATTACACTCTCAGAACACAGGACTTCTAATAGTAACTAGAGTCTCAGAAAGACAAATGCGAGGGAGAGCTATTAGCCACCAAGCACCTCTCTGATGGACCCAGTTGCCAACCTGGATTTGTGAGGCAGACACTCTCACTTTTAAGATGAAGATGAAAGTCTTTCTATTTGATAAAATGTTTGAGTCGATTTTGTATATGTTGTATTTTGTTTAAGTTTTATTTCTTTCTCTTCTTCCTCTCTCCTCTCACCTATCAGCCAGTCGGGGCGTATGACTGCCCTTCCCTGAGCCTGCTTCTGTTGGAGGTTGTGTTCCTATAAGGGAGTTTTCTTCTTCACACTGTTGGCTTGTGCTCGCTCATAGGGGGTCACTTGACTGCTGGGGTTTTCTCAGCATTATTCATTGTGATTCATTCCTTTATGTATCTCGCCCCTTGAGACGACCTCTTATGATTGGGGCTATACAGATAAATTTATATAGGAGTTCAATTGAATTTCAAAGAAAAAAACCTGACTTAATACCAGTGCTCATATATGGCTGTTTATTGATATATTGTGTTTATTTCTATTGTAAGACATTAAGAACTGTGCTGCTAGCTAGTAACTCTGGAAAAGTACAAGTGACAGTGGCTGCTGAGCACCAAAGTTGATGTCAAGCCTTGTTTGTGATTAATAAATTGGTAATTTGGGAGCAGTTTCTTTTGTTATTCTACCCCTTGGAAAAAGAAAATGATGGGTTTAAATCAGCTGCCACAGTTAATTTCTCACAATGCATGTAAGATTTAAGTGTTATAGGAGCTATAAAAAATACCCTTAACTTTACTCACTGCAGTGCTTTATAACTGAATAGATCTGAATGTTATGAACTCTAAAGCCGCTTCTACAAAGGATGCAAAGAAAACACTTGGCTCAACCAGCATGAAGAAATATGAGGGAAACATGAGTACATCATTTATTAGTAAATCACTGAAACAAGTAGCCAGCTCAAATATTTGCAGATTAACTGATTTAATTAACTGATCTGACTAATTGCTGCATCTCCACAAACACCCTAGTTAACAGTTTGCTCTCAGTTGTAAGCATGTTTCTCCTTGGGAAAATATGTTCTGCGCTTAAGAGACATTCTGCTCATGCTGGCACAGCTTGCCTTCATCCCAAAACACTGAGACCAGTCAGGAGACTGTGCCAGTATTACAAATCCTGCTGTATGTGGAGAAACACCGACGTACGAAAGATAGTTAACAAGCCCTGGCTACGTTCAAAATAGAAAGGCCCAGAAGCAAAGATGTTTTCCAGTCCAGGCTCTCCCCTGATGCATTAACACTCATCACTTCTGCTGAACATTGTTGTTAGGTTGCAGATGTACAGTATGTGTGTCTCTCTAAATGTGTGACTGAAAGGAGAGCACACCACTGTCTCACTCCATGAATTAACACAAGCGAGGCAATCATCCCATCAATGAAGTATTGATGGGAAAATGTTCCTTTCATAAAAGATTCATTTGCCACATAAAGCCACTTTAGTGAGCCTGTGTCAGTTCCACACATACAGTAAAAACACTCCTTGTGCATATTTGCTCACTATAATCTTCCTCGAAAGGTCAAAATGAAATAGTGCATTACTGAACTGATTACATAACCCATAATGAGCACAATTACCAACCTAGCTGCCATCATTGCCACTGACTACACACAATGAGGTTTCGTCTTCTAATAGAACTATAAAACACAGTTTACTGGGGGTCAAACACGCCACATAAAATATAATCTTTGTAATAAATCTGATGTCTTCTGGGATGATTGGCTCAGCATTATGGGGATGAGAGATGAAACAATAAATCATGCATTATCAGCTCAGACTTCAGCCCATCCAATATCTCAGACATGGTGACCATTAAATAGCCGATGCATTATTTGACTATTGCTTGGACTAAAAACAGCTTACACTGGTCAACACCAAATTTATTGTCAAAGTTTTTTTTAGCTGATTTAGGACAATTTTGATGTGCTGAATCCAAAAATCACATTGGTTTTGCTCAATCATGTCAACTTTTTGAATTATGGCCACATGTTGTTTTATACGTTTTTTGTTTACATGTACGGGTATTTTCGCTTTATATGATGCAAAATTATTTTTTATGTCTTGAAATTCTCTGATTTTTGAACAATGATGATGTAACATTCAATTTACATGTACTCACCTTTATATAAAGGTAAATACATGCACAGTACTAAGTAAGTACTAAGTACAGGTTTTCACTTGGCACCTGATCGAGAGAAACGGATGTCATTTTCAGATTCAGCGGTGCAAAATTGTCTTAAATCAGTTAAAAAAACACAGACAACTTTCCAAAAAAATTATTTTTGTAACCCTGTGTTATTATTCTTTCAAAAATATGTTACATTTGTAGTGCACATCGGCTAGCATGGGCAGCGGGAGCGCGCCCCTCCCCTCCGGTCTCACATTCACGAACTCATCACTGCACTTTTTTTTTTTTTTTTTACTTATTTTGTACCCGTAGGTAGAATTGTTTTGCAGTCTGGTGACAAGCCACCAGCTGCCGGTCGCTGCGTGCGCAAGCGCCCCGTATCCCTAACCTGCATGTTTTTAGTATGTGGGAGGAAACCGGAGAAATCCTGGAGTAAACCCACGCAACACGGGGAGAACATGCAAACTCCTCACAGATCACTGTTGGTCGGGGGCAGGGATCGAACCCACGATCTCACGATCCCCGCGATCCCCCAGCCGAGGGTAAACTGTGCTGCCACAGTGCTAACCACTGCGCCACCGTGCAGCCCAAGTCTTCTGCACTTGAGGCAGAAGACACACCTGCACCCGCTCATCAGCCAGCATACATAAGGAGGCTTCTTCCACGCAGTCGACGCTGGCTGGTCTGGGTATACTGCCCATGATTAGGCAGCCTTTAACTAGTCTTAAGCGTTAACACGCTGTTAACCTTAATTCTCCTTTCTTTCTCAGGTTGCTGCCACTATGTAGGTGTGTCTCTGGGACTGCGCACGCTCTCCTGCCTCACCACACCGTTCCTCAGCGATCCACTTCACCTGGTCAAGCACCATCAGCTCATCTTCCCCCCTTACCCTACTGGTTCATCTATTCCCCGCTGGGTCCTGCTGGTCCTCTTTGGATTTCCCAAGTAAGTGGTAATTTGGCTCGCCCATTTCCCCTTACTCTACTCCTCAGCTTACAGCTCTTGTCTTCTCTCCACAGGAGCTTTCCACCGGCGAGTGACTGTTTCTGCAGCTGTACACTTTGGATTTTTTGCTATTAATAAAATTGTCAAACGTGCCCCTCTGTGTGGTTCCTTCCTGTGTTTGGCATCATGCACGTGAGCTGTCAAAGCTTAATTTGCTATGACAGAATGAGCCAGCCAGGACAGTAGCTCAATCAGTGCCTCACCGCAGGAGCAGTCAGCTATGGATCGCCTAGCGGCGACCGAGCATCAGCTCACTGCACTGACGCAGCAGGTATCAAGCATGATGACGCTGTGGTTTGCAGCGCATCCTTCGGCTGCACCCCCTCAACCTGCTCCGTGCACTACGGTGCGCCGTACTACCTCCGTTCCCATGCCTTCTCCATATGCGGGGAAGGTGGAGAAATGTAAGGCGTTTCTTCTCCAAGTTCAAATGTACCTGGAGCAGGTTGGGGAGGAGTATCCGGGGGATGTTGCTAGGATCCAGTTTTTTACTCTGTTGCTCAGGGATCGAGCCCTGGGGTGGGCACAGTCTACTCTAGACAACCCTGAGGGGCATCGATATACGTTTAACCAATTTGTGGCTGCATTCACTAGCGCGTTTAGTTGGACTGAGAGTCAGGGCAACGTGATGAGCCGCCTGATGACGCTCCGCCAAGACACCCGGTCAGCAGCCGAGGACTCGGTGGGGTTCCAGGTTGTGGCATCCGATTCGGGGTGGAACGAGACTGCATTACGCAGCACGTTCCTCCATGGGTTGAACAACCAACTCTGTAAAGATCTGGCAGCCCACCTTGTCCCGGAGACGCTTGACGGCCTCATAGATCAGGCAGTTGGGTTGGACAATTGGTATCGTGAGCACACGAAGGAGCGCAAGTCCTCCTCTTGCCCGCACGACGAGTGTGTATCCGCCGTGATTACTGGCACTGGTGGCGCAGGCTCTTCGCCCGAACCGATGGAGCTCTCTCGGCACTTGACCGATTATGAGCGCCGGCGAAGGCGGAGGGCTGGGGTGTGCACGTACTGTGGTTTATCTAACCACAGTCTGAATGAGTGCTGCCAGTGGCCAAAAGACATGGCCCGTCAGTAACCATGGGGGCTCTGGGGGGTGGGACCAAATCCACTCCCCGCGGTAATTTTTCTATTTCGGCCCTCGCACAGTTGCTGGGGGTCGAGAGGAGGGTTATGGTGCTGATTGACTTGGGGTCGGAGGGTTATTTGGTGTCTGCTGCGTTCGTGAAGCAAGTGGGCATTCCCACATGTAAATTGCCCTGTGGTCAGAGAATCACAACCATATCTGGCCGTGAGGTCGTGATGGTCACTCATAGCACGGTGCCCATATCCATCCTCCTTTCCGGGAACCACCGGGAGGAACTATCGTTCCTGGTTCTCCCCCTTTCATTACCCCTGGTGGTTCTTGGTTATCCATGGCTCCAGAGGCATAACCCAACGATCAATTGGGCCAAAAATACCATCTCTGCCTGGAGCCCGTTTTGTTTGGCCCACTGTATGCGTTCAGCTGAGTCCTCCCCATCTCTGTCTGTTTCACCCTCTCGGGCTGAGCCGCCGGACCTCAGCCTCGTCCCCTGGGCTTATCACGATTTGGGTGAGGTCTTTAGCAAGTCAAGAGCATTGTTGCTGCTGCCTCACCGCTCTTATGACTGTGCTATAGATCTCATCCTGGGGGCGGGGGTGCCGTCCAGCCGGCTGTATAGCATTTCTGGCCCGGAGAGGGAGACGATGGAGCAATATGTGAAGGAGTCGCTGAATGCCGGCCTTATTCGGCCATCTTCGGCTCAGCTCGGGGCCGGATTCTTCTTCGTTGGAAAGAAGGATGGCTCGTTGCGCACATGCATCGACTACCAGGAGCTCAACGCTATAACCATCAAAGATAAGTACTGAATTGATCAAGCCTTTGATCAATTCAGCGTTCGAGCTTCTTCAGCGCTCACGGGTTTTTACCAAGTTAGACCTCAAGAACGTGTATCATCTGGTCCGCATTCGTGAGGGCGATGAATGGAAGACGACTTTTAAAACACACCAGGGGCAATTCGAGTACTTAGTGATGCCATTCGGGCTCCCTAACGCCCCCGCCATCTTTCAGCGGTTAATAAATGACGTCCTCTGCGATATGCTATACCAATTCATGTTTGTCTATCTTGATGACATTCTTATTTTCTCCTGCTTGCCAAAGGAACATGAGGCTCACATCAGGGCCGTTTTACAGCAGCTTTTGGAGAACCAGCTTTACGTTAAGGCCGAGAAGTGTGAGTTCTCCACATCATCCACCACCTTCTTGGGCTTCCTTGTGGCTGAGGGGGAGCTGATTGTCGACCCGGCCAAGATAAAGGCAGTGTTAGATTGGCCAACTCCCCATTCCCGTAGGGAGCTTCAGCGCTTCTTCGGGTTTGCGAACTTTTACCACAGGTTCATCAGGAACTATAGTGGGGTAGCACTGCCTCTGACACAGCTGACCTACGTTAAAGTCCCCTTTCGGTGGACTGAGGCAGCTGAGCAGGCATTTACCAAATTAAAGCGCCAGTTCACGGAAACACCTATCTTGGCTCAGGTCGACACACAGCTTCCATTTATTCTCGAGGTGGATGCGTCTGATTCAGCAGTTGGTGCCGTGTTGTCACAGCGCACTCCCCCTTATCAGAAGCTTCGCCTGTGCGCATATTTCTCTCGGCGGCTAGTGCCAGCTGAGAGGAACTATGACGTAGGGGACAGAGAGCTGCTGGCCATTAAGTCAGCATTAGATTAGTGGAGGCACTGGTTAGAGGGGGCCATTCACCCCATCGTCAAGTGGACCGACCACAAGAACCTTGAGTACTTGCGGTCAGCCCACTGACTGAACACCAGGCAGGCTCGCTGGTCGTTATTCTTCCAGCGATTTAATTTCACCATCACTTACTGGAATACCAAACCGGATGCACTCTCGCGCCAGTTTGATTGCGGGGATGTAGCTCCCCCCCAAAACCATCATACCACCTTCACGCGTCCTTGGAACTTTTACTTGGGATATTGAGCGGAGGGTCCCCCAGGCCCAGTCCCAGGAGCCTGTGCCAGTAGGGTGCCCCCAGAACCATCTGTATGTCCCGGCTGTCTTCCGCAGTGATATCATCCAATGGGGTCACACCAGTCGCTTCACCTGCCACCCAGGGATCACCCGGACCATCGACCTTGTCCGACGGGTGTTCTGGTGGCTCACACTGTGGCGGGACGTCCAGGAGTATGTCAGAGCCTGTCAGATGTGTGTCCAAGGTAAACCTGACTCCTTCCCACCATCTGGACTCCTCCATCCTCTCCCCATCCCTGGTTGTCCGTGGTCCCACATTGCCGTGGACTTTGTGACAGGTTTGCCCTCCTCCCACAGCAAGACGGTGATCCTGACCATTGTGGATCGCTTCTGCAAGACGGTAAATCTGGTGGCCCTCCCTAAACTTCCATCGACCTTGGAGACAGCGGTCCTCCTCACCGATCACGTCATCCCTATTGACATTGTGTCTGACCAGCGTCCACAATTTATGTCCCAGGTCTGGAGGGCCTTTTGCCGGACCCTGGGAACCACTGTGAGTCTCTTGTCTGGAAATCACCCTCAGAGCAACGGGCAGGCAGAGCGCACCAATCAGTCCCTGGAGGCTGCCTTGCGGTGCGTAGCGGCCGACAATCCCTCTTCCTGGAGCACACACCTGACCTGGGTGGAGTATTCCATGAACTGTGCGGTTTCCTCTGCTACTGGACTCACTCCATTCGAGGCGTTGTTGGGGTACATGCCGCCTCTCCTTCCTATGACCAAAAAGGAGGTCTCGGTTCCATCTGTAGGGGCTCACGCTTGGCGCTGCCGACATGTCTGGAGGTCTACTCAGGCCTCCTTGGCCCACACCATGGAACGCACCTGGGCCACTGCTGATAGGAGGCGGGTCCCAGCCCCCAAGTACGTCGTGGGACAGCAGGTCTGGCTGGCAGCAAGTCAGATTCCGCTGAAGGTGAAATCAAAGAAACTGTCCCCCCACTTCCTTGGGCCTTATCCCATCTCCTGGGTGGTTAATGACGTGTCGGTCCAGCTTAAGCTGCCCCCGACCCTACGGGTGAACCCTTCCTTTCACGTCAGCCACATAGAGCCCCTCTCAGCCAGTCCCCTCTGCACACCACCCCCGAAGCCGCCTCCTCCTCTCCGCATCATCCACGGCCACCCTGCCTACATGGTTCAGTGGATTTTCAATGTTCGCCGCCGGGGCCGGGGTCTACAGTATCTAGTTGACTGGGAGGGCTACGGCCCAGAGGAATGATTCTGGACCCCCTCATCGCAAATACTGGACAAGGGGATGCTCCGGGCGTTTCACCGTGCTCACCCGGAGAAGTCCTTCGGACCGCCAGGAGGCATTTCTAGAAGGGGGGGCCCTGTCATGGGCAGCGGGAGCGCGCCCCTCCCCTCCGGTCTCACATTCACAAATTCATCACTGCACCTGAGGCAGAAGACACACCTGCACCCGCTCATCAGCCAGCATACATAAGGAGGCTTCCTCCGCGCAGTCAATGCTGGCTCGTCTGGGTATACTGCCCGTGATCGGGCAAGCTTTAACAAGTCTTAAGCATTAACCCGCCGTTAACCTTAATTCTCCTTTCTTTCTCAGGTTGCTGCTACCGTGTAGGTGTGTCTCCGGGACTGCGCACGCTCTCCTGCCTCACCACACCGTTCCTCAGCAATCCACTTCACCCAGTCAGGCACCATCAGCTCATCTTCCCCCTTTACCCTACTGGTTTGTCTATTCCCCGCTGGGTCCTGCCGGTCCTCTTTGGATTTCCCAAGTAAGTGGTAATTTGGCTCACCCATTTTCCCTTACTCTACTCCTCAGCTCACGGCTCTCGTCTTCTCTCCACAGGAGCTTTCCTCTGGCGAGTGACTGTTTCTGCAGCTGTGCGCTTTGGATTTTTTGCTATTAATAAAATTGTCAAACGTGCCCCTCTGTTTGGTTCCTTCCTGTGTTTGGCATTGTGCACGTGAGCTGTCAAAACTTAATTCGCTATGACAATCAGCTATCTAGACTCTAATCTAAAGCTGATTGAGCATTTGTTATTTTGCCTTGGAGGGGGTGGAAAAGTACTGTGATCACCCTTAGTAAAGGAGTGGGTTTGTGTTTCCACAATGAAAACATAACTAGAAATCAATAATGAACAATTTCAATGAAATTTTATAGAAGAGGTTGAAGCCAAATGAGAGAAAAGGAATCAAGATCAAAAGTCAAAGGTCAAAATAACATAATGTAGGTCAAAAACACATTATCATGCATAACTCTAAAATTAAGAAAGCCACAAAACGTGACATACCATTAGCAAGATTTTGGAAAATGCTTTCATTTTTGTCCCCAGTGTTACCATCATGGAGGAAAGCAATGTCAAAAGTTGGAAGTACGGCATTAAAACCAATGTTTCAGGAAAAATTACATTTCTGAACACAGCATGAATTTAATCTCTTATTTGGAATTGAGGGTGAATTACGACTTCACATGTAACTGTGATTTTACCTTGATAGATCAAGGGTCAAAGTCATAGAAACACCTGGTATCATCCAGGTTTTTAATTGCAACATTTCAGAATGTACACACCATGTGGGGGTCGGGCAGGTCCCGGGGTGTGGGCTCACCGCGCCGGCCGCCGGGCAGCCTGCCCTCCCTTGATCGTCTCTCCGGGGGTGGATGCTTGGCTTTCCTGGGGCTTGCTGACCTCGGGGCTGGGGGTTGGTGGCGCTGCCTTGCCTGCTCGGGGTCCTCGGGGGGAGGGCTGCTGCGACCGGCCCCCCGCTCGTATGTTTCCTGACAAACCACTCACATGCACACACTTATTTTGCGCGCGTTCTCATATATAGGCACACAGACATACATGTACAAGTGTCTCTCCTTTAACAGGTGCAGAAACCAGACTTGTGTTGAGACATCTCCGGTGGAAGAAGCAGTTTGTCTTTTGTTTGTTTTAGTTGTCTCTTTTTTTTTTTTTTTTTGTCTGTTCCCCTCCCTTTTTTTTCCCCCCTTCACACACTTCCTTTCCCTCTTCCCCATCCTGTTGGGTCTTCCATGGGTAAAACAATTAAAATAAAGTATTAAAAGTTACTACAGGAGGAGTTACAACAATATACAGTGCAAAGTTAGGCACTGTATAGGCTCCTCTTGGCAAAGTAAATCTGTTTTGGCACAGTAGGGTGACAGATCCCTGTTCTGTTTGCCTAGCTGCCTGACAGGACAAAAAAAAAAGAATGTACACACCATTGGTGTCATATATACACTAGATTAGACATGGCTAGCCACCAAGCTAGTTACAATCGGCCAAGCACTGACACCATATTGGGTCTGTAAAAAAAAAAAAAAAACACAAGTCATTGCATCCTATAGACATGTACTGCATTTTCTTCGTTCTTCTGCATTTTCTTCATTCTGGCTCAAGAAGCTGAATATTATATGAAATAAACATTAAAGAAGAATATGTTCAGTTGGCACCCGGGTGTCAACTTTTCATTATTGCCTCCTGTGTATGCAAGTGATTTTTTTTTTCTTTTGCTCTTCTTTGTATATTCTTATGCTTTTTTATTGTGATGCTCATCCATTCATAGAATTGTAATTGTGAGGATGGCAAGTCCAAACACATAGGGTAGGTAATTTGGGAAGTACTTGAGAACTTCTGTTTAATAATAATATAACAGAGTTAATTCAAATGTGGAGTGTGGGAAGTTGTAATAAAGTCATCAGGAAAAAAATCAACAAAGGATGAAATTGTTGTCATTCAAGAAACAATGTTACTGTCTGCTAGTGACCACTACTGATATGCTGATTGAAGCCAGGAGTCCAGGATAGAGGGAATATGTTACTCTTTCAATTGGCATCACTGCTCTGTATGAGGGGGAACTGAAAAGTTCATAGTGGTCAAATTTGACCAAATGTGGTTTATTTTTCAACATAGTCTCCCCTTCGGTCCACACACTTCTTCTATTGGTGTTGCAGCGCCTGGATCCCTGTGGTTGAAAAATAAACCACATTTAGTCGAATTTGACCACTATGACCCCCCCCCCCCCGTACATGCACTACAGAATGCAAAAAGAGTTTGTATTTGTGGCCATAATATTCCATGTACATACTGTATCCTACTTATATGATTACTGTAATTACAATGAAGAACTGCTTGTATATCACAATGCTGCAGGAGCTGTCAAATGACAACACAAAAATGTTAGCCCCTCTAGACATCGTCTCTACGGTACACCACATACCTTTACCACAATCCTTATGTTGGATCCTCAGGAGCTTCCAGACTGACTTTTTTGAACATGTGAAAGTGAATATGGAAGCTTCAAGTACTTGGCCATAGTGTATACACCATATCTAGCTATAGATCATCATCATGAGGGTCCAACACAGTGGGATCGAAGTCTGCTGCCGCTGACTCAGATCTATGGGCTGCTACTCCTTATGCTACTAATCTTTGCTCTGTGAAATGACAGGAAGACTATTCCTAACCCCAAAACCCTCTAAACGTGTATAGTTGCCATACATGCAACCATAGATTAGAATCATTTTACTTATTTGGCCACTATTCTCTTCTTTTTTTTTTAATAGACAGGATAAATGGGCCCCATTGTTTATAAATAATTAAGACTGAATTGGTCAGTTAACCCCAGAAAATGATGTTGACTGGGCACATATTTTTACAGTAACTGCAGCTTTTAACCACAGCTGGTTTACCAGTTTAAGTGTGATGTAGTATCACTGCTACAGAATTATAGGATGCAGACAGCACTATTTTGCAATACTCAGCTTTTATCCTGGTTAATAAAGGACAAAAGTGAGCCTCCATTCCATTCCCTTGGGTCGCAGCCAAGATAACTTATGATATGAAATGTATTCCATCATGTGGTTAATTACAATGTTGAGTATACTTTTTGCAGAACCCTGAGCCATATCCCCAACCCCAGTACATTGCACATACTTAGTACTGCCAAAAATAACATCAGAAGAAAGTGAAATATGAACAAGTGGAGCTTTCTGTTACGTGTGAAATTCCCCTCCTGAGCTTAAAACTGAAAACTTGATTTCATAATTTTAGTGCCTAACAAATGTGAGATATCTGTAGCCATACAAAGATTTAAGAAGATAACGGAGTTGTTGTAGCAAGGTTAAGAAGAGAGGTGACAATCAGCAAGCAGCAGTACGGTTTCATGCCAAGAAAGAGTGCTGGTACTGTAGGAAGTCAGGATTGGCAGAGAAGTATGTGAGGGTGGTGCTGTGTCACTACCTCTGTGATTTAGCCTGCTATTTAAAGGTATTTCTTCTCAGTCCATTGTAGTACTCAGTCTTGATGTGTGGGCCTTCAGCCTGTGTTTTTTTTCCTGCCCTTGAGCAGTTAATGTTCTCTTCTTCAAGTGTTTATAGTGGGTTTCCACTGTGCTGTTTTGTGTTTCCTCGTGTTGTTCAATAAATCATCTCTAAGTTCACCTATGTACCATTCACTGTCCACATTTAGGCCCTCATCTCCCTACATTCTATGCATTATGTTAGTAGGCCTAAAACTCTGTTTGTTGAGACTTTGATGAGTCATTCAAGATGTTATTAAAGGGAAAAAACACACAGCAAATATAACACCATCTGAATCTGTTATGAGAAGCACTTGTGTTTTAATGCTTGCTTATGGGACTCAACATTTATAATTCCGGTCACTAAGAGTAGCTCTCACAGAAGTCTTCTTGTCTGCTGCATTGCAAAAGTGTCCTTGAGATAAATTTGTTACTCATAAAATGCAGTTCAAACAGGTGGAGCTGAACTGGTATTACACCCATGTCTTTTAAATCTGTCAGGCATGTTTTATGGACCCTGCATAAAGCACTCCAACTAAATTGCTGGGGAACTGAGGCAAGTTTAATTTTTCTTTGAAAAGATGGTGTGTAAGACTTCACTCAAAGAATGGGGTGGCAGTGGTTCAGAAGGTACAGTGGGTTGTCCATTAAACCGGAGGGTTCACAGTCCGAATCCCGCTCTCACCAACCATCCTGCCATTGTGTCTCTGGGCAAGACACTACCCACCTTGCCTCCAGTGTCCATGACACTGTGTATGAATGCGTATAAATGTTTGGTAGTGGTTGGAGAGGCTGTTTGCCAGCCATGTTTCTGTCATTCTGCTCCTGGGCAGCTGTGGTTATAGCAGTAGCTAACCTCTATCAGTGTCTCTCTGTGGAGTGAATGAATAATGCACCCATTGTAAAGTGTCTTTGAGTAATGAAAAAAGTGCTATATAAATCTGATGCATTATTATTAAAATTATACTTATGTACAGTACATCAGAAATACTGGAGTGGTGGCCTAGAGGTAGAGCATCTGCCCCACACCAAGAGGTCGTGGGTTCAAGTCCCAACCAGGTCATACCAAAGACCATATAAAAATGGTACTTCTTGCCTTCTAGCTTGGTGCTCAGCAAAAATAGAATGGAGGAAGGAAAGTTAGTTACCCAGCCACAGTGGGTGCACAAGCCAGTGTACTCCCTGTGCCGGTCCCAAGCCCAGATACTCGTAAACAGGAGGGTTGTGTTAAGCATCTGGCATAAAAATCCTTGCCAAATCAACATGCGGATCATCATGATATAAGGTGATGATACGCTGTGGCGACCCCGAAAGGGAGCAGCCAAAAGACAAAAAACCCAGTACATCAGAAGTCTAGAATTTTCTAAGTAACACCTGAGAAAATTTTTAGTGTACAATGCATGCCAGTATGCACTGATTCTTTTTTCACATGGCAGCAAGGATAAAAAAATACTAGTGGCTGTCAGTGGTACCCCTCAGCTTGTTGGCAGTAAGGGCACTGGTTGGCTGAATTTCTGTGCAAAGTCATCCAAAATCAGACTCATCCCTGAGTTTTCATAGATGCAACTATGTACAAGATGTACTGTGTACAAAGGTTGGTGAACCGAACGTTAACCTTGACCTTTGACCCCAAACCCATAATCAGAGGTCAGGGTCTCAGAGTGAACCTGTACGCCAAGTGTGGTGTCCCTAGCTTTCTTTGTTCTTGAGTTAGCTCAGTGGGAAAAATGTATTGTTTTTCTGGGGGAATATTTTGGAAACTAAGCAAAAAAAAAGCTCAATTTTAACAGAAGCACATTTCTTACAATCTAGCTGCATGCTTTGATATACATTTTGTGGACAGCCTACATCATTTGGACAACTTATCGCAGGTCAGAGGCGGTGAGCCGGTGAGCAGCGGAGCTAACAGCGGAGAAACTAACCGAGGTTCCGGCGGGATCGTAGCTCAACTACAGTGGCGGTAAGCGGCAGAGCTAACAGCCTAGGAGGTAACCGAGGTTCCGGCCGGATCGGAGCTCAACTACAGTGGCGGAGCTCAGCGGAAGAGCTAACCAAGGTTCCGGCAGGATTGTAGCTCAACTACAGCAGTGGTAAGCAGTGGAGCAAACAGCGGAGGAGCTAACAGAGGTTCCGGTTGGATCGGAGCTCAACTACAGCGGCGGAGCTCAGCGGAGGAGCTAACCGAGGTTCCGGCGGGATCGTAGCTCAACTACAGCAGTGGTAACCGGCGAAGCTAACAGCGGAGTAGCTAACCGAGGCCCTGGCTGGATCGGAGCTCAATTACAGTGGCGGAGCTCAGTGGCGGAGCGAACTGAGACCCCAGCCGGATCTGAGGTCAGCTGGACCAGATACCGGCAGCACCAGCAGAAATTATCTTGCTATCATCAGGTCAGTAAAAAAAATGCCACCAAAGAAAGAGGAAATGGAAGAGATTAACCCCTTGCACTCTGGTCAATTTCCCTAAAAACGCCTAAAAATAACGTACCCAAAGTAAATCAAAAGCTGTTCTTCAACCCTTTGCAGCATCTTCATGGGGTTGGTCTCATTTAAAAGAAAACACTTTGAATTTTTTGGCAAAACGGTCATAATCTCTCTAAGTGCTCCTGCCACTGAGTAACAGTCATCTAAATATACTGAACTTAAAGAAAATAAATTTTGCCTGTGTGTTTTTTTGGATACAAATGCTTGCAAATAACACACAGCTGTCAGATCCGGGCTGGAAAATGCAACAGAAATGTAGAACCAAGTGTTATCCAGCTGAGGTCAAAATTTTGTAACAATACCACAAAAATTGAATATATTACACAGCTTTTTTCTTAGGTTGTTCCCAGGCGTTTTTGAACTGTGCCAAATTGTGCCAAATGGCACAGTTTGGAAAAACGTCTGTAACTTTTGAATGATTCAATATAGAAGCTTCATCTTGGGCTCTAATGAAAGGTGACACTCAGGGCTGTGTGTGTGTGTGGGGGGGGAGTTGTTTATTCATTCATTCATTCATGAATGAACAAACAAGCCCCCACACACAAAGAAGCATGCCACGTAAAAAAATGTGTGGCTTTTTTTTACAAGAAAAAATAACCTACAGTGCACTAAAAATTATACTAAAATATCTGTAATGTAGAGGATAACAACTCCCCCACCCCCCCGCTACAGAGGATGGACATCGTCCATCGCCACATGACGGGACTCGTGGTTCTGGTCACGCGACCCGGTCAAACCATAATTCCATTATTGCGATTTTGCGCTTCCATGATTGCGGTTTTGGTGAACGATTTTTCAAAACAAGTAAGAACAGTAGTAAGAAAAAAAGACTGGCGAACGCCTGTGTGTTACCCAGCGGCTTAGACAAAACAGATTTTATGCAAGGGACACACGCTTTCGAACTTCTGTGCTTCAATTGGCTCGCTGTATTCGCAGCCGTTGGTAGGCGGGTCCTTCTTGCTAGGTTTTCAGTCATTGGTTCTTCAAGGTTTCAGAAACCCAATTCAAGGCTCTTATTAGTCGAATGAGAGGTCAATCACATCTAAACCAATCAAAGCACTCCTTTGGCTTTCTGTTCGCGGCTGTGTCTGTAGTGGAAGGACGGAAATGCAGCTTTTTTTTTCAGTGCGCACAAGGACGCACAGTGTGCGTCCTAGGGCGCCCTCGTGCGCTCTAGGACGCAGAGACGTGTCCGCCCGCGGTACACCGGAGTGCAAGAGGTTAAAAAATCTCTGAACTTCATGTCAGAAGAACTTACCAAAGTGGCCAATCAGCAGTCCAAATTATTAGGACTAATGGAGGAAGTCCGGGAGCTGAAATTAACAATTAAGGAAAGAGACAAAAAAACTGCAGACTTGGAGCGACGCATCGAGGATCTTGAACAATATAATCGTATGGATGATTTAATCATTAGTGGACTAGACATTAAATATCAATCATATGCTCATGCTATAGCAGGAATGAGAGGTGAGGAGAATTCCCCAAGTGAATCAGTCTCCTTGGAAAACCAGGTGTTTCAGTTCCTTGAAAACAGAAATAAAGGTTAATGTAAATGCAATTTCAGCCTGCCATACACTACCCAGAAAGGATAATAAAACAAAGATATCAATTGTGATGCGCTTTGTGAACAGAAGAGTAAAAAATTACATACTGAGGCAGGCCAGAAAGCTGCGGGGAACAGAAATTTACTTAAATGAACATTTAACAAAGACTAATGCTGAAATAGCACAGCAAGCACGGATGCTGAAAAGACAAAACAAGATACAGGCAACATGGACATGAAACTGGAGAGTCTGGATTAAACTAAATGGAACACCTGAAGATGCAAAGGCCATAATGATGAGATCTCACTGACTTAAATAAATATAGATGAACACTTATCAAGAAAATTAAGAGACTACAGTAATCCATGTCCACACATGACAAGAACAGTCCTTTTGTGACATAATATGATAATGTACTTAAAAAAAACCCCAACAACTCTTGATTGACTTTAGTAGATTTTTTTTTTTTTTTTTTTTTTGTTACTTATTTGTACCCGTAGGTAGATTTGGTTTGCAGTCTGGTGACAAGCCACCGGCTGCCGGTCACTGTGTGCGCGAGCGCCCTAAACCTACATGTTTTTGGTATGCGGGAGGAAACCGGAGAAATCCCGGAGTAAACCCACGCAACACGGGGAGAACATGCAAACTCCACACAGCTCACTGTTGGTCAGGGGCTGGGATCAAACCCACGATCTCATGATCCCCGCGATCCCCCGGCCGAGGGTAAACTGTGCTGCCACAGTGCTAAACCACTGCGCCACCGTGCAGCCCCAACTGGAGGAAGTCATTTGACCCAGAGAGAGGAAATTCAGACACTGAAAACATCTCATTATGCTGAACATAAACCACAAGAGATGGAGAATGATATTGATCCTGATAATCATTTCTTGAATAATATTAATAATCACTGTGAATATTACACTGGAAAGCCATTCAAAAGTCAAGTGCAAGTAGAGGGTAAACTATCAATAATACACTTTAACAGCAGAAGTCTAAACAAAAACTTTCCGCAGATTCAGAACTATTTAAAACAGCTGGATAGAAAATTTACAGATATAGCAGTCTCTGAAACTTGGCTTAATGAAGAGCAGGCTTCTCTGATGGCAATAGAGGGATATCAGATATTTCATATTAACAGATCTCAAAAAAAGGGTGGTGGTGGTGTTGCACTGTATATTGATGAATTGTATAGGTGTAAACTTGTAAATGGAATGTCCTTTGCACTACCAGGGATTCTAGAATGTGTTACTGTTGACACTGACCAAGAAAAAATAAAAATATCTAATCATAAGTTGTATATATATAGAATGCCGGGAACTTGCGTCAAGACATTCAGAGATACGTTAGTAGAGCTGTACAATAATATAACTAATAAGAAAATGGTTGTAATCTGTGGAGACTTCAATGCTGATTTACTAAATCCATTTCAACAAAATGTAACTACATATTTCATGAATTCTATGTACAGCATGGGTCTATATCCCACAATAACACATCCCAGTAGAATCATAGTTCACACTGCTACACTTATTGATAATTTGTTTGTTAATATTGTTGATAAGAAAATAGAAAGTGGATTATTGATAAATGACATAAGTGACCATCTGACAGTCGTTGCACTTATCCATGGCCACACGGGGGCCAAT
Source organism: Pholidichthys leucotaenia (assembly GCA_020510985.1). Lineage (NCBI taxonomy): Eukaryota > Metazoa > Chordata > Actinopteri > Cichliformes > Pholidichthyidae > Pholidichthys > Pholidichthys leucotaenia. The sequence goes on along the minus strand of CM035838.1, from coordinate 280,599,151 downwards.
ACAGAAAAAAACTTTAAAATCTTTCAGATATAAATCACAAAATGCAATCAGTTCTTTTAAAGAAGAACTGCTGAAGCAAGACTAGACAAAAGTTTATGTATCAGATGTAAATGAAGCCTATTGCGGCGGCATGAAATAAAGCGGCGTTGTTGGAGGTTTTAAGTAGAGTTTTATTATCATACCGCCGTCACGGGATCCCCTCTCCAGCCCAAGTGTGTGCAGGCTGGATGGGGATCCTCTGGCTCTCAGAGAAGAAGACACAGAGTGCGTGTCTGCAGCAGAGGTTGAAGTGTGAGTGAGAGGGAGAGCATGGATTTCAGTCAGCTTAAATACCAGTTACAAACAATGCATGAAAGGCATTCACAGCAGGGAGTATGGCATTTGCATTTGAGAGGCATACATCACAATAGGCAGATTTGCTAGACTGTGCTCTAGGTGCAGAACAAAGGGGTTAACAGGCACATCTACATATTGATCTGAGTCTCTAGGTCACAGTAAGGACAGGACACATGAACACAATACATGAAAGGTGACATTATCACAGTAGTGTAGCGGAAAAAACCAGGAGTAGCGAGTTGTCTGTCCTTAGTCTGTTTGTGGGGGTTTTCCCAAACCGCCACACCTATGATACATTCATGAACATTGTAACTGCTCTTTATGAAAAAAAAAAGTCCATTAGTAAAGAGAAAGCTTAAACAGAAATTTGTCAACAAGCCATGGTTAACCAAAGGATTCCAAAAATTGTGTAAAAAGAAAAATGTATTATATAAAGCTTTTCTAAAGAAAAGGACAAAAGAAGCAGAGCAGCGGTATAAAACATACAAAAATAAGTTAATATATATAATGAGATGTAGTAAAAGAGACTATTACAGTAAAAAATTGGAGAAAAACAGAGATAACATTAAAAATGCATGGACAATACTTAACAATATTCTTGGAAATAAAAACAGAAATACAAGCTACCCAACCAATCTTTAAAAAAAACAAAACAAGACTTCCGGTCTGGACGCCATGGCGACTGCAGCTTAACACTGAAGTTCTCAGACCCAATCCAGGATAACACCTTGAATATCAAACTTAACGGATTTTTGGAGGAGTGAAAATCAAAAGACAAAATCATCATGTCTAAAGGAAAACAGAAGAAACTGAAATTCTCCAGGCCAGGACACGTATCGGCCGGAGAATCCGAACTGGAAGATCTCCGTTCAGAAGACGAGGAACTGGTGATAGCTAACAAAAGGGTTAGCCTGAAATCACTATTTGAGGAGCTACGACGATTTCGCCGAGATGTTACGGCCGAATTTCGGGAATTCAGAGAAGAATTGAAAAGGACAAACAGCAGAGTGGACCAGGCCGAGAACCGAATCTTGGAAACAGAGGATCGAATAAAAGTGCTTGAAGATTCTGTGCTAGACCTACGCAAAAGACAAGCAGCTATAGAGGCTAAGCTAACCGACCAAGAAGGAAAACAAAGAAGAGACAACATAAGAATTCATGGTCTGATAGAAGGAACCGAAAATGGTTTTAACTCAATGGCAGAATGCGTGGAATCCTTACTAAGAGAGAAATTGGATATTCCACAAACCACCGACTTGAAGATAGAAAAGGCACATCGTTCATTAGCCGCTAGGCCGGCGGCGGAAGCGCCCCCACGTTCGGTGTTGGTAAGATTTTCCAATTTCAAAATAAAACAAGAGGTTGTAAGACTGGCCTGGCAGAAAAAAGGATTTATGCACCAGGAGAGAAAAGTCTACGTGGAACACGATTACGCCCCGGAGGTCCTTAAAAAGCGCAGGGAATACAATGACGCGAAAAAGGTGTTAAGAGAGAAGAAATTGCGCTTTCAGACACCATTTCCTGCGAAGTTAAGGGTCTTCTACGGCGATGAATCGTGTCTCTATAATTCGGCGGAAGAAGCAACAGCTGACATGGCGAAAAGAGGCCTCCCGGTAACGGTATTTAAACCCGCTGCAGACCCGAGTGAGAAGATCAAAGCGCAAACATGGACAACACAAAGACCTTCAAAATCCACGGACCAGCAGCGGGAAACCCAGCACCAGAGCGTCGCGGATAAACTATCCGTTTTCAGGTTGGAATAGCGACCCTTTTTTTTTTTTTTTTTCTTTTCTCTTGAATCAATCCGCACATCCAACCCCCCTCATACAAGGTAACAAACATTAAAGGAGATGCATATTCAGCATGTGGTAAAACATTTCATGGAACAATCATATTATTTGAAACAAATAAGTCTTTGTAATAAAAAAAAAAACAAAACAACTTGTTAAAATAGAAATGTGACAATAATCCACATGTTCTCCTCATACTAACAAATACTGTTTTTGCGTGAATGTTTGATGTGATGGGGGTGGGAGGGTGCACACAATTTCACAGGGATTAGGCATAAAAGGAAAAAAAAAAAAAAAAAAAATCATTACAAGTTTGGATTGGGTTCTGAAACTCACGTTAAAAGCATGGGACTACTTTCAGTGGTAAGAGAGGGCCCTCAACACGTAACAGAGTTTGAGGAATTTCCCTCAGAGCCTTCACTCCATCAAGGCTCTTACAGGGTCTTTAAAAAGACCTCAGCTCAGGAAGTTCTTATGACAGCTTTTTGTTTTAAAGTTTTTTACACTATGTTCTTAATGTTTTTCTTGTTTTTAATGTTCTTTCAGTTTCTGAGTAGCACAAAAGAGGGCCACCACACAGTTATACTAAACAAAACAACACAATGGAGAAACAGGGTGTAACCAAAATAATTTCATATAATGTAAAAGGAATCCTGAATCCAGTTAAAAGATCCAAGATTCTAGGCAAAATGAAAAAAGACAAAGCAGGAATAATACTTTTACAAGAAACCCACCTAACAGACGTGGAACACAATAAACTCAGTAGACAAGGGTTTAAAATGATCTCTTCATCTTCATATAAATCAGGGAGGAGGAGGGGAGTAGCGACATTGATATCAACCAAAATTACATTTGAAAAAAAATCAGAACACAAAGATAAAGAAGGGAGATACAGTTTGGTAACTGGGCGGCTAGAGGGAGAAGATATCACCCTGCTGAATGTGTATGCTCCCCCAGGGGCTAACTGGAAATTTTATAAAAATGTATTCGACCTAATGATAACTAAAGCTCAAGGTTTAGTGATATGTGGTGGGGACTTCAATCTTAGACTGAATCCATACTGGGATGCTTCTGGTAATTCCCCACATCAAAATAACACCCAAAACAGGAAAACTCGGATGCTACTAAAAGAATTGGGAATCTGTGACGTGTGGAGGGAACTCAACCCCAGTGTAAAAGACTATACATTTTACTCAACTCCACATTCATCTTACTCAAGGATTGACTATTTTTTTATGTTTAATAGAGACATTGGAAGAGTAAAAACATGTAAAATAGGACTGATGGATCTCTCCGACCACAGTCCGATCTACATGGACTTAAATATCCAAAAATACACAAATAATACATTTTCTTGGAGGTTAAATTCAAATGTCCTGAAAGGACCATTGAAAGATGAATTGGAATCAGATATTCTCAGATATTTGGAAGATAACGATAATGGAGAAGTATCCCCTTTAATACTGTGGGATGCATGTAAAGCTGTAATAAGAGGAAAGATTATTGCAAAACTGGCAACCCAAAAGAAACTAAGACAAGAAAAACTATCCACATTAGAGTCAGAACTTAGGAACCTAGAAAAAGAACACAAAGGCAACACTCATTCTAATGACTCGCTCAAGATTAAGGAAATTAAAAACCAAATAAATGAGATCTACACAATAGAAATCCAGAAGAAACTTACATTTCTGAAACAAAAATACTATGAAGCAGGCAGTAAATCGGCAAAATTGCTAGCCTATAAATTGAGGAAACATCAAACAGAAAGAGCAATCTACAAAATCAGAGACCCAGTATCAAAGGAAATAAAATTCAGAATTCAGGATATTCTTAAAAACTTCGAGAATTACTATAAGAACTTATACTCCCACAAAAAACATAAAAACGCATCCGAGGCATTCCTAAACACATTAAACCTTCCCCAACTTACGGAGTCACAAAATAAAACACTACTGTCAGAAATACATCCTAAAGAATTGGAAAAAGCAATTATGAAACTTAAAGCTAACAAATCCCCAGGAGCTGATGGCTATACAGCAGAGTGGTACAAAACCTTTAAACAGCAACTATCTCCTCTCCTCCTGAAAACATTTAATTATGTCCTCCACACAGGGGAAATCCCCCCCTCCTGTAGAGAAGGGGTCATTGCAGTTATACCTAAACCTGAAAAGGATAAACTAGAGTGCTCCAACTACAGACCAATCAGTGTACTAAATCAGGACTATAAGCTTTTTACCATTATCCTTGCCAAAAGGTTAGAAAATATACTGACAGACCTAATTCATTTAGACCAAACAGGTTTTATAAGACAAAGACAGACACAAGACAACATTCGACGCACTTTACACATAATTCATCATATAAAAAAATATAACTTAAATGCGGTCATATTGGGATTAGATGCTGAAAAAGCATTCGATTCGGTTGACTGGTCTTTTCTATATAGAATCTTATCCAGTTTCAATTTTCATAACAACTTCATTAGAACTATACAGGCATTATATAAAAAACCAACAGCTAAAATAAGGATTAACGGTAATTTATCATCATCTTTTGAACTGGAAAGAGGATGTCGTCAGGGCTGCCCCCTGTCTCCACTGCTCTTTGCAATCTTCATAGAACCTCTGAGCCAATGGATAAGACAAAACCAAAAAATTCAAGGTATTACACTTGGTCAGAAGGAACATAAAATAGCACTCTTTGCTGATGACATTTTAATATACCTAGGGCAGCCGGACACTTCTTTACCAGAACTAACCTCAGTTTTTTCAGAGTATGGAGATTTATCGGGGTACAAATTAAATATGCATAAAACCCAAGTTTTAACATTCAACTATGACCCAAATCATTATTCACTAAGCAAACTCAAAACTAACTGGGAGTCGGAATCTATGAAATATCTGGGGGTCAATATCCCGAAACAACTCAACAAAATTATATCACTAAACTATGATCCACTGGTGACAAAAATAAAATCTGACCTAGCAAGATGGAATATGATACCATTCTTGGGTACTGCACAAAGAATTGAAGCAGTCAAAATGAATATACTTCCACGTCTTCTATACCTTTTCCAAACAATACCGGTAGAACCTCCCAAAAAAACATGGCAGGAGCTGGACAGAAGGATCTCAAGATTCATATGGCAGGGCAAGAGACCTAGAATCAGATATAGAACCCTACAGCTAAACAAAGACAAAGGTGGGCTCGCGCTGCCAAATATCAGGGACTACTTTAAAGCCGCACAAATTAAAACTTTAGTAGAGATATGTAACCCAGTCTACACTGCACAATGGAAGGAGATCGAATGCCAAATAACAAGTGACATCCCCCTACAGGCGATAATAGGGAACAATGTCTTACCTAAGCTTTTGAATAACACTAACCCGTGGATAGAGACCCCTCTAAAAATTTGGTTTAAGATAGTCAGAGAGAATCAAACTAAAGAGCCCTATCGACTTCTGCAATGGATCGCCTATGATCAGGACTTTACTCCTAATAAAACAGACACCAGATTTAAAAAGTGGAAGGAGAAAGGGCTGATAAAATATTACGATTTTTTTAAAGGGCAAATCTTAAGAAGTTTTGAAGATTTGAAAAAACAAGGCCTAATAAATCAAGACCTTTACAGGTTCTTCCAGCTTAGACACCACATAAACAATATACTTAAAAAGGAGGTTTTGGAAAGGGCCCAGTCAGGTGTTCTGAAGGTCTTCTTAATGGCATATAAAGGGATCCCAGGGATCAGATACATTTCTAAAATATACCAAGGTCTTCAAGACTTAAAAGGAGACAACACATCTTATATAAAAGAGAGATGGGAAAAAGAGGGGAATTTCACTTTACAACTGGAAATATGGGAAAAGCTAAATAAACAGCAATGGAAAAGTACCTCATCCCTGCAGTGGAGAGAATTTGGATGGAAAAACTTGGCAAGATTTTTCAGAACACCTGCACAAAACAAATTTACCCATAAGGGATTGAACTGTTGGCGCTTGTGTGGTGAAAAGACTGCAAATCATTTTCATGTGTTTTGGTCATGCCCAGTTATCCACCAATATTGGACCAAGGTACAGACAATATTGGGGAAAATATACAAAATTACAGTTCCCTTTTCTTTTGTAACTTTGTATTTGGGTTTACTACCGGACTCACTGGAAAGACGAGGAGAAAAATACTTATTCAATGTTTTAATATTGGCAAGCAAAAAAGCTCTAACTAAAAAATGGATGTTGAAGGACTGTCCTACACCTGAAGATTGGACTAACGTGATCCAAGACATTTATTCGATGGAAAAGTTGACATTCGCACTGAGACAGGACATGGATGTGTTCATGAACTTTTGGCAACCCTGGACCGCATATGTGTCTTCCATTAGATCTAATCTTTGACAAATACCATTTCAATAATGGTTCCGCTCTTTGTTCCAACGCTACTCAGATGCTCTTTTATCTTTATTTACTTACTTTTTCTTTTTGTTTGTTTTTTACAGGTTTGTTTGTTTTTTTTTTCTTATTTGTTTTTTGTTTTTTTTTCTCTTTAATTTCACTTTTTCTTTCACTTTAAAAAAAAAAAAAAGGGGTGTTGTAAGAATTAATCTTCCAATGTTGTCAAATATCAGAAAATAAGGGAACATGTGATGAAAATGTAAACACTGCATTGCTGTAACGACCTGTATACCCTTTACAAAAACTTAAATAAAAAAAAAAAATACTCCTTAAAAAAAAAAACAAACGACTCAAAGAGTGTGAATGCAGTCTCACCTGCAGGTGAATTTAATAAATTTTTTGTTAACATTGGTCTTAATTTGGCTCAAAAAAATACTCATTACGGCACCTACAGGTGATACAATAAGTAAAAACATTGCTATAAAAGACTCCATCTTCATAAAGAACTGACATATATTTGCAACCTGTCTCTCCAAACAGATATATTTCCCAATGCAATGAAAATAGCCAAAGTAACTCCGATACACAAGATGGGTGACAGAGGGGAATTTTCAAACTATAGGCCTATTTCACTATTGCCACAATTTTCAAAGATACTTGAAAAAATATTCTATGAGAGAAATGACAACTTTATAATAAAGAATCATTTATTGTGTGAGCAGCAATATGGGTTCAGACACAAAAGGACAACAGCATATGCCTTAATGGAATTTACAGAAAAAATATCAACAGCCATTGAAAATAAAGAGTATTCAGTTGGAGTATTCCTGGATCTTAAAAAAGCATTTGATACAGTAGATCACAATCTATTATTAAAGAAACTACAAAATTGTGGTATCAGAGGGGTAGCACTGTCCTGGTTAAGAAGTTATTTAAAGAATAGATATCAGTTTGTATGTGTTAACAACAAAAACTCAGAGCTACTGAAGGTCACCTGTGGAGTCCCACAGGGTTCAGTTTTGGGACCATTATTATTCAATATGTATATAAATGATATATGTAAAGTTTCAGAAAAAATGGACTTAATATTGTTTGCTGATGACACTAACCTGCTATGCAGTGGAAACAACTTGGAACAACTTCTGGATACACTCGGAAAGGAATTAGGAAAGCTTAAACTGTGGTTTGATTCAAACAAATTAACGCTCAATTTAAGCAAGACAAAATTTATAGTCTTTAACAACCATCACAACTACCCAGTACCCAAACTCAGTGTAAATGGTGTAGAGATTGAAAGGGTATCCGAAACTAAATTCCTTGGAGTAATAATTGATAACAAACTGTGTTGGAAGCCACATATTAATTATATAAAAGGTAAAGTATCCAAATCAATTGCAATATTACACAGAGTGAAAAATTTGCTGAATCAACCCACACTATACACCTTGTATCATTCATTAATACTCCCATACATGACATATTGTAATGAAGTATGGGGAAATACATATAAAACAAACATATATCCACTCTTTATGCTTCAAAAGAGAGCTATTAGAATAATCAACAAAGCAGCTTACAGGGAACCAACAAACCCACTTTTTCTTAAACAAAAAACTCTCAAGTTGAAAGATCTGATCGACTTTAAAACCGCAATAATAATGTTCAAAGTGAAGAATCTATCACTGCCCGCAAATATCCAAAAGTTGTTCCAAACAAGGGAGAAACGATATCACTTCAGAGGAACATGTATATTTCAAAAGCCTACAGTGAGAACAACTACCAAGCAACACTGTATTTCAGTGCAAGGTGTCAGATTATGGAACGATTTTGGACCTGAATTAAAATCATGTACAAAGCTTGGACAATTTAAACAAAAACTAAAGGAAGAAATACTCCAAACATATTTACAAGACGACATGTAAACTCACATAAGGATTGACATTTCCAGCCTGTGTTGTGTTATAGCTTAGTTTTTCTTTTTTCTCTGTGACACTATGTCTTAGATTTGTTTTTGAATAGTAACCGCTTAACTTAGACTAGCTCAGTTTTCTTTTTCTCTCAGTCATATTTTGTCTTAGCCTTGTTTTAAATTGTAATCGCTCTTGTCTTGTTTTCTCTTTTTTCTCCTTTGAATTCTTGGATGGAATATGGGTGGGCAATATAAGCTGCGGCTTCAGCCATCACCCATTTCGGATAACTCACGTGGAATTGTATAGTAGAAGGAGTCTTTGTCTAATTTGACCTTGTTGTTATATTATACAGTTTCTTTTAACCTGTAATGTACTATCCGAAATAAATTCATTCAATTCAATTCAAAAAATTCAGTACGTATGTGTAGGTAGCAAAAACTTGCAGTTACTGAAGGTTACTTGTGGAGTCCCACAAGGTTCAGTTTTGGGGCCATTGTTATTCAATCTGTATATAAATGATATATGTAAAGTTTTGGGAAAAAAAATGGATTTGATATTGTTTGCAGATGATACTAATTTATTATGCAGTGGAAGCAATCTGGAACAACTTTTGGACACACTCGGAAAGGAATTAGGAATGCTTAAACTGTGGTTTGATTTAAACAAATTAACGCTCAATTTAAGTAAGACAAAATTATGATTTTTAACAACCATCACAACAACTCAGTATTTAAACTCAGTGTAAACGGTGTAGAGATTGAAAAGGTATCCGAAATTAAATTCCTTGGAGTAATAATTGATAATAAATTATGTTGGAAATCACATATTAATTGTATCAAAGGTAAAATATCAAAATCAATCGTAATACTACATAGAGTGAAATATTTGCTGAATCAACCCACACTATATACCCTGTATCATTCATTAATACTCCCATACACAACATATTGTACTGAAGTATGGGGAAATGCATATAAAACAAACATATATCCAGTTTTTATGCTTCAGAAGAGAGCCATTAGAATAATAAGCAAAGCTGCTTACAGGGAACCAACAAACCCACTTTTTCTTAAATTAAAAGCTCTCAAGTTGAAAGATTTAGTTGACTTTAAAACTGCAATAATAATGTTTAAAGTGAAGAATCTATCACTGCCCGCAAATTACTACTAACTAACCTGCACTTATATAGCGCTTTTCTAGTCACAAAGACCACTCAAAGCGCTTTCACTAATACTAACCCTCTATTCTAAGGGCCTATAGGAAACAGATATCTGGGGACAATTTAGAACAGCCAATTAACCTAACATGCATGTCTTTGGATTGTGGGAGCTAAACCAGAGCAAACCCACGCAGCACAGGGAGAACATGCAAACTCCACACAGAAAGGTTCCAACCCCTGCCAGCCTGGGGATTCGAACCAGGAGCCTTCCAGCTGTAAGGCAACAGTGCTAACCACTGCACCACCGTGCTGCCCAAATATCCAAAAGTTGTTCAAATAGGGGAGAAACAATATCATTTCAGTAGAACATGTATATTTCAAAAACCTTCAGTGAGAACTACCACCAAGCAACACTGTGTTTCAGTGCAGGGAGTCAGACTGTGGAACGCTTTTGGACCTGAATTAAAATCATGTACAACGCTTGGACAATTTAAACAAAAACTAAAGGAAGAAATACTCCAAACATACATACAAAATGACATGTAAAATCACATAAGGATTATCATATTATTTTTTTGACTTCTTAGATGGAACATGGGTGGGCAATATAAGCTGTGGCTTCAGCCATCACCCTTTTCAGATAATTTATGTTGAACTGTATAATCCGAGGAGTTATTGTCTAACCTGTGGGTTTTCGTGCCGCTGTTTATGTGCTTATTATGTATTTCAGTGTGCTTCTTTCCTCCTTGCCTCTGCTCTCAGGCCGGCAGCTGTGATGCAGTCCTTCTGGCTCTCTCTAGCATTCACTGGCTGACAGTCTGCTGGTCCGACCACACCCCCTCTCTCTCATTGCCATCAGCTGTTCCCAGCCCCGTTAATCATCTCTCCCGGTCCTCGCCCAGGTGCTCCTAATTACATCATCACCAGCAGTGCGTGTATTTAAGCGTGTTTTGCCAGTCACACACTGCTGGGCCTTTGACTGACGGACTGACGGTATGTCTTGTCTGCTACACTGCACTGTGTAATCTGCTGTCAGAACTGCTTACGTGTTTACCACTTCCACATCTGGCCATGGATTCTCTGCCTCCACTGAGCGATATTGGCTCTGGGAGGCCAACGTGGTAAACCCGTTCTCCCTCATGCGTTCGCTGGACGATGTCGGTCCAGCGACGCCAACCGTAAGTGTATTGTTGTTTTTTGTCTGTCGTCACTTTTGGAACTCTGCCTTTATGTTCATAAATGTGTGTTGGTGTATCCCTGCGCGTAAATCCTCGTTATTCCTCCCCTCTCTGTGCGCTGCGTAAAAGCGCACGGGAGGGTTTATGACAGTTATTGTTTAATTCGACCTTGCTGGATTTTTTTCCCCCCTGATAAATTGTTCTGTTCCTTTCTTTTAATCTTTTAATCTAATCTATCCGAAAAATAAGAATTCATTCATCATCATTATTTCCTTCTCATGTTTACAAGATTTGGGGAAAAACTGACCTCCATACTCGTCCAAGATTTTTCTTAGCTACAACTACTGTATTGATTTGAAAAGAATATATCATTTGTAGGCAGCACGGTGGCGCAGTGGTTAGCACAGTGGCAGCACAGCAAGAAGGTCATGGGATCAATTCCACCCTTGACCATCGTGGGTTCGATCCCACCCCCAGACCATCGGTGACCCTTCTGTGTGGAGTTTGCATGTTCTCCCCGTGTCTGCGTGGGTTTACCCCGGGCACTCCGGTTTCCTCCCACATGCCAAAAACATGCAAGTTAGGTTGATTGGCATCAAAACTGGGGATTCTAAATTGTCCTTAGGTATGGATGTGAGAGTGAATGGTTGTGTGTCTCTCTGTGTTGGCCCTGCGATGGACTGGCGATCTGTCCAGGGTGTACCCTGCCTCTCGCCCAAAGATGCTGGGATAGGCTCCAGCCCCCCCGCGACCCGAAAGGATTAAGCGGTAGAAGATGGATGGATGGATGGATATCATTTGTTTCTCTTGTTATCGTGTTCACAATGTAGGTGTTAATGCCACTGCCCATCTGTCCAGCGGGGTAATGGTCTTTTAAAGGGTAAAAACTGTCAAAACATTTCAATTGGTAAGATGTCCATATGAAAGGAATCACTCTGTGGAGATTAAGCAAAAAAGTCAAAAGCACTTCCACTCAGTGTAATCGTAATATGGTTTTGTTGAAAACTTTATCCATTATATATGATTCTGACAAATGTCTAACAATGAAAACCCTGATAATTTCTAAAGACAAGAGAGAAAATACTGTTGCAGCTCAAAACATTAGAACATTGTAGAAAATTATGACTTAGCTCTTTGAATTAAACTACTAAATCATTACTTTTTTAAATGTGCCAGTGCACACAAATGAACCTAACAGACTGTTAATACTGAACCTCCATGGAACCCTTTAAATTATGGTGTTCATTAACACCAAGTATAATGCACAAATATGACAGATAGGAGCTGGAAAACAATGAAGGTCGGTTCCAACTAATGTGCAAATTCATCCTTTAATAAAAGAAGAGCTATGGCTCAAGGGGTAAATTTCACTCACTGAAATAATCAGGGCTTGACATTAATATAGGTCCAGCAGGCAAATGCAAATTGGGGAATTTAACATTCTTACTAGTCATTGGCAGGTGGGATATTCTGTTAGCAATTTCTGTAAAAGACAACGGAAGTAATAAATCTACAGCATTTATAGGAAAAAAGTCACAAATTACCATAAGCAGGATGCAAATTCATTTATGATTAGAAAAAGTTACAAATTTAAGAGAAACTGCAAGAAAACATAAATTTTTAAGAAAAAAAGTGTGTGTGTGTGGGGGGGGGAATTTATAAGAATAAAACTGAAATTTTATATGAGAAAAGTTGGGGAATTATGAATAAAGTTGCAAATATATAAGTACAGTATATACAAGTGAAAAACTTGCATATTTACATTAAAAAAGCTGCAATAAGTAAAACAATTAATACAGTAACTTTCTCATTACAAATGCTGACCCCTTGATTAGTGAAAATAGTAACTCTGGAAATCTACACTGTTAAAAAAGAGACTTTTGCAGAAACACTTGAGTTACAGCTGCACAGTTTAAACCACAGAAGTTGCGGCTGTACTTAGAAACGATGCTTTTGGGAAATGCAACCCAGGTCTTCTGCTGCTGCAGCCCTTCTGCTTCAAGGGTAACCCTGGATTTACACTGACTCCAGATGCAGTCCGTTGCAGATGCAGTACGGATGGGGTCTTGTGTCCATCCCTATCAATTCTCTTTGTGTTTTGCAGCGGCATGGATGAGAACAGAGTTTGAAATACAGAATCATGTGAGAATTACACAAAATAATGCGAGAGCTCAAGAAAGACCCGAGAGTGACCGAGATGAACCGAACGCGATCACGTGATAACAACAAGGAAGTGTGATGTAACGGCTCCCCACCTGGATTTTTGGACTCTAAATAAAACACAAGTAGCCCATTAATTTTAATTCTATGAAGTGTTTGTATGTTAAGTCAAGTTTTTATCTTCTTTGACACAGTGGTGGAGGAGTAGACCTCAGAAAATAACAGACGATCCTTAAATTGTTTTTAATGATCAAACAGCTATTGAATACTGTGAAATACCTTGGGATTTACTTGCAGATTGTATCTGGCATCAGTCAAAAATAGACTTGTTGTGTTTCATTAGCAAACCGAATCTGATGAGCCGGATTCGGTCCGCAGTGGTCCAGACCAGGTGGGGATTAGAAAATTGAGACTGGGGACTATTTGCTGTGGAGGCTGGATCACAGCCGTAACATACTGTAGCCATAGTCAGTGTAAATCCAGGGTAAGTGCGTTGTGCCTTCAGAGATGCTCTTCTGCATATCTCAGTTATAATAATAGTTATTTGAGTTACTGCCACATTTCTGTCAGCTCAAGCCAGTCTGGCCATTCTTGTCTGATCTCTAGCATCAACAAGGCATTTGAGCCCAGAGAACTGGTGCTCACTGGATATTTTCTCTTTTTCAGTCCATTCTTTGTAAACCCTAAAGGTGGCTGTGTGTGAAATCTTGGTAGAGCAGTAGTTTCTGAAATACTAAGACCAGCCTGTCTTGCATCAACAGCAATACCTGAAAGTTTCTCAGTAATTTAAGTTTTTAAAATCAACATTCTCACCTCCTTGGGGCAGCGCGGTGGCAGAGTGGTTAGCACTGCGGCACCCACATGCCAAAAACATGCAAGTTAGGTTAACTGGCATCAAACTAGGGATTCTAAATTGTCCTTAGGTATGACTGTGAGAGTGAATGGTTGTCTGTCTCTCTGTGTTGGCCCTGCGATGGACTGGCGATCTGTCCAGGGTGTACCCTGCCTCTCACCCAAAGATGCTGGGATAGGCTCCAGCCCCCCCCCCCCCCGCGACCCAAAAAGGATTAAGCGGAAGAAGATGGATTCTCACCTCCTTTTCTCAATTTTTGAAGGGAATGCAGAAACAAATTGGCACCATGATGCATCGTAAAAACTAAGAAGAGGGAGTGATGAAATAAAGTCCTTGACTTTCTCACAGACACACAGTAGGCCTATAATATGTAAAATAATGAGTCATTATGGGCTTTTAAATTAATAGCATATCTATACCAGAAGCGCATGAGAAAGCAGACACAACAATCCAATTGTGGCTATTGTTTCCATGAATTCCACTAAAATACATGATTGAAGCATTAAGTTACTGTGTCTTAAAAGCCAAAGTGCTGCCCAACCCCAGTGAATCTGTGCTTACATAAGAGTTCTCTCACTTTGGGAGCAGCAGACATAACTGACAACTGAGAGCAGCTCTCTGGTCTCACAGCCGAGGTGAGAAGTGATGCTCTTTTTCCAACTACAACAGTTGCATCAAATGAGGGCGTGAAGGATTCATCTCTCATGAGATGAAGTAGATCATTAAGAGGAAACAGCAGGGAAAGGTTGGTTTTGAAATGCATACGAGAAACATTTGTTGGTTCTGAGGTTCTAACTTGCTTTCCTGATTCTGCCCAGCACTGTTTCATTCTCAGACGGCCTTTATTCCTACCTCTAATTACTCACTTTGTGAGTCACAAACACTTTCTCAAATGTTTCCAAAATAAAACATTTTGACCTAGAAATAGAAATAGACCCCCTCTGGTGTTCTGGTGAATAACCTTCAGAAATTATTACAATTAAAGCTTAGATTGATTCCCTGCAGCTATTTGGAACAGTGGGATATAGTTAAAAGTGAGAAAAATGTTTGCCTTCAGGCTGCAACAATTAAAAAGATAAAAAGCAAAGCACACATTCTTCTAAAGCAAGACTACCCATGAAATACCAACCAGCACGCCAGGGAGGAAAGTGACAGGAAAATTAAAGAACTTTTAGCACAATGAATGTGAACAATAACAACTGACATTGGTCCCCTAGTGCATGAAAATGAGATTCCTTTAGATTGAGACGGCCTTGCTTAAAAAGTTCTGACTCTGGAGACAGATTATTTGATTTCTATTAATTAAGGCTTTTAACTAATAATAATAAGCCATCTCTATTGTTATACAGACAATCATGTACAGTAGAACGAAATTATGTTTCTCCTATCTACAGTGTTAATCACATGCAGAATCAGAGGGGTTGCTGCCATGCAAGGCACCGCCAAAAACAATTTCTCCTTTTCCCATTCTAATACGCTGAACACCAAGCTAGAAGGCAGGAAGTACCATTTTTATATGGTTTTTGGTATGACCCGACCGGGACTTGAACCTCCAACCTCCCAGTTGTGGGGTGGATGCTCTATCAACTAGGCCACACTTTCAGCTAATAAATTGTACATTTTTCTATAATTAATTTCATTTAATTGCTGAAATTATTATGAAAAAAAACAATGAAAAAAGTTACTTTCTAAGCAACTTTTAAATGCACATTTTTATATAATATATCTGTGACCCTCATATTCACCAAAAATACTGCTAGAGTATTTGAGTTTGAGACAATCAAAGGGCAAAATAAAGTCCCACTGCCTCAGTTTGCTTACACACCTTGAGTACTGCACTAAAATACTAATAAGGTAGTCTGTCTGTCGGAGAGACATGGCACCTGATTGTTTTGCTCTCAGATGATGCAATAGAGTCGATGATAATGAAATTCAGCCTTGCAGAAGGTGCATATAACTTTTTTTTTCCAAGATGCCAACTGGTAATGTTTTGAAAGACAACTTTCCACCTGAAAGTGTTTTTCCTTCTCCATAAGGCTGCGGTTCCACCAAACGCGTTTTTTGTCGCCCGACCACCCTGAGCATTTTTTTTCAGCGTTTGTGCGCATTGCTCTGGGAAAAAAAGTCTGTGCCCTGTATCCCTGCAACAGCTTGTCACTCTCAGTTCAACACTCCCGCTTTTCCTATTGTCAGACTTTCTTCAGATTTTTTAATAGCAGTCTCTAAATAACAATGGACAGGAAACGTTTTCTAGTAGCTCTGGATGTAAAATATGATGTCACGGAAAGCAGGAGTCTGAGTACAGAGTAGTACTGGTGTCCTATGTCCCGCCCATGTAGCAGTTCTGATTGGCTGCTTAAGGTCTGACATTGACGAACTCAGTTGCAGTCTCTGAAAAGTTGAACTTTTTTCAACTCTGAGCACCGCGACAAAAACGGCCACCGCCGAAAGCGTTTCAGTGCCGTGGGCGCTCAGTGCTGTAAATGCTGGACTACATAAAGAATGAATGGAAAATAGCCGCCCAGAGCTGAAAAAACACGTTTGGTGGACACACAGTCTACTTAGCACTTAACATAGCCACAGGAAGCAATACTTGTGACCGCAAGCCAGCTTCAAGGTGCATTAGCACCACCAACTGGGCTGGAGAGTGAACAGGAGATAATGCTGGAAAATAACAGGAGGTGACATGAGTTTTGTTTAGTTTAGTTTAATGTTTATTTGAAAGGAACATTACATACTAATGGACAATAATACAAAAGTAAGTATGCCAGATTTAGCAATACTGTTAATTTGCATCTGTAGCCCCCTGGCGGGTCACAAAAACACACAAACAGTCATACACGAGAAGAACATCTGCAATGAAACTGTACAAAGTGGATATGCTAAAGTGCAAGAGTTAAGGTGCTACAAAACAAAACATTCAAATGTCACATGAGTGAAGTGCTGTGTATGCGCACACACACATGCACCCAAGCACCTCACAGCAACAACAAACAAGAGGCAGGGCATATATGTGTGGTGCACGGGCACATATATATGCACATGCTGCAGAACAACCACTAGTTATGAGTACAATTCTGGTTGTTTAAAAGCCAATTTTTACAATGGGTCTTAAAAGTGTTTAGTGTGGTACGTTCTCTGATTGCAGATGGTATATTATTTCAGATCTTGGTGCCCTTCACTGATAGCACAGATTGAGCAAATGTGGTGTGTCTGTGGGGGAACTCACAGTCTCCTCTAGTGATTGCTCTAGTAGTTGTGTCGGTGACAGTCCTCAGTTTAACATATTCTCCCGGTGGTGGTGGTGGGGGGTGCATAACTATTTAATATTTTATAAATCGAACAGGCAAATTTGAGAGTTTTATAATTTTCAAAAGACAGAAAATTGTATGTCTTGTAAATGTGACAATGATTTGTGGGATCTTTCTTATCAAAGATTTTTATGGCTTTTTGTATAAGGATTTAATGGGTTTGAGTATGGTTATACAAGTGAGTGACCAGTTGGTAAAACAGTAATCGATGTCTGAGAAGATCATTGCATACAGAAACATTTTGGCCACACAGTCAGCGATGGTCTAATTTGTTTAAAATTTCTCAGATTGAATTTGATTACGTTTGAGATTTTTTTTTGATGTTTTTTAAAGGTTAATGAGGAATCTAAAATCACGCTGATGTACTTAAATTCCTCAACTAGTTGTAGCTCTTCCCCTTTTAAGAAAATGTTTGAGTTTGTAATATCTGGTCGTTGCTTGGTTAACAGCATATAAACAGTATTTTAGTGTTTAGTAGGTAACATGAATTATTAAGCCAGTCATGAATTTGAGTCATAGCTGTTGTGTTTTTTACAGGTGTGAATATTACTGCGTCATCAGCATACATTTATATATGAATGTTTCTGCATGTATTTGGTAAATCATTTATGTATGTATGTAGGGACAAATTGTATTCTCTTCTATTCTGTTCTATAAGGAGAATAATATTGGCCCAAGTATGGAGCCTTGTGGGACACCCATTTGACATTTCAAATATGGTGATTTGACTCTATTAACCATTACACATTGCTGTCTGTCGGTTAAATAGGATTCCATCCATTTGATAGCGTGTTCTGAAAAATCAAACTGAGTAAGTTTGGTTAAAAGGATGTTGTGGTTAACGATGTCAAATGCATTCTTCAGATCAAAGAACACAGCACCTACACAATTTATTAATCTTATCTAAAAAAGATTTAGTTTTCTCTAAAAACAAGCTTATTGCAGACTCTGTTGAATGGTGGGAAAGGAACCCAAACTGAGCGTGATGCAGGGGGGTGTTCCCATGATTGAAATGTTCATATAATAGTGTAGCCACCCATTTTTCAATTATTTTTGAAATAACAGGTAAGATGCTGATTAGTCTTTAGTTGTTTATATCAGTTTTAATCCCTGTTTTGAAAATTGGTCTGATCACTCCTACCTTCCAAGCAGTTAGGACAACAGCATGTTTGATTGACAGATTGATTAAATGAGTAATTGAACAAATGAGAGATTCTTTATTTTTTTTAAAAAAAATGGGTGTTAAGACCATGTTCATCCATTGCTTGAGCTATGAGCTGATGATATTTGTGACTTCCTTTTCGGCTATTTCCAATATATTAAAAACTATTTGTGAGGGGTTAATAAGACTAGAATTTTGATTCGGTGGATTAAATGAATGGGATATTTGTAGCACAGAGTTTATGAAAAAGTTGTTAAACTCTGTAGCAATGACCGTGGGATTCTGTACCAATTTGTTATTAATATTAAGTTCCATGTGTCCGTCATCTTTTTTGTTCTATTAGTCAGTTTGCTAATTTAATTCCAATTTTTTGCCATCTCCTTTTGCATTTTCTATAATGGTTATAAAAAAGTTTGCCTTAGCTTTCCTCAGAGTTTGTGTTACCTTATTTCTAGCAGACATAAATCTTTGTCTGTCTTTTGTTCAACCTGATTTTAGAGCTATTTTAAGAAGCTGATCTCTGGTCTTCATTAGTTGTAGACGTTCAGAGTTGAGCCATGATAAATTGATTCTTTTTCTGTTGTTTCCTTTTTTTGAAAATGCTATGATAACCTCTTTGATTTTCACGATTAAAAATTCATTGCTGTGATTTATGTCATTTGAAGAGGTGATTTCCTTCCATTCAATTTTGTTTATTGCCATTGTTATATTTTGTTGTTGGTTTTTTGGGGATTATATAATTTACTGTTACTTAATGAAATGGATTTGAAAGCTGTTTCTGTGGAAGTTTTCTTGTTGCTAATATTATATTGTGGTCAGACAGTCCTGTTAAAAGCTTATAAGTCTGGGAGATTCTTTCAGGTCTATTTGTAGAAAGTAAATCTATTTTGGTTTTTGACTGGCTTGTGACTCTGGTTGGTTTATCTATTAATTGAGTTAAGTTATAGTGATCTGTAATGATTTTTAGATTGTTTCCTGTCTTTTGAGGGTGTTATTTTGTTTTTACTGTGTGTACCCAGATTAAATGGACAGGTCGGGTACCCCCAGTGGCACAGCGCAACAACTGCACCGGTCAACTTACTGACATCCCCCGGCTATAATGAGAATTTGTACTAATCTGTATTGATCTGACAATTTAGAAGGTGGCAGACATGCGCCGAAGGAATCATGGCTGACATGGAATATAGCAAAGAAGAAGAAATCCTCATTATTATTATTCCTTTTTCCGCTTTGTGACATAATGCACGGCTCAGGAGACACACATGCAGGCCCAGGGTAGACTTAATAGCTTTATTAACAACAAGTGTGTATGAGTGTGTGTATGCGAGATGTAAATGTGTTGGTGGTGGCGTCTGTGTCAGGCACGGAGGCAGGAGGCCGTACAGCCGGACAACCCTATGGGAAAAGCAGAGGGAGAAGGTAACGGGCACCACACCAACACGGGAGATATGACAATGATCACAGGCTTACTTGGTTATGGCAGGTGGCTGGCACAGCAAGGGAGTAGCCCGGTAGACAGCGACCTGGAGCGCCCGATGCAGCAGCGAGGAGGCGGTGGCAAAAGGAAGTAGTCTGCCGCCGGGAAATCCACCTGTGCACAGGGGAGCTGATTGGAAGGAAAAGGTAAGTGGATCTTACATGTATTCTTGCTTGACGAAAGGGATTCTTTGCAGCAAGGGAAGCCAACGAAGACAGACGGCTTCAGGCCGAAGCCCAGGGCGAGGCGGCTTAAATCCCTCGCCGCTGATGAGGCGCAGGTGTGCGTGCAGCTGGCGCCACTGATGGGCGGCGAGGCGTGACAGTACTCCCCCCTCTAGCAGCGCCTCCTGGCGATGGTTTCTCCGGGTGCGCTCGGTGGAACTCAGTAATGAGGGATGGATCCAACACAAACGACGAGGGTACCCACTGCCGATGTTCAGGTCCATAGCCCTCCCAGTCCACCAAGTACTGCAACCCGTGACCCCGGCGCCGGGAGTCCAGGATGGAAGAGACAGGCCAGGCCGGATGACCATCAATCATCCGGGGCGCGGGCTGCGCAGCAGGAGGAGGGCAAAGGTGGTTGGAGACTGCCAGCTTCACCTTGGAAACGTGGAAGGTGGGATGGATGCGGAGGGAGGGGGGAATAGCCACACGCACAGCCACCGGGTTTATAATCCTGGTAATGGGATATGGGCCCATGAAACGCTGTGCCAGCTTCCTCCTCTCACCCTTTAAAATGACGTCCTGGGTTGACACGTAGACACGCTGGCCTACCTGGTAGGCTGGGGCAGGTCTTCTGTGCTGGTCTGCCGTAGATTTGTTGCGCTCCGCCGTGCGTAAAAGCGCATTGCGCGCCGACGCCCAAATGGAGTGGCACCGCCTGAGGTGCGCCCGAACTGAGGGGACAGTTACCTCACTCTCCTGCGCTGGGAACAGAGGGGGGTCGTAGCCCAGGGACGCCTTAAATGGAGACATCCCAGTGGCAGAAGAGCGGGCGGTGTTATGGGCGTACTCAACCCAGGCGAGATGGTTGCTCCAGGACGCAGGCTTGGATGTAGTGACGCAGCGGAGCGCAGCCTCCAGCTCCTGATTGGTCCGCTCACACTGCCCGTTGGTTTGGGGGTGATGGCCGGAGGAGAGGCTTACCGTGGCTCCCAGGGTGTTACAAAAGGACCTCCAAACCTCTGAGGAAAATTGGGGGCCCCGGTCCGAGACCACGTCCACCGGAATCCCGTGCAGCCTGACCACGTGTTGGATTAGGAGGTCTGCCGTCTCCAGGGCAGATGGAAGCCCTCGCAATGGGATGAAGTGCGCAGCCTTGGAGAAACGGTCAACGATGGTCAGGACAGTGTCGAAGGTGTTAGAGGTAGGGAGACCGGTGATGAAATCCAGGGCGATATGCAACCAGGGCCTGCCAGGGACGGGCAGAGGCTGGAGCAAACCCGCTGGAGGGGCATTACCTGATTTACTGGTGGCACAGACGGGGCAGGCCCGGGCATAGCGGGCAGCGTCCTTCCGCAAGCCCGGCCACCAGAAGGACCGTTGAAGTAGGTCGATCATCCGGGAGGAACCAGGGTGGCAGGTGAGCTTAGATGTGTGCAGCCAGTGGATGACCTCCCCCCGGACCGTGGACGGCACAAAAAGCCTCCCCTCCGGTCCGCCGCCAGGGTCAGGTTCCGATTCCTGCGCCTTCCGGATCTTACTTTCAATGTCCCAAGTGACGGCTCCCACGATGCATGACCTGGGTAAGATGGTGTGGACCGCGTCCTCAGACGCCTCAGGGGCAAATTGCCTAGAGAGGGCGTCAGGCAGGCCGTTCTTGGAGCCAGGCCTGAAGGTGATGTTAAAGCGGAACCTGGCGAAGAACAAGGACCATCGCGCCTGGCGGGCGTTCAGACGCTTGGCAGATCTTAAATACTCCAAGTTCTTGTGGTCAGTAAGAACCACGAACGGCAGGTCCGCCCCCTCTAGCCAGTGACGCCACTCCTGCAGCGCGAGCTTGATGGCGAGGAGCTCTCTGTCCCCCACGTCGTAGTTACGTTCCGCCGGGGACAAGCGCCGGGAGAAGAAGGCGCAGGGCCGTTTGACTCCGTCGTCAGGTGACCGCTGAGATAGAACCGCCCCCACCCCTGTGTCCGAAGCGTCCACCTCCACGATGCATTGCAGCAAGGGATTGACTTGGCTGAGGACCCGGGAGGAGGAGAACTCCGCCTTCAGCGCCTGGAAATCAGCTGCGGCCTCTTCAGTCCACCGGAACGGGTCCTTAGGGGACGTGAGGTGGGTCAGAGGGCCGACGACGGTACCAAAGTTCGGGACGAAGCGGCGGTAGAAGTTGGCAAACCCAATAAACTGTTGCACCTGTTTCCTTGATGTAGGTGTGGGCCATTCCACCACCGCTTTCACCTTCGCTGGATCCGGAAGCACCTGGTCGTGGGAGATGACGAACCCGAGGAAGGACGTGGTCTTGGCGTAAAATTCACATTTTTCAGCCTTGACGTACAACCGGTTCTCCAGCAGCCTTTGGAGGACCCGCCTCACATGGACCCGGTGCTCGTCCCTGGATCTGGAGAAGATGAGGATGTCATCCAGGTAGACGAACACAAACAGGCCGATGAAATCCCGGACGACGTCATTTATAAGGCGCTGAAAGGCGGCTGGAGCATTGGTCAACCCGAACGGCATCACCAGGTACTCGAAATGACCGTGCGGGGTACGGAAGGCTGTCTTCCACTCGTCTCCCTCCCGGATCCGGACGAGGTGGTATGCGCTGCGTAGATCCAGCTTGGTGAACCAGGTCGCCCCCTGGAGGGAGTGGAAGGCGGTGTCCATTAGTGGCAGGGTGTAGCGATCCTTCTCCGTGATGTCATTCAGGGCGCGGTAGTCAATACAAGGACGGAGGGAGCCGTCCTTCTTGCCCACGAAGAAGAATCCAGCGCCTAATGGTGATGACGAGGGACGGATGATTCCAGCACTTAGCAATTCCTTGAGATAGGAGTTCATGGCCTCCTTCTCCGGCGCAGACAGGCTGTAGAGTCGCCCTGAGGGTAAGGGTGCCCCCTGGCGGATGTTTATCGCACAGTCGTAAGGCCTGTGCGGAGGAAGAGACATCGCCTTGGACTTGCTGAATACCATACCCAGGTCGTGAAACTCCGATGGCACCAGGGTGAGATCCGGAGGCGCGGCGTCCTTGGGAGTAGGAGAAGAGGACGGGGAGCAGGCAGCGGATTGAAGGCAGGTGCTCATGCAAAAGGAACTCCACGCTGACACCCTGGCGGACTTCCAGTCCAGGACAGGGTTGTGGAGGCGGAGCCATGGGTATCCCAGGATGACGGGTGACACAGAGCTGGGTAGGACGTAGAAGGATGTTTCCTCCCGGTGGTTCCCAGAGATGATCACAGGGGCAGGGACGGTCTGGTGTGTAACTCTCCCCAGGGAGACATGGGAGAGGTTGACCAGGGCGAGAGGAGATTTGAG
Organism: Pholidichthys leucotaenia; assembly: GCA_020510985.1. Lineage (NCBI taxonomy): Eukaryota > Metazoa > Chordata > Actinopteri > Cichliformes > Pholidichthyidae > Pholidichthys > Pholidichthys leucotaenia. Next base: position 280,575,951 of record CM035838.1, on the reverse strand, counting down.
GGCTTGGCAACGGATGCCCAATCGGGTTGCCAGGCTTTGTGAAATAAAGCTTCCCTCCGCGCCCGAATCCACCAGTGCGTGGGTGAGGTGCCCAGTGGGGTTGTGACAAAACCGGATGGGCAGCTTCAATTATGAGAGGGGATTTAACGGATTGGCATCCGCGAGGCCCCCTACAGTGACTCGTGGACCTCCCCGTTTGGCTTCTGTGGACAAAGCTCCACCGTGTGTTGACTGTCTCCGCAATACATGCAGAGACCCAACTCACGGCGGCGTTGTTTCTCCGCAGGGGGGTGCTTTGTCCAGCCTGTCACCGTCGGCTCCGACTCCTCGGAGCACGACGGAGACGGCAACGCCAGGGGGCGAGCTTGGGACAGGCGCGACGAGGTACCTCGAGGGCGAGAAGAAGACGACTTCCGCTCCGAGGCACGCTCGCGCAACCTGTTATCCAGGCTGATGGCTAAGGAAGTTAGCTCCGCTAAAGTCTCCGGGATGTCCCGTCCAGCCAATTCGTCCCTCAGACCAGCACTGAGACTGCGAAGGAAGATGCCGCAGAGAGAACGTTCTCCCCAGCCAACTTCCTCCGCCGCTACCTGGAAGTCGATCGTGTAGTCAGCTGCTGACCGGCTTCCCTGCTGAAGGCTGAGAAGCCGATCGACCTGAATGCTCTCTGTTCGAGAATGATCAAAGACTTCCAGAAACAGTCTCACGAATTGGCCATAGGTGAGGGTGGCGTAACTGGGCTTCGCCATAACGGCGTAAGCCCAGGTAAGCGCTCGCCCCTCCAACAGGTTCCCTATGTAGCCAATTCGGCTATGGTCTGAGGGAAAATCTCCGGGCACACGGTGGAACACGGACTCACATTGCATAATAAACCCCCGCGCTCCGCCGAGCTTACCGCTAAAGCGGGCGGGGGTCGGAACGGGTGTGAGCCGAGTCGGTGCTGCCGGAGCAGACTGGACGGCCGCTGGAGCAGCAGGAGCCGCGCCGCCCTGACGAGCCGGGGGGAACGGCTGTTGGGGGTCCAAGCGGTCCAATCGGTTAGTGATTATGGATAATTGATTTAAAATCACCTGTTGTTGGTGGGCTATTAGGTCCACCCGAGCCTCGAGAGTGGAAAGTCGGCGTGCGAGCCCGCCGTCTGCCGAGCCGCTCTGCTGAAGCCGTACTGACATAATGCACGGCTCAGGAGACACACACGCAGGCCCAGGGTAGACTTAATAGCTTTATTAACAACAAGTGTGTATGAGTGTGTGTATGCGAGATGTAAATGTGTTGGTGGTGGCGTCTGCGTCAGGCACGGAGGCAGGAGGCCGTACAGCCGGACAACCCTATGGGAAAAGCAGAGGGAGAAGGTAACGGGCACCACACCAACACGGGAGATATGACAATGATCACAGGCTTGCTTGGTTATGGCAGGTGGCTGGCACAGCAAGGGAGTAGCCCGGTAGACAGCGACCTGGAGCGCCCGATGCAGCAGCGAGGAGGCGGTGGCAGAAGGAAGTAGTCCGCCGCCGGGAAATCCACCTGTGCACAGGGGAGCTGATTGGAAGGAAAAGGTAAGTGGATCTTACATGTATTCTTGCTTGACGAAAGGGATTCTTTGCAGCAAGGGAAGCCAACGAAGACAGACGGCTTCAGGCCGAAGCCCAGGGCGAGGCGGCTTAAATCCCTCGCCGCTGACGAGGCGCAGGTGTGCGTGCAGCTGGCGCCGCTGATGGGCGGCGAGGCGTGACACTTTGAGCTCACAGCACCAATGTGGATGCCTTCATGATCAGTCATCGCGGCAGCAATGATGACTGAAACTGCATGAAACGGCGAAAATAGCTGCGTAATACAAACGAAATTCACGTGGGATAATCATAAGCGTTTGTAGATGTGGAAGCGGGTGTAAATTACTAAGTAAATGCGATACATTAACCACAATGGACAAAAAACTGCGCCCGTGAGCGGCTGGATTCCCACAGGAAAAATGCACCAAACAGAAAAAATAGCCACGTAATACAAATGAAATTCATGTGGGATAATCATAAGAGTTTGTAGATGTGTAAGCAGGTGTAAATTACTAAGTAAATGCAAAACATTGGCAATGCTGGACAAAAACGGACCGGTCATGTGGGCGAGCGAGCCCCCCCACCCGGCAACAGGTAAGAGAAATATATGTTTTTTTGACATTTTATTGATTTTCTGGTTCATATACTTTGAAGATTAGATAAAAGCATACCCCTGTAGACAAATTGGCATAAAAAAAAACGACCATTCTTTGTGTAAATGTGTCCAAAGTCCACTTTTGACTGACTTTTGTAATTTATATAGCTGCCGTGACATTATGCTAATTAGATGCATAAATTTATTCCTATCTGAAACTTTGGATCATATTCTACATCTTTCTAATTGACAGTAAGCCATTATCTCTTATAACTTTCAAGTTATAGCCTTGGAAATCTGAACTATTTTATTGACAATTTTTTTTTTACCACTCTTGACCACTGGGGGGGGGGGGGCTTGAGTTGCATTGTCCCAGCCACCACATGGCACCTAGGGCAATTAGAGGGTTAATGGGACTACATCAATCAAAAAAGTTAGCATCTTAATGTTCCCAGCCCTAGTATTAATATTCATCACAGATGCTTTCATGGATGAGATCAACATTCCTTCACTGATATTTTTTAATACAAAAGATATAAAGATAATAGATGTTTAAGTGGAACTGTTATGCTTCAATATCATTAACATTGGCACCTACTGTATAACCATTATTTAGATATTGTTATGATTTCTCCTCTGGGACAAAGAACTGGACCCATGCACAGGCTTTCTCCTCCTTGGCATGATTTATTAAACAAAACTAAATTCCAGACAAGAGCAAAAAATAAGACATGACCAAAAACATGACATAACTTACATGACATGGCATAATATCTCCGTCGACTGCCACACCGATGGCAGTGTGCGGCGTGTCTATATAGTGCAGTAAATTAACACCACCCATGAACAATCGGTAATCAAAAACTCATCGCAGCTGTGCAGACTGAATAACAGAAGGCGTTCAACGTAAAAACCCAACCGAAAATCAAGGCAGAAGAAAACACAATATAACCATGAGAATCCAAATCATCAAAAATCAAACATAGCTGTGACCATGACAATAAAACCCAGGCAAAAACCAAAAACATTTATCTATAAATTCACAAAATCTCTGTCTGTGTGCGTATGTTTGTCTGTCTGTTCCACGCATATCTCTCGAACAGTTTGTCAGACTGGCCTCAGATTTTAAACATGGTTTCCTGAGGTTACAAGGGTGCGCATCCCCAAATGTGGAGTCGCTCAGTCAAAATATGTAATTTTTATCAATAAAAGTTTAGCCACCGCTCTGTGACCACTCTCTGTGTCCTGGCTTCAAGAAGTGTGGGCAGGGTGCTTGACTCTGTGCTCATTGGACAATACACGGCATCACGACCTGTCAGTCACCACAGTGTTCCCTGGACAAAACAAGGAAGTGAAAAATGACAAATTTGACTAGAAAAAGATAATACTGAAGATTTAATGCTTAAAAATTTATACTATAAAGTTGCCATGATTGCATAGATCTAAAGGATAATTCGGCATATGTGGAGAACATTAGGTGCGCGAGCAGACTGGGCGGAGCGTCAGTCGGCACCGGGTCTGCCAAAGAATACTGGTGTATCAACACAAAACATGCCGGGAGAAGCAGCAGCCTAACCGGGCGGACCACGGTCCTTCGCGGGGAGAAACGCCCAGCCTGCCCCAAAACGCTAATTAACTCATAAAAGATCACACAAATAAATGATCTGACAAAAAATAAACAAGCATTTCTTAAACAGTGGCTAATATTGGATGTCCCATTCATTTTCAATTATTCTGTAATTAATATTCACACTGTAGGGAGCGTGAAATGAAGAGGCTGAATTATTTCTCAATTCAGATTTATTACAACTTCACATCCCCAGCTCGCTCCCTCTGACAGGAACAACAGAGTGAGCTGCAGTAAACCCCCACATTTATACCAGGTACATCAAAGTCACAATCACACCATCATGCCATGACTCGCCGCTCATCAGCGGCGCCAGCTGCGCGCACACCTGCATCTCGTCAGCGGCGAGGTATTTAACCCACTCTGCCCTGGGCTTCGGCCTGAAGCCGTCTCTCTACTTCGGCATCTCTTGCTACAACGGAACTCTCGCCTACGAGCAAGATAATCTGGGTAAGCTCCCCTTACCTCCTTTCCTCCAGCCTTCTCCCCTGTGCACAGGTGGATTCCCCGGCGGCGGACTTCCCCATCTCGCCGCTGCCTCCTCGCTGCTGCTACAGGCACTACAGGTCGCTGTCTCCCGGGCTCCGCCCTTGCCGACGCCAGCCACCTGTCCTAACCAAGTAAGCCAGCAAAACCGTTATTATCCTCTGTATTGGTGTGGTGCCCGTTACCCTTCTCCCTCTGCTTCCTCCCATAGGGTTGTCCGGCTGAACGGCTTCCTGCCCCCGTGCCTGACGCAGACGCCACCACCAATACATCCTTATTCTACAGACACGCAGTCACACATCCCTGTTGTTAATAAAGCTATTAAATCTACCCTGAGCCTGCGTGTGTGTCTCCTGAGCCGTGCGTTATGTCACATCAAGTCAAATCCCCCTATTCACAATACATCTCTTCCGAGTCCTTCAGCCGTCCTGTCTGACCCCAGGAGGTCAGGAAGTCCTTTCAGGATCTCGCCCCCGGTCTTCTGTCCTCCTTCCATGTCCATAGGGGGTCCAGACGTATTGTCCATCTGAGGCGTGAAGTCAATCCACACATGTAAGCTTTAAACATCCTTCTTGTGCTCAAACATATGCAGTTACAAATATGTGAGCTACATAACCCCCCCCCCCCCAAACACCAAAGAATGGGCAATATAGCCTATGTCACACCACCATGACAGAATCAGAAAAGGCAATACAACATATTTCACACCATCGTAACAGCATCGACAGCGCAGCCTAAGCACTTTGACACATTACACATCAGTCTGCACGTAGTCTAGGTTTCAACCGCCTTCCAAACCTGCTGTAAACAGGTTTCACGGTCCGTGTGGCGCCGTCCTGCGGCGAATCTGTTAATTGAGGGAGAGAATGGTTATTTGATCCCTGCGGGGGCTCTAGGGCACGTTCCCTGGGGGGTCTGCCTCGTCGAGGTGCTCTCGCCAGCTGTACAGACTCGTCACTCAACACAAAGGCAGGTTTTAGTCTGTCAATGCTAATTGTTTCTTTTCTGCCTCCCAAATCCAGCACAAAATGCTTCTCCCCGGTCTCCAGCACTCTAAATGGACCGTCATATGGTGGGCGGAGGCTGTGTTACTGAGCCTCGTGCCTGACAAAAACAAACTCCGCATTTTTCAGAGCTTTGGGAACAAAAACGCGCGGGAAAGTGTGATGAGCGGGGCCCGGAAGCATGTCCGCTCCCATGCCGATCAGTGGTCCACGCGCCGGGGGGTGCCCCGGCGCCGTATGGGATGGTAGGAACTCACCGGGCAGCCTGAGCGGTTGCGCAAAAACTAATTCAGCGGGGGAGGCATTTAAGTCCTCCTTGGGCGACGAACGCAACCCCAATAAAACCCATGGTAGTTTGTTCACCCAATCTGCATCCGTAAGCGACGCTCTGAGGGCTGCCTTCAAAGACCTGTGAAAACGCTCGCATAAACCGTTAGTCTGTGGGTGATAAGCGGTAGTGCGGTGGATTGTCGCTCCTAAGCTGCTGGCCATCGCTGACCACAGTTCAGACACAAATTGAGGTCCCCTATAGGACGTAATGTCCAACAGGACCCTGAAACGAGCTACCCAGGCCGTTAAAAAAGCGCGAGCCACCTCTGCCGCTGTGGTCGCCGTTAGCGGGACCACTTCCGGCCAGCATGTGGTTCGGTCCACCATCGTCAAAAGATGTGTGAACCCCTGCGACGGCGGTAGGGGGCCCACGAGGTCTACATGCACATGATCAAATTTCTTAGTCGGAATGTGGAACGGTTCTAAGGGGGCTTTCGTGTGCCTGTGGATTTTGGCCCGCTGGCAAGCCATGCAGGCTCTTGCCCACTCTTTCACGTGCTTGCGCAGGCTCGGCCAAACAAACTTCTCCGCTACCATTTTCACAGAAGCGCGTACTCCTGGGTGCGCCAGGGAGTGAACCGAGTCAAAAACGCGACGACGCCACTCGGCAGGTACCACCGGGCGCGGTTGCCCGGTAGATACATCGCAGATTAGGGGGGGCGAACCGGTTTGTAGACTCCTGCTCTCCAGCCTTAACCCTGTTGGTCCAGACTGGAGCGCGCGCATGTCCGCGTCTCTACCCTGCTCCGCTGCCATGGCTGCATAATCTATCCCCACGTGAACCGGGGCCGCGTGCGCTTCCGAGCTGCTACTCTGCCCTGCGGCTGCAGTAGTATAATCTGCTTCCGCGCGGACAGGCGCTGTTACTGCGCGCGAGAGACAGTCCGCCACTACATTTAGTTTACCTGCCATATGCTGAATGTCACTGGTAAATTCCGAAATTGCGGCCAGCTGTCTCTGCTGCCGTCCCGACCACGGCTCTGAAATTTTGGCCATAGCAAAAGTGAGCGACTTGTGGTCGACAAATGCGGTGAAACGCTGACCTTCCAGCCAGAACTGGAAATGGCGAATGGCCAGATAAGATAAGATAAGCCTTTATTAGTCCCACAATGGGGAAATGATGGAGCGCTTAAAAAGATGGAGCGCTAGCAGCTCCCTGTCAAACACGCTGTATTTCCGCTCAGCTTCGCGCAAGGATCTGCTAAAAAAAGCCAGCGGCTGCCACACCCCAGCGACCTGCTGTTCCACAATGGCTCCTATGGCCACCTCTGACGCGTCCGTGGTGAGCGTTATGCGGGCTGATGGGTCTGGGTGAGCCAGCAGTGCTGCATCTGCAAGTGCCTTTTTAACCCCCGTGAATGCGCGCTCCCGCTCCGGGGACCACTCGACCATATTGGAGGGCTTCTGTTTTTTAAGCGCGCCGTATAGTGGTTGCATGAGCTGCGCTGCGTGGGGTATGAAATGGTTATAAAAATTTACCATTCCCAAAAACTCTTGTAACGCTTTGACCGTTTGTGGCCGAGGAAACTCTGCCACTGCGCGTACTTTGTCCAGTAGAGGGACTGCCCCCTCTGGGGAGACGCGATGCCCCAAAAAATCGATCTGCGCCACGCCAAACTGGCACTTGGCCGGATTAATTATTAACCCGTGCTCCCCCAACCTCTGAAAAACTGTCTTGAGGTGTTTTTCGTGTTCTTCCTCGGAGGTGCTAGCGACCAAAATGTCGTCGAGGTAGATGAACACAAAAGGGAGATCGCGTAACACCGCATCCATCATGCGTTGGAAGGTTTGCGCAGCGCCTTTCAGGCCAAACGGCATGCGTAAAAACTCGAAAAGTCCAAACGGGGTTATTACCGCTGTTTTGGGAATGTCCTCGGTTCGGACCGGGACCTGATGATAGCCGCGGACCAGGTCTGTCTTAGAAAAAATGCGCGCCCTCGCCAGGTGCACCGAGAAATCCTGGATGTGTGGGATGGGGTAGTGGTCATGCGCTGTGGCATTGTTTAGCCTGCGGTAATCACCACAAGGTCTCCACGAGCCGTCAGCCTTAGGGACCATATGCAGTGGGGAGACCCATGGGCTCTTCGAACGGCGAGTTATGCCCAACCTTTCCAGGTTGGCGAACTCCTCGCGCGCAATGGAGAGTTTAGCTGCATCCAAGCGCCGAGCCTTCGCGAAAACTGGCGGGCCAGCTGTGGTGATAAAGTGCTCCACTCAGTGTTTCGCAACCGTAGCTGAAAAAGTGGGAACTGTGAGTGCTGGAAACTGGGTGCGGAGAGTGTGGAATTTACCGCCTGCTGTTGCGACGTTGGTCTGAACTGGTGGCGGGGACACTCAAGCTGCACAGGGGATAGAATAAAACGAGAGTGCATTAACCAGGTGTCTATTAGCAAGATCAACTAACAAACCATGTGAGCACAGAAAATCAGCGCCTAACATGTTGAAACTCACCGCCGCTAAAATGAAAGTCCATTCATAGGTGCGGCCGTGTAAGGACAGGCGCAGAGTCCTTTCCCCGAAGGTGTTGATGCTCGAGCCGTTTGCCGCCGTTGCCCCGTTTCCGCGGGGGCCTGCCTGCCGGTCAGCGTAGGTCGAGGTGATGAAACTCACTTGGGCTCCAGTGTCCACGAGGAAGTGCCGCCCGGAGCTCGCATCTGTCAGATAGAGCAGCTTGTTTTTTTCGCCGAGAGTCGAAGCTGCTAACGACCCCCGGTCCTGGCGTTTCCCTGGTTCTTGTAGTTGCATGGCGGTACACATCTGCCCGCCTTCTCTGCGAAACGTCGATGGTAAAAGCAGAGGCCATCCCCTCCGCTGCCTTGGGACCGCGCCGCTGCCATCGTTGGTGGGGTGGCTTCCGCTGCCTCCGGATTTCCACTGCCCCCGGTAGCTGCGCCGAGGTCTGCTGCTGCCGCGGAGGTCGTCTGTTCGCCGCAGGCGTCGAGGAGCCGCTGCGCCTCTCTGGCCAGCGCGCGGAAGTCTCGCCGGGTCACACAATGCATGTTGGATAGGGTTCCCCTCATGTGTGTTGGGAGGGTCCTCAAGAAGATATGTTTGAACAGAAATTCGTCATTTTCTGTATCCCTCAGCTGCAGCATGTCCTCCATAAGGTCGACCGGCCTGCGTCCTCCTCGGTCGCGCAGGTCCAGGAGCCTCCTAGCCCTCTCTTCGGCTGAGGGCATGAAACACTCGATGAGGGCAGCCTTTAACTCGCCGTACTTGTCGTCAGCGGGTGGCTGCTGCACCAGGCTCCGCACGCATCGAGCTGTGCGGTTGTCAAGTTTTGCGATGACATGGTGAAACTTGGTGTCATCTGCTGTTATTCCCCCGAGGGCAAACTGCGATTCAGCGTGAAGGAACCACGAGTGCGGGTCGTCTTGCCAGAACTCAGGGAGTTTAATCGAGACAGCCCTCGTATGAGCGGTCTCCGACGAATCTGGGCCAGGGGAATCGCTTCTCGGCATCTCATGTCTTTGGTCACCAATGTAGGGAGCGTGAAATGAAGAGGCTGAATTATTTCTCAGTTCAGATTTATTACAACTTCACATCCCCAGCTCGCTCTCTCTGACAGGAACAAGAGAGTGAGCTGCAGTAAACCCCCACATTTATACCAGGTACATCAAAGTCACAATCACACCATCAAGTCAAATCCCCCTATTCACAATACATCTCTTCCGAGTCCTTCAGCCGTCCTGTCTGACCCCAGGAGGTCAGGAAGTCCTTTCAGGATCTCGCCCCCGGTCTTCTGTCCTCCTTCCATGTCCATAGGGGGTCCAGACGCATTGTCTATCTGAGGCGTGAGGTCAATCCACACATGTAAGCTTTAAACATCCTTCTTGTGCTTAAACATATGCAGTTACAAATATGTGAGCTACAACACAATCAATTAAATCTCCCTTCAGTCCCTTTCATGTTTGTCAAAGTCTAACGTGTGATTGCCTACATATAGGCTACACCTCTGTATTCCACTTTCAAACACGGCTTACACGACGACCTGGCTCAAAGGCATGCTAACTGATGGCGATAAAAAAGTTATTTTCAATAAAGTGAAGAAAAGGTAATGCATGAAGTGTGCTTTTGGCCTGAGGCTGATTTATCATGGAAAACAGCTGAGCTCTGTGGTTCCAGTGATCAGCTAATTGGATCCACCTTTTTTTTTCCAAAGGTAAAAAAAAAAACAAAAAACATGGGGGAAGGCCCTACAACATTTGCTCCACGAATGCGGGACATATCAGCCATAGGCTGGATAAATTTTCAGCATGGGGCACATATGTTTTCCAGTTTATAAAATTTTTCACCGGGTCTGAGGTGTGTGTGAAAAAAATGTGTTTTGGATAAGGTTTAGAGGGTCAAAAATGTGATTGTTTAGGCAGAATAATAATAAATAATCTTCTTGCATCAATAAAAACAAACGCTTATAATAGAGCCTTGGCGCTCACATTGTGAGTCTTTGCCAGTCACGCCCTCAAGGTTCACATCACTGGCCTCAGTATCGCCCCAGTGTGACAATAAAAGCACAGCCTCAATCTTAGCATTAAAGTTTTAAAAAACCTTTTAATAACAAAATATTGCTAAAATATAAACTGATGGATTACAATGGGTCTAAAATATTTGTAAATGTGTCCTGTTATAGTACTGCATGAGTTTATTGACGATACACAGAAGAAATTCAATATTTCACTGAACAGTGACATAAACTAAAATAATTATAACTCCCATTCCCCAAAGTGAAGATACATTATTATGAATATAAGTGATGAAAGATCAGACAAATAAGTGATCTGACAAACAAATAAACAAGGGATCTGAAACAGTCGCTAATATTGGATGTCCCATTAATTTTCAATATTTAGGTATTTTGTAATTAATATTCACACAATCAAATAAATCTTAGTGCCATTTACTCCCTTTCATATTTGTCAAAGTCTAACATGTGATTGCCTACATACAGGCTACACCTCTTTACTTTCAAACACAGCCTACATTTGGGCCTGGAAAGCCTGATTGGGAAACCTGTTTCAGACAGGAATACTTGGTTCTACCGGCATGCACTGGTGACAATAATAACAAAGATAATCCAAACATGAACTAAAAGCAAGGCCAGGGCTTGATTCCAGACAGACAAAAACAAAACACAAATGTGACCATGAAAACATAATATTAATAAACAGGACTATAATGACTAAACTAAAGCTAAAATAACAAGATACAACTCAGAAGATAAACATAGCAAAGAAAAAATAAATGGCAAACTCGAGAGCATAATTAAAGACAAAACCATGAACATCAAATTCAATAACTAAACTAAGGTGGGGAAAAATACAGAAAATAACCAAATAAACTTACAGCGTGAGCATGGTTCCTGAACCATGCTCAGCATCCTGACAGATATACAGTAAAGTATATCTGTATAAAGTATATTTTTCTCTCCCGGCGCCACACGAGTAGGCTGCCCTTTGCAACAGCGGCTCAATTCCGAGTCTTTTTCCCCTCCTATCTCTTTTTGATCCGTCTTTTTCACTCCACTTATATCACGGACACACAGATCATCCCAAATGTCTCCTGAGCAGGTGGACGGAGCCACTGTTTATAGCAGGATACGATACAGCAGGGAAGAGCTGCTAGCATTCAACCGCCACCCGGTCCCATTGGAAAAACTCGACATACCGAGAGAACTGAGGCGAAAACGCCGCGGCTGCCGGGCTGGAGTAAGGCGGAGGACAAAAAATATAAGGTACAGACCCTCCCTTCCATCTATTGTCATGGGAAATGTACGGTCGTTACTGGGAAAGGTAGATGAGCTAGCGGCTATCTGCCGTTACGATAGCACATATTGGGAGTGCTCTCTCCTTTTGTTTTCTGAGACGTGGCTAACTGAACTAGCAGCAGATGTTAACATTGAGCTGGAGGGTTTCCACATGATACGGGCAGACCGAACACCAGACAGTGGCAAAGCAAGGGGCGGTGGAGTGATAATGTATGTTAACAACAACTGGTGCAGACCAGGACATATCACTGTTAAACAACGACACTGCAGCAAAGACATTGAGTTGCTAGCTGTTAGCATGCGGCCTACATATCTCCCGAGAGAACACTCACACGTGATCTGCATTGTTGTTTATGCAAATCCGACGGCGAACGCTGGGACAGCGTGTGACGTCATCCATTCAGTAACCAGCAGGCTGCAGACAGAACACCCAGATGCTCTTCTCCTCATCTCAGGCGATTTCAACCATGCTTCACTATCTCCCATTCTACCCACGTTCACCCAGTATGTCACATGCCACACTAGAGACAATAAAACACTGGACTTATTCTACGCAAACACTAAGGAGGCGTACACCTCATCACAACTCCCCCCACTCGGGAGATCGGATCACAACTTGGTTCATCTCCGGCCGGTGTACAAACCCCTAGTGCACAGACAACCTCCGGCCATGCACACTGTGGAGTTATGGTCTGAGGAGACAATGGACACTCTAAAGGGCTGTTTTGAAGCCACCGCCTGGAAGCAGCTCTGCGATCCACATGGTGAGGACATCGATGGCCTCATTCACACCTTCACAGGCTACCTCAGCTTCTGTGTGGACAAATCCGTTCCCACCAAGACCATACGGCATCACTCAAACAACAAACCCTGGATCAACCCTGAGATAAAAACACTTCTGAGAGAGAAGAAGAGGATCTTCAGGTCGGGGAATAGGGAGATGCTGAAGTCTGTACAGAGGGAGCTGAGGAGAATGATCAGAGTAGGCAAGGACAGCTTCAGGAAGAAGATGGAGGACAAGCTGCAACAGAGCGACATCAGCGGGGTCTGGAGAAACCTCAAAACCATCTCTGGGCTCCAGAATACCTCCCCCCAGGCCACGGGGGGCAGGGAGTGGGCGAACAACCTGAATCTGTTTTTCAATAGGTTTGACCAACCGCCCTCCCCCCTGTCTGCACAACAACCACTGCTGCCTCTAAAGAAATCAAGTCCTGCTGCCCACTCCCCACTCCACCAACACCCCCCCACTCCCAACACACAGCCCCCCATCCTGACCCTGACCAGGACCCAGGTGAGGCCGGAGCTGAGGAAGATCAAGGCGAGGAAGGCGTCGGGACCGGACGGCATCAGCGCAAAGCTCCTCAAGTCCTGTGCAGACCAGCTGTGTGGGATTGTGACGTATATCTTCAACATGAGCCTGAAACTGGGGAGGGTACCACAGCTGTGGAAAACATCTTGTGTGGTACCTGTACCAAAAACTTCCCACCCCAAAGACCTGAACAGCTACAGACCGGTGGCCTTGACGTCCCACTTGATGAAGACCCTGGAGAGACTGCTCCTTGCTCACCTCCGCCCCCTGGTGGAACCAGCGATGGACCCACTCCAGTTCGCCTACCAGCATGGCATTGGGGTGGAGGATGCGGTGATCTTCCTCCTTCACCGTTCTCTGTCCCACCTGGAGAAGCCCGGGAATATGGTGAGGATCATGTTCTTTGACTTCTCCAGTGCTTTCAACACCATCCAACCGATGATCCTGAAGGACAAGCTGCTGCGCGCAGGGGTGGACCAGCACCTGTCATCATGGATCCTGGACTACCTCACGAACCGGCCTCAGTTTGTGAGAACCCGGGACTTTGTGTCCGACACGATCATCGGTAGCACGGGGGCCCCCCAGGGAACGGTGCTGGCTCCCTTCCTGTTCACTCTTTATACTGCGGACTTCTCACACAACACAACACACAGCCATCTACAGAAGTTCTCTGATGACTCTGTGATCGTTGGCCTCATCTCCAATGGAGATGAAGCTGAGTACAGAGGGCTTATCCAGGACTTCATGGACTGGTGCCATCGGAACTGCCTCCAGATCAACGCGAGGAAAACTAAGGAGCTGGTGGTGGACTGCCGCAGGCATGGGCAACCCCTCACAGCACCAGTAAATATACAGGGAACAGACATCGAGATGGTGACATCCTATAAGTACCTGGGTGTTCATCTGAACAATAAACTAGACTGGTCACACAATACTGATGCACTCTACAAGAAGGGACAGCGCAGGCTGTTCCTGCTGAGGAGACTCAGGTCTTTTGGTGTACAAGGCGCGCTGCTGAAGACATTCTATGACACGGTGGTGGCATCAGCCATCACTTTTGGAGTGGTCTGCTGGGGCAGTGGCATTACTGCAGCCGATAGGAAGAGACTGAACAAACTGATCAAGAAAGCTAGCTCTGTCCTGGGGCAGTGCCTTGATCCGGTGGAGGAGATAGGAGAGAGAAGGACAGTGGCTAAACTGTCATCTCTGCTGGAGTCCGAGTTCCACCCTATGCAGGACATACTGAATGCACTGAGGAGCTCATTTAGCAGCAGACTACATCATCCCAGGTGCACAACCGAGAGGTTTCGCAGGTCCTTCCTACCAACGGCTGTCAGACTGTACAACCTAAGCAGGGCTGCTCGCAGAGATAGCAAAAAGACGGAATAAACTAATAGTTTTTTGAATGCAAAAGATGCAATAGACTTACACAATGGTCCCCTCCGGCATACAACTGGGAAAATACCGGTCGCTATGGAGAGTGAAAATATGTATGGGCACATAATCATACCATGTAGGATAACTAAGTAGACGGTTGTGCTGTTTCATCCCATCTAGCAACAATGCTCTGCACTGTGTGTGTTTATATATTTACATATTTATTCCATCTAGCTACAATGCTCCGCACTGGGTGTGTTTATGTTTATATATCTATATATTTATTCCATCTAGCTACAATGCTCCGCACTGTGTGTTTATATATCTACATATTATTCCATCTAGCTACATTGCTCCGCACTGTGTGTTTACATATTCATATATTTATTCCATCCAGCTACAACGCTCTGCGCTGTGTGTCTGTGTGTGTGTATATATATATTTTATAGTAATATGTACATATGTATATTAGCTGCTCTTGCTTGCTTGTTTTTTTTTTCTTGCCTTCTGATTGTTGCTCTGAGTGTTGCTATCCCTGTGCTGTTGCAATCCTGGAATTTCCCCATTGTGGGACTAATAAAGGCTTATCTTATCTTATCTTATCTTATCTTATCTTAAAGACTGACACAGGTCACACTGTTGTTGACAAAATTAATTTACATATTATACATGTTTATAAACAGTTTATAATAGACCAAGCTGAATGAGACTTGTCTATACTTCGTCATGCAAAGAGCAAGGTCAGTGCTATTATAGGACTAGGTGGTCCAATCCTGTGTAGCCAGCATTATCTTGGAGTTCATGTGCATGGGGAAAATACTGCTGGGATGTAGTGAGGTGTGTAAAGTGTCATAGGGGCCATCAGGTGGGAACCGTCCTTCCTTAAGTGTTTCAATGACAAGCCCACTACACCTCCAGAGGGTGCATCGGCAATATCTGGCATCCCAGAAGTGCCCCCTCTTTGCCTTACCTCCCTTTATTGTTGATATTGCTGTTGTTTTGGGGCCCAGATGGTGTCTCTCCCCTTTATCCAAAGCCAACGACTAGCCCGTTCGGTAGCATTGGAGAGGGCTTTGATGGCTTGCCTCTGAACTCTCCCCTGAATGCCCATGCCCTTCAGCAGCCTGATGGTTGACTGGCCCACAAATCCTCTGCAGCTGACCTCAACTGGGCAAACTCTGGCCTTCCAGCCATGTTGACCAGCGTCAGTTACTAGCTCAGCATACTTTAGACTCTTGCGTTCGTGGGCTTCCTCAACTGTCTCTTCCCAGGGCACTGTCAGCTCTACTAAGAAGGCAGTTCACAGTGAGGATGACCAAAGCGCGATATCAGGTCTGAGACTTGCTGTAATTATCTCAGTTGGGAAGCACAGCTATTGATTCAAATCTACTGACATCTTTCAATCCCATCCTCTGTCTAGCTGGCCCACGTAATGTGGGGATGTTTCAACTTTGCTCAGCACCATGCCTGGCCTGACAAACGTAGTAGATGCTGCAGGATGAAAAAAGGGAGGAGGTTGGGCGTTGATAGCTGTCTGCCTGTTTTCCAAGGCAGCTACAAGGCATTTGAACACTTGATTATGTCGCCATGTATAGCAACCTTGTGTCAGACTTGCTTTGCAGCCTACCAGAATGTGTTTTAGGTTGGCAGACAATGCACAGAGTGTGCATTTAGGGTCCTCACCATACCACTGGTTAAGACTGAAACCAGACAATCACTAACGGACTAGCTCATTCTGGCCTGACAAAATCAACCTAGGAGTGCTCAGATCTCCTGACCATTGACCTTGACCTTAAGCACAGTCTAGACTAGGCCTATTCAATTGGCAGCCCACGGGCCACACGCGGCCCAGAACCAACCTCTGAGTGGCCCAAGCTCAGTCTGTGGTCCAGCCAGAGAAACAAAGGCCTACACGTTTCACAAAATTGTAGAAATCCATTAATTACTACAGACAGTAAATGCAACACTCAGCGTAGCATAGCAACTGTCAACCCACAATGCAGCGCATTGGTTTTGAATTGTGAGTTCTATGACTGTGGCTGAAGGTACGTGTCCACCTAGGTGTGCGTCTTCATGCTTCCCATTCATTGTCTATATAGCACGCCCTGCATGCACTCTGGTAGTGCGGCGTCAAGAAACCCGAGCCGTCGCTTGGAGGTACCTGCTCCTCCTCCTGAATTCTCGTTCAGATCTGTAATACGCAAATGAGGAGCAGGTGCATGGAGCTGATTGCTTCACGGAGCTTTTAAAATAGTAGTTGTAAGTAAAGTAAACACATCCAGTATTTGGCAACTACACATTTATTTCTCACTTTCCACTGACTTTATATGTATTTGCACCACCTGTTCGCGTTTGGTCTGAAGGCACACATGTGATTGTCACCTCTGAAGCATAAAATTGACGATGAAAGTCGTCGGTTTAACCTTGCCTGGAACTGATATGTGTGTGTAATGGAATGTGTAGTTACAGTATAAAAAGAGGTTCCTCCATCCAGTATAAAAAGAGGTGAACTCCATCCACCCATCATATCACCCCGATTCTGCAGTACCTCCATTGGCTCCCCACCAAACACCGCATTGACTATAAAATCCTCCTCCTCACTTACAAAGCCCTCCATGGCCTCGCCCTGCCATACCTGGCTGCAACTCCTCTCTGTCCATACACCATCCAGAACTCTTAGATCATCAACTACCATCAACCTCATTGTCCCTCCTGCACGCATGACCACCATGGGCCTCCGATCATTCAGCTGCACCGCCCCCCGCCTCTGGAACTCCCTCCCACCGGACCTCAGGAACATAAACTCACTTTCTACCTTCAAATCCCACCTCAAGACTTTTCTGTTCACTAAGGCCTATTCTTTGTGATCCTTGTACTTGTGATGTGTTTTTAATGTGTTTTATTGATTGTTTTATTTTTGTAAGGCGTCCTTGAGTGCCTTGAAAGGCGCCTTAAATAAACTGTATTATTATTATTATTATTATTATTATTACTCACATGTGGTGATTTAAAACAAAACAAACCACAGTAGTGAATGTGCAATGTTTGTTAATGTTATCAATCTTTTCTTGGGGGGTTTGTGCACTGAAGTGTTTGACAGTTCATTTTTTATTCAACTAAATGCACTTTGTGATGTGTCAAGGTCAGTTATGACCAGGGTGTAATATATTTTATTTCAAAAGGGAAACAAATGTTAATGCTACTAACAGTGCACACTGAGTTTTTACGCACTTTGAGATACACTATGTCTGAGTAAGATGTGACCAAAATGGTTATTTACAGATTTTTTTTCATTCTATTTAATTAATTGTTGTTCAAGAGGAAAAATATTTCTACTATTTCAAGTTCTGCTCAATCCCAATACTGTGTTTTTATGTACTTTTGATGTGCCTTTGTCATGTGCCAAGCACACATTTAAAAGCAAGCCAATGAATAAAAAATGCATATTTTTGTCCTGTTGATCTGTGTTGGTTTGAAATTTGTCATGTTCAACAGATCGCTGAACATGTGCAGCCCAGTTACACGTCTTGATTTCAAATTGTGGCCCAAATGATTTTGCAATTGAATAGCCCTGGTCTAGATGCAGACCCACTTGAGGATCATTGTGCATGAGAACTTCGGGGCAATTGCCCAGGAGGAGTAACAATTTTCATAAAATCATAAATGTCTAAATCTGGAGCTCAATCTAGATGCAGACAAACCTGAGGATCATTTGGCATGAACTGGGTGAGAATCAGGGTAACTGCCTAAGGGGAGTACTGACTTTCCTTAAAACACATAAATGCCCAGATCTCCTGACCTCTGACCTTGACATTGTCCTTGAACGCAATCTAGACGCAAACCCATTGGAGGATCATTGTGAGTGAATTTGGTCACCATTGGGGCAACTGACTAGGAGGAGTAGCGATTCTTGTGAAATGTGGACAGAAGGACAGACGGACAGACAGACGCGGTGTCATCACATTAGCTCCTTTTGGCTTAGATGAGCTAAAAATGCTTAATAAAGGAGGATGCAGCAGCTTCAGGCAGAGCTCAGAATCAGTTGAGCTATTTGTGAACAGCTCACTTCAATATCGACCCCACCACCACCACCAAACAAGTTTTATTTTATTGTGGCCTGAGCAGAAAAGTTTGGAAAGAGCATTCACTCACTATCATAACTGCCTCAGCAAAGGAGGTGATAAATAAAGCTTTACATGAATTTGTTAAAAGTTGAATACACAGAACGAATAAAAAATGGTTGTCTGTTTGTGTTTTATTTTTGTTTCCAATCATTTATTATAGTAACAGACTGAGCAATCTGAGCAAAGATCCTATAACATCCAGTAAATAAAATCTATTAAAAAATTCCTGAATCATGATGGATCACCCCAAAATCAAACAGATCGATCTCTGTTCCATTACATCACCTAAAAATTTAGTGAAAATCCATTTATGACTTTCTGAGTTATGCCGTTAACACATACATGCACAGACACACAAACAAATGAACAAATGAACAAAGCCAAAAACATTAATCTCCCTTGGTGGAGGTTAGAGATTAAAAATACTAGCCTTGAGTAGAATAATAGAAAAGAAATTCACAGCTCCACTCATAAATCTTTTTTCTGTTATAATTAAGTGTGAGCAGATAAATAAAAAGAGATGGAAAAAATATTCATGTGAATGACTTGACACAAATTGAGTTGTCGGCATGAACTGACCCACAAAATTCCACTAATTATTCGCCGCAGAAGAAAATAAATCCCAAAACTTCAGCAAATATTATAAGCTCTACAAAGCCAACTCACACAAGCAAGAAAAACCTTTATAAATTCCCTTAAAATGAAAGAGGGAAAATTAATAAGATACTGTGCTGTGATGTTTGTGTTGATTTCGTTCTGGGTTTAATTAACTAACCTGCTTTGGCTCATACATCACTGACATAAATGTGCCATTCTATGAGTATTTTATTAATGCTAATTAACACTAATAGTTATTGGAAAACAAGAGCTGCATGAAATGAATATTTGGTGCATGTGTTAACTTTTCCATCTGCCATTGTAACATGTAACTACCCGACGGACGGAGAGACTTTATAATCAGAAGCAGCTGTAAGACCTCATGTATCCTAATCCTAACGAAGCTCAACTACAACTCCATAATCCTGAGGTTTAAATGAGATGAGACTACAACAAACAAGAAAAAAGGGAAAAGAAAACACCACCTCTCGCTGCAGCTTTGAAGTGGGAACTGGATCAAATCCCCATACGAAGCAAACTGTCTTTCTTTCCCACCAACTTAAAAGGGATCAAAAACTGTCTTTCCTAAAAATAACAATCTCTCTTCATCGCAATCTATTCTCTATGGGGAGGCACACACCAAGGACCTTTATTTTCTTCTATACAACAAAGTTCTGGATGTGCAGCTTCTCAAACAACCTATCTGTTTAAACTTCTGCTTTGAATGCAAAAAAAATAAATAAATAAAAATGCAATAAACTGTATATTAGAGGGTCATTCTACTATGACAAAACAAAATCCTCAAGCATATGCTCCTTGTAATGAAACCTATCCATCCATCCATCCATCCATCCATCTTCTACCGCTTTTCCGGAGGTCTGGGTCGCGGAGGCAATAGTTCAAGCAGAGAAGCCCAGACTTCCCTCTCCCCAGCCACCTGCTCCAGCTCTTCAGAGGGGATACCAAGGCGTTCCCAGACCAGCTGGGAGACATAGTCTCTCTACCGAGTCCTGGGTCTGCCCCGGGGTCTCCTCCCAGTGGGACGTGCCTGAAACACCTCAAGTGGGAGGCGTCCAGGAGGCATCCTAATCAGATGCCCATACCACCTCAACTGACTCCTTTCAATGTGGAGGAGCAGCAGTTCTACTCTGAGCCTCTCCCGGATGACTGAGCTCCTCACCCTATCTCTGAGGGTGAGTCCAGTAATCCTACAGAGAAAGCTCATTTCAGCCGCTTGTATCCGTGATCTTGTTCTTTCGGTCATTACCCAAAGCTCATGACCATAGGTGAGAGTAGGAACGTAGATTGATTGGTAAATTGACAGCTTTGCCTTAGAACTCAGCTCCCTCTTCACCACAACAGACCGGTACAACGTCCGCATCACTGCAGATGCTGCTCCAATCCGTCTGTCAATCTCTCGCTCCATTTTCCCCTCACTCGTGAATAAGACCTCAAGATACTTGAACTTCTCCACTTGGGGCAGGAACCTGTCCCCAACCCAGAGAGGACAATCCACCTTTTTTCCGGCTGAGGACCATGGACTCGGACTTGGAGGTGCTGATTCTCATCCCAGCCGCTTCACACTCAGCGGCAAACCGTCCCAGCAAGAGCTGTAGGTCATTGCTGGATGAAGCCAACAGGACAACATCATCTGCAAACAACAGAGATGAGATCCTGTGGTCACCAAGCATGACACCCTCCATTCCCTGGCTTCACCTGTAATGAAAACTAGAATGCACTCAATTGAGATGCAGACCCACAAATTTTGCAGTCCTTTAGATTTAAAACCTTGACCTTTGATCTTGTGATTCCAAAACCAAAGTCACAATTCAGGGTCATAGGGTGAACGTGTGTACAAAGCTTGATGACCTGAACTTTACTTGTTTTTTAATAATAGGCCACAGGGAATGCAAAGCTTGACCTTTGACCCTTTTTTTTTGTCTTGTCCAGCAGCTTGGCAAGTAAAACGAATATCTGTTTGCCTTATTGTGCCAATCACATTTACTTTGCCAATAAGAGCTCTGCTCGTATTTGAAATATGCTGTATATGGGGGGGGGGGGGGGTGTCATAGTGGTCAAATTTGACCAAATGTGGTTTATTTTTCAACCGCAGGGATCCAAGTGCTGCAACACCGACCGAAGGATGTGTGTGGAGCAAAAAGGAGACTATGCTGAAAAATAAACCACACTTGGTCAAATTTGACCACTATGAACTTTTCAGACCCCCCCCCCCCCAGTATATAGTTTTTATAGACTCATCTTGCTGTATAATAACTTTAATACTTTATTTAAACTGTTGTACTTATGCTGGACCTGACAGGTGAAATGGGGGAGGGGATTGAAGGGATATGAAGTGGTCGCAAGGAGTGGGGTGAGGGGGTGGGGTGGGAGAGAGAAAGAAAGAAAAACAAAGAGAGAGAAAACATAAGAAACAACTGCTGCTTCTTTGACCTTTTGACCCCAAACCCATAGTCAGAGGTCAGGGTGTCAGGGTGAACCTCAGTACAAAGTTTGTTGACCCTAGCGTTCTTTGTTGAGCTATAGTGTATATGGCATTCTGATCTTGACAGTTGACCTTTTGACCCCAAAAGTATAGCCATAGGTGCTAGTCCCAAGCTCAATCTATGTACCAAGTTTGGTGGTCATAGACTCATTCCCTGTTGAGATAGAGCATGGACATAGCCGACCGGTTATGCCCAGCGGTTGGTGCCAGACAGCACCATCTGCTTTCTCCACGTAGGTGTGGGTAATAAAAGCATCTAAAAAGAATGCATGCTGGAGAGAATTGGGGGGAGAGTCATAAAATTATTCACGTCACATAGCTTGGCGCCAGTAAGCAATCAAATAATAAGTCATTATGTCAAAAGAGCGCATTAAGCACTAAAGTTTATGAGTTTTGCACTTTTTTCTCTCCATTACTAGTGAATGTGGCGGGCAGAGACGGCTAATGAAGGGCTCTTCTTTGCTTAGACTGGCCTAAATGTGCTTCAGCGCTACAGACAGTATGATAAGAGATGTTACATAAGGAAATAAATCAACTGCTCATCCACCCACAAACCCATCCAACCCACACAGGGCTATACAATGGTTGGATACTTTAGTTTAATACATACATGCACACACAGTGGGACAATGGTGTGTACTTTATGTAATGTTATGACAACCCAACTTCCTAAAAAGCTGGGACAAAATAGAAATAAATACAAGATGCAAAGTAGCCTTCTGGGAAACAACTGGTGCCAGTCAAATTCACATTTAAGATTCACTGGCATTGTGATATAAAGAGTTTGGTGATATGGCTCTAAGTTCTCTGTTAATCCTTCGCTGTGTTTTGTGATATAATGAGAAACTGCAACACAGATCACAGTGGCTCAGCGGTTAGATCTACTGCCTCACAGTAACTTCTATCAGTGTTTTTCTTCTAACCTCTAGTCATGGGCTGATAAAATACAGAGCAACAATTTTGTCTGGGGGAAAATGCAAAGACACAAAATATATTCGATCCTTAAAATGAAAGCAAAACAGCCAGATTATAAAATAAATTGATATGTCCATATTGATAAGATCATAGTTTTTTCTTTATATTTTATGTCTTTTAAAATTAATTCTGTATTTACTGATTAATGAAAGACTAAAGCCCAGTTAAAGCAATGGAAGTATTATAACCAACCACCTACGAAGAAGGTACAGTATGTGCCCAACCCTTGGTGGGCGCAGTTATGGTCACAGTCTTTTAGGACCAGCATGAAGCATTGATGGTGGATTTCCTGGCAAAGGGTACCATAACTACTGAGACTTTCTACACTTTAACTGCTGCAGAAACTGTAGAAGACCATCAAAACTGAGAGGTGTGGCATGCTGACCAAAAGTGTCCACCTTTGGCAAGATAACAGCCCAGTTCACAGCTTGCACGTTGGTCATGGTGGAGGTCTCCACAGCTGCATAAAGTGATGGGAGAAGTGTGTGACCCTTGGTGGTACCTACAGTGGTGTGAAAAAGTGTTTGCCCCCTTCCTGACTTCTCATTTTTTTGTATGTCACACTTAAATGTTTCAAATCATCAGACAAACTTAAATATTAGACAAAGATAACACGAGTAAACACAAAATGCAGTTTTTAAATGAAGGTGTTTATTATTAAGGGTAAAAGAATCCAAACCTACATGGCCCTGTGTGAAAAAGTGATCCCCACCCCCGTTAAAACATAAATTAACTGTGGTTTATCACATCTTTGGAAAGCTGAGTTCAATTTCTCTAGCCACACCCAGGTCCGATTACTGCCACAGCTGCTCTCAATCAAGAAATCACTTAAATAGGACCTGCCTGACAAGTAGACCAAAAGATCCTCAAAAGCTAGACATCATGCTGCAATCCAAAGAAATTCAGGAACAAATGAGAAACAAAGTAATTGAAATCTATCATTCCGGAAAAGGTTATAAAGCTATTTCTAAAGCTTTGGGACTCCAGCGAACTACAGTGAGAGTCATTATCCACAAATCGTGAAAACATGGAACAGTGGTGAACCTTCCCAGGAGTGGCTGGCCCACCAAAATTACCCCAAGAGCACAGTGACGACTCATCCAAGAGGTCACAAAGAACCCCACAACAAGATCCAAAGAACTGCAGGCCTCACTTGCCTCAGTTAAGATCAGTGCTCATAACTCCACCATAAGAAAGACACTGGGCAAAAATGGCCTGCATGCACGGTGGCGCAGTGGTTTAGCACTGTGGCAGCACAGTTTTACCCTCGGCCGGGGGACCGCGGGGATCATGAGATCGTGGGTTCGATCCCAGCCCCCGACCAACAGTGAGCTGTGTGGAGTTTGCATGTTCTCCCCGTGTTGCGCGGGTTTACTCCGGGATTTCTCCGGTTTCCTCCCGCATACCAAAAACATGTAGGTTTAGGGCGCTCGTGCACACAGCGACCAGCAGCCGGTGGCTTGTCACCAAACTGCAAACCAAATCTACCTACGGGTACAAATAAGTAACAAAAAAAAAAAAAAAAAAAAAAAAAAAAATGCCAGAGTTCCAAGATGAAAACCCCTGCTGAGTAAAAAGAGCATAAAGGCTCATCTCAATTTTGCCAGGAAACATCTTGATGATCCCCAAGACTTTTGGGAAAACACTCTGTGGACTAACGAGACAAAAGTTGAACTTTCTGGAAGGTGTGTGTCCCATTACGTCCGGTGTAAAAGTAACATAGCATTATGATTATGGATCACAATATAAATATACTCTGTCTCATAGAAACATGGCTACACCCCGATGACTTTGTTAGTATCAATGAGCCCCCCCCCCCCCCCCCCAGCTATGGTAATATTCATATTCCTAGAAACACTGGGTGAGGTGGTGGTGTTGGGGTAATATATGAATCCACATTACCAATGAACCCTCAGCCTAAGCTAAACTCAAATTATAACTCTTTTGAATGCTGATGTACATGTGATTTCTTAGTTTTTGATTTGCAATAAATTTGCAAAAATCTCAAAAAAATTCTTTTTCACATTGTCATTATGGTGTGTCGTGTAGAATTTTGAGGAAAAAAATGAATTTAATCCATTTTGGAAGAAGGCTGTAACATAACAAAATGTGGAAAAAGTGAAGCGCAGTGAATACTTTCCAGATGCACTGTAGAGAAAGACTAATAACTGCCAAGTTTCATTCCTCTCAGTCCAATGGGAAATGAGTCAAGGGAAATCATTAATGAACAGCCAAGTATGTATTTATTGGTGTAGTAAATGTGTGACATTTTTCTTGAAAGTTCAAACTTTTTTCTAATAAATTTGCCATCTTTTTCTTTTAAATACACACATTTTTTTTCTCTATTTGTTCATGGTTTTACCCCTGGCAGAATGCTTTCCTCCCAGCTCCCTAATATTTTTGTTTTTCAGTTCATTTTCTGTTCATAAAATTACTTCCTTTTAGTGAATTGCTCACTTGCTTCCATTCATTTATCATGGTCCCTGAAACTGACCATAACACTTCTTATACATAACACTTCATGGTCACATTCTGAAGAAATACAACCTACTAAGTTTCAAAAGCTTCAAAATTTTTAAATACATTTGCACTGTATGCAAAGTATTTAATGGACTCGCACCATCACCACTAAAAAAATCATCAAACTAAAATCAGAAAATGGCACATCTACTAGAACCACAGCCAGAAGACACGGTGAGGTACCATTCAGATGTACCACCTTTGGTTAATCAGTTTTATCAGTCAAGGGCACCAACATATGGAACGATGTACCCTCTACAATAAGAGAACAGCTTACATATGGCACTTTCAAAACACATTTCAAACACTGGCTCAAATCAAATCAACATTGTGATCACTGAAACTAACCACATTTTGTCTCACAAAGCATGATGCATATACAGTATGTATGTATCATGCTGTTTGAGTTTGTAAGGTTTATATGCGGTGCATGCCTACATATACATATGTAGACATGCACCACATCTTTATTTTTATCTTATTTATTCTGTTCTATAATATTGTTGTGTTTGGCCCTCATATGGTGTATTGAATGTACCTTTTAAGTTGAATGCTTGTTTTCTCTTTCACCCATTAGTCGGTCCCCAAAGGCTTGGTCTCCTCCAGGTGGCAGGAGTAGACCAACCCTTCTGGAAGGAATTGTTTACTTGCTCATACTGTATATACATATTTATTGGTAAACATACTACATACTGACTTTTACATCCTACCCCAACTATGCACTTTACCTAAGCAAATAAGCACTTTGCAAACTCTGCACTTTATAAATCCAACTGCTGCTATATTTAAATGTGTATCATCTGTATTGTCTGTCAGAATGTGTATTCCCTGTCTTGTGTTGTTGTCTAAATCACTGTACTTATATGTAATGTATTTTTGTCCTTTCACCTGCCAAAGGGACTCCAAATGAAAATTAGCTTCTGCTAACTTTGACACATTTTGTCACAAACCCCTGTGCGCCATATCACGGTGCATGAGTGAGAGAATGAAAAACCCAATTGCAGGAGTAAAGAGTGCCATGTTTATTAAAGTTCACAAAAATACCAAGTGTCACGGGGATGAGACGCCGTTCCATCCGGCGCTCAGACCGTGTTCACTCAGTCCTTTCTGTGGCAGCGTCTCAGCGGGCTTCCAGCTGTCAGTTACGGGATAGCTGGAGCCCAATTAACTCTCATCAGCTGAGGCGCTGCTGATTAGTATAAGAAGGAGCAGTTCCGATCACTCGGGGCTGCGACTTAAGCACACTGAAGGCTGGAACCCCTATGCCCGGTGCCAGCTCTCTACTCATCTTGCTGCATTACTCGTGAGTGTTACCCTGTATGAGTATTTGTGCCTTTTGGTCTACGAGGCCGTGTTCCTTATCCCCCGTCCCTTATTATTAATAAACATCGCAACTCACTGGCTCGCCCTCGGCTCTCTTTGTGTGGCTCGCGAGGGCCACACGTAACAGTAAGTCGCAGCCAGACGAGTTGCCGGCGGCCGTGAGTTGTTAGTGGACTTGTACCTTCCAGTCTGGGTGTCAGCGCTTTTAGCATGCCGTCTCCCAGGAGTCGCGTTCGGCGCCAGGGCGACAAGCTGACGTGCATCTTGGAGGATGTCGACGGGACGCTCTTCACCGCCACCCTGTACGACACCTCCAACGTGAGACGTTGGCATCTGGACTATGCTGAGAATCTCCTGGACAGTCTCCCTCGCTATTCCTACCATCCTGAGGTCTGCGCCAGGAGGGACGCCATCGCTGCACAGCGAGAGGAGCTCCGAGGGTTGGAAGGAAATCCCGGCAGGAAGCCGAAGAGGAGGAGATGTCGCCCCTCGCTTCGGGATCCCGTTCCTGTCTCTACTCCAGCCCGGGAGTTCGCGCCATCCAGAGGGCTTTCCCCGTTCAGCATGACGTCACTCGAGATTCCCCCGGAGGATCTGCAGCTGACAGCTGTTAAGGTCCGGGACCGAGTGGCTGCTGCGAGCTCCGCTGTGCACCCGTCTACCATCATGAGGCATGTGGTGGCGGCGGTAAGGTTGGTGGAGAGGAGTCGAGGGCTACGAGACTACCCCGAGTTCAACGCCCTCCTTGCCTCGGTCTCTGCTCAGGAGCGGCGATTCCCGGGTCTCTCCTTCGTTTCGCCCCCTGGGAATAGCTGTCGTCACATCGCCGAATCGTCTCAGCACGAACCCCGTCTGGATCCAGTTCCGGGCTGTCACAAGGTCCCTTCCTCCCACGCAGCTGCCACCTCTACGCCTCGTCAGAGAAGAGATTTCACAGCCTCGCCTCCTGAGCCACTCCCTTCCGCTGTCATGCCAGCACTTCAGGGCCGGTTCATCTCGGCTGTCACCCCCTCCTCCTCGACGCGCTCCCCGACTGCTGTGTGCGCCTGGAATCCCGGCCTGGCGAGCCCTCTCCTGGAGACAACACGAGTGGCTCCCCGATGTCCTCTCAGGGGGTCCTCCGTTACCGCCCGGCGGGGAGAGGGAGAAGCAACGTCCACTGCAGCAGGCACCATCCAGCCTCCAGGAGACAGGCAAGTCCCAGTTTGTTCACATCTACTTAGTGATTTGCTCTGTCAAACTCCTGGAGGTGGAGTTCGGGGTTCGCAGCTCCCCAGACTCCCACCACCTGCTGTAGCCTGTGTAGCCTGGTTCTGCTCCAGCGGTGTCTGACGTGGTTTCGCCTGAGGCCCAATCGGGGTCCGACATGGGTTCTGCTCCAGTGGTGTCCGACGTGGGTTCGCTCGAGGCCCAATCGGGGTGCGACGTGGGTTCTGCACCAGTGGTGTCCAGGTCCGGTGAGGGGATTGCTGATCCTCTGCCGTCTGTCGTTGGGTCTTCTCGTCATCAGTTCTTCCCCATGCCTCTTCCACCGGGGTCCGTGTGGGCCTTCCCCTCTTCCCTACGGGCCTGGTGGTTGAGCGATGCGGGTCAGCCGCCGGAGGGCCTGCCATGCCCGTTCGGCTCGCTCTTGCGGCCGCCCGACCCGCTAGACTTTCGGTTTGGAGATCTGGTTCGGCCTCCCGATGGACTGTGTTTTCTGGCCTGGGGTTTGGATAGGCCCCCGTAACTGTTTCCTTCACCCCTCGCTAGCGGAATGGACGCTGGGTGCGGGGAGACCCCCCGAACTGAATGTCTCCTGCTGTGCTTATATCTGGGTGGGTACAGCTAAGTTATTATTTTTTCCGCATTTAGCGTGATTTTTTTTGTGTGTGTGTGTGTGGGTTTCCCCTCCTGTGTGAGGGATGGCCATATGGTTATTTTTCGCCCTTGGGAGTTCCCCTTTTATTTTGGGGACCCCGGGGTTGATTTCGTTTTTTGACCTGTTTATGGTTTATGGGGGTATTGTGGTTCTGTTTTTTTTTTCCCTGTGTGTTGGGCCATTATTTCCGCTATTATTCTCTGCCGGTATGGGTTTTTTTTTGTGTTCTTGTCGTATTTTTATGGAGTATATTGTTTAGGTTTTCCCTTTGTACTCTATATTGGTTACTGCCTGTTTTCTTTCCCTTCTCTGGGTTTTTTTTTCTTTTTTGTTATATTTTATGGGGTATTGTGTTTGGGTGTTCCCTGGTTTTCTATATTGGTTTTTTGCCTGTTTTCTGTCCCTTCTCTGGTTTTTTTTCTCCTTGTTGTATTTTGTGGTGTATATTGTTTGGGGTTTTTTTTCCCTTGTATTTGTTATTGGTTCATTTTCTGTTTTCTTTCTTTTCTCCGGGTTTTTTCCCATGTTGTATTTTATGGTGTATATTGTTTGGGTTCTTCCCCCTTACTCGATATTGGTTTGTTGTCTGTTTTTCCCTTTTTCTGGGTTTTTTTTTTCTTATTTTACGGAGTATTGTGTTTGGGTTCCATTGGTACTCTGTATTAGGTTTTGTCGTTTTGGTTTTTTTTGTTGTTTTTTTTCTCTTCTCCCCTCTGATTCTCTCCCTCCTGACCTGCACCCCATCCACCCACCCTAGGTGGGGGGGGTGGGGGGGGTCTTGGATGGTATGGGTCGTTCGTAGTCCGACCGTGAGGGGGGGGGGCTGTGTCTCGGGGATGAGACGCCGTTCCATCCGGCGCTCAGACCGTGTTCACTCAGTCCTTTCTGGGGCAGCGTCTCAGCGGGCTTCCAGCTGTCAGTTACGGGAAGGCTGGCGCCCAATTAACTCTCACCAGCTGAGGCGCTGCTGATTAGTATAAGAAGGAGCAGTTCCGATCACTCGGGGCTGCAACTTAAGCACACTGAAGGCTGGAACCCCTATGCCCGGTGCTAGCTCTCTACTCATCTTGCTGCATTACTTGTGAGTGTTATCCGCTGTGAGTATTTGTGCCTTGGAACCCCTATGCCCGGTGCCAGCTCTCTACTCATCTTGCTGCATTACTCGTGAGTGTTACCCCGTATAAGTATTTGTGCCTTTTGGTCTACGAGGCCATGTTCCTTATCCCCCGTCCCTTATTATTAAAAACATCGCAACTCACTGGCTCGCCCTCGGCTCTCTTTGTGTGGCTCGCGAGGGCCACACGTAACACCAAGTCCAATAATCACCAAGTTCAGTTCAGTTAACCACACAAAATACGGAGAGGTATAATGACAGGATCTGGCCTCCAAACAAACAGGGCGCCAGCCGAATGCTCTACAGACTGGTCCAAAATGGAGCCTAGTGCTACAGGGCTGCATAAGCACAAAAAAGAAAGGCAGTCAGCCTAGTGCTGCAGGGCTGCTATGCACAGGAGAAAAGGCGAAGAAAGACACTTACAAGGCTGGGGCTGATCCGGGGCGCAACATGCGGTCTGGAGGGCGAGAATGGAAAGCAGGGCCAGCCGAATCACCAAGGGAAATAATCCAAGTGGAGTGATTTGCTGGAGCACAACGAAAGTAATGGAGAATACACAGGGAGAACCAACTGCCGCGTATAGAGGCGAATGCCCCGACAATCTCTTTCCCCTGGAGTGGCAAACGAATACTCCTGAAGCTAACAAGGAAAGAGATTGCCGGTGTGAGAATGCGTGAGCAGAACTGATTGGCACCAGGTGTGTGAGAGGGCATGTAAGAGCATGTGAATGAAGCGTGTGCATGTGTGTGTGCGTGTGGTGTGTGCATGTGTGTGAACACCCGTAACCGTGCAGCTGATGGCACTTGACAGGAAGAGGGGGCGTGCCAGAGCTGTCAGGAGGAAACTAGGGCAAATAACAATAAGTCAGAACCGGATTCATGACAGCCCCCCCCCCCAGGGGTGGATACCAGACACCCCAGTACCATCAGCCAAAAAAGAAGGGAAACAGCACCCCTCAAATGAACCCCTCCCTCCCAGCAACAAACACTAACC
The DNA here is from genome assembly GCA_020510985.1 of Pholidichthys leucotaenia. NCBI lineage: Eukaryota > Metazoa > Chordata > Actinopteri > Cichliformes > Pholidichthyidae > Pholidichthys > Pholidichthys leucotaenia. The sequence continues at coordinate 280,545,899 of CM035838.1, read as the reverse complement.
CAGGGTGGGAGGTGGGGGAAAACCGGTTAAGAGGGAAGCAACCAGTGAAAACACAATTAGTACAAAAACAGAACAAAGAACAACACCTTCTAACGAACCCCCAACCTGGAGCACTAACCCCCCTCTCCTGAAATCCTAAATTCGGGGGGTCGACCAGAGTCCCAGGCTCGCAGCATGGTGAGGAGTGGCAGATCGGGTGGCCTGCCCAAGTCCCAAGTCCAGCAGGCGGCCCATGGGATAGTGTCCGGCAGCCTGCCCGAGTCGATAGACCACCCGACCCATAAACCAAGTCCCTCGGGTGGCTGACCAGCGTGGTGGAGCCACCAGGACTTGCGAGGAAGGCGGAGAGGCAGCCTCCATGCTTGGGAACATCGGCGGCCAGGCCAAGGAACAGGAGCCCCTCTGCCGTTCCAGGCTAGGAGCAGGGGCACCGTAGCACCCGCGATGGTCCCTGTCTGGGATGTGGCTGCACCCACGATGGTCCCGGTCTGGGATATGGCTGCATCCATGATGGTCCCGGTCTGGGACATGGCTGCAATGGCGGTGGACTCCAGATGGGGCTCTGCTGCACCAGCGGTGGACTCCAGCTGGCGCTCTGCTGCACTGGTGGTGGACCCAGCTGAGGCTCTGCTGCACCTGCAGTGGGCTCCGGTTGGAGCACCGTTGCACCTGTGGTGACCCCCATCAGGGGCCTCATTGCTCCCGCGATGGCCTCCCCAGCGAGGGAGGTGATGCTCCTCATGTCCTCAGGAGTTGACCCCGATCCTCGATTGCCTCCAACAGCTCTCCGGTGACCCTGGCTGGAGGATCCGAGCTCGAAGGGAGAAAAAGAAAAACCGGGTCAGGGTCACCCGCATCGGCGGAGCCCGGTGTGGCGGTCCCGAGGGCTACTGTGAGCTGCTCCGGGTCCACCTCACTATGAGTCGAGCAGTGTGACATTAATATTGAAATTTCTGACATAATGGAGCACACTTGCCTGAACTCTGACTCCACCGCCGTCCAGGACTCCGGCGATGCAGGGTGTGTGGGTTCCTCCAGTCCATCGGGTACTTCATCCCCGTCGGCCTCCTCTGAGAAAGCTGGACCCGCCTCGTCATCTGTGGGTGGCCCAGGTGGTGGCTGCTCCTCTCCGGCGACCCTAGGATGGAGCTCGAAGGGGATAGGAGAGGGAGAGTGATTAGGGTCGCCGGCAGCGGCAGAGCCCGGCGAGGGGGGTCCAGATGCGGCTGGGGGCCACACTCGATTCCCCTCCCCAAAAGCCAGGCAAGATCCCTCCACCATCAACAATTGAACTACAGGAGAGACTACTTGCCTGTGCTTAAGCTCTACCACCATCCAGGACTCCGACGACGACGACGCCCCGGGTCCCATTGGCTGGAGGTCCGGTCCGGAGGATGACTCCACTGCGGTGGCCCACGCAGTGGGCGTGACGACGGTAGCAGGAGTGGAACTCTTGTGCGCCGTCCTCCACACCTCCGATTCCTCTGGCGTGGCAGCCGTGGATGACTCCTTCACTGGCACAGGGGCTCGACCCTCCTGGTCCTCCGGCTCCTCTTCCCCCGAGTGACCTGGATCTGGGACCGATGGGCTTGTGGGGACACATAGAAAAGAGTCCGTGAAACCAGGCACGAGAGCACTATATGCTGCTGGGGTGGAGAACTCAGGGGACTGCACACCCTGAGTCTCCTTGCCAGGAGGCAGGCAAGATTGACCACTGACTGTGGAAATCAAATGAAAAGAAACTTGCCTGTTCTCCTGGAACTGGAGGTCCCCAGTGGCCTCCAAGACGTCCTCTCTGCTTTCCTGGCGTTCCTCGTCGGGTTGCGGCTCCTCCTCCCTTGGGGAAAGTTCTATCAGTCTTTCAGCCATCTCCGGGAAGAGCCACGGCTTCACCTCCAAGATGAGGTCCGTTTCTGCCAGGAGAGCCCGCCTACGTTCCTCCATCTCCTCCCGTGACGGGGCGGAGCATAGCCAGGAGCGGGAAGGTGAGGCTGCAGTATGTGAGACTGGATGCTTCTTACTGCGGGGCTTCCTCCCTCTCCTCCACTTGGGTGACACAGGGATGAGGTAATCCGGGACGCAGAGCACTGTGCCGGGCAGCGGGTCACCCACGCAGAGAGACTCTGTCTTCTCCGGAGAGGGAGGCAGAGTAGCTGCGGAGAGTTCGAGTGCTGGGGGATCCTCATCCAGCTCATCCTCCATCCGGCAGTCGAGCTGGGCCAGTTTCTGCTCCTCCTTCACCCGGTGTTCTTCCTTCACCCAGTGACCCAGCAGAGTGAACAGGGCCAATCACTCCTCCTCCGTCGAGTCCGTGGATTGGGTAGACACGAGGGCGGGAACCCTTTCTGCTGGAGAAGCATGTCCTCGTGTCTCTCTTGCAGCGCTCCACCTCCGTCTTCCTCCGACGGGAGCGCTTCTTCTGGTGAGAGGCCGGCTCCAATCGTGGAGAGGCATCCTTCGACTCCACGTCAGGGATGGGAAGGATGACGGAGAGGATGGCGTCTACCCTATGGATTACCCGGAGGTGAGAATAGCGCCGCTCAAAGTCCTCCGCGGCGAGTCGTGCCCACTCCCAGTCCTCGGGAAACTGAGACCACTGAAAGGCGAAGCCCGCCTTCTCCAGCAAATCCTGGGCTTCCAGCTCCTCGTCCGTCCAGATCATAGTGCCAACATACGAGGAGAAAAGGGAGAAGGGGGAAAAAACCCCACAACTTTACTCCGCTGTTTTTTTTTATGGTTGGGGCATTCTGTCACAAACCCCCGTGCGCCATAACACAGCGCATGAGTGAGAGAATGAAAAATCCAATCGCAGGAGTAGAGAGTGCCATGTTTATTAAAGTTCACAAAAATACCAAGTCCAATAATCACCAAGTTCAGTTCAGTTAACCACACAAAATACGGAGAGGTGTAATGACAGGATCTGGCCACCAAACAAACAGGGCGCCAGCCGAATGCACTACAGACTGGTCCAAAATGGAGCCTAGTGCTACAGGGCTGCGTAAGCACAAAAAGGAAAGGCAGTCAGCCTAGTGCTGCAGGGCTGTGTAAGCACAAAAAGGAAAGGCAGTCAGCCTAGTGCTGCAGGGCTGCTATGCACAGAAGAAAAGGCGAAGAAAGACACTTACAAGGCTGGGGCTGATCCGGGGCACAACACGCAGTCTGGAGGGCGAGGATGGAAAGCAGGACCAGCCGAATCACCAAGGGAAATAATCCGAGTGGAGTGACGGGCTGAAGCACAACGAAGGTAATGGAGAATACACGGGGAGAACCAACTGCTGCGTATAGAGGCGAATGCCCCGACAATCTCTTTCCCCTGGAACGGCAAACAAATACTCCTGAAGCTAACGAGGAAAGAGATTGCAGGTGTGAGAATGCGTGGGCAGAACTGATTGGCACCAGGTGTGAGAGAGGGCATTAAGAGTGTGTGAATGAAGCGTGTGCATGTGTGTGTGCGTGTGGTGTGTGTATGTGTGTGAACACCTGTGACTGTGCAGCTGATGGCACATGACAGGAGGAGGGGATATGCCAGAGCTGACAGGAGGAAACTAGGGCAAATAATAACAATAAGTCAGAACACACATTTATGTTTGTTTTTTACTGATATTCATTAATGTGCACTGTCCCTTTTAAATAAATAAATAAACAAATACCACTTCTGTCCACCACTTCTGTCCAGGGTGTACCCTGCCTCTCGCCCAAAGATGCTGGGATAGGCTCCAGCCCCCCCGCGACCCGAAAAGGATTAAGCGGAAGAAGATGAATGAATGAATGAACGAAATAAACAAATTATAGTGCATCACATCAAATCAAATCAAATCAAACTTTATTGTCATATTGCTGTACATACAACTGTAGTGCAGGCAAGATGAAATTGCATTTCTCTTGGCATCCATAAAAATAGAAGCAGCATGATTTAAGACACACTCCCACATAGCTCCACCCCCCACCCCCACCCCCCATCCATTCACACATCCCTGAGACATACTTGGGGGGGGGGGGACTAACTAACTATAATATACAAATACTAGAAAAGCACTCGGAGAGCGCAGACCTCCGCCAAGGGCCGCAGTTCCCCCCATACAGTCTTCAGATTCCTTGATCATGAAAACATATGACAAGCAGTGGTTCAGTAGTTATTCACGAAAATGGCATTTTCCGTAATGGCGGCCACAGTTCCTCCCATACAGTGTTTGTGTGTATGTTTTCAGATTCCTTGACCATGAAAACATATGACTAGCAATTGGATTGACAATGATAGGATTAGTGGTTCAGTAGTTATTCACGAAAATGGCATTTTCCGTAATGGCGGCCACAGTTCCCCCCATACAGTGTTTGTGTGTACGTTTTCAGATTCCTTGACAATGAAAACATATGACAAGCAATTAGATTCACAATTGTAGGATTAGTGGTTCAGTAGTTATTGACGAAAATGGCATTTTCTGTAATGGCGGTTTAGCGCCACAGTTCCCCCCATACAGTGTTTGTGTGTACGATTTCAGATTCCTTGACCATGAAAACATATGACAAGCAATTGGATTCACAATGATAGGAATAGTGGTTCAGTAGTTATTGACGAAAGTGGCATTTTCCGTAATGGCGGTTTAGCGCTACAGTTCCCCCCATACAGTGTTTGTGTGTACGTTTTCAGATTCCTTGACCATGAAAACATATGACTAGCAATTGGATTGACAATGATAGGATTAGTGGTTCAGTAGTTATTCTTGAAAATGGCCTTTTCCGTAATGGCGGCCACAGTTCCCCCCATACAGTGTTTGTGTGTACGTTTTCAGATTCCTTGACCATGAAAACATATGACAAGCAGTTGGATTCACAACAATTGGATTGACAATGATAGGATTAGTGGTTTAGTAGTTATTCACGAAAATGGCATTCACGAAAATGGCATTTTCCGTAATGGCGGCCACAGTTCCCCCCATACAGTGTTTGTGTGTACGTTTTCAGATTCTTTGACCATGAAAACATATGACAAGCAATAGGATTCACATTGATAGGATTAGTGGTTCAGTAGTTATTGACGAAAATGGCATTTTCCGTAATGGCGGTTTAGCGCCACAGTTCCCCCCATACAGTGTTTGTGTGTACGTTTTCAGATTCCTTGACCATGAAAACATATGACAAGCAATTGGATTCACAATGATAGGATTAGTGGTTCAGTAGTTATTGACGAAAATGGCATTTTCTGTAATGGTGGTTTAGGCCACAGTTCCTCCCATACAGTGTTTGTGTGTATGTTTTCAGATTCCTTGACCATGAAAACATATGACTAGCAATTGGATTGACAATGATAGGATTAGTGGTTCAGTAGTTATTCACGAAAATGGCATTTTCCGTAATGGCGGCCACAGTTCCCCCCATACAGTGTTTGTGTGTACGTTTTCAGATTCCTTGACCATGAAAACATATGACAAGCAATTAGATTCACAATTGTAGGATTAGTGGTTCAGTAGTTATTGATGAAAATGGCATTTTCTGTAATGGCGGTTTAGCGCCACAGTACCCCCCATACAGTGTTTGTGTGTATGATTTCAGATTCCTTGACCATGAAAACATATGACAAGCAATTGGATTCACAATGATAGGAATAGTGGTTCAGTAGTTATTGACGAAAGTGGCATTTTCCGTAATGGCGGTTTAGCGCTACAGTTCCCCCCATACAGTGTTTGTGTGTACGTTTTCAGATTCCTTGACCATGAAAACATATGACTTGCAATTGGATTGACAATGATAGGATTAGTGGTTCAGTAGTTATTCTTGAAAATGGCCTTTTCCGTAATGGCGGCCACAGTTCCCCCCATACAGTGTTTGTGTGTACGTTTTCAGATTCCTTGACCATGAAAACATATGACAAGCAGTTGGATTCACAACAATTGGATTGACAATGATAGGATTAGTGGTTTAGTAGTTATTCACGAAAATGGCATTCACGAAAATGGCATTTTCCGTAATGGCGGCCACAGTTCCCCCCATACAGTGTTTGTGTGTACGTTTTCAGATTCTTTGACCATGAAAACATATGACAAGCAATAGGATTCACATTGATAGGATTAGTGGTTCAGTAGTTATTGACGAAAATGGCATTTTCCGTAATGGCGGTTTAGCGCCACAGTTCCCCCCATACAGTGTTTGTGTGTACGTTTTCAGATTCCTTGACCATGAAAACATATGACAAGCAATTGGATTCACAATGATAGGATTAGTGGTTCAGTAGTTATTGACGAAAATGGCATTTTCTGTAATGGCGGTTTAGTGCTACAGTTCCCCCCATACAGTGTTTGTGTGTACGTTTTCAGATTCCTTGACCATGAAAACATATGACTAGCAATTGGATTGACAATGATAGGATTAGTGGTTCAGTAGTTATTGACGAAAATGGCATTTTCCGTAATGGCGGTTTAGTGCCACAGTTCCCCCCATACAGTGTTTGTGTGTACGTTTTCAGATTCCTTGACCATGAAAACATATGACTAGCAATTGGATTCACAACAATTGGATTGACAATGATAGGATTAGTGGTTTAGTAGTTATTCACGAAAATGGCATTTTGCGTAATGGCGGTTTTCTTGTGGACGGTGATCCGGATCACCACCAAAATCTAATCATCTGTAGGATACCCCATTTCTGACAATCTGTGAAAATTTCATGAAAATCTGTCCATAACTTTTTGAGTTATCTTGCTAACAAACAGACAAACAAACAGACAAACAAACAGACAAACAGACAAACCAACGCCGATGATCGCATAACCTCCCCCTTTGGTGGAGGTAAATATACAAAATGTCCATAGGTGCAGTAGTGTGTATGAGAGATTCCGGGTCAACTGTTCAGCATCCTGACAGCTTGTGGAAGGAAGCTGTTGATCAGTCTGGTGGTTCTGCCTCTGATGCTCCGGAATCGTTTACCAGATGGAAGAAGTTCAAAGTGTTTATGCAGAGGGTGAGAACGGTCCTTGACAATGTTCAGTGCCCTGCTCCTACAACGGTTCTGAAAAAGTTCTTGGACAGAGGGGAGGGAGACTCCAATTACCCTCTCAGCCCCCTTGACTGTCCTCTGCAGGGCTTTTTTGTCTGACATACTGCAGCTGGAGTACCATGTAGCAATGCAGTACGTCAGAACACTCCACCACACCTCTGTAGAAGGTCCTGAGGATGCAGATGGGGAGAGAGGCCTGTTTGAGTTTCCTCAAGAAGTGCAGTCTCTGCTGAGTCCGCTTCCTGATCTCCAAGGAATTCTTGCTCCAGGTCAGGTCCTGCGAGATCTGCACTCCGAGGAACTTGATGTTCTCTACTCTCTCCACTAAACGGCCGCCGATGCTGAGGGGGACGTGCTCAGGCTGTGACCGCCGGAAGTCGATAATCATCTCCTTCGTTTTGTCCACGTTGAGCACCAGATTGTTCTCCCTGCACCAGCCCTCCAGGTCTCTCACTTCTTCCCTGTACATTGATTCCTCATCCCTCTGAATGCAAACTTAATAATCTGGTTCCCCTCGTGTCTGGATACACAGTCATGTGTTAGAAGTGTAAACAACAGTGGACTGAGTACACAGCCTTGAGGGGATCCGGTGCTCAGCGTGACAGAGTTGGAGATGTTGTTTCCAACCCGGACAGACTGAGGTCTCTCAGTCAGGAAATCCAGGATCCAGAGACATGTGGCGATGTTCAGACCAAGAAGGAGTAATTTCTCCATCAGTCTCTGGGGAATAATGGTATTGAATGCTGAACTGAAATCAATGTACAGGAGTCTGGCGTAGGTGTCTTTCTGGTCCAGGTGGGTGATGACAGAGTGTAGGGTGGTGACTATAGCATCCTCTGTGGAGCGGTTTGAACGATATGCAAACTGGAGCGGGTCGTGTGATGCAGGGAGGCAGGCTGTAATGTGTGGTTTGCATACTGTACCTGTCATTGTAATGCATGATGGCGGCGCGTGCACAACGTGAGGCTCAGCGTCTTCTCAGATTTTGTGGATTAGCAGTGTTATTTCTGAGCTTTTGGACATTGGATTACAAAATAACGATAACGATCTTTTTATCAGCAACCTACATCTCATCCCTGAGCTCCGGAGAACACCCGATGCTAGGCAAGTTACCCGGCCGACCGGAAGTGTTCACAGGCGGCGTAGAGACCGTAAACAAAGGCGGGGGAAGCGCGGAGGGCTAAGAGCTAAGTTAAAGCTAACACCACACCGGCTTTCTCTACCCAGCATTTTCTTCACTAATGTACGGTCACTGGCGAACAAAATGGATGAGCTACGGCTTCGGATCACCAACAATAAGAAACCTATGAACTGCAATATCATGATTTTCACGGAAACATGGTTACACAGTGGAATACCCGACAATGCTATCGAGCTAGCCGGACTACACACTCTCCTGGCAGACAGAGCAGCTGATGACTCCAGTAAGACCAGAGGTGGGGGAGTGTGCATTTATATTAACAAGGCTTGGTGCACAAAACCCTGTCACTGTTGGGAGACACTGCTCAGCTAACCTGGAGTTTCTCATGGTTAAATGTAGACCTTTCTATCTGCCACGGGAGTTCACTTGCACCATCATAACAGCTGCTTATATCTCTCCAGATGCTAATGCTAAGCTTGCTATGAAAGAACTGCATGCAGCTATTAGCAAACAACAAACTGCACACCCAGAGGCAGCATTTATTGTTGTGGGTGATTTTAACCACTCTAACCTCAAGACAGTGCTTCCTAAATTCTACCAGCATGTCTCCTGTCACACAAGAGGGGACAAAACACTGGACCACGTTTACACCAATATTGTGGGAGCCTACATAGCAACTCCCCTCCCCCACCTAGGTCAGTCTGATCACCCATCTTTGTTCCTCACCCCCAAGTATGTACCGCTGTAGGTGAAGCCATCAGTGAGGACCATCAAAGTGTGGCCAGAGGGGGTTGACTCTGTACTCCAGGAAAAGTTTAGGAACACAGACTGGAGTATGTTCACCTCTCAGGCTACCTGTGGCTCCCACATAAACATCGACTCTTACACCCACTCAGTCCTGGACCATATCAACACCACTATTGACAGCGTCACCACGGAAAGACAGATCACCACGTACTCAAATCAGAAGCCGTGGATGAATAGAGAAGTGCGGCTTCTGCTAAAGGCACGTAACAATGCCTTCAGATCTGGTGACGCACAGGCCTACAGTTCATCCAGGGCAGATCTGAAGAGGGGCATCAAGCAGGCCAAGCACAGCTACAAGCTGAAGGTGGAGGAACATTTTGGGGACTCTGACCCCCGACGTATGTGGCAGGGCATTCAAGCTATCTCTGATTATAAGCCCAGCAACTCCATACCTATAGCCACGACTGTGTCCTTTCTCAATGAACTAAATGACTTCTATGCTCGTTTTGACAAGGACAATAATGAAAAGAATATCAATTTCCCACCCTCTGACGACCTCCACTACCTCACACTCACCCACACCGACGTCTGTAGAATGGTTGAGGCCCCAACCGTTCTTCCATCATCACACTTAACACTGGTGTACCACAGGGCTGTGTGCTCAGCCCATTCCTCTACTCCCTCTTCACCCATGACTGCAGGCCTATGTATGGATCCAATTCCATCATAAAGTTCGCAGATGACACCACGGTGATCGGACTCATCAGGGACAACAATGAGTCAGATTACAGGGCAGAGGTTGAACACTTGGCTACTTGGTGCGCTGACAATAACCTGCTCCTTAACACCAGCAAAACCAAGGAGCTCATAGTGGACTACAGAAAGGAGAGGGGAGAGACACATGAACCCATCCATATCAACGGCATAGCTGTTGAACGTGTCTCCAGCTTCAAATTCCTGGGGACCCACATCTCGGAGGACCTGTCCTGGTCAGTTAACACCACCAGTCTGATCAAGAAGGCCCATCAGCGCCTCTTGTTCTTGAGGACACTGAAGAAGAACCATCTGTCAACTGACATCCTGGGCAACTTCTACCGCTGCGTGATAGAGAGCACCCTGACCAACTGTGTCACAGTCTGGTATGGGAGCTGCTCTGTCACTGACCGTAACGCGCTGCAGTGGGTGGTAAAAACCGCCCAACGCATCACAGGGATTCCACTTCCAGTTATAGAGGATGTCTACAGGAAAAGATGTCTGCGCCGGGCACGCACCATTCTTAGGGACTCCAACCATCCTGCTCATGGACTGTTCCAGCTTCTCCCCTCCGGAAGGCGTTTCAGAAGCCTTCGGACTAGAACCAGCAGGTTTAGGAACAGTTTCTTTCCAACAGCTGTCACGTTATTGAACTTAGTTCCCCGATGAACCTCCACTTCTCTCCCCTTTAACACCCCCCCTCCCCCCGTGCTTCCTCAAACTGTATACACCACATATGTCAAACTCAAGGCCCGCGGGCCACATGTGGCCCGCCACGTCATTTTATGTGGCCCGCGAGAGCTTAAAAGGCCTGAGTGTCTAAAAATAAATAGGTCAAAAGAGTGCTTTGACCAAAAACTACATTTCCTACAATGCCTGTTGACTATGATACCCGTGAAGTGACGGCTCACCGCCACTACACGGCAGTGTTTCCACATCAATGCTACTGAGTGGAATTCAGAAATAAATAATGTTATTTTATCATGTTTAATGTTGCAGCATTGCACCGAGACAAATTCCTAGTTTGTGTACTACATGAACAATGGCAATAAACCTGATTCTGATTCTGATTCTGATTCTGAATAATGATCCCAAAATGTCCAGGAAGAGAAAAGTTGATGCAGACGGAAGACTGTTTCAAGAAAGATGGGAAGGCGAATACTTGTTTGTGCTTCAAGGAGAAAGGCCGGTATGTCTTTTGTGTTACGAGGCGGTGTGACTTTTTCATGTGCTCAGTTGGCTACCAAACTGAGCCGGTTACAGACTGAGTTTGATCAGCGCTTCTCTGACTTCAGAGCACAGCAGTCTGGCTTACATCTTTGCCAATCCTTTCACCACTGATGTCTGCACTGCACTCCAACACCTTCAGATGGAGTTAATTGAGCTTCAAAGTGACAGTGGCCTGAGAGTAAAGTTCCAGCATGCTGCAATCCAGGACTTTTACCGTCTGCTGCCCCCTGGTTTGATGCCACAGCTTTGACTTCATGTTGCCCGTGTTCTGTCCATGTTTGGGAGCACCTATCTGTGCGAACAGATGTTTTCAATGCAAGGCTGTGTGCAGCCTTTTTTTTAAATGCTACGTCTGTCATACATGTTCTTAGCAGCTCACAATTGTTGATTTTACAGTAATTAAGCCCATTTTAATGAATCAGAATCAGATTTATTGCCATTGTTCATGTAGTACACAAACTAGGAATTTGTCTCGGTGCAATGCTGCAACATTAAACATGATAAAATAAAAGAAATAAACTATACATGCAATAAAGTGTAGAATAAGAGTGAGTGATACTGGTCAGCAGTTAAAATATATTAGCGAGCAGCAGATACTGTGGAGAACCATATAGTGCAGTCGGTAATGCAGGAAGAAAACAGTGATGATTGACATGAGACTGGTTGAGCTGCTGTACATAGTGCACGAGAGTCAATAAGTCACTTAGTGTTCAGCAGTCTGATAGCAGAGGGGAAGAAGCTGTTCATGTGACGGGAGGTTTTAGTCTGGATGGACCGAAGTCTTCTACCTGAGGGGAGGGGGGCAAACAGTACGTGACCAGGGTGTGAGGGATCGGCTATGATCCGGCCAGCACGCCTCCGGGTCCTGGAGATGTACAGATCCTGGAGAGATGGGAGCTTGCAGCTGATCACCTTCTCAGCAGTGCGCACGACGCGCTGCAGCCTTAGTCTGTCCCTGGCAGTGGCTCCTGCGTACCACATGGTTATGGAGGTGGTGAGGATGGACTCGATGATGGCTGTGTAGAACTGCACTAACATCTTGGTGGGTAGCTTGAGCTTCCTCAGCTGCCGCAGGAAGAACATCCTCTGCTGGGCTTTTTTGATGAGTGAGCTGATGGTCGGCTCCCACTTGAGGTCCCTGGTGATGGTGGTGCCTAGGAAGCGGAAGGAATCAGCAGTGGTGATGGGAGAGCCTGTGAGGGTGAGGGGGGGCAGAGGGGTTGTGACTTTCCTGAAGTCCACAATCATCTCCACTGTCTTCAGAGCGTTCAGCTGCAGGTTGTTGTTGTTGCACCAGGACGCCAGCTGGGCCACCTCTCTCCTGTAGGCGGACTCGTCGCCATTGGAGATGAGCCCGATGAGGGTGGTGTCGTCCGCAAACTTGATCAACTTGACAGACTGATGGCTGGAGGTGCAGGAGTTGGTATAAAGGGAGAAGAGTAGGGGGGAAAGTACACAGCCCTGGGGTGATGCGGTGCTGATGCTAGTAGAGTCTGAGACAGTCTTTCCCAGCCGCACATGCTGCCTCCGGTAATGGGTATTTATTGTGTTATTTTTCCGAGTTTTTTCAGTTATTTATTATGTTATTTTTCTTCATTCACTTGGATAGTTTGATCCATGATTGATGGAGTTATGTGGGTTTCATAAGCTGACAAATTAAAAAGGTTTATGTTATAACAGAGCAACAAGCAAACATATTTTTTCTATGCAACTGCAATGTTTGTGACTTGAATAAGTAATAAATTCAGAGTTATTTAACATTAAGGAGTAGTTACATTTATTTTACATTACATTCGATTACATTTAGTTATATTTATAAGTTACATCTGGCCCTTTGAGGACAGTCATTACGCTGATGTGGCCCTCGGTAAAAATGAGTTCGACACTCCTGGTATACACATATATATCATATCTGCATATTGTCATTATATACTGATACATACTGCTCTTCTGTATATTATCATCACATATTTAACTACATACTGTTTTTCTGCATATTGCCACTCTGTATAGTTAGATAGATTGTTTGCTACTTACCTCACTTCACCTGTACTTTGCTCTTCTGTAATTTATGCTAACTTATTCCCATCTCTTACCATCCACACCTGTACATAACTGCCCACCTAACTTATTGTACATTATTTGTACATAATGGTACTATAACTTTCTACACTGACCTATCTGCATATATTTGCTTAAAATGTACATACTGTCAATTACTGTATATACTGCACTGCTGTCCTTTGCACTTCTGATTGGATGCTAAACTGCGTTTCATTACCTTGTATTCATACATGTGTAATGACAATAAAGTTGAATCTAATCTAATCTAATCTAATCTAATCATCTAATCTAATTCTCCTGTTTTAAATCTGGTTTAAATGCTATGCTCCTTCTGTAAGCAGAAATTTACACAGGATACCCCAGAAGTCCAATATTCAGCTCAAAAAGGTGACTGAACCTTTAAATAAAAAATCCAAGATGGCCATACCTATATGCCGAGCACCAACAGTAGTGTAAAATGTACTATTTACTAGTACTTCTGTTTTATACTGTATGTTTCATACACACAGTATTGCCCTACTTGTATTTCTTTTACTGGAGTGGTGGTCTAGTGGTCGAGCATCCACCCTACAGTCAGGAGGTTGTGGGTTCACACCTCAGCCCAGTCATACCAAAACCAATATAAAAATGGTACTTTCTGCATTCTAGCTTGGTATTCAGCATAACAGAATGGGAAAAGGAAAGTTAACACACAGAACTACCAGAGGACTACATTCACCACCACCACCACCATTGTAGCTTTCATGGCTTACAGTCCCACATGCTGGGTAGAGGAACTAACTTAACCTACATTTCACTAAAGTGTTTTTAGATGAAAATTAACAGTTCCACTGTTTCCTGTCAGTGCTGCTAGCAAAGAAGAACACATGGCAGGGTTCTCTGACTTGTACTGGAACACTGTCAACTATGATGCCAAAGGAATGCACCATAAGTTCATAATGACTAGTAAACTGATAAAACATGGGATGAAATTGCCATCCATCTTGCTAAGGTTGTTTTCTGACTGTGTCACTTTGGTGAGCCACTGTCCTCACATGATTACATTATCAAACATCTCTTTGTCACAGTCGGGGCAAGGTTAGGACTGTGCCCACGCTTTACCTGTATGTTCATTTAGTTTTGTTTTCCACAGTGTTATTATTATTCTGATTGCAATTATGATGAAGTGCCCCCATGTTCCCTGATCCTTGCTGTCTGTCATGTCATTCCCTGTTGTCTGTGTCTCATGGTTGTCTTTGGCAGTTAATTATATTCTGTGATCCCAGTTTATTTTTTACTGTTTGGTGATGATGATGATGGTGATGATGATGATTGTCCTTGTTGTCTCTAGTCATGTTTTTGTCATCCCATGTCTCAGTTCATGGTTGTGTGTGTACCTGTTTACCTATTGTCTCCTGTTTCTGTATCCATAGTCACGCTCCCTCATGTGTCTGCTGTTCAGTCCCTGATTGTCCTCAGCTGTCTTGTGTCTGGTTGATTGTTCATTCATTCATTCATTCATCTTCTTCTGCTTAATCCTTTTCGGGTTGATTGTTCCCTCTCCTATATATGTGAGTCTCTGCTCAGTGTTCCTTAAGAGGTCATTTGTCATTAACCACGCTACGTCTCTGATCCACACCAATGTAAGTTGTTTGCCAAGTTTCTGCTTTAAGTTTGATGCCCAATTTAGTTAGTGTCCTGCTCTGTTTAGTTTAGGTTAGCTTTCAGCCAATGTGCTGCTTTTGTTTTGCTTTTGAGTTTAGTTTTGTTCATTAAATCATTATTGCACCTGAGCCTGTCTGCACATGAGTCCTGTCTTCAAACCCACATCTGCCCAGAGGGCAGACCATGACACTCTTCATCCTGGAGGAAATGGCACAAGAAGAAAGTTCCCTCCAAAGAACCTAGTTAGCAAATGAGTTCCCATGGTAACATTTCTATCAAAAAGGTTCAGGCTTCCCTTTAATCACAGGTTTGATCCAGGTTGAGGAAATGCTTGAATGGATGGATGAATAAACATCTCTGGAAGCCTGGAGGTGGACGCCAGGGTTATGGAGGTGTTGAAAAGCAGCCATGCAGGGCAGCGGTGGTACTGACATGTCAGGCAGAGATGGGAAATTTGTAGCTTAAATAGGCTGATAACCTGTGTGCGTGTGTGTGTCTGCGTATGCATGCATGTGTGTGTATATATATATTACAGTACCTGGGGAGAGTAATATTTTGTGCACATCTTGAAATATTTGCAAAAACTAGCTTGCTGGGTTTGTGTTATGTCTGCATAATTCAAAGATCTATATGTTATTCATGCTTTATGCACTAACTTAACTCAATTAATAGATAAACCAACCAGAGTCACAAGCCAGTCAAAAACCAAAATTGATTTACTTTTCACAAATAGACCTGAAAGAATCTCTGACTTACAGCCTTTTAACAGGACTGTCTGACCACTATATAATTTGAGCAACAAGAAAACTTCCATGGAAACGGCTTTCAAATCCATTTAAGAAGTCATCAAGTAACACAGTAAATTATGTAATCCCAAAAAAAACAACAACAAAACATAACAATGGCAATAAATGAAACTGAATGGAAGGAAATCACCTCTTCAAATGACATAAATCACAGGAATGAATTTTTATAATAAAAATCAGAGGTTATTGTGGCATGTTCAAAAAAATGGGAAACAGAAGAAGAATCAGTTTACCATGGCTCAACTCTGAATGTCTACAACTAATGAAGACCAGAGATCAACATCTTAAAATAGCTCTAAAATCAGGTTTAACAACAGACAAAAAAAATCACGTCTGCTGGAAATAAGGTAACACAAACTCTGAGGAAGGCTAAGACAAACTTTTTTATTACCATTATAGAAAATGCAAAAGGAGATGGCAAAAAAATTGGAATAATATTAACAAATTGACGAATAAAAGGAACAAAAAAAGGTGATGGAGACATGGAACTTAATATTAATAATGTGACGTTTGCAAGGTTCACACAAAGAAAATGGAGCAGATGGCTGTGATCAACCAGATTTATTTTGTACACCCCAACCCCAACTTACTTCTGAACACACAGAGGAGTGGAGGTCATTCCCCCAGACCCCTGTTTGAATCATGGTTACACACACATGATACATCTTGCCCTAATCCTGCTAAACACTGCTGGGTCATTATAATGCAGTTATAATGACACAGCAGTATAACTCAGAAATAACACATTTAACACACACAGTAACGTTTCAAACTGACAAAGCATGCTGGGAAATTCACTTAACATGGCCCCAACGTTACACTGCCACCCCCCCTGGACTGGTTTCTGTCCCCAGAAAAATTAAAGTCCAATTTAAAAGTCCAATACAAACTCATCCAGGTGTCGGGGCGGTCTTCGGCGCCGGTGGCCAACACGTACAGGCCCCCTAGTGTCCATCTGGGTCTCGGTCGGGGTATTGGGCCGGGATGGAAGCTCCGGTTCGTCCACCAGCGGTGCAGATGGCCGATACGGGGCGAGACGGTCACGATGAAGGACCACAACCCGGTCCCTTCTTCTAAGCCTCACCCTGTACACCACATCTGACAGTCTCTCCAGGACCACGCATGGCCCCGACCACTGGCTCGCCAGCTTCGGTGATCGTCCTCTCTTCCTCTCAGGGCAGAAAACCCAGACTCGATCTCCCGGTGCAAAGTCCCTCCCCTGGCAGCGGGAGTCGTACGCTCGCTTCTGCCGACCCCCTGCCGCTGCCAGGGCCTCTCGAGCCAGCTCGTGCACCGTGTGGAGACGTTCTTTCAAACAAAAAAAATAATCCAATCCAGGTTTTCCTTCCACCTCCGGCTCAGGGGGGCAACCGAATACCAAATCCACCGGTGTGCGCAGCTCGCGTCCAAACATGAGCGCCGCAGGGGTGCACCGGGTAGATTCCTGAGCAGCCGTCCGGTACGCCCACAAAACAAAAGGCAGATGCAGGTCCCAGTCTCGCTGTCGCTGGTCCACTAGGATAGCGAGCTGGGTGGTGAGGGTCCGGTTGAATCGTTCGACCAGGCCGTCGCACTGTGGATGCAGTGGGGTGGTCCGGGTCTTCCGGATGCCCAGCCGTTTGCAGACCTCTCCGAAGACCTCCGCCTCGAAGTTCCGACCCTGATCGCTGTGCAGCTCCTCCGGTGCGCCAAACCGACAGAACATTTCCTCCACCAGCTTTGATGCCGTCGTAGCGGCGCTCTGATCCGGGACCGCGTACGCCTCTGGCCACTTAGTGAAATAATCCATCGCGACCAGCACGTAGCGGTTCCCCCGGTCCGTGGTCGGGAAAGGGCCCAGGATGTCCACTCCCACTCGCTCCATCGGTGCTCCCACCCGGTACTGCTGCAGGGGAGCGTGGGATCGCTGAGTTGGTCCCTTCTGAGCTGTGCATGTGTCGCAGCGATGAACGTGGAGCTCCACGTCCTGATGTCAGCCGGGCCAGTAGAACCGGGCCCGAAGGCGCTGCAGCGTCTTTGTCACCCCGAAGTGGCCCGCTCCTACTGCCCCATGAACCAGCTGGAGTACTTTGGGCCGGAGTCGACGAGGAACCAGCAGCTGCCAGACGTGCCGCTGCCCAGCTGGAGTCTGCCACTGTCGATACACCACGCCCTCATGACAGCGGAGGTTGGCCCACTGGGAGTGTAGGGCCTTAGTCTCTGGGTCCAGCGGTGACACAACCTCCCAGGCGGGCCGCTGTCCTGCGTCCAGCCACTGCCGAACCCGCGAAATGACCGGGTCTCTGTCCTGCTCACTCTGCAGCTGCTGCGTGCCAAGAACCTCTGTGTCATCGCTGGGGAGAGCTGCCTGATCATCTGAGGAGGGGCTGTGCATCGCTGCGTGATTCCTGCTCGCAGCGGCTCGGAGAGCGGCAGCCCGTGGGGCGATTTGGTCCCGATCTTCAGCCCGTTGACAGTGATGACACTCCTCTGTCACGCAGGGGCGCCGAGACAGCGCGTCAGCGTTGGCATGGAGGCGGCCTGCCCGATGCACAATCTGGAAATTATAATCCTGCAGTGCCTCCAGCCACCTTGCCAACTGTCCATCCGGTTCTTTGAAATTTAACAACCAGGTCAGGGAAGCGTAGTCCGTCCTGAGCTGGAACCTCCCACCGTACACATACGGGCGGAAATGACGCAGTCCTTGAATGACAGCCAGCAGCTCTCTGCGAGTCACACAGTAATTTCTCTCGGCTCTGCTGAGAGTGCGGCTGAAGTAAGCGACTGCCTGCTCTCCATGCTCTCCCTCCTGGGATAGCACCGCCCCGATGCCCTGGTTGCTGGCGTCCGTGTCCACAATGAAAGGGCGGCTCGGGTCAGGATACCGCAGGACGGGGGCTCTGATGAGCGCTGCGCGAAGCTGGCAGAAAGCAGCAGCACAGCTGTCACTCCACTGGAACGGGCGTCCTTTCTGCGTCAGCTGATGCAGCGGGCTGGCGATGGTGGCGAAGTCTTTCACAAACCTCCTATAATAGGAGGCCAATCCAAGAAAACTCCTCAGTTCTCCAACGTTCCGCGGCACTGGCCAGTCTCTCACTGTTGCCACTTTTTCCGGGTCGGTGGCGACCCCCGCTGCGCTGACGACGTGGCCCAAAAAGGTTGTCTCTCGCCGGAACAGGTGGCATTTCCTAGGGTGTAACCGTAGCCCCGCCTGCTGGATGGCTCCCAGCACCTCTCGGAGATTTGACAGGGCGCTGTCAAAATCAGCTGCATGCACCAGCAGGTCATCCAGGTAAACAACGCAGCGGCTCCTGGGCACGTGAGCCAGCACTCGCTCCATCAAGCGCTCAAAGGTGGCCGGAGCGTTGCAGAGTCCAAAAGGCATCACTTTAAACTGGTACAGTCCCTGCCCGATGGAGAAGGCTGTTTTTTGGCGGGCCTTGGGTGACAGCTCTACCTGCCATTAGCCGCTGCGTAGATCCAGCGAGCTGAACCAGCTGGAGCCTGCGATGTGGTCCAGCGCGTCATCGATGCGGGGCAGGGGGTAGGAATCTTTCCTGGTGGCATCGTTCAGGCGTCGGTAATCTAACTAACTAACTAACTAACCTGCACTTATATAGCGCTTTTCTAGTCACAAAGACCACTCAAAGCGCTTTCATTAATACTAACCCTCTATTCTAAGGGCCTATAGGAAACAGATA
Source organism: Pholidichthys leucotaenia (assembly GCA_020510985.1). Lineage (NCBI taxonomy): Eukaryota > Metazoa > Chordata > Actinopteri > Cichliformes > Pholidichthyidae > Pholidichthys > Pholidichthys leucotaenia. Next base: position 280,526,844 of record CM035838.1, on the reverse strand, counting down.
TCTAGGGACAATTTAGAACAGCCAATTAACCTAACATGCATGTTTTTGGCATGTGGGAGGAAACCGGAGAAATCCCGGAGTAAACCCACGCAACACGGGGAGAACATGCAAACTCCAATCCACACTCTAATCCACACAGAACCGCCACGACCCGTCCTTCTTCTTGACCAGCACCACAGGCGCCGCCCAGGGGCTGCTGGAGGGCTCAATAACATCTGCCTCCAGCATTTCTCGCACTTTTTGTTCCGCCGCTGCCCGCCTTGAAAAGGGCAGCCGGCGTGGGTGGAGTCGAATCGGCCTGGCCTCACCGGTGTCGATCTCGTGTTGCACCAACCCGGTCCGTCCGCATTCCTCATCCTTCGCAGCGAAAACACCCACGTAATAGTCCAATAGCTCCCGCAGCTGGCGTCTCTGTTCCGGGTCCAGCCCGCTGCAGCTCCGCTGAAATAATTCCTCCACCGCCTGCTGCGTCTCTGCTGACACGTTGACCCCTCCCCTTGCTGTCCCTGTGTGTGCTCGTGCTCCCTCTGATCGCGCTGGTGACGTCATCGTGTCCAGTCCTCGCGGTGGCCTGCCTGGTCCGGTCTGTCTTGGCGATCCCTCGATTGTGTGTGCCCCCGTGTCCCTTCTCTGGGTTCTGCTGTGGAGCGTGATGGTCCGGTTTCCCAGCTGGAGGGAAGGTCCGGCGGTGTCGATCTTGGCATGCCAGGCTGTGAGCAGGTCTAATCCAATAATACAGGGGTCTTGGATGTCAGCCAGCCAGAACGGGTGTCTTATGTTCTGACCGGCCACCCCCACCACCAGCACTCTCCACCCTTTCAGTCGGGCGCGCTCACCGGTAGCTGTGGTGACGCAGCGCTCGGTGGGTTCCCACCCCCGTGGAGCCGTCTTGCTCGTGCCCGGCAGTACGCCCGGTCGAACCAAGGAGATTGTAGAGCCGGTGTCAATCAGGGCCCGGATCGACGTCTTCCCCAAGCTGCACTGTAGATAGATCCCTGGAGAGTGTCCAACTCGGCCCACGCGCGGTGCCGGCTCCTCGGGGGAAACATCTGCTGGAGGTGGCCTGTCCCCGTTCACGCCACCTCGCTCTAGTTTAACGCCGGCGAGGGGCCGGTTTGTCGTGGGGTGGGTGTGGGGCAGTATCACGCGATGTGTCCCATCTCTCCGCAGCGGAAGCACCCTTCCTCGCGCCGCCGAGGCCATCTTCTCCGTGGACGCGCCGCCGTGGTCTGCCGTAATTCCTCCTCCTCCCCCTCGCTCTCCATCGTAGCCTGGTAGGTTCTTCGGCTGTGCGTTGCTGCTTCAGCGGTGCGATTTATTAGCGGCTCTGCCCGCTCTGCTTCTGCCACTGCAGTCTTCCAGTCGCTCGCGGCGTGGAGCCGTACGTGGCTCTGGAGCTGGGCCGGGCGGAGACCTTGGATGAAGCTCCGGAGGGCGAGCTTCTCTACTGCCTCCGGCACGAAATCTGGGTAGCTGCGCCGGGTTAACAGCCATATGTCTGCAGCATAGACTCCTAGTTTCTCCTGGTGGTTCCGGCGGCGGCGGGTCAGTTGTTCTTGGGCGTGCTCAGCGTCCACTATTCTCCCAAATCGTCTCTGGAGCGCCCCTTGTAGTGCTGGCCAGCTGTGGTGCTCCTCGGGCCAGAGATCAGAGAGCGTGCAGAGGGCTTTCCCTTCCAAGGCCAGCGCGACCTGTACGGCGGTTTCCTCTGGTGACCAGCCGTTCAGCGCCGCAGTCAGCTCGACCTGTGTCAGGTAGTCATCTAATGTGGCTTCGCCGTTGAAACGGGGAATCTTGGCCTGCTGTCGAACAGGTGGGGTGGTCGTTTCCTGATCGATCGCCACCCTTGATCGCCGTGGGGTCGCCAGCCCGTGCTGTCCTGAGAAGGGTGGAACGTTTGCTCTGTTCTGCCCGCTCTGTCTTGAAAAAGACAGGAGGCGGGGTGCGCTGGCCCCGTCAGGTCCGCCGCTTTGTTCGTCCCGGCTCCGGGCTCCCGGTGGTGGTGTCTCGGTCTCGTCATCCATCATCAGCTGAGCAATGGCCTGCTCCAGCTGCCGGATCTCCATTCTGATCGCTTCCATTTGCTCCATGCCCACTCCTGACACCAGTGTGACGTTTGCAAGGTTCACACAAAGAAAATGGAGCAGATGGCTGTGATCAACCAGATTTATTTTGTACACCCCAACCCCAACTTACTTCTGAACACACAGAGGAGTGGAGGTCATTCCCCCAGACCCCTGTTTGAATCATGGTTACACACACATGATACATCTTGCCCTAATCCTGCTAAACACTGCTGGGTCATTATAATGCAGTTATAATGACACAGCAGTATAACTCAGAAATAACACATTTAACACACACAGTAACGTTTCAAACTGGCAAAGCATGCTGGGAAATTCACTTAACATGGCCCCAACGTTACAATAACAAATTGGTACAGAATCCCACGGTCATTGCTACAGAGTTTAACAACTTTTTCATAAACTCTGTGCTAGAAATATCCAATTCATTTAATCCACCCGATAATAATTCCACTCTATTAACCCCTCACAACCAGTTTTTAATATATTAGAAATAACTGAAAATGACGCTGCAAATATATCAGCTCATTGAATAGCTCAAAAGCAACAGATGAACATGGTCTCAACACCAATTTTTTAAAAGAACATAAAGAATCTCTCATTTGGCAAATTACTCATTTAATCACTCTATCAAACATGATGTTGTCCCAACTGCTTGAAAGGTAGGAGTAGTCAGACCAATTTTCAAAACAGGGAATTAAAACTGATAAACAACTCCCAGCTGGGGCACATAGTCTCTCCAGCGAGTCCTGGGTCTGCCGCAGGGCCTCCTCCCAGATCTAAAATCAAAAATGGATTGATAAATGAACAACCTACATTTACCAAAAAGAGCCATAAAATCCTCTGCACCGCTAATTTGCATTGCTAAGCTGACCAAACAGTCCCAGTACTCAGGTCATGCCGGTCAAAAAAATAAAACAGGCCAGAATTACTTAAATATATTATCAACTGTTAACCCTTTGAGCGTGTAGAATTTTTGTCAGGAAAACGCAGAGTTTGACCTCAGATTTTCAAATGACAATAGCTTCAGAACGGTAATAGAGGCAAAGTCCCAATTACAAAAATGTTGCAGAGAAACCCAAGTGTCTGCCAAGTGAACTTGCATCCATGCATAGTGCATAATTGGACCTAATTTGCATATTGCAACAATCCAAACTTTATTATAAGACTATAGCTTCAGAATGATTATAGTTAGATGCACAGTCCCAATTACAAAAGTGTTGCAGAGGTACCCAAGTGTCTGCCAGGTGAACTTGCATCCATGCATTGTGCATAATTGGACCTAATTACCGCTCCGGAAAAGCGGTAGATGATGGATGGATGGACAATTTTTGTTTCACACACTGTCACCACATGGTCCTTTTGTCCCATCATTGACAAAATTACTAAAAATCATTCAAAACAAAAACAATTTTGGTGTCACACTGTCACCACATGGCCTTTTGTCCCTTCATTTGCCCCTTCATCTTCTACCGCTCCGGAAAAGCGGTAGAAGATGGATGGATGGACAATTTTTGTTTCACACACTCACCACATGGCCTTTTGTCCCATCATTGACAAAATTACTAAAAATCATTAAAACCCCCCCACAAATCTCATGGCACATTTGTTTCACACTAAACTAAAATGAAGCAAATGAAACAGTTTATGCAACAAATATGTACCTTGTAGGGAACCCACGCTGGGATATTCATCTCAGACTGGAAGCAGAAGGGAGGGGAATATTCCCTCTGCCGGCAGAGCGTGGGGGATTTAACGGAGAAGGACAGTATGTATTGTAATGGGAAAAGATGGTAGTGCAGCAGGAAGGAGTAGTTGTGGGGACAGTAAGGGGTGAATGTGTGAACGTATTGTAATGCAAGATTTCAGGCAACGGGGGAAGGAAAGGTGTGGTATAAAAGGAGAGACCCTGGTGTATTGAGGAATTCTTTTTCTGTGTATGATTGAAGTGAGAGTGAGAAATAAAGTTCGTCTGTCGTGTAAGTCTAGTTCCTTTATTTGCACTCTCCACAACCTGTTTGTTTCGTCGGTCACAAGCATCCAGAATTCCGAAGTCCAAAAAAGAGACACAATCAATGCTGGGTGCAGATGACAGGTCCTTCTCTCCATGACATCCAACTGGCTATTCAAATGCTTTCAGCCACAGCTGATAAACTTCTTCATCTCTAAGAAGCTCCCAGCCGTCAATGTCCACACCTCCTACCGCATCGCCACTACCGATTGTCCTGCCAGCGCGCACACGTGGCACACATCAATGTGCACCGGCAGTGCGCTCTTGCCCAGCCAAACGTCACCCATGGGCTGCTCTGGACCTTTTCGCTCCGCGACCACGGTTTGGCAAAGCTGAACAATCTGCAGACGAGGCTCCTGTGCCATTATGGGCACGGTTGGACACAGAAAACACAGCTGCAGCATCGCGCGCAAGATGTCCGTCTCCACTTTCACAAGAACTGCTTGCACCATTGTCCAAAGGCACATAATCAGAGCTGGACTCTAACTCAGATGACAAACTAGGACTAAGCTCTTCCTCTGAACCAGGAGCGGCGAATGCCAACACTAAAACTTCTTCAGTTGAGAGTGTTTTCTTGCCATCCTGTTTCCTCCGTGTCAAACCGCAGAATGAAAGGGGGCGGTCTTCAAACGCTGATTTGACCTACTTATTGAATTGGACCATTTCCAGTTCTCAGGGTAAGTGAAAAGCCACACCTCTCAGCCACCAAGTGGTGTTAAAAGGTTAGTACATTTCACACTCTATTCTGCTGTACAGGCTTTGTTTAGACTGATCAGCTGACAGGCGCAGAAGTGCGCCATACACACTCAAAGAGTTAATGCACATGCTAAAAATCTGTATGCTATTGTGGTTTCTTTCAGAGCTGTAGGAGTTCCTGCCAGCAGAGGGTGGGGGACAGAGCTGCGTAGAGAAATCTGATCAGACCTAAATGAAACAGTCATTGTCGCCCGCGACAGACTGCTATGATGATGATGATTGTGCCACTGATAAGAAATACTAAAAAACAGCAACTTCAGTGATATTGTAATGTTTCTGTGAAGGGCTGGGCAATATAGCAAAAAAATGTATTGCAATATAATTTTTCTATACCGTAATGCACAGTATATATCGCAATATGTATTTACTGTCCTGAATGTCCTTTAAAATTTGGTTTTTGGGATAGTTTCATCTCCCTTTTGAAATGGCTACATAATAAAACTAGAAAAGCACTCGGAGAGCGCAGACCTCCGCCAAGTGCCACAGTTCCCCCCATACAGTGTTTGTGTGTACGTTTTCAGATTCCTTGACCATGAAAACATATGACTAGCAATTGGATTGACAATGATAGGATTAGTGGTTCAGTAGTTATTGAGGAAAATGGCATTTTCCGTAATGGCGGTTTTCTTCTGGACGGTGATCCAGATCACCACCAAAATGTAATCATCTGTAGGATACCCCATTTCTGACAACTGTGAAAATTTCATGAAAATCCGTCCATAACTTTTTGAGTTATCTTGCTAACAAACAAACAAAGAGACAAACAGACAGACAAACAGACAGACAAACCAACGCCGATGATCACATAACCTCCTTGGCGGAGGTAATGAAAGCTCACCTAAGATAAAGTTCTTCACAACATTAACTGATTAAAGTATGTCTTTTTTTCCTCTTAACAAAACTCACATCATCAGTTATCAAGTTTATCCACTAGGTAGAAATATTTCAATTTACCACACATAGTTAATACATGGTCTATTAACAAGTGACAGAAGTATAATTTGTTGCTTATTTTCGTTTTTTATGTGTCTACATTTCATCAGTTCTTCATACGGCCAGCCGCTTGGTCTTATTTTTAAGGTTTTCAAGACTGGATAGGAGCTCTTGTTCTGAAAGTTTGCTTGTGAAGAGATCTTAATTTTAATACCTTGTGAGCTCAGACTGGAAATGTTTATCTTCATCTGGATCCCCCTGTTAAGTGTGCTTAAGATGGACCTACTTTTATTCTGTTCTGTTGTTCTGCTTTTTTTTTTTTTTTAATCTCTGCTCACATCAGATAATCTCTGTGGGCAGCTGCATACAGGGGTGGGGCAATGGCACTGAGCCGCTGCTGGGGAGAAAGAGATGCTGCAAGGACTGAAGTCCCGGTTGGCATTAACGTGACAAAATATACTCAGTATGCATGATAAAGGCATTTTATGTGTTGCTTGTGGCCAAATGTATCAATTTATTGAGTATATTCAGTATATTGCCCAGCCCTATTCCTGTGTACATTTTTAGTCAGTGTCGAAGCTATGTTAAGGCATGAGAGACAAAATATATCAGACAAAACCAAGCTTATTTTACATATTTTCAAGTTTTCCTTTTTATCTGAGAAACGCATGGAGGTGATCACTAAAAAAGATGGATTTAGATTAAAGATGAACATACTTCTTTCTGGCTGCTCCTGTGGGACCATGAAACTGGATAATGATAGACACCCTTACCATCCTGGGACAATGAAAAACTAAAGCATGTCAAACTAATTTAAGAAATCAATATCTTATGAGACTTCTGAAACAGGAAATGGTCGTAGCTTGGGGGCATGTAAAGAAAAGACCTCTACAGGAATATGGCCCTATTTCACCAAAGGTATTACACCTGAAACTGTGTTTCAGTGTTCCTGAACAGTTTTCCAGATGAAATTTCTTTGTCATGTATGGCTCCTCTTGTGAATTCAACTCACCCTAAAATCAATGCCCACGGTAGAGATGAAGCTGCCAGCCAGGAAAGCTCCGTCTTTGAAACGGACCAACAGACAGGTTTTACCGACACCAGAATCTCCGACCAGCATCACCTGAACAGAAAACAATAAGAGATGCAAATTTGGCCAGGAGTGAAGGGAAGGAAAAAATAAGCACAACACTAGAGGATAAAACTTCAGACTGATCAATATCCCTAAATGAAATGCATAAATGTGAAAAAAATAACACACACAGAGGAGCATTACCAAGAGAGAGCTCATTTGCCTATTTAAACATCACGAGATGTAGTTCACCTCCAGAACATCTGAATCATTCTGCTAAATTAGTCCTATTATTTTGGTGCTTGGCCAGTGAAGAGGGAGTTTATGAATGTGGCTGCTCATCATGGCCACCAGTGAATTTTCCTCATGCATGTGCTCATATGCATCAGGCAGCTTTACATTTGTGTTTTCACTTGAAGATTCACTTGAAGATTAGGATTGAAGGTTTCATGCGATTACTGCTATCAGGTCTCTGCAGGACCAAGAGTGTGGAAATTAAAATGGCCTCTTGGGTCTACAGAGGAAGCACGGAGGACATGAATGACAGAGGAAAGAGAATGAAAGGACGGGGCCATAACAGGGTCACTGAGCAGATATGAAATACTGAAAGGGTCAGAGGATCTTGTTGTCTGATTTCTGACTCCTCTCCCTCTTTTGTGCTGTCTCTTCAAACATCTTAGTGCACCAGCACAGAAACCTGACCTCTCTGTGCATTTGGGTTTTAAACTTACAGGTACATCTCTATAAATTAGAATGTCATTGAAAAGTTGATTTATTTCAGTAATTCAATTCAAAAAGTGAAACTCATATATTGCTATATAGATTCATTACACACAGAGTGATATATTTAAAGTGTTTATTTCTTTTAATTTTGATGATTATGGTTTACAGCTAATAAAAACCCCAAATTCAGTTTGTCAAAAAATGTGAATATTACATAAGGTCATTTTTTAAATTGATTTTTAATAGAAATGTTGGTCAACGGAAAAGTATATCCATGTACACACTCAATACTTCGTCGGGGGTCCTCTTGCATGAATTACTGCATTAGTGCAGCATAGCATGAAGGTAATCAGCCTGTGGCACTGCTGTGGTGTTACTGAAGCCCAGGTTGCTTTGATAATGGACTTCAGCTCATCTGTATTATGGTGTCTGGTGTCTTTCATCTTTCTCTTGACAATACACCATAGATTCTCTATGGAGTTTAGGTCAGGAGAATTTGCTGGCCCAATCAAGTACAGTGATATCATGGACAATAAACCAGGTTTTGGTACTTTTGGCAGTGTGGGCAGGTGCCAGGTCCTGGTGGAAAATGAAATGAGCATCTCCATAAAGCTTGTCAGCAAAGGGAAGCATGAAGTGCTCTAAAATTTCTTGGTGCACGGCTGCACTGACTTTGCACTAAATAAAACATAGTGGATGTTATGGCCCCGCTCCTACCCGGAGTGGGACCTCTGTGTGTTTGTTTTGTGTTGTAGGCGAAGCTGCGAAGGACCGCCCCTGACTGAGAGGTGCCCTATATAAGCCACACCTGCGCACTTGTCAGCAGTTTTTGGCTCCCGTTAGAGGCCGGTCACCTTTCAGTGTGTTTGCGCTCTGCCTGCTGTCTGTCACTTGGTTGGGGCTGTGCTAGCGCCCCCGTCTGTTGTCTGTGGCCTGTGGGGTCTTGGTCTTGGGTTGGCCGCTAGGCGTAGTTACAGCATTAGAGGCGTGTGGTCGCTTGCTGGTCAGTGACTAGTCTGTTGTTTTTTTTGTTTGCTTCACGCATCCAATACTCACACTCACCACTGATTATTACAGACACCTTTTTATTTTGTTTTTCGAAAAAAAATAAACTTGTTTAAAATGGCACCTCCGTGTGGTCTCCCTTCTTTGTCCAACCTTGAACCGGGCGTGACAAATGGGGGCTCGTCCGTTTGAGCCTTAAAACTATTTGTAATAGGCGGATTTGTCCATTTGTGTGTTAACTGGGTTAAATCAGGAAAGTGTATTCCATTTATTTGATTTTGATATCAGTGGAATTTTCTCCTGTTAGGCTTAATAGTGAATTCCATTAGAGGGTTCACTGTCTGTCTTTGATTTAAAGGGGCAGTGAAAATGGTCTGGGGTCACTTTCATGGGATTTCTGTGAGTCGCTGCGTAGCAGTTGCTCGGCAGCCCAATGGGTTCATGAGCAAAGATCCTCCCGCCCGTAACTGCACTAAGACTAGGGTCTATGTTAGGTAGATAGGCTTCTGTGACTAGGTAGTCAGGGAGGAGAGTTTCCAGCGTGTCATTTTTCTTTCTTTCAAAGGTCTTTTTATTATTATTAATTGAAGTATCAATACAATACAAAGTATTGGAAATTTTCATTTTTGTTTTAACCAAACAGTGCAAAACTAAAACTTAAAACTAACAAATGTGGATGCTTCAAAACACAAAAACCTTTAAATAAACAATAATAAAAAAATACAAAAAGAAAAATTGTGTGTGTGAAGTGGGGGTGGGGTAAAGGGGATATGAGCTACTCAGAAACTATAATCGTGGGTCTTTCAAAGAAATCAAGAAACGGGCGACATAATTTATAAAATTTGTTTTCAGAACCACGAACTGTATATCAGATTTTTTCTAAATCCAAACAGGACATTATATCTTTTATCCACTGTAAATGTGAAGGGGGCGAAGAGTCTTTCCACTTCAGTAATACAGCACGTCTAGCCAATAATAATGAAAATTTGAATACTTTTAATTTGGAATTTGGCAAGACAAGTTCTGGAGCCACACCAAAAATGGCGCATAATGGATCAGGTTTAATTTGATATTGCAGGACTTCAGACATCATGATAAAAACAGAATGCCAAAAATTCATCAATGAAGGGCAGGACCAATACATGTGAAGCAAAGTGCCAGGAGCGCTACCACACTTTTCACAAGTTGGGTCTATATCCGAGTAAATACGTGCTAACTTAACCTTGGACAGGTGCACCCGGTGTACAATCTTAAATTGAATAAGAGCGTGACGAGCACACATTGATGCAGTGTGAACCTGGCCAAGAATAGAGTCCCACAGTTCATCAGTAAAAGTAAAATTAAGATCTTGTTCCCAATTCAATTTAATAGCGGCCAGAGAAGAAGATTGTAAATTTGAAATTAAATTATATAAAACTGATATTACCCCCTTAAAAGTTGGTTTAACTAATAAAAAATCATCTAGAGGATTATCAGAAGGTTTTGAGGGAACTGTTTTGTCATGGTTTGCACATAATGTCTGACCTGAAGGAAGCGGAAAAAATGTGTAGAAGTGATGTCGAATTTAGTGGAAAGTTGAGAAAAACTTGCAAATTGACCATCAAAATATAAATCCGCAAAAGATTTTAAACCTTTTCTGTGCCATATATGAAATGCACTATCAATAGTTGATGAGGTAAATAAATGATTTGTGGCAATTGGACTTCTAATGGAGAAAAACTGAAGACTGAAATTTTTCCTGAATTGAGACCAAATTCTAAGAGACTGACAAACTACTTTGTTATTACTCAGTGTAGACAAAGCAAGGGGAAGTGGTGAACCTAAAACTGCCAGTAGGGAGGTTTGATTGTCCACATGTGACTCCATAAGGATCCAAATGTCTACCAGCATGTCTCCTGTCACACAAGAGGGGACATAACATTGGACCATGTTTACACCAATATTGTGGGAGCCTACACAGCAACTCCCCTCCCCCACCTAGGTCAGTCTGATCATTTATCCTTGTTCCTTACCCCCAAGTATGTACCGCTCATCAACCGGGTGAAGCCATCAGTGAGGACCATCAAAGTGTGGCCAGAGGGGGTTGACTCTGTACTCCAGGAGAAGTTTAGGAACACAGACTGGAGTATGTTCACCTCTCAGGCTACCTGTGGCTCCCACATAAACATCAACTCTTACACCCACTCAGTCCTGGACCATATCAACACCACTATTGACAGTGTCACCACGGAAAGACAGATCACCACGTACCCAAATCAGAAGCCGTGAATGAACAGAGAAGTGCGACTTCTGCTAAAAGCACGTAACAATGCCTTTAGATCTGGTGATGCACAGGCCTACAGTTCATCCAGGGCAGATCTGAAGAGGGGCATCAAGAAGGCCAAGCACAGCTACAAGCTGAAGGTGGAGGAACATTTTGGGGACTCTGATCCCCGACGTATGTGGCAGGGCATTCAAGCTATCTCTGATTATAAGCCCAGCAACTCCATACCTATAGCCATGACTGTGCCCTTTCTCAATGAGCTAAATAACTTCTATGCTCGTTTTGACAAGGACAACAATGAAAAGAACATCAATTTTCCACCCTCTGATGACCTCCACCACCTCACACTCACCCACACCGACGTCCGTAATGCACTGAGTCATGTCAACGTACGTAAGGCTGCTGGCCCTGATGGCATTCCTGGGCGTGTGCTGAGGGCATGCGCTGAGCAGCTGGCAGGGGTCTTCACAGACATCTTCAATCTGTCCCTGGCCCAGGCCGTGGTACCAGCGTGCTTCAAGACCACTTCAATAGTACCAGTGCCGAAACATTCAACACCATCGTGCCTAAATGACTATCGCCCTGTGGCACTGACGCCCATAGTCATGAAGTGCTTTGAGCGACTGGTCTTGGCACAGCTCAAAAAAGGCCTGCCCCCTACACTGGACCCTCATCAGTTCACCTACCGGAGCAACAGGAGTACAGAGGATGCGGTTTCTACAGCGCTGCACTATGTACTCTCACACCTGGATGACAAGAACACCTACGCAAGAATGCTGTTTATTGACTTCAGCTCAGCATTCAACACAGTTATCCCCTCCAAGTTGCTCACCAAACTTGGGGACCTGGGAATCAGTACCTCCACCTGCAACTGGATCATGGATTTTCTGACCAACAGACCCCAGCATGTTAGGTCAGGCCCCAACCGTTCTTCCGTCATCACACTCAACACTGGTGTACCACAGGGCTGTGTGCTCAGCCCATTCCTCTACTCTCTCTACACCCATGACTGCAGGCCTATGTATGGATCCAATTCCATCATAAAGTTCGCAGATGACACCACGGTGATTGGACTCATCAGGGACAACGACGAGTCAGATTACAGGGCAGAGGTTGAGCACTTGGCTACTTGGTGCGCTGATAATAACCTGCTCCTTAACACCAGCAAAACCAAGGAGCTCATAGTGGACTACAGGAAGGAGAGGGAAGAGACACATGACCCCATCCATATCAATGGCATAGCTGTTGAACGTGTCCCCAGCTTCAAATTCCTGGGGACCCACATCTCGGAGGACCTGTCCTGGTCAATTAACACCACCAGCCTGATCAAGAAGGCCCATCAGCGCCTCTTCTTCTTGAGGACATTGAAGAACCATCTGTCAACTGACATCCTGGGCAACTTCTACCGCTGCGTGATAGAGAGCACCCTGACCAACTGTATCACACTCTGGTATGGGAGCTGCTCTGTAGCTGACCGCAAGGCGCTGCAGCGGGTGGTGAAAACCGCCCAACGCATCACAGGGACTCCACTTCCAGCTATAGAGGACGTCTACAGGAAAAGATGTCTGCGCCGGGCACGCAGCATTCTTAGGGACTCCAACCATCCTGCTCATGGACTGTTCCAGCTTCTCCCCTCCAGAAGACGTTTCAGAAGCCTTCGGACTAGAACCAGCAGGTTTAGGAACAGTTTCTTTCCAACAGCTGTCACGTTATTGAACTTAGTTCCCCGCTGACTCTCTTACAATCATCTTTTACCATCCTCACCTGTACATAACTGCATAACTACATAACTACATCTAACTTATTGCACATTATTTGCACATAACAGTACTTTTAACTTTCTGCACTGCTGCATATATTTGCATATATTTGCTTAAATTGCACATACTGTTAATTACTGTATATACTGCACTGCTGTCCTTTGCACTTCTGATTGGATGCTAAACTGTGTTTCGTTACCTTGTGTTCATACATGTGTAATGACAATAAAGTTGAATCTAATCTAATCTAATCTAAAATGGGTGATTTGGGTTCCAGATAGAAATGTTTCCAATATAACATGCACCTGATATTTGCTGCCCAGTAGTAATATTGAAAGTTAGGCAGAGCCATGCCACCCACTGATTTGGGTCTTTGAAGAAAAACTTTCCTCAATCTCGGATGTTTACCATTCCAAATAAATGAGGTAATCAGAGAGTCCAAACACTTAAAAAAGGATTTAGGAATAAAAATGGGGAGACATTGAAACAAATATAAAAACTTTGGAAGTAACATCATTTTTACAGAATTGATTCTGCCAATTAAAGACAAGGATAATGGGGACCATTTGGAAAGTATTAGCTTGCACTGGTCAAATAAGGGGAGAAAATTATTTTTAAACAAGTAACTAAGTTGTTTAGTAACACATATCCCAAGATAATTAAAATGATCAATAACAACCTTGAAAGGAAAATTTTCAAGATCCTGAACTCGAATCTTTTCATTAATCGGAAACAATTCACTCTTATTAAGATTAATTTTATAACCAGAAAACCTACTAAAACTATCCAAAATGTTAAGTATAGCGGGTAATGAAGTAAGTGGGTTCGAGAGAAATAGTAAAAGATTGTCGGCATAAAGTGAAACCCTATGCTCGATGCCACCCCTACAAATGCCTAGAAAGTCCCGGCTCCCACGGATTGCAATAGCTAATGGCTCAATTACCAAGGCAAAGAGCAACGGGCTCAAAGGACAGCCTTGCCTCGTACCACGGTAAAGTCTAAAATAGTCAGAATAGCGACAATTAGTTAACACTGAAGCTAAAGGACTAGCATAGAGAAGTTTAATCCAGGAACAGAAGGAAGGACCAAAACCGAACCTCTCCAAAGTAAAAAACAAATACTCCCACTCAACCCTATCGAATGCCTTTTCAGCATCCAAACTAATAAGACATTCAGGTATGTTGTGGTGAGGAGTATAAATAATATTAAACAACCGCCGCAAGTTAAAAAAAGAATGGCGATTTTTAATGAAACCGGTTTGGTCCTGTGAAATTATAAAAGGAAGAATCTTTTCCAACCTTGAAGCTAACAACTTCGACAAAATTTTAACATCGGTATTTAACAAGGAAATAGGCCTGTAAGAAGCACAATCAACAGGATCCTTGTCTTTTTTAAGCAACACAGTGATACAGGCCTGATAACATGAAGGAGGAAGTGTACCGGAGTCAAGCGACTCTGTAAAAACTTGACAAAGGAAAGGGGCAAGGTCGTCAGAGAATTTTTTGAAAAAATCAGCGGAAAACCCATCAGGTCCTGGAGATTTTCCTGATTGCATGGATGATATTGCCAGCTGAATTTCTTCTTTTGTGATGGGAGCTTCTAGAATTTGCCGAGGTTCTGAGGAAATCGAAGGGATATCAATAGAATCAAAAAAAATTTGCAAATCCTTTAAGTTTGTTGTATATTCTGAGGTATATAATTTGGAATAAAATGACCTGAAAATATCATTAATCACTTGTTGGTCAGATGTCACCTCTCCTTTATCTGTCCTAACTCCAGTAATAATTTGCTTAGCTCTAATACCACGCAGTTGATTAGCTAGAAGTTAACCGCTTTTTTTGCCATGTTCATAAAATTCACTCTTGTTTCTTATTAAACAACCTTCAATTTGTCGAGTAGAAAGTAAATTAAGTTTAGTTTGTAATGTCATACGTTCCTTGTAGAGAGCGGGTGATGGAGATTGAGCATATTGTCTGTCAATGTCCAAGATTTGATCTAAAATAGCCTTCTGTTCCTGTATTGTGGATCGTCTTTTAAATGCTGCCAATGAAATAAATTCCCCCCTAAGAAATGCCTTCATGGCCTCCCATATCATTTTGTTTGGCATACCAGGAGTTTTATTTTCTTTCAAAAAAAAAAATAATTTTAGAAGAAATATTCGCAACCAATTTTTTATCTGTAAGTAATAATGGATCCAGTCTCCAGTGCTTTCTCATGGAGTCACATCCATGGAGGATCATTTTAAGTACAAGAGGGGCATGATCAGAAACCGAGATGCTATCATAACTGCAAGAGCTAAGGTTATTAATTAATAAATTGTCAACAAAAAAATAATCTATTCTGGTATAAGTATGGTGTACGTGAGAGAAAAAAGAATAGTCCCTGCCGTTAGGATGTAAAAAACGCCAAGGGTCTGTAAGGCTATATTCCTCAAGAAAAGACTTAACATAAGTTGCAGATTTATTAAGACTAGCAGGTTTTGAGGATGAGCGGTCTAAGATCAGATCCATATACAAATTAAAGTCACCCCCAAGAATTAGAGAATGAGTATTTAAATCTAGAAGCTGCAAAAAAGGTTGCGAAAAAAGTGTACATCATCAAAATTCGGCACATACAGATTATCCAAGGTGACATGTTTATTGCCAAGTTTACCTGATACTATTACAAATCGTCCATTTTTATCTAATACAACATTAGAGGGAGTAAATGGGATATTTCGATCAATAAGAATAGCAGCGCCCCTGGCCTTAACTTTAAAATTTGAATGAAAAAATTGTCCTGACCAACATTTTGACAAGCGCAAGTGGTCGGAATCCTGCAAATGGGTTTCCTGCAAAAACAGTACCCCAGGCTTAAATTGCTTTAGATGTGACATGACTCTCTTTCGTTTAATTGGATGGTTCAACCCCTTCACATTCCAGCTTACCAAAGTAAGATTACTACTCATTCAAAGAGTAAAATTTATATATTGTGTTGTGTAGCCCAAAAAAGAATGGGGTGAGGTACGGGTAAAAAAAAAATAAAAAGGGGAGGGGGTGAGGGGGGTATAAATAAATCCATAACAAAAAAAAAAACAAAAAACAAAAAAAAACAAAAAAACCCACAAAAAAATTCAACAACTAAACCTGTAACAACACTCCAGCCGGTTGCAAAAAACAGCAACCGCTCCATCTCCTGCTCTATTCTCATCCTAACAAAATACTCCCATACAACTGGCTTCAATCCTGCATAGTATGAACATTTTACCCTAAAAAAAAAAAAAAAAAATTAAGTAAACAACAACGTATAGGGAGCCAATTTTATCTTGTTTTGAACATCTAAAAATGCATCAATGTCCAGTCAGTGCAACTTTAATGAAGTAATAATCAAGTAGTCCAGTGTGGTAGTTGGTCAACCCAGGAATGTCCAGTTCAGGGCGAAAATCGCTGATTTCTCTCCATGGTTTGCATAAAGCGGGTGGCCTCCGGAACGGACGCCAGCCACTGGTTTTTGCCGTCTGGAAGAGTTATCCGGAGCCTGGCGGGGAAGAGAAGAGAAGGACGAAAACCTCTCTTGTACAACTCGGACATAACCTCCTTATATTCGGCTCGTTGCTTCTGAACGTCAGCGTTATAATCCTCGTAGAACTGAAGTTTATGTCCACGATATTCCAAAGTCCCACGGCGTCTCCGCGCTTCTCTCATCACCAAGTCTTTGGCCCGAAACCGGTGGAAACAAATAATGACAGTGCGCGGCTTCCCATTCGGACCCGGCTTGGGCATGAGGCTGCGGTGGGCTCTATCCAGCTCTGGGGGAGATGGCAAAGTTTGTGTGCCAAAAACGTCCACCAACAGCCGAGAAAAAAATTCAGATGGCCGTGGACCCACATCAAAGGACTCCGGCAGACCCACCAGACGAATAGTCAGCCTCCTGCTTCTTCCCTCCAGGTCAGAAAGTTTGTTTTTCAAAAGCTTGTTCTCCTCCTGTATTGACTCACACGTAACTTCAAGCGCCGCTAGGCGCTGGCTGACGCCCTCCGCGTCGCTTTCAAGGTCGCCAATGCGTTGCTCCTGGTTCGCCACATCTGCTTGAATCTTGTCCAGCTTACCATTAATAAGTTCAAATGAAGCTTTAAAATCAGCAGCTATGGACATTCTGTGTTGCTCAAGCAAGGCAACAAGTGCAGGGTTAAGGCTTTTATTAGCATCCTCAGTTAAGCTGGTGTTAGCATTGTTCACTGCTGCCTCCTTTTCAGTCTGCTTTCTTGTTTTGGACATACTCAACTCAAAACAGATTCCGCACGTATTAAACGTCCAAAACGTTGACAACTTACAGCAAAGTAGGGTTTAAAAAGTAAGACTGAAAAAGAATATAGCAGGAGCCAGCAACGCACACACCTACTCCATTACCAGCACACCTGATGCCAATCTTAAGAGTGTTCTTGAGGAGCGTGTCATTTTTTGTATGGAAATACTTCCTTCTGTTTGTGACCCAGTTCAGTTTGGTCTGGTTGCGCAATCTACTCACGTGTGTGAGCAGCAGTGTTGGGCAAGCTACTAAAAAATGGTAACTAGTTACAGTTACTAGTTACTTCCTTTCAAAAGTAACTGAGTTACTATGTCAGGTCAGAGTCGATGACTCTGCTACTGGTAACATGGTAACTCAGTACAACCTGCCGCATGGACAGGTGTTCGGCGTCTAGACCGGCTCTCCCACCAGTGGATACTGGTGAGGAGGGTGGCATGTCACCCTGCAGGACTTTAAAAACAAGACCTGTTAAAGGGCGGATGAGCTCCTAGTGAGCCAACGGCCAGCATGCGCCCTGGGTAGGTGGCACCCAATAGCACCGAGCGGCAAGCCCTCTAGGAGAAAGTAAACTCTGAGTGGAAAACCTGAATGCAGGCGTTGCGAACTGCACTCCAATCTAGCAAGCAAAAGGTCAAAGAAATGATGAGACTTAACAAGGATTTCACTATCTGTTTTGTAGACTTTCAGAAGGCATTTGGTTCCATCAATCGGGACGTGATGTTTAATATCTTACCTGTCTATGGTATCCCACAACCTATCATCACAGCCATTCACGTGCTCTATACCAACACCAAGGCTACAGTCATAACAGCTGATGGTGAAACAGCATTCTTTGACATTGAAGCAGGGGTTCTTCAAGGCGACACTCTAGCACCATTCTTATTTATTATTGTGCTAGATAATGTTCTATGCCTCTCCCTAGACACTATAAATGACAAGGGTCTACAACTCCAACCAAGACGTAACCAGAGGCATCCTGCTAAGTATGTTACAGATCTTGATTTTGCTAATGATATTGCCTTAGTATGAGACCTTGTCATGAATGCAGAATCACTTCTTCAGTCGCTAGAAAAAGCAGCAAACCTGGTAGGGCTTTACTGCAATGAAAGCAAAACGGAGTTCATTTCTACAACACCAAACTATATAGCCTGCTTTCGCTGGCTGGCGCAAACATCACTCAAATTGAAGACTTCAAATACCTTGGCTCGTATATAATGGACTCTCAAAAGGATATGAAGTCTCGTAAAGCTCTAGCATGGGCAGCGTGTATTAAGCTTAATAAGATATGGCATTCGACTCTCAACAACCAAAAGAAAATTCTGGTATTCAGGACGCTGATGGAGCCAATTTTGCTCTATGGCTTGGAGACGTGGACTCTAACTGCACGTCAAGAAAAACGACTGGATGGGACATATATGAACTTACTGAGGCGTATACAAAACATTCATTGGTCCGAGTATGCAATTCTCGAGCATATATATGGTGACATCCCGCCCCTCTCTCAGAGGCTTACCAAATGGAGACTCAGATTTGCTGGCCATTGCCATCGGGCCACCGGGGAGATTATACACTCCCTGCTCCTTTGGAAGCCTATTGGCCCAGTCCAGTCCCGGAAACTTACATTCCCATACTGTAGGTACTGTCGAGGGATTCGGGGATAGCAAGAGAGGACTTGGCGACAGCCATGGAAAATCACACGGTGTGGCAGCAAATTGTTCAGCATGCCCCAACCCTTTGTGCCACTACATGATGATGATGAAATGCGGTTTTTCTGCTCTGGGCGACTATTTTCCATTCATTCTCTATGTAGTCCAGCGTTTACAGCGCTGAGCGCCCTTGGCGCAGAAATGCTCTCGGCAGTGGCTGTTTTTTGTCGTGGTGCTCAGGGTGCTCAGACCTGAAAAAAGTTCAACTTTTCAGAGACTGCAGCTGAGCTCATCAATGTCAGACCAAGCAGCCAATCAGAACTGCTGTGTGGGCGGGACATAGGACCATAGGACGCTGGTACTAGTCTGTACTTGGACTCCTGCTTTCCGTGTCATCATATTTTACATCCAGAGCTGCTAGAAAACATTTCCTGTCCATTGTTATTTAGAGACTGCTATTAAAAAATCAGTAGAAAGTCTCACCATAGGAAAAACAGAAGTGCTGAGCTGAGAGTGACAAGCTGTTGCTGGGATACAGGGCACAGGCTTTTTTTTTTTTCCAGAGCGCAGCGCATAAATGCTGAAAAAAAAATGCTCAGGGTGGTCAGGCAACAAAATGCGTTTGGTGGACACGCAGCCTCAATCATCTTGCACACCTAGGCCCCTTGTTCTTATCAGAAAAAAGAAGAAAAGGAAACTGATGAGAAAAAAATTCTCATCTTACAGAGAAAAAATGTCTCAGATTTACATAAACTAGTGTAATCAGTAGAAAGTCAGAAATTTACTAGAAATAAAGCTGTGAATTCAGAGAAAATTTTGGACCCCCTGGTGGGCCGTTTTTGGCCCACGAACCATAAGTTTGACACCCCTGGACCAGCCCATTAAAAATGCATATTTAGAGGATTTACTTCCATGAAATAATTGCATATCACAACAGCAGGTAAATAAATGAGAAAAAATAAAATAGAAAGCACAGATAAATGAAAGTTCACCGCTTACAAGAAGTTGTTCTTTACTGCAACAAAACAGTCACTTTTTCTCTGTGCGTAACAAAACTTTAAATGCACATAATGCAGACATTAAATGCGAGCTTCTTCCTCAAAAAATACTTGTTTAACCACAGAGGTAGGAGCTGGTAGGGGCTACTCACCGCTCGGACAACATGTGATCAGGGCTCAATATGAGAAGTCGCCACCGCCACAACATTTCTTCACCAGGTTGTGATGTGAACTGGGGCAGGACAGGAAACGGAGCAGCGGTGGAGATTGTGTGACGGCTGCGTCAGTTACAGTAGGGTCAGTTTATCTTTATTTGCTTATTTATTTGCTTGCCTTTGGCGTGACAACCTCCAGTGGCTTGAGGCCGGTGGAGGAGCTGGGGGTGGCAGTCCTGCCAATAGCCACCGAAACTGTGTGTTCATCCCCAGTTGGCAGCTGATGAGGAGGGTGTCTAGCAACTGCAAGCTGTATGATCGTCTGTTTGCGCTAAAATATCTATCCATATTAATAAAACGAGTAACGTAATGCATCTGATCAAATTTCAGTAGCTAACGCAGTACTGAATTTTTAAAGAGTAATTTCATTACACAGCACATTACTGCAAAAGTAGTGGCATTACAGTAATGCACTACTTTGTAACCAGGGATGGCAACAGGAAATTCTGATTTCAGCTGAGATCTAATTTGGTCAATTGACTTATGGGGGGGCCGGGGGGGCGCAGCCCCCCTGAAGCTGGGAGGTTTTCAGTAAAACAAAAGTAATTTAGACTGAAAAAAATGATTAAAAAAAATGAAATACTACACTTAGATAAATCATTAAATTTAATGAAAAGTTAACATACTTTTTCTTCAATGTTGTCTCACTGTCTTTAGTCCAACATATTTAACAGTTCTATAAGAGTTTATTACAATATTTACACTGGTCACCAAGTCACTTCTAATGTGAAACTTTCTTCCTTTTGGCAGCAAGCTGTGTCAGTCTCTGAACTTTGAACTTCATTACCTTTTCTGGTTTCTTCAGAAACTGTCCGAGTGTTTCTGTTACCTCGTCGAACTTTGAGACAATTTTCACCTTTACTGTCACTTTTCTCTCAAGCCAATTTCATCGGAACTTATTTTTGACACTTTTGTCTATTTCTAGCACTGATGACTCCTGATCCTTCGATAAAAATCTTATAATTCCACTGAAAACAATACCGAAAGCTCAGAATTCCAACATGAACCAGGGATGTGATTTGGGGTTGGGGAAATTATCTGAAAACTTAGCAGGAGGTCTGGGGGACGCAAGCTCCTGGGTTTTTATGATTTTTAAGTACCAGAACTGTGCTTAAATGACATTGTGGTGGACACATTCATGGAGATTCTGTGACTCACATTTTAGGTCAGAACAAAGGCAGGAAGCTGCAGGAATATTAGCTTTGGTATGCAAGGCCTGAGACTGTGGGGGTGCAATTAAAGGATTAAGGAAAGGATGCATGGGAGACAGTGGAAGTGATATCATGGAGAGAAATGCATTGTGACTGTCTTTATAACGCAAAGTGGTCTGTGTGACATGTGATCTGCAAAGGTGAAGTCCCTGATATTTAAGGACGAGTTTACTGTTTCATCCTTTTTTTTCTCTCTGCTGTGAGATGATGGTGTTGTGACTAAAGCTGACTTTGAGAGAGAACTCTGTCTCGTCATTTTCACATCACCACACTGGTGACCCGAGACGTATCATGGAAGAAGAAAATTCCCCCGGGCCAGCCGCACCAGGAGCCCCCAGCCAAACGAATGCCGCTACAGTCCAGCTACCGGACTTCTGGCAGAACAATCCGCGCTCCTGGTTCAACGCGGTTGAGGAACAGTTCAACCTCCGGGGGATATTGGTAGATGCCACGAAATTCTACCACGTAGTCGCAAAGCTGGACAACAACACGGCCCAGCATGTGGAGAGCCTGATCGACCAGCCGCTGGAGAGCGACAAATACGGCGCGTTGAAGGCTGCACTCATCCAGCAATTCACCCCCTCGGCGGAGGAGCGAGCAGAGAGGCTCCTGGCGCTGACGGAGGGGGAAAACGACATGCCCGCGAGCCTGATGGAGAAGTTGTTGAGGTTGAAAGACTCTGACAATGATCACTTCATTTGTACCCACCTCTTCCTCAGGACTCTACCGTCATCAGCGAGAGCGACCCTGGCCAGTTCGCCACTGTTGGCCCTACGGGACTACCGCGCGCTGGGCCGGGAGGCGCAGCGGATCGTCAACGCCACCAAGCGGCGCGCAGCCACGGCCGCTGCAGCGGAATGCGGCGCGACGACCGGAGACGACAGGGGGCCAGAGGCAGCGGTGCCAGACTCACCGATGACGGCGGCGGCAAGGGCCAGAGAACGTGGACCGGATGTCCTTTGTTTCTACCATCACCGCTTTGCAGAGAGGGCACGCAAGTGTGTACCGCCGTGCCAGTTCGGGCGTTCGGGAAACGCCAAGACCGGGGGTCGGTAGCAGCCGCGGCCCTCGGGGAAGAGAACAAGCTGCTCTACTTGTCGGACGCACGCTCGGGGAGGCAGTTCCTCGTCGACACAGGCTCCCAGTTGAGCTTCATCACACCTTCCTACGCGGACAGACTAGCTGGTTCCGGAGGTCCCCGGGTGACGGCAGCGAACGGCTCGGAGATTAAGACCTTTGGTGAGAAGACTCTGCTTCTGTCTCTACACGGCCGTACATTTGAGTGGACTTTTGTTGTAGCAGCAGTAAATTTCAATATGTTGGGGGCTGATTTTTTGTGCTCACATGGTTTGTTGGTTGATCTTGCTAACAGGCGCCTGGTTAATGCACTTTCTTTTGATTCTATCCCCTGTACAGTGTGAGTGGCCCCGCCAACATCTCAAGCCAACGTCACAGCAGCAAGCGGTAAGTTCCACACACTGCTCACTCAGTTCCCAGCCCTCACGGTCCCCACATTTTCGGCAACAGTCGCTAAACACAGGGTGGAGCATTTTATTACCACTACCGGACCGCTCGTTTTTGCAAAAGCTCGGCACTTGGACGCAGTTAAACTAGCCATAGCGCGAGAGGAGTTCGCCAACCTGGAGAGGTTGGGCATTATCCGACGTTCAAACAGACCGTGGGCTTCCCCCCTGCATATGGTCCCGAAAGCTGACGGATCATGGCGCCCTTGCGGGGATTTCCGCAGGTTAAACAACGCTACAGCGCACGACCGCTACCCAATCCCACATATCCAAGATTTTTCCGTTCATTTGGCAGGGGCGCACATTTTTTCTAAAATAGACTTGGTCCGCGGTTACCACCAAGTCCCAGTGCGCACTGAGGACATACCCAAAACAGCGGTAATAACTCCGTTTGGCCTATTCGAGTTTTTACGCATGCCATTCGGACTTAAAGGGGCTGCTCAGACGTTCCAGCGCATGATGGACGCGGTGCTTCGTGATCTCCCTTTCGTGTTCGTCTACCTGGACGATATTTTAGTAGCCAGCGCGTCCGAAGATGAACACGAAAAACACCTGGCCACAGTTTTCCAAAGGTTGGGAGATCACGGGTTAATAATCAACCCAGCGAAGTGTCAGCTCGGGGTGGCGCAGATCGATTTTTTAGGACACCGCGTCTCCCCCGAAGGAGCAGTTCCGCTGCCTGACAAAGTGTGCGCTGTGGCAGATTTTCCCCGGCCGCAGACGGTCAGGGCGTTGCAGGAGTTTTTGGGAATGGTGAATTTTTATAACCGTTTTCTCCCCTGCGCGGCGCAACTCATGCAGCCGTTGTATGCCGCGCTCAAAAAAAAGAAACCCGCGGATAAGATCGAGTGGCCCCCGGAGCAGGACCAAGCGTTCTCGGAGGTGAAAGCAGCCTTGGCAAAGGCTGCGTTGTTGGCACATCCAGACCCAACGGCCCGCATAGCGCTCACCACTGACGCGTCAGAGGTGGCCATAGGGGTGGTCGTGGAGCAACATGTAGCCGGGGTTTGGCAGCCTCGCGCCTTTTTCAGCAGGACCTTGAGCGATAGCGAGCGTAAATACAGCGCGTTCGACAGGGAGCTGCTCGCTCTCCATTTGGCCATCCGCCACTTCCAGTTCTGGCTGGAAGGACGCATTTTCGCCACGTTCGTTGACCACAAACCGCTAACATTCGCGATGGCCAAGGTCTCTGAACCGTGGTCAGGCCGGCAGCAGAGACAGCTGGCTGCCATATCAGAGTTTACCACTGATATTCGGCATGTGGCGAGCAAACTCAATGTAGTGGCAGATTGCCTCTCGCGCGCTGTGGCGACCCCAGTCAGCGTAGGGGTAGATTATGCAGCCATGGCCACGAAGCAGGTTAATGACGCGGACGTGCGCACGCTCCAGTCGGGACCAACAGGGTTAAGGCTGGAGAACAGGGTGCTGCAAGACGGTATGCCCCCCCTAATCTGCGATGTCTCCACTGGACGGCCGCGTCCAGTAGTACCGGCCGCGTGGCGCCGCCGTGTTTTTGACTCGGTTCATTCATTAGCGCACCCTGGAGTGCACGTGTCGGTCAAAATGGTGGGAGAGAAATTTGTGTGGCCGAGCCTCCGCAAACAGGTCAAAGAGTGGGCAGCAGCCTGCACAGCGTGTCAACGAGCCAAAGTACACAGGCACACAAGGGCTCCTTTGGAACCATTTCACATTCCGGCCAAGAGGTTCGATCACATTCATGTGGACCTCGTCGGACCCCTCCCGCTGTCACAGCGGGTGCACACACCTTCTGACAATGGTGGACCGCACCACGCGCTGGCCTGAAGTGGTCCCGCTGGCATCAACCACGGCCGAGGAGGTGGCGCGCGCGTTTTTAACAGCTTGGGTGGCGCGCTTCGGTGTTCCGTCGGACATTACGTCCGACAGAGGCCCTCAATTTGTGTCCAAGCTTTGGTCGACAATGGCCCGCAGCCTGGGTGTCACAATTCACTGCACAACCGCGTACAATCTGCAGGCTAATGGGTTATGCGAACGTTTTCATAGGTCATTGAAAGCGGCTCTCAGAGCGGCACTGACGGATTCAAATTGCGTTGACAAGTTACCATGGGTGTTATTGGGGTTGCGTTCTGCGCCTAAAGAGGATCTAGAAGCGTCCCCAGCTGAGCTAGTGTTTGCGCAGCCACTCCGGCTGCCTGGGGAGTTTCTCCCAGATAACCCTGCGCCAGACGCCTCCCCGTCTCAGCTGTTGCGGAGTAACATAGAATCAAGCACGCTGCCCGGCCCTGCGCACCACAGTTTTCCGCGCGTTTTTGTGCCTAAAACTTTGAAGAATGCAGAGTTTGTTTTTGTTAGACAGGATGCGCATCGAACCCAGTTGCGACCGCCTTATGACGGACCATTCAGAGTGCTAGAAATGGGGGACAAGCAGTTTTTGCTAGATTTGGCGGGTAGGAAAGAGAAAATTGGCATAAACAGACTTAAACCTGCTTTTGTGGTAGCTGATGAGCAAGTGCTGTTGGCAAGGGCCCCGCAGAGAAGTAGACCACCTTGTGGGGCTTCACACAGTAATGTTTCCCAGAAGAATGTTTCCCCAGAACACCCGCAGAGACTGACAAAGGGTTTTCGCCCCCAGACGGCAAACCCCCAGCGTGACAGCGCCGCAGAGACGTTGAACCCCAACTTCAGCAGATACGGCAGGAGGCTGAAGCCTATACAGCATGTGGACTGATGTGTATTCTCTTGTTGTTCTGTTGTCTAAAATGCTGGGGGGGGGGGGGCTTGGTGTGGTGGACACACTCATGGAGATTCTGTGACTCACATTTTAGGTCAGAACAAAGGCAGGAAGCTGCAGGAATATTAGCTTTGGTATGCAAGGCCTGAGACTGTGGGGGTGCAATTAAACGATTAAGGAAAGGATGCATGGGAGACAGTGGAAGTGATATCATGGAGAGAAATGCATTGTGACTGTCTTTATAATGCAAAGTGGTCTGTGTGACATGTGATCTACAAAGGTGAAGTCCCTGATATTTAAGGACGAGAGTTTACTGTTTCATCCTTTTTTTTTCTCTCTGCTGTGAGATGATGGTGTTGTGACTAAAGCTGACTTTGAGAGAGAACTCTGTCTCATCATTTTCACATCACCACAACATAAAACAAACAGCTGAATGTCACTTATTACTGTATTATATTGACGTATGTTCCAAGAAGATAGCATTCCTAAAATATTCCAGCAAGCATTATCCATCACATGCTTTTACACTTGATCAAATCAAAATCAGTTAATTTTATCTATTCCATAATAGAAATAAAATTCCAACATACCATTACTTTTTATAATTTCAGCATTCATTTCAGATCACCAGTTTCAATCTCCATTGTGTCTTGAGCAGTTCATTTTGCACAATCACTGATGCAGCCAAGTCTTAGAAATATCCAAAAGTTATGAGTCAATATCCACTGTGCACTGTCAATTTCAAACTGTTTGGAATCATAAAAGTAATGTAACTAAATTGTTTTGCTATTTTTTTTCTCCTCAACATCAATGTCAGGGCGCTGCGGGAGTTTTTGGGGATGGTTAACTTTTATAACCGTTTCCTCCCCCGCGCAGCCCAGCTCATACAGCCGTTGTACGCCGCACTCAAGAAACGGAAGCCGGCGGACAGAGTCGACTGGACTCCTGAACGGGAGCAGGCGTTCTGAGGTTAAAACAGCGCTCACTACCGACGCCTCGGACATGGGCATAGCGGCCGTCGTGGAGCAATGCGTTGCCGGTTCTTGGCAGCCGCTCACCTTTTTTTTAGCAGGTCTTTGCACAACAGTGAGCGTAAATACAGCGTGTTCGACAGAGAGTTAATGGCTCTCCACCTGCCCATACGCCACTTCCAGTTCTGCCTGAAAGGGCGCACCTTCACTGCGTTCGTGGACCACAAGCTGCTAACATACTTAACGTACTTTATCTTCCTGGAAGATAAAATAAAGCAGAATTCGGCAAACTACCGGAAAAATCACATCCCTGAGAACAAGCCGCCATGAGTTTTTGACAAAGCATACAATGAGCCATTTGATTGGTCCAATGGTTTGCAATTATTCAATCGCAGGGCTGTTTACAACACAGCAGTAGCTTGAGTACATCCGGGTTATCGCGGGAGACTTGACCCGGGGAAGCGCCGAGCGCTTATGTAATCGTGTTGATTTTCGCTAAAATCGGTAACAATAAGGTACCTTACCCCCCCTAAAACTTTCTCAACAGATTTAGACGATTCACAGAAATGATCAGTTTGAAAATAAATCGGCGGAAATCCGCGGATCGGCGGAAAATTGACATCCCTGTGTAACGTGTTACTCCCAACACTGGTGAGCAGAGGCGTTGACGGCAATTTTTTGAATAAGCGAGTGGCTATGGTGTCTGTGTGACAGCAGCGCTCATTATTGTGCAGCGTTTGCCAAGAAGCACACACCTGTTGGGGAGACATAGAGATTGGTGAGTGTCTGTTAATTTGGAAATCTGTTTGTGGTGTTTTTTTGTTTGGAGCATGAATAAATTGTTTTGGGTTGTTGGGCAGAGTGCTGCACTTGTGAATTATTATTGCACATCAGTCTGAATTGTTTTACGTGTTGGCAGTGGCGTAACACGGGGGCATGATGTCGGCTGCATAAGATTTTCTACATTTTCCTTCCGAGGAGGGGTTGGAACGCTGTTCGCAGGAGCAGCTTGTTAAGCTAGCAGAACGGTTTGAGTCGGATGTGGGGGACAAACGGTCAAAAGGAAATATGAAGCAGATTATACAAGTACATCTCAAAAAATTAGAATATCATGAAACAGTTCAATATTTTTTGTCATTCATTTCACAAAGTGAAACCCATATAGTATATTAGATTCATTACACAGAGAATGATATATTTCAAGTGTTTATTTTAATTTTGATTTTGATGGCTTACAGCCCATGAAAACCCCAAATTCAGTTTCTCAAAAAATTAGAATATTACATAAAATTAATTAAAAAAAATATTTTTTTTTAATAGAAATGTTGGCCGACTGAAAAGTATGTCCATGTACACACTCAATACTTGGTCTGAGCAAATTTGGGATTAATTACTGTATCAATGTGGCGTGGCATGGAGGTGATCAGCCTGTGGCACTGCTGAGGTGTTCTGAAGGTCCAGGTTGCTTTGATAGTGACCTTCAGCTCGTCGGCATTGTTGGGTCTGGTGTCTCTCATCTTCCTCTTGACAATACTCCATAGATTCTCTATGGGGTTTAGGTCAGGAGAGTTTGCTGGCCAATCAAACACAGTGACGCCATGGTCATTAAACCAGGTTTTGATATTTTTGGCAGTGTGGTGGGGTGCCAAGTCCTGCTGGAAAATGAAATCAGCTTCTCCATAAAGCTTGTAAGCAGAGGGAAACATGAAGTGCTCTAAAATTTCCTGGTAGATGACTGCGCTGACTTTGGTTTTGATAAAACACAGTGGACAAACACCAGCAGATGACGTGGTTCCTCAAATCATCACTGACTGTGGAAACTTCACGCTAAACCTCAAGCAACTTAGATTCTGTGCCTCTCCACTCTTTCTCCAGCCTCTGGGACTTTGATTTCCAAATGAAATGCAAAATTTACTTCGATCTGAACAGAGGTCATCTGCTGGTGTTTGTTCACTGTGTTTTATCAAGACCAAAATCACCGCAGTTGTCTACCAGGAAATTTTAGAGCACTACATGCTTCCCTCTGCTGACAAGCTTGATGGAGAAGCTGATTTCATTTTCCAGCAGGACTTGGCTCCCCCCCACACTGCCAAAAGTATCAGAACCTGGTTTATTGACCATGGCATCACTGTGTTCGATTGACCAGCAAACTCTCCTGACCTAAACCCCATAGAGAATCTATGGCATATTGTCAAGAGGAAGATGAGAGACACCAGACCCAACAACGCCGACGAGCTGAAAGTCACTATCAAAGCAACCTGGACCTTCATAACACCTCAGCAGTGCCACAGGCTGATCACCTCCATGCCACGCCACATTGATACAGCAATTAATCCAAAAGGAGCCCTGACCAAGTACTGAGTGTGTACATGAACATACTTTTCAGTCGGCCAACATTTCCATTTAAAAACTATTTTTTAAAATTAATTTTATGTAATATTCTAATTTTTTGAGAAACTGAATTTGGGGTTTTCATGGGCTGTAAGCCATCATCATCAAAATTAAAATAAACACTTGAAATATATCACTCTCTGTGTAATGAATCTATATAATATATGGGTTTCACTTTCTGAAATAAGTGACAAAAAATATTGAACTTTTCATGATATTCTCATTTTTTGAGATGTACCTGTAAAAGCAAATCTGTTGGCCATGGATGTCCTCACATCTGCAGCTCAAGCCGAGGCTTCTGCTCAGCACTCGGATGGTGCGTCTGTGTCGGGTTTAACCAGAGATGTTGCCGGATTAACTTTTGAGCAACGAAGAGAGTTGTTATTGTTGGAACTAGAAGTGAAACGGGCGCAGCTGGAAGACTGTAGATTGAGTGTTAGTGCGGCTGGGGGTGCTGGTTTAGGTCCAGATGATACTTCTAATCACGCACACTCATTTGATTTTTCTTCCAATTTGTGTCTAGTTCCTCAGTTTTCTGAACGGGATTCCGACATTTTTTTTCATTGTTTGATCAGGTTGCCGGTAGTCAGGCCTGGTCTAACTTGGAGCGCACATTACTACTACAATGTAAATTAATCGGTAAAGCACAGGAAGCTTATACTGCACTGAAGCCCCTTTTCCACTAGTGTCTGTCATGAAACCTCCCATGCGCTTTTCCACAGCGCATGGCGAGGGGTGAAATAATGAGGATTTACGCGCTGGGTTGCAACACCACACATTTATTAACATAAAGACTCACAAAAGATACACTTACTGTGGGCATTCGGGGGCCGGCATTGCCCCACGAACGCATGAGGTGAGACGTATATCCATGCTGGCGTCCCACAGCCAGAATCGCTATGAGGACGCAAGAGAACCACGGGCTGCGCTGTGTGGATACACATCGTGTGGAGCAGACAGTTCACTGATACAACATACGATCCATCAGTCGATTAGTTAATCAAAGACCCAGCAGTGCATGACTGGCAAAAGGCGCTTAAGTACACGCACTGCTGGTTATGGTATAATGAGGAGCACCTGGGTGAGGACCGGGAGAGATGATCAACGGGGCTGGGAACAGCTGATGGTAATGGGGGGGGGGGGGGGCGGACCGGCAGACTGTCAGCAGTGCTCACAGAAAGTAGGTCACAGCGGCTGTCTAACAGCTGCCAGTCAGACAGCGGCTTTGGATACGGAAGGCAGACTGCAATACATAACATACACACATGCAGCGGCACCTAGACCCACAGAGAGGGCAGGACCGAGCTGGGGAACCAAGCCAGTGGGGTGGAGCAGTAGGCGGCCTGCCCACCGGGAGGCTCACTGGTGGGTGACTGGACCGTAGGGAGGGGACCCCCACCGCGTCGGACTAGGAGGAGAAGGGAACCACACCGGCATCAGGCTGAGAAGTAACGGCCCTGGCGTTCTTAGGCTGACTGGCAGCACCCTCAATGGTCCTGGCCTGGGACACAGCTGCACCCGTGGTGGACACTGACCGGGCCAATGCTGCACCCGCGGCAGCTCCCGGCTCGAGCTCTGCAGCACCCACGGCGGCTCCTGGCTACAGCTCTGCTGCACCCGCGGCAGACCCCAACCGGGCCACTGCTGCACCCTCGGCAGACCCTGACCGGGCCACTGCTGCACCCTTGGTGGAACTCGAGCTGGAGAGTGGCATCCATGATGGGTCCGGGCAGGAGCACAGCACCCACATCGGGCTGATCCTGGAGCGCAGCCACCACGAAGGTCCAAATCCAGAGTGTTGCACCCACGGAGACTCAGCCTGCGGAGGGACCACACGACAGCCTCAGGCAGCAGGGGAGCTGGACCCACGACATCGTCAGGCGGCGAGACCGGTTCCGTGGAGACCCCCGGTGACAATGGTTCCTTTCTGGCAAGCCTAGAAGCACACTCAGGAGCGGGAGAAGAAACAAAGTGGCTAAGGTCACCGGCAGTGGCGGAGCCTGATGAAGGGAGTTCAGATGCAGCTTTGTGCTGCGCCTGACTCTCCTCACCTAGAGCCAGACAAGCTCTCTCTAAAATTGACATTAGAAACACTAGAGAGAACACTTGCTTGAGCTCGAGCTCCACCGCCGTCCAGGACTCCGTCGATCCTGGCGATGTGGTCCCGGGCCCGGCCTCCAGGAGGTCCAGCTCTGGCTCCCACTCCGCTGCCGTCGCCTCCGCAGCTGGCGAGATGGTCACTGCAGTCTCTTTGAATTCCTGCAGCAGCTCCAACACTGGGGATTCCACTGGCGTGGCTGCAGGAAAACACCTCTGTGCGGGCCCCTGGGCAGAATCATCCAGGGCCCCAAACTCCTCCACTGTCTGGCGGCTCGGTTCTAAGACCGACAGGCACTCAGGGATTATTGCAGGAGACATGGAGAGGATAGGAAAAAGGTCAGCGTTGGCAGCTGGAGGAGAGGACTCAGCGGCCTGCTGGAACTGAGCCTCTCCCTCGGGAGACAGACAAGGTTTAAAATAATTAAGTTCAATTAGATGAAAGGACCCTTGCTTGTGATGTTCACAGCTGCAGCTGACTGGCAGTCACCTCTCTCCATGTCCACAACCATACCGATCCTTTCCAATGGTGACGGAGAAGCTAGATCCAACGCCGATGACTCCTCCAGCGTGGCTGCAGGGGACCAGCTATGTGCTGGCTCCAGAGCGGAATCTTCCGGGGCCCCCAGCTCCTCCACCGTCCGGTGACTCTGCTCACACTCAAGGATCGAAGACGGAGACACGGAAAGGACAAGAGAAGGGTTAACCTCCACAGCTGGAGGAGAGAGCCCAGTGGACTGCTGGAACTGGGCCTCTCTTCAGGGAGACAGGCAATGCATACATTGAATTAAATGACAAAACACTTGCCTGTTCTCCTGGTGCTCGATGTTGGCCGTCATCACCCCCCTCCCCCCGTGCCGTGTCACTGGCTGTTTTGGCCCCTTCACAGGATAGTAGAGGAGCTGGCCCCGATGACGTGGAGGTGGTCATAGCCGGGACAACCCAGGAGAACCTCTCGGCGACTGAAGAGATAACGGCGGCCGAGGATGAGGAGGGCTTCTCGCGGCATTTCGTCATAGGATGACGCTGTCCCCTTTTAACTGGTGCAGACCGTGCTGGAGTGGGAGGAGGGTTGGGCGAAGCGTCATGGAGGATGAAGGTCTGCTGATTACCGGTCCTCCGTCTCGACACCGTGGGAGATGTCAAACCGGGGAAGGAGCGCTGGAGCAAGAAGACTGTGGCCAGCAGGTCGGCAAACTGCGGGTAGTCCCATAACCCGGGACGCGCCTCCAGGATCCCTACTGCTCCGTCCAGGCATTCCAGCGTCTTCTTCGGTCCCCGGGTGGTGAGGGCTTCATCCACGAAGCTCCGGATAAACTCGGCGGCCCATCCCTCCCCACCGTGGGAAACCCCGCTGCTGTTCCTCCTCTGCCTCGGAGAGACCGGGGCATGGTGCTTTCAAGAAACAGGTTAGTCCAAAAAACAGTTCAAAAAAGGAAAAGAGTGATGTGTGGGTGTACCCGCTAAATCCTCTTTTGGCTGGGTTTTTCTGTCATAAACCCTCCCATGCGCTTTTCCCCAGCGCACGACGAGGGGTGGAATAATGAGGATTTACGCAGTGAGTTGCAACACCACACATTTACTAACATAAAGACTCATAAAAGATATACTTACTGTGGATATTCGGTTGCCGGCATCGCCCCATGAATGCATGAGGTGAGACATGTATCCATGCTGGCGTCCCACAGCCGTAATCGCTATGAGAGTGCAGGAGATCCACGGACTGTGCGGCGTGGATACACATCATAATGAAGCTGACAGTTCACTGAATCAACACACAAGCAGGCAGTCAATCCGTTAATCAAAGACCCAGTGGTGCGTGACTGGCAAAAGGCGCTTAAGTACATGCACTGCTGGTTATGGTGTAATGAGGAGCACCTGGGCAAGGACCGGGAGAGATGATTAACGGGGCTGGGAACAGCTGATGGTAATGAGAGAGAGAGAGAGTGGGCGTGCCCGGACAGGCAGACTGTCAGCAGTGCTCACAGAAAGTAGGTCACAGCGGCTGTCTAACAGCTGCCAGTCGGACAGTGGCTTTGGGTACGGAAGGCAGACTGCAATACATAACATAAACATATGCTGCGGCACCTAGACCCACAGAGAGGGCAGGACCGAGCCGAGGAAACCAAGCCGGCTCGGTTCCTGACAGTGTCAGTTCGGTACGGTTCAGTATGCTTTGTAGGCTTTTCCATTAGGGACTGTAATGGTAACGGTTTCGATTTTTCGGACCTGCTGGATTGGGGTTCTAAGCGTACTGTTGTGACACCAAAATGTGACGTAAAAACACTGCAAGCCACTGATTGGTCCGGGAATAACGTCATGAGAGAAGCGTTTGGGGCTGAGTTTCCAGAATCGCGAGCCACCATTTGCAAAGATTCGTCCTTGAGCCAGCCAGCAAGTGATAAAATATAAACAACGATAGAATGGCTTCACAGAAATCAACACCGTGGTCCAGCAGAGTTTTCTGTGCGTTTTGGCTGATGAGAGAATCCAGAGGGAAATAGACGGAGCCATCCTGGGAAGTAGATGGAGCCACCTGAACTGAATTTACAGCCGCGGGAGCACCCAACTTCAGCAGTTGAAGCCGTGATATTAGGATATAGAGGACGCTGAGTGATGTGATATGATGTGATATTATGCATTTTCTACATTATTTATCCCAGCAGTGGAAAGTTCACTTTGAACAAACAACAACGTTGTCTTCTATGTGCATTGAGCTAGCTAGTTAGCTGTCAATGCTAACGCTGTGCCCCGTGCTCTCCTTGTATTTTGCACTTGTGTTGACAATATCTGATGAAATAAGCTAGTTGTATTCCTGGATAAAAAGATGTTTTTTTTACATATTGCACTTTCATGCTGTGCGTGTACTTAAGTTGTGTATTTTCGTTGTAGAGTCCGACCAGGATCTGCTCTGACAATGGCTACGTTTGGCAGTACACAGTTATGACTGGTAAGTTGCACATCTTTTTATTTATAGTCAAAACTTTTGCTTTTTAAGTTAAAGTATAGGTAAAGTGCCAAATTTAAAGTAGCACAATTTCCACTTAATATGAAAGGGACTGATGAAAATGAACTGAGATTTATTTGATTGTGTGAATATTAATTACAGAATAATTGAAAATGAATGGCACATCCAATAGTAGCCACTGTAAAATAAACCGCTTGCTTGTTTATTTTATTTATTTATTTTTTTTTATCAGATCACTTCTGTGATCCTTTATGAGTTATAATCATAATAGTGTATCTTGCACTTTGGGGAATGGGAGTTGTTCAGTCACCATTAGAATTTAGTTTGCATGTGTAGTTTATAGTATTTCATCTTTAAACTCATCCAGTAAAAGGACACATTACAAATATGTGAGACCCATTGTAGTGCTTCCTTTTATATTTTAGCAATAAAAGCACGAAACACCACCCACACTTGAAACCAGGGCGACACAGCAGTGGCTAAACTTTTATTGATAACGTTATTTCTCAAATATGTTTTAAACTTGTTTTAATTAACCACCACCGATTTCTGTCTTTCATCTAGGCAAGAGGAAAACGATCCACCCCAAACTGTATTTTACGTCACTATTTACAGAGATGCAGGCTGAAGATCTAGTGAACCGGGTCCAGCTTGAGCGGCATATCCAGTTACTTCTCAGTGAGGCAGTGTGGCCGGCGTGTGTGACCCATTCTAATTTCTTTTTTTTTTTTTACAGTTTGAATTTTGCACATTCTAAATAATCTGGATTTTGGTGGTGACTGTAATAAACAATTTAGTAACTTATGTGTTTGCATCATGATTTCTATTTTGTCTGTTAAGACACCGGTGGGAAAAGAGTCAGCAGTACAAACCATTTATCAGTGACTTTGAAAATAATGGCTCATTTTTAAGAAAAAGTAACCAAAAATAATTATTTTATTTACTGGAGACTGTACTGTTGGATGTGCCAGTGGAGAAGACACTGCACACTTTAATGATAGTACCAGTATATGGAGGAATTCTGGGCCATATTAGCATCTGGATTTCCTAATAATGGGTTAAGCAGGGGTGTCCAATCATGTGCCATGGAGGGCCAAGACCCTGCAGGCTTTACCTGCAACCAGTGTCTTCAACAGCAGATTCCACCAAATTTCTTCCACTGATTGCTGATCAGTGAAAACACCTGCTGAAGAGACTGGGTAGAGGAGAGAACCTGCAGGGTCTTGGCCCTCCATGGCACATGATTGGACACCTCTGAGTTAGGGCTCAATGGGATTTAACATTTTAACACAAACTGCTTCATGGTTCATAATTCTGTTGACAGACTTACACCAAACCAAAAGTAATTTCTCAAACTGCTGGATTGTTCTTAGACAGCTTTTCCAGTCTTTTAGTATTTAATTTGTGTCACTTGGTGGTAACCTTAACACATGAAAGTGAAGACAGATCTGCAAAACGTACAAAAGTTTATTGTCAAAATTCCCAGTGCAATACTACATGAATACATGTATAGTTCACTGTTGATACAGAGAATAGATATTTATACAGTATCTACATGTAGTCAGCAATACTCAGTATGATATACAGTATATCCAGTTAATCCATGTATTTCTCCATGTAACCTTGTGACTGCGTTATTTTAATTGCTTTTAGTCCTAGATCCAGTTTATTTTGGCTTAAAATGCATCATAATTGTTAAATACTGTATATCTTATTAAACCTAACTCAGTACTGTTTACCTCTTGAAATATATATTTTACGGCTCATATACTACAATATGGCACCTGGCGATCAAGTTTGACAGGTGATCATGTTTTTCCACGACACCACCGGCTGGAGCAGGTAAATCCCATGACGTCTCAACAGTCTCTCCATGATTTTGACACAGAGAATACATATTTTAGTACCTAATAGCAATAACTTGCTGACATTACAATGTCGTACGGTGGACTTAAAGTAGCATTAGCAATCATTAGCTTACCTTCATATGTGATGTAGTTCGTGTCCTCATGTCTTCCGCTTTATACTCTATATAGTTTCCTCAATGCTCCAGTACTTTTACAGAGTGTGTCATCTCGCTATAATCTTCTGTTCTCCTTTTTTGGCTTTACTCTGACTAAAAAAGCCAAAGAACACAGTCGCCTCGTATCCTGCCATGTTGTGTTTTGCCTGCGTCGCTTGTTTTACTTAACGTTACGCTTGTTTTACACCCGTTACTCTTGTTATACGTAACGGGAGGGTTGCGCCGCCTCCCTGTAACAAAATCCCTCCCACATCAAGGGGTACTCTCAGTGTAATGGAAACACAAGCGTACCAAACTGTACCGTATTGTACCGGGCCAAACTGACACTCGTGGAAAAGGCCACTAGTGTGGAAGACAGTCGGGTTTAGGTGTCCGTGAAAGCCGCTGTGTTGAAAGCATATGAGCTGGTACTGGAGGCAAACCGTCAGAGGTTTCGCTCATAGAAAAAATCGTTTAAACAGAAACATATGGAATTCGTCAGAGAGCTTGTTACTCACTTTAACCGGTGGTGTAATTCGTTGCAAGTTCATTCATATGAACCGTTGTGCCAGCTTGTAATTATAGAACAATTTAAAAACTCCATTCCTGCCCACATTGCAACATACAGTGGTGTGACAAAGTGTTTGCCCCCTTTGTGATTTCTCTTTTTTTTTGTATGTTTGTCACACTTAGATGTTTCAGATCATCAAACAAATTTAAATATTAGACAAAGATAATGCAAGTAAACACAAAATGCAGTTTTTAAATGAAGGTGTTCATTATTAAGGGTAAAAAAAATCCAAACCTACATGGCCATGTGTGAAAATGTGATTGTCCCCCCTGTTAAAACATAAATTAACTGTGGTTTAGCACATCTTTGGAAAGCTGAGTTCAATTTCTCTAGCCACACCCAGGCTTGATTACTGCCACACTTGTTCTCAATCAAGAAATCACTTAAATAGGACCTGCCTGACAAAGTGAAGTAGACCAAAAGATCCTCAAAAGCTAGATACCATCCAAAGAATTCAGGAACAAGTGAGAAACAAAGTAATTGAGATCTATCAGTCTGGAAAAGGTTATAAAGCCATTTCTAAAGCTTTGGGATTCCAGGGAACCACAGTGAGAGCCATTATCCACAAATGGCGAAAACATGGAACAGTGGCGAACCTTCCTAGGAGTCGCCTGCTGACCAAAATTACCCCAAGAGCGCAGTGACGACTCATCCAAGAGGTCACAAAAGACCCCACAACAACATCCAAAGAACTGCTGGCCTCAGTTGACTCAGTTAAGGTCAGTGTTCATGACTCCACCATAAGAAAGAGATTGGGCAAAAATGGTCTGCATGGCAGAGTTCCAAGATGAAAACCACTGCTGAGCAAAAAGAACATAAAGGCTCATCTCAGTTTTGCCAGAAAACATCTTGATGATCCCCAAGACTTATGGGAAAATACTCTGTGGACTGACAAGACAAAAGTTGAACTTTTTGGAAGGTGTGTGTCCCATTAGATCTGGCGTAACAGTAACACAGCATTTCAGAAAAGGAACATCATACCAACAGTAAAATATGGTGGTGGTAGTGTGATGGTCTGGGGCTGTTCTGCTGCTTCACGACCTGGAAGACTTGCTGTGGTAAATGGAACCATGAATTCTGCTGTCTACCAAAAAATCCTGAAAGAGAATGTCCGGCCATCTGTTCGTGACCTCAAGCTGAGGCGCACTTGGGTTCTGCAGCAGGACAATGATCCAAAACACACCAGCAAGTCCACCTCTGAATAGCTAAAGAAAAACAAAATGAAGACTTTGGAGTGGCCTAGTCAAAGTCCTCACCTGAATCTGATTGAGATGCTGTGGCATGACCTTAAAAAGGCGGTTCATGCCTGAAAACCCTCCAATGTGTCCGAATTACAACAATTCTGCAAACACGGGTGGGCAAAAATTCCTCCACAGCACTGCAGAAGACTCATTGCCAGTTATCGCAAATGCTTGATTGGAGTTGTTGCTGCTAAGGGTGGCCCAATCAGTTATTATGTTTAGGGGGCATTCACTTTTTCACACAGGGCCATGTAGGTTTGGATTTTTTGTCCCCTTAATAATAATCACCTTCATTTAAAAACTGCATTTTGTGTTTACTTGTGCTACCTTTGTCTAATATTTAAGTGTGACAAACATACAAAAAATGAGAAATCAGGAAGGGAGCAAACACTTTTTCACACCACTGTACATTACTGAACATAAAGTAAAAACTGTCAGTGAAGCAGCCACTCTGGCAGATGAGTATGTGTTAATTCATCGTGAAAACGCGAGTATGCTGAGCCTAACTTCTCTGGGTAAAGAGATGTATTTTTTTTCTTACCAGGTAAGAGAGGGGGACAGCAAAAATTTTCAGCAGAGTCCGTGTTTTGATTCAAATAAAATCTGCAATTATTGTAAAAATAAAGGACACTGGAAAGCAGAATGTCTGGTTAAACCTAAGAGCAAATTTGGTGACGCACAGGTTAAACTTGTGGCTTTGGCGGCTCTGATTAATTATGGTAACTCTAAAAACCTGTGTTGAACCTCCTCCTGTACTGTCTGTCTGTGATGTGCAACACCGGTTAAGGTGCCAGATAAGCTGTCTTCGGTGACAAACTGCCCGTTGGAGCAGTCAGAGTTCTCAGCCTTTGTCTCTGATGGCTATGTATCTCTGAGTGGTGCTGTTAAAGTACCTGTGAAAATTTTAAGGGATAGTGGTGTGTCAAATTCCTTTATTTTGCAGTCTGTTTTGCCCTTTTCTGATTCTACAGCTACTGGTGATTATGTCCTGATGAGGGATATGGAGCTGTCAGTGTTTCCTGCTCTGGTGCATAAGTTTCAGCCAGACTGTGGTTTGGTTCAGGAAGACATGGCCGTGGCTGTGCATCCCGCATTGCCTGTTCCTTGTATGCATGTCATCTTGGGGAATGATTTTGCGGGTGGTCAGGTTTGGGCGGAAGTACCTCCACCTCCCATTGTGACATCTGTTCCCTCTGTTTCAGAGACGGTGCACGATCAGCCAATTTGTGAATTGTTTCCAGCATGTGCAGTGACACGTGCCATGAGCTGTAAGCAGGTTGAAACTGGCGATACTGGTTAAAGTGACATTATAAAAATACCTGACTCACTCCTGTCTGTGTATCACACTGATTTAATAACAGAACAGTGCGCCGATCCTTCAGTGAGTGTGCTTTTTGATGCTGTTCTTACAGAGGCAGACAGTAAGAGTGCAGTTCAAGGCTACTTCTTTCAAAACGGGTTATTGGTTCGTAAGTGGATGCCACACAGTGATTTCATTGGCTCGCCAGTGTATCAGGTGGTAGTGCCATTAAAGTTCCATGAGGAGGTGTTGCGGACCTCCCATGATGTATTGGGACAGTTGGGAGTTTGTAAAACTCATAATTACATCCTCAAATATTTTTTTTGGCCTCATTTAAAGAAGGATGCATCCACTTAAAATATGTCACACCTGTCAGGTAACGGGTAAGCTTAATCGGGTGATTAATCTGGCTGCTCTTGCTAAGTTGGTTCCAGCATGCACAGTGACACCTGTGGTGTTGGCTGCTCCGGGTTTAGGTTCAGGTTCAGGTTACTTTATTTGTACCCGTAGGTAGATTTGTTTTGCAGTCTGGTGACATCCATATTTACAAACCACATTACATTCAACATAAACACAAACACAGGCACACATGAAGCTGACTATAAACATGATAAAAATACTCAAGGCTCCATCAATCAGGATATAAAGACAAATTAATTATGTTAATTCTGAAAACCTGTGTGTGGAGCCTCTTCATGTGCTTTGTGATTTATCAGTAATATTAGTTGATGTGTCAGAGAAGCTGGATTCTGTGGCAGGCTATCTGCTGGAACAATCAGTTTGTCCTGCTGTTATCCCTGACAGTCACATGTTTCTGGGTGACACTGTCAAAGTGCCTGTAAAACTGGTTTCTGATGAAAGATGTTTGTTTACACCTGAGCATAAGGAGGAAATGCAGCTTTGCCAGGTTAATCTGCTGAAGTCAGATTACTCCCGGAGAAAGTTGTTTTTTGAACCGGGGGGGGGGGGGGGGGGCTCCGCAGCCAGCTGGTTTAGCAGCTGCTGTAGTGTCTGTGAAGGCGTGTTAGATGATAACATCATGGTGGTTTCTGATCAGTGTAGGTTGCAGGACGAGCTGAAAAATTTTGAGTCACTGCAAAACCTGCGTGAATTGTGGTTTTTTTGCTCCTGAGTTGTGCTGCCTTGCTCCTAGGCTGAAACCTCTGTTTATCTTGTTGGGTTTTGATAGTGGTCGTCCTCCTGATAGGCACTTCTATTTTGTCTGGCTGGCTGTGGATTTGAATCAGCCTCCTGAAAGGTTTTCCCTTCCTGTCCAGTTGACCCTGGATTTCGGTTGTCCTCCTGAAGGACATCTGTTTCCCATTATTCCGTGGACTACAGTTTATTGGTTCTAACTGATGCATTTGTTGTTGTTTCTTTGTAAATCTAACTGTTAATCTAGCCAAATGTGAGTTTGGTAAAGGCACAATGACCTACTTGGTAAAAATAGTGTGACAGGGGCAGGTATGGCCAGTACAAGCCAGTTTCAGAAGTGGAACAGTACCACATACCAGCCACTGAGAAGGAGCTTATGCATTTCCTGGGGTTAGTGGGCTATTACCATTGTTTCTGTAAGAACTTTTTAACTGTGGTCGTGCCCCTGACTGACTTGTTGAAGGGCGGAACTCGGTATGTTTGATCTGATGTTTGTCAGAAATCTTTTGATAATGTGAAGGCTCTTTTGTGTTCTTCCCCCGTCCTGGCAGCTCCATGGTTGGATCAACCTTTTCAGCTGCAGGTGGATGCCAGTGATGTGGGTGCAAGAGTGGGACAGGATGGAATTGACTGACCTGTGAGTTACTTTTCAAAGAAATTTAATTCTTATCAACTGAACTATTCAGTGACTGAAAAGGAGACACTGGCTTTGGTGTGGGCTCTGAAACAATTTGAGGTCTATGTTGAATGAATGAATGAATGAATGAATGAATGAATGAATGAATCTTTATTTCGGATAGTACAGGTTAAAAGGAACTGAATAATATAACAAAGGGGGAAAGAAAATCCAACAAGGCCAAATTAGACAATAACTCCTCTGATTATACAATTCAACATAAGTTATCCAAAATGGGTGATGGCTGAAGCCGCAGCTTATATTGCCCACCCATATTCCATCCAAAACAAGACAGGAGCGATTACAGTTCAAAAAAACGAAGCTAAGACTAAGTGTGACAGAAAAAAACTAAGCTACAACACAACATAGGCTGGATATGACAATTCTTATGTGATTTTACATGTCATCTTGTATATATGTTTGGAGTATTTCTTCCTTTAGTTTTTGTTTAAATTGTCCAAGCGTTGTACATGATTTTAATTCAGGTCCAAAATCGTTCCATAATCTGACTCCCTGCACTGAAACACAGTGTTGCTTGGTGGTAGTTCTCACTGAAGGTTTTTGAAATATACATGTTCCTCTAAAATGATATTGTTTCTCCCTTATTTGGAATAACTTTTGGATATTTGCGGGCAGTGATAGATTCTTCACTTTAAACATTATTATTGCAGTTTTAAAGTCAACCAGATCTTTCAACTTGAGAGCTTTTAGTTTAAGAAAAAGTGGGTTTGTTGGTTCCCTGTAAGCTGCTTTGTTTATTATTCTAATAGCTCTCTTCTGAAGCATAAAGAGTGGATATATGTTTGTTTTATATGTATTTCCCCATACTTCAGTACAATATGTCATGTATGGGAGTATTAATGAATGATACAAGGTATATAGTGTGGGTTGATTCAGCAAATATTTCACTCTGTGTAATATTGCAATTGATTTGGATATTTTACCTTTAATATAATTAATGTGTGACTTCCAACACAGCTTATTATCAATTATTACTCCAAGAAATTTAGTTTCGGATACCCTTTCAATCTCTAAACCATTTACACTGAGTTTAGATACTGAGTTGTTGTGATGGTTGTTTAAGACTATAAATTTTGTCTTACTTAAATTGAGCGTTAATTTGTTTGAATCAAACCACAGTTTAAGCTTTCCTAATTCCTTTCCGAGTGTATTCAGAAGTTGTTCCAAATTGTTTCCACTGCATAATAGATTAGTGTCATCGGCAAACAATATTAAGTCCATTTTTTCTGAAACTTTACTTATATCATTTATATACATATTGAATAATAATGGCCCCAAAACTGAACCCTGTGGGACTCCACAAGTAACCTTCAGTAACTGTGAGTTTTTGTTACCAACACATACATACTGATATCTATTCTTTAAGTAACTACTTAACCAGGACAGTGCTACCCCTCTAATACCACAATTTTGTAGTTTCTTTAATAATAAATTATGATCCACTGTATCAAATGCTTTTTAAGATCCAGGAATACTCCAACTGAATACTCTTTATTTTCAATGGCAGTTGATATTTTTTCTATAAATTCCATTAGAGCAAATGCAGTTGTCCTCTTGTGTCTGAACCCATATTGCTGCTCACACAATAAATTATTCTTCAGTATGAAGTTGTCAATTCTCTCATAGAATATTTTTTCAAGTATCTTGGAAAATTGCGGCAATAGTGAAATTGGTCTATAGTTTGAGAATTCCCCTCTGTCACCCGTCTTGTATATCAGAATTACTTTAGCTATTTTCATTGCATTGGGAAATATACCTGTTTGGAGAGACAGGTTACAGATATATGTCAGTGGTTTCACTAAGCTTTCAATAACAGTTCTGACTAAGAGCATGTCAATACCATCACAGTCCGTAGATGTTTTGCTTTTAAACGATTTAACAATTTCAATGACCTCTCTCTCGTCTGTGTTCTTTACGAAAATGGAGTCTTTTATAGCAGTGTTATTGCATATTGTATCACCTGTAGGCGCCGTAGTGGGTATTTCTCGAGCCAAATTAGGACCAATGTTAACAAAAAAGTTATTAAATTCATCTGCAGGTGAAGCTGCATTCACACTCTGAGTCATTTTATTATTTTTTGAAAAATCGGTTGGGTAGCTTGCATTTCTGCTTTTATTTCCAAGAATACTGTTAAGTATTGTCCATGCATTTTTAATATTCTCTCTGTTTTTCTCCAGTTCTTTACTGTAATAGTCTCTCTTACTACATCTTATTATATATGTTAACTTATTTTTGTATGTTTTATACCGCTGCTCTGCTTCTTTTGTCCTTTTCTTTAGGAAAGCTTTATATAATAAATTTTTCTTTTTACACGCCTTTTGTAATCCTTTGGTTAACCATGGCTTATCGGCAAATTTATGTTTAAGCTTTTTTTTTTACTAATGGACAGTTTTTTTCATAAAGAGTGGTTACAATGTTTATAAATGTGTCATAGGCTTCATTTACATCTGATACATAGACTTCTGTCCAGTCTTGCTTCAGCAAGTCCTCTTTAAAAGAACTGATTGCATTTGGTGATTTGTATCTGAACGATTTTAAAAAAAAATTTTGTATTGGCCCCCGTGTGGCCATGGATAAGTGCAAAGGTTGGCAAGTGGTCACTTATATCATTTATCAATAATCCACTTTCTATTTTCTTATCGATAATATTAACAAACAGGTTGTCAATAAGTGTAGCAGTGTGAACTGTGATTCTACTGGGATGTG
This sequence comes from Pholidichthys leucotaenia, assembly GCA_020510985.1. NCBI lineage: Eukaryota > Metazoa > Chordata > Actinopteri > Cichliformes > Pholidichthyidae > Pholidichthys > Pholidichthys leucotaenia. The sequence goes on along the minus strand of CM035838.1, from coordinate 280,483,548 downwards.
TTATTGTGGGATATAGACTCATGCTGTACATAGAGTTCGTGAACTCTGTAATTACATTTTGTTGATGTGGATTTAGTAAATCAATATTGAAATCTCCACAAATTGCTATCATTTTCTTACTAGTAATATTATTGTACAGCTCGACTAATTTATCTCTGAATGTCTCAATGCAAGTTCCTGGCGTTCTATATATACAACTTATAATAAGATTTTTTGTTTTATCTTGGTCAATCTCGACAGTAACACATTCCAAGATCCCTGGTAGTGCAAAGGACATTCCATTTACAAGCTTACACCTATACAGGTCATCAATATACAGTGCAACACCACCACCCTTTTTTTGAGATCTGTTAATATGAAACATCTGATATCCCTCTATTGCCATTAGGGGAGCCTGCTCTTCATTAAGCCAGGTTTCAGAGACTGCAATAGCTGTAAATTTTCTGTCTAGCTGTTTTAAATAGTCCTGAATCTGTGGAAAGTTTTTGTTAAGACTTCTGCTGTTGAAGTGTATTATTGATAGTTTACCATCTAGTTGCACTTGACTTTTGAATTGCTTTTCAGTGTAATATTCACAATGGTTATGAATATCATTGAAAAAGTGGTTATCAGGATCAATATCATTCTCCATCTCTTGTAGTTTATGTTCAGCATAATGGCATATTTTCAGAGTTTGAGTATCCTCACTCTGTGTCAAATGACTTCCTCCAACTGGGGATAATTGATGTCTACTCAAGTCAGTCATAAGTTTTTGTTTGTTTTGCTTATTTTTTTTTAAAAGTACTTTGACATGGTATATCAAAAGAAGTATTCTTACCGTGTGTGTGAATATGGATTATCATTGTCTCTTAATTTTCTTAATCAGTGTTCATCTGTATTTATCTAAGTCAGTAACATCTCTGATTATTATACTCTTTGCTTGCTCAGGTGTTCCATTTGGTTTGATCCAAACTCTACAATTTCTTGTCCATGTTGCCTGTATCTTATTTTGTCTTTTCAGCATCCGTGCTTGCCGTGCTATTTCAGCATTTGTTCTTGTTAGGTGTTCATTTAGGTAAACTTGTGTTCCCCGTAGCTTTCTGGCCTGCCTCAGTATGTCATTCTTTACCCTTCTGTTCACAAAGTGCATCACAGTTGATTTCTTTCTTTTATTATCTTTCCTCGGTAAAGCATAACAGGCTGAAATTGCATTTGCTTCTACCTTTATATCTTTACTGCCAAGGAACTGAAGCACCTGGTTTTCTAGGGAGACTGATTCACTCAGGGGAGCCTCCTCACCTCTCAGTCTTGTTGTGGCATGAGCGTATGACTGATATTTGATGTCTAGTCCACTTATAACTAGGTCATCCATACGAGAACCTTGTTCAAGATCCTCGATGCGTCGCTCCAAGTCCGTAATTTTTTTGTCTTTTTCCTGAATTGTTAATTTTAAGTCTCGTACATCTTCCATTAGGCCTATTATTTTGGCCTGCTGGCTAACCATTTTGGCCACTTCTTCTGACAAGAAGTTCAGAGATTTTTTGATCTCTTCCATCTCCTCCTTCTTTGGTGGCATTTTACTGACCTGTGGATAGTAAAAACAATCTCTGCTTGTGTCGCCGGTATCCGATCCGACCGTCCTCGAATCGAGCTGGGCCTCAGCTAGCCCCTCCGCTGCTGGTCCCGCTGCTCACCGCCGCCGCAACCGAGCTCCTGTCCAGCTCCTCCACCGAGTCCCGCCGCACACCGCCGGTGCAGCCGAGCTCTGCTGGGGCACCGGTAGATCCTCCGCTGAGCACCGCCGCCTACCGCCGTCTGCCTGGGTAGTACCTCCGCTGAGCCCCGTCTCCAACCGTCGTCTGCCTGGTAGTTCCTCCGCTGGGCCTCGCAACTGGGCTCCGACTCAGGCTATTGTCTGGCTGGGTCCCGGTGGTCCTCCACTGGTCCCCGTCTCCCACCAACGCCGCCCCCGAACTCCGATCCAGCTCACGTCCAACTGCCGCCTCGGTTAGTTCCTCCGGCGAGCCCTAACCGGGGACTGAGTCGCTTCGTGTCGGTGTTAGGTGGCACGACTAGCGCCAGCGTTACGCTAACTAGCGTTAGCTTAGCAAACGCTTCGGGTAGAGCGCAGCAGCGAACCACAAAGAAACGCTAGTCAGTTTACTCACAGTGGCCGGTGAAAGGCGATTAAAGGGGTATTCCAACAAAGGTGGAAATTCAGCCCGTGCGTGTCCGTCACGAGCGCCGATCGCTGTTGGTTAGTTATTTTTAATGGCAAAATCAGCAACTTTGTCTCAGCACTGAAAAAGTGTGTGTCACCATGGGATGAGACGCCGTCTCAGTGCTCAGCCCATGTCTCTTATCCCTGCTTCTCATTGGGCAGCGTCTCAGCAGGCTCCCAGCTGTCAGCATTACGGGACGGCTGGGGCCAATTAATCCTCATCAGCTGGGGCACTGCTAATGAGAATAAAAAGGAGCAGCCTCGATCACTCGGGGCTGCGACTTAAAGCACTACAGGCTGAAACCCCTACGTCCGGCGTCAGGCCCTCTACTCGGCTTACAGTATTCTTGTGAGAGTTCCCCGCTGTGAGTATTCATGCCTTGGCATCTTTATCTCCGGTGCCAGCCCGTTACTCCTGTGCCGTACTATTCGTGAGTGTAACCCTGTTTATGAGTAGCTGTGCTTTCGGTCAGCAAGACCGTGTTTCTTTCCCGTGTTCCTTATCCCTTGTTCCTAATCTCCTTATTTATAATAAAACATCTCAACTCACTGGCTCACCCTCGGCTCTCATTATGTGGCTCCCTAGAGCCACATGTAACAGTAAGTCGCAGCCAGACGAGTTGCCAGCGGCCGTGAGTTGCTGTGGAATTGTACCTTTCTGTCCGGGTGTCAGCGCTGCTAGCATGCCGTTTCCCAGGAGTCACGTCCGACGCCAGGGCGACGAGCTGTGGTCCATCCCGGGGGCTGTCGACAGGACGCTCTTCACCCTGCACGACGCCCCCAACTCAAGACGCTGGCATCTGGGCCATGCTGAGAATCTCCTGGACAGTCACCTCCGCTCATCATTCCATCTAGAGGCCTGTGCCAGGAAGTGACGCCATGGCTGCACAGCGAGAGAAGCTCCGCGGGTTGGATGGAAATCCCGGCAGGAAGCCGAAGCGGATGAGATGTCGCCCCCCGCTTCAGGATCCCGTTCCTGTCTCCATTCCAGCCCGGGAGTTTGCGCCATCCAGAGGGCTTCCCCCGTTCTGCACAACGTCACTCGGGATTCCCCCGACGGAGCTGCAGCTGACAGCTGTTAAAGTCCGGGACCGAGTGGCTGTTACACGCTCCGTTGTGCATCCAATTACCTCCATCAGGCATGTGGCGGCGGCGGTGAGATTGGTGGAGAGGAGTCCAGGGCTACGAAGCTTTCCCGAGTTCAACGCCTTCCTCGCCTCGGTCTCTGCTCAGGAGCGGCAATTCCTGGGTTCCCCCCTCGCTTCGTCCCCTGGGAATAGCCGTCAACACATCGCCGAGTCACCTCTGCACAAACCCCGTCCGGATCCAGTTCTGGGCTGCCGCCAGGACCTTTCTCCCCACGCAGCTGTCACCTCCTCGTCTCGTCAGTGTGGAGATTTCTCAGCCTCGTTCCCTGAGCCTCGTTCCCCCGCTGTCACTCCAGGACATTCGGGCTGGCTTATCCCGGCTGTCTCCCCCACCTCCTCGACGCGCTTCCCGACTGCTGTGTGTGCCTGGAATCCCGGCCTGGTGAGCCCTCTCCTGGAGACAACGCGAGCGGTCCCCAGACGACTTCCCAGGGGGTCCTTCGTTATCGCCTGGCGGGGAGAGGAAGAAGCAGTGTCCACCGCAGCAAGCGTTACCCAACCTCCAGGAGGCAGGCAAGTCCCAGCTTATTTACATCAGTTTTGTGATTTGCCCTGTTATTCTCCTGGAGGTGGAGTTCGGGGTTCGCAGCTCCCTGAACTCCCACCACCTGCTGTAACCTGTGTCCTTAATCCTGCATCCTCTGTGTCTCTCTCCGCCGAGCGGTCCCCGGCCCCGGGTCAACGTCGTGGGACCAGGAGAGCGCCTGCGGTTCTGGTTCCGCAGCTGCGTTGTGGACGGAGGAGGAAGACTGACTGCTGCGTGGAGTCTGCGCCGACGACTAAGCGTCCCCGGATCTCCACGGAGGAGCGGTTCGGTCCAGCGGGACGAGATTATTCTGGCTTCACGCCATGTGGATCGTCGGCGTGGTTACCGGAGCTGGAGGAACCTCAAGCTGCGCTGACCATCGTGCTGGCTGCGGGGCCCAACGCAGCTGAATGGGAGCCTGACAACGACCTCCTGATGACGGATCCTGGATCTTCGCAGTCCTGGACGGCGTCAGAACCCGAGATCAGGCGAGTGCTCTCCTTTCTTTTCTCCCTTTATATATTTGAGCACTTTAGCCTGTCTCTAGGGGAGATGAGCCGGGTGCAGCCGCCCGCTGCGTCCGAGCTCGTCTCGCCGGGTTCTGGCGCTGCCGGTGATCCTGATCCCGGTTCTGTTTTCTCTCCTGAGCCTTCTTCCAGGGTCACCGGTGAGGAGTTGCCGTTCCTCGTGATGCTGGAGGGTCCAGGTTCAACGTTGGAGGTCGGTTCTGGTGCGGTGTCCAACGTGGGTTTGCCCGAGCCCCAATTGGGGTCCCACGTGGGTGCTGCTCCAGTGGTGTCCGACATGGGTTCGCCTAAGGCCCAATCGGGGTCCGACGTGGGTGCTGCCCCAGTGTTGTCCAGGTCCGGTGAGGAGGTGGCCGTTTCCCTGCGGCCTGATGCTCGTCGCCCTCGTCATCGGCTCTCCCCTGAGCCTCTTCCACCGGGACCCGCTTTGACCCTTCGTCCGTCTCAACGGTCCTGGTGGTTGAGTGATGCGGGTTGACGGCCCGACCCGCAAGACTTTCGGTTCGGTGATCTGGTCCAACCCCCCGATGATCTGTGTTTGCTTCTGGGTGGCCTGGCTCAGCTACCGGTGGACTGGGTTCCTGGGATCTGGGTCCGGAGTTCGCCGTCCGAACATTTCCCTTTCCCCGGTTCGCCAACTGGACAATGGGCGGGGAGACCTCCGGAGCCACTTCGGCTATTTTGGACTCTGCCTGCCATATTCCTCGGGTGTCACTTTTCTTTTGTTATTATTAAGGTCACTCGGGTGTAATATTTTGTCCTTTTGGTGAATATATATTCATAGTGCTGTGTATTGTTTTCCATTGTCCGTACTCAGCATTTTCCTTTTTGTGCCTTGTTCGTAGCTTTGTCTGTGCGTTATACAGTTATGTGTTTTGTTTCCCATCTAACCATACTCTGTAATTGTCCGTTTGTCCCTGTCACCTTCACTCCTCTAGGTGACTATGTGTGTGTATATATATATGGCGCTGTGTATTGTGGTTCCCCCCCCCCTTTATTATCCGTACTCAGCGTTTTTTCATCACTCTTGTCCTTAGTTTTGTCTGTGCATTATGGAGTAGTGTGTTTGTTCTGTTATCCATACTCTGTAATTGCTTTATCCGTTTTTGTCATCCTTTTAGGTGGGTTGTTATCTGTTCCCGTGTTCTGTATTCTCCCCATCTGTGCCCTGGTTTTTTTTTCTTGTGCGATGTAGAGTACCGTATTTGGTTTTTTTTCTCTCTCTCTGCCCTGTTTCTCTACATTGGTCCATTGGGTTTTTGTCTTTCCCTCTGCTTCTCTCCCTCCGGTCCTACCTCCCTTCCGCCCACCCTGGGGGTGGGGGTGGGGGTGGGGGCTGGGATGTTCCTGATCGTTCGGAGCCCGACCGTGAGGGAGAGGCTCTGTCACCATGGGATGAGACGCCGTCTCGGTGCTCAGCCCATGTCTCTTATCCCTGCTTCTCATTGGGCAGCGTCTCAGCAGGCTCCCAGCTGTCAGCATTACGGGACGGCTGGGGCCAATTAATCCTCATCAGCTGGGGCGCTGCTAATGAGAATAAAAAGGAGCAGCCTCGATCACTCGGGGCTGCAACTTAAAGCACTACAGGCTGAAACCCCTACGTCCGGCGTCAGCCCCTCTACTCGGCTTACAGTATTCTTGTGAGAGTTCCCCGCTGTGAGTATTCATGCCTTGGCATCTTTATCTCCGGTGCCAGCCCGTTACTCCTGTGTCGTACTACTCGTGAGTGTAACCCTGTTTATGAGTAGCTGTGTTTTCGGTCAGCAAGACCGTGTTCCTTTCCCGTGTTCCTTATCCCTTGTTCCTAATCTCCTTATTTATAATAAAACATCTCAACTCACTGGCTCGCCCTCGGCTCTCATTATGTGGCTCCCTAGAGCCACATGTAACAGTGTGACCATAACTGCTGTGTTAAAGATTGCTGTGTTGACTCTGGAGGCTCCAGCAAAGTCTACATGGATCATAATCCGTTGTTTCTTTTAACTTGTGGGGCACATATGCTGGTTTCATATGCTCCACAAATATATTACTGTATGTTTATTGTGTGCTTCACGTCTCAGGGGAACAAAGGGACTGAGCCTTCTAGAGGTAACAGGAGGGTGTGAGATTTGGCCTTTTGTTTCAAGGAGATGGCCTTGAGAGATTTCCTGACTACCGGAGACTAGGGGGTGGATGGTGTTAAGATCAGGGAAGGTTACATTGTGACTGGGATTAAGTACCATGTGACTGTATGTTTGATTAAGCACCATGTGACTGTAGGTTTGATGTCCTGGGTATAAAAGGACAGATGTGAGAAGATTCATCCTCTTTTTCTGCTTTGGAATGTTGGAGTATGTGATTGTGAATAAAGCTGAACCTGAGGAATAAACTCAGTCTCGTCCTTCAACACATCTCCACAAACTCTTTGATTTGCCCCAATCGTAGACTGATGTGTTGGTTTTTGTTTTTACAGACCTACTGTTTGGACATCCAACACATTAAAGGCTCGGAGAATGTTATGGTGGATGCCCTGTCCAGAGCACAGAGTTCCCAGGTGTTAGACTTAGAAAATCTTGTCTATAGTTACCCACGCTATCTGTTTAGCTTGTTGGGACTCGTAAATTGCTTCTCCGGGCACTGGAGTTGCTGGGTAGCTGAGGGGTTTGGATGGGTTGGCTGGGTGCCTACACCAGGACTGGGTTAAAAAAAAAAAATAGTAGATCTGTAATTGTGGTATTTTGAATTATATTTAGTAAACTGTAGTTAATGAATAAAGAAATTATATGAGTAGGTGTTTGTAAAATCAGTTTGTGTTGGCCTCCCAATGGGAAGTCCATTCCTTGTGTGTGTGGGGGGGAGGGGGGGGTGTTACAGCCCCGCTCCTACCCGCAGTGGGACCTCTGTGTGTTGTTTTTTTTTGTGTTGTAGGTGGAGCTGCAAAGGACCGCCCCTGGTTGAGAGGTGCCCTATGTACAGTGCATCTGGAAAGTATTCACAGCGCTTCACTTTTTTCCACATTTTGTTATGTTACAGTCTTATTCCAAAATGGATTAAATTCATTTTTTCCTCAAAATTCTACACACAATACCCCATAATGACAACGTGAAAAACGTTTTTTTTTAATGTTTGCAAATTTATTAAAAATAAAAAAACTAAGAAATCACATGTATATAAGTATTCACAGCCTTTGCCATGAAGCTCAAAATTGAGCTCAGGTGCATCCTCTTTCCACTGATCATCCTTGAGATGTTTCAGCAGCTTAATTGGAGTCCACCTGTGGTAAATTCAGTTGATTGGACATAATTTGGAAAGGCACACACCTGTCTATATAAGGCCCCACAGTTGACAGAGCACAAACCAAGCATGAAGTCAAAGGAATTGTCTGTAGACCTCCTAGACAGGATTGTCTCGAGGCACAAATCTGGGGAAGGGTACAGAAAAATTTCTGCTGCTTTGAAGGTCCCAATGAGCACAGTGGCCTCCATCATCCATAAAAGGAAGAAGTTCGGAATCACCAGGACTCTTCCTAGAGCTGGACAACTGTCTAAACTGAGTGACTGGGGAAGAAGGGCCTTAGTCAGGGAGGTGACAAAGAACCCGATGGTCACTCCATCAGAGCTCCAGCATTACTCTGCGGAGAGAGGAGAATCTTCCAGAAGGACAACCATCTCTGCGGCAATCCACCAATCAGGCCTGTATGGTACAGTGGCAAGACGGAAGCCACTCCTTAGTAAAAGGCACATGGCAGCCCACCTGGAGTTTACCAAAAGGCACCTGAAGAACTCTCAGACCATGAGAAACCAAATTCTCTGGTCTGATGAGACAAAGATTGAACTCTTTGGCGTAAATGCCAAGCGTCATGTTTGGAGGAAACCAGGCACTGCTCATCACCAGGTCAATACTACCCCTACAGTGAAGCATGGTAGTGGAAGCATCATGCTGTGGGGATGTTTTTCAGTGGCATGAACTGGGACACTAGTCAGGATAGAGGGAAAGATGAACGCAGCAATGTACAGAAACATCCTGGATGAAAACATGCTCCAGAGTGCTCTTGACCTCAGACTGGGGCGACGGTTCATCTTTCAGCAGGAAAACGACCCTAAGCACACAGCCGAGATATCAAAGAAGTGGGGACAGGACAACTCTGTGAATGTCCTTGAGTGGCCCAGCCAGAACCCAGACTTGAATACAATTGAACATCTCTGGAAAGATCTGAAAATTGCTGTGCGCCGACGCTTCCCATCCAACCTGATGGAGCTTGAGAGGTGCAGCAAAGAGGAACTGGCAAAACTGCCCAAAGATAGGTGTGCCAAGCTTGTGATAACATATTCAAAAAGACTTGTGGCTGTAACTGCTGCCAAAGGTGCATCAATAAAGTATTGAGCAAAGGCTGTGAATACTTAGGAACGTGTGATTTCTTAGTTCTTAATTTTTAATGAATTTGCAAAAATCTCAAACTTTTTTCATGTTGCCATTATGGGGTATTGTGTGAAGAATTTTTGAGGAAAAAATGAGTTTAATCCATTTTGGAATAAGGCTGTAACATAACAAAATGTGGTAAACATGAAGCGCTGTGAATACTTTCTGGATGCACTGTAAGCCACACCTGCGCACTTGTCAGCAGCTTTTGGCTCCCGTTAGAGGCCGGTCACCTTTCGGTGTGTGTGCACTCTGCCTGCTGCCTGTTGCTTGGTCGGGGTTGTGCTGGCGGCCCCCATCTGTGTTGTCTGTGGCCTGTGAACTCTTGGTTTTGGGTTGGGGGTTGGCCGCTGGGCATAGCTACAGCCCTGACAGAGGCATGTGGTCGCTGGGTTGACCAGTGACTAATACTCACACTCATCACTGATTATTACAGACACCTTTTTTATTTTTTTTCTCTAAAAAATAAATGTGTTTAAATCGGAACCTCCATGTGGCCTCCCTTCTTTGTCCAGCCTTGAGCCGAGCTGTGACAGTGGACCGACCTTGATTTTAGACAATTTTTCTTAATAAGATACCAATTTTTTGCAGTGCACATTTATGAAGAAAAGAAATCAACCTTTTACACTGATCTGAAAACTGGCAACAAATGTACATGTTTATTCTTTAATAACACAGCCTATTCAAAAATTACTGCATCTATATTTATTTGATTGAATTGAATCGGCCTCAAAGAGATTCTGGCAAACTGTCCGGCGGCTCAGGAGGGGAAAGCAGCTCCCCGTCCACACTGTGTATGGTGCGGATGGGACACTGTTGACTTCAACTGGGGATATCGTCAGGTGGTGGAAGGAATACTTCGAGGATCTCCTCAATCCCACTGATACGCCTTCCACAGAGGAAGCAGGGTTTGGGGACGAGAGGGATGACTCGCCTATCACAGGGGCTGAGGTCGCCAAGGTGGTTAAAAATCTCCTTGGTGGCCGGGCCCCGGGGGTGGACGAGATTCGCCCTGAGTACCTCAAGGCCCTGGATGTTGTTGGGCTGTCATGGCTGACACGTCTCTGCAACATTGCGTGGAGGTCGGGGGCAGTGCCTTTGGCATGGCAAACCGGGGTGGTGGTTCCTCTCTTCAAAAAAAGGGACCGGAGGGTGTGCTCCAACTTTAGAGGGATCACACTCCTCAGCCTCCCTGGAAAGGTCTATGCCAAGGTACTGGAGAGGAGAGTCTGGCCGTTGGTCGAACCTTGGCTCCAGGAGGAGCAATGTGGTTTTCGTCCTGGCCGTGGCATATCGGACCAGCTCTTTACCGTCTCGAGAATTCTTGAGGGTTCATGGGAGTTTGCCCAACCAGTTTACATGTGTTTTGTGGACTTGGAGAAGGCATTTGACCGCGTCCCCCGTGGATTTTTGTGGGGGGTGCTTCGGGAGTATGGGGTATCGGGCTTGTTGTTACGAGCTATTCGGTCTCTGTACGACCATTGTGAGAGTTTGGTTTGTATTGCCAACACTCGGTCAGAGTCATTCCCAGTGAGAGTTGGACTCCGCCAGGGCTGCCCTCTGTCACCGATCCTGTTCATAATTTTTATGGACAGGATTTCTAGGCGCAGCCAGGGAATGGAGGGTGTCATGCTTGGTGACCACAGGATCTCATCTCTGTTGTTTGCAGATGATGTTGTCCTGTTGGCTTCATCCAGCAATGACCTACAGCTCTTGCTGGGACGGTTTGCCGCTGAGTGTGAAGCGGCTGGGATGAGAATCAGCACCTCCAAGTCCGAGTCCATGGTCCTCAGCCGGAAAAAGGTGGATTGTCCTCTCTAGGTTGGGGACAGGCTCCTGCCCCAAGTGGAGGAGTTTAAGTATCTTGGGGTCTTGTTCACGAGTGAGGGGAAAATGGAGCGAGAGATCGACAGACGGATTGGAGCAGCATCTGCAGCGATGCGGATGTTGTACCGGTCTGTTGTGGTAAAGAGGGAGCTTAGTTCTAAGGCAAAGCTGTCGATTTACCAGTCAATCTACGTTCCTACTCTCACCTATGGTCACGAGCTTTGGGTAATGACCGAAAGAACGAGATCGCGGATACAAGCGGCTGAAATGAGCTTTCTCCGTAGGATTGCTGGACTCACCCTCAGAGATAGGGTGAGGAGCTCAGTCATCCGGGAGAGGCTCAGAGTAGAACCGCTGCTCCTCCACATTGAAAGGAGTCAGTTGAGGTGGTATGGGCATCTGATTAGGATGCCTCCTGGATGCCTCCCACTTGAGGTGTTTCAGGCATGTCCCACTGGGAGGAGACCCCGGGGCAGACCCAGGACTCGGTGGAGAGACTATGTCTCCCAGCTGGTCTGGGAACGCCTTGGTATCTTCTCTGAAGAGCTGGAGCAGGTGGCTGGGGAGAGGGAAGTCTGGGCTTCTCTGCTTGAACTGCTGCCTCCGCGACCCGGACCTCCGGAAAAGCGGTAGAAGATGGATGGATGGATGGATGAATGGAATTTCAAATTTTATTTCACTGAAATAACTGTTTTTCTAGTCTGGCTCAGCAGCAAAGAAACACAAAAAATGCAAATTTATAAGAAAATAGTTAAAAAGAAAGTAGTAAATTTATTATTAGTCGTGTGGCATGAGAAATGTGCTGCTATTTCTCATCAGGGTGATGAGCTGTCTGGTGAGACAGTGTGTTTATTTTTTTATGCTCCATTTTTGGAAAAAGAGTTCAGTTAGAAGGTTCCATCCAGCTTCATTTAGAAGTTAAAAGCTCATACACAGTCATTTGAAATGTGTCTGGATTTCCTTTTTTTTTTTCTTTTTGTGATTTTCAGTTTAACAATACTATTTCTCAAGTAATACATTTCATAATTGAAGTGTTAAAATATAATCTCATCGCATTTTTGTGATCCAAATATCATGTATCATCTTATCTCGTGAGTTGATACCTATATTTATAATTTATCTTTCTGTGAATTTCTTCAGTCTCTGGTGCTTTTGAGAAAAGATAGGCCTGTAAAACAAAGTTGGAAGATTTACTGTTAGTTATAATAATAGCAATGGCTGTTTTTAAACTAAAGATTAAATACATACACAATAAGAGTGATAGTCCCTAAGTCCCATGGATGTAATCCAAACAGTAAAATCAATTGGAGTGTCCCCAAGGAGACCGAAAACCCCACATCAACATGCTTGGCACAATCATGGCACTTTCATTAATTATCCGCCATTGTTTTCTATTTCAATCAGAGAAGCAAGATCTTTCAGAAAGCAACAATCACTGGTTACACAAAAGTGCTCAGGCTGATCTCAGAGCTGCCAGGGCATTTTTTTTATATCTTAGTAAAAGTGTTTTCCATAAAACTTAACAGATGCCTACAGAGTAAACAGATTAAATTCAAAGTGTTGATTTCTTTGCTTTTTATTCTGACCGTATACAGGCGCTGCAGCAGGCATGTGCACAGATATAGGTCACATAGTGCCCTAGCACCACCCCCTTTGCCCTCTGAAGTGCCCTTCTGGAGAATGTCATTTTTGGTTTTAAGGTATTATTTACAATAACAGGGTGACAATGGACACCCTAAAGGGCTGTTTTGAAGCCACCGCCTGGAAGCAGCTCTGCGATCCACATGGTGAGGACATCGATGGCCTCATTCACACCTTCACGGGCTACCTCAGCTTCTGTGTGGACAAATCCGTTCCCACCAAGACCATACGGCGTCACTCAAACAACAAACCCTGGATCAACCCTGAGATAAAAACACTTCTGAGAGAGAAGAAGAGGATCTTCAGGTCGGGGAACAGGGAGATGCTGAAGTCCGTACAGAGGGAGCTGAGGAGAAAGATCAGAGAAGGCAAGGACAGCTTCAGGAAGAAGATGGAGGACAAGCTGCAACAGAGCGACATCAGCGGGGTCTGGAGAAACCTCAAAACCATCTCGGGGCTCCAGAATACCTCCCCCCAGGCCACAGGGGGCAGGGAGTGGGCGAACAACCTGAATCTGTTTTTCAATAGATTTGACCAACCGCCCTCCCCCCTGACTGCACAACAACCACTGCTGCCTCTAAAGAAATCAAGTCCTGCTGCCCACTCCCCACTCTACCAACACCCCCCCACTCCCAACACACAGCCCCCCATCCTGACCCTGACCAGGACCCAGGTGAGGACGGAGCTGAGGAAGATCAAGGCGAGGAAGGCGCCGGGACCGGACGGCATCAGCGCAAAGCTCCTCAAGTCCTGTGCAGACCAGCTGTGTGGGATTGTGACGTATATCTTCAACATGAGCCTGAAACTGGGGAGGGTACCACAGCTGTGGAAAACATCTTGTGTGGTACCTGTACCAAAAACTTCCCACCCCAAAGACCTGAACAGCTACAGACCGGTGGCCTTGACGTCCCACTTGATGAAGACCCTGGAGAGACTGCTCCTTGCTCACCTCCGCCCCCTGGTGGAACCAGCGATGGATCCACTCCAGTTCGCCTACCAGCATGGCATTGGGGTGGAGGATGCGGTGATCTTCCTCCTTCACCGTTCTCTGTCCCACCTGGAGAAGCCCGGGAATATGGTGAGGATCATGTTCTTTGACTTCTCCAGTGCTTTCAACACCATCCAACCGATGATCCTGAAGGACAAGCTGCTGTGCGCAGGGGTGGACCAGCACCTGTCATCATGGATCCTGGACTACCTCACGAACCGGCCTCAGTTTGTGAGAACCCGGGACTGTGTGTCCGACACGATCATCAGTAGCACGGGGGCCCCCCAGGGAACGGTGCTGGCTCCCTTCCTGTTCACTCTTTATACTGCGGACTTCTCACACAACACAACACACTGCCATCTACAGAAGTTCTCTGATGACTCTGCGATCGTTGGCCTCATCTCCAATGGAGATGAAGCTGAGTACAGAGGGCTTATCCAGGACTTCGTGGACTGGTGCCATCGGAACTGCCTCCAGATCAACGCGAGGAAAACTAAGGAGCTGGTGGTGGACTGCCGCAGGCATGGGCAGCCCCTCACAGTACCAGTAAATATACAGGGAACAGACATCGAGATGGTGACATCCTATAAGTACCTGGGTATTCATCTGAACAATAAACTAGACTGGTCACACAATACTGATGCACTCTACAAGAAGGGACAGCGCAGGCTGTTCCTGCTGAGGAGACTCAGGTCTTTTGGTGTACAAGGGGCGCTGCTGAAGTCATTCTATGACACGGTGGTGGCATCAGCCATCACTTTTGGAGTGGTCTGCTGGGGCAGTGGCATTACTGCAGCCGATAGGAAGAGACTGAACAAACTGATTAAGAAAGCTAGCTCTGTCCTGGGGCAGCGCCTTGATCCGATGGAGGAGATAGGAGAGAGAAGGACGGTGGCTAAACTGTCATCTCTGCTGGAGTCCGAGTTCCACCCTATGCAGGACATACTGAATGCACTGAGGAGCTCATTTAGCAGCAGACTACATCATCCCAGGTGCACAACCGAGAGGTTTCGTAGGTCCTTCCTACCAACGGCTGTCAGACTGTACAACCTAAGCAGGGCTGCTCGCAGAGATAGCAAAAAGACGTAACAAACTAATAGTTTTTTGAATGCAAAAGATGCAATAGACTTACACAATGGTCCTCTCCGGCATACAACTAGGAACATACCGGTCGCTATGGAGGGTGAGAATATGTATGGGCACATAATCATACCATGTAGGATAACTAAGTAGACGGTTATGCTGTTTCATTCCATCTAGCAACAATGCTCTGCACTGTGTGTGTTTATATATTTGCATATTTATTCCATCTAGCTACAATGCTCCGTACTGTGGGTGTTTATATATTTATATATCTACATATTATTCCATCTAGCTACATTGCTCCGCACTGTGTGTGTTTATATACTTGCATATTTATTCCACCTAGCTGCAATGCTCCGTACTGTGGGTGTTTATATATTTACATATTTATTCCATCTAGCTACAATGCTCTGCACTGTGTGTTCATATATTCATATATTTATTCCATCCAGCTACAATGCTCTGCACTGTGTGTCTGTGTGTGTGTGTATATATATATATTTTATAGTAATACGTACATATGTTTATTAGCTGCTCTTGCTTGCTTGTTTTTTTTTTCTTGCCTTCTGATTGTTGCTCTGAGTGTTGCTATCCCTGTGCTGTTGCAATCCTGGAATTTCCCCGTTGTGGGACTAATAAAGGCTTATCTTATCTTATCTTATCTTATCTTATCTTATTTAAGGACTAGCTGATTGTAACAGCTAGTCCTTTCATTGAACCTATATATACTTTGTTGTCCAAATAATTCTGTGTGACCCGCACATGAGCCCGAATGCACCCCACCCCCCCAGCTCCACTCTATACACACCGCACCGTCACACAGCAGCCGGCAACATGGCTCCTGTCCTTCAGCCACGCCAGTGTTTCAAGCCTCTGCATTTTTTTTGTTGCAGCTGTGAAAGTACACAGTAGGTGATTTATTATTTTTGAACAAGGAGGGTGGCTGTGGGAGATATTCATAAATGTAACATAAACACAGCAAAGGTATAAATGTCATTTCATTACAAATTTGAAAGAATACCATCGAAATCCGTCCAAAACTTTTTGAGTTATCTTGCTAACCAACAGACAGACA
Source organism: Pholidichthys leucotaenia (assembly GCA_020510985.1). Lineage (NCBI taxonomy): Eukaryota > Metazoa > Chordata > Actinopteri > Cichliformes > Pholidichthyidae > Pholidichthys > Pholidichthys leucotaenia. The sequence continues at coordinate 280,468,135 of CM035838.1, read as the reverse complement.
AACAAACAGACAGACAAACCCTGTCAAAAACATTACCTCCTTGGCGGAGGTAAATATGATAAAGGATCATAATTTTGCAATTTAAAAAGTCAAATTTACTACAAGTCAGTCACAAATTTATGAGAAAAAAGTTGCATCTTCATGTGAAAAAACAACTTCCAAAAGTCACCCCCCCCACACACTTCCAAGTAAAAAAGTTATAGTTTTACAACAATAAAGTCACAAATTTACAAGAGGTTTCATCAATTTTCTACATTTTTGTTTTTACCTTTTCCCTCATAAATGTCAAATTTTCTCATCAATTAGTGAAGTTTTTTTTCTAAAGAACTTTTGCATTTTTCTTGGAAAAATGTTACTTTTTCTTTTTATAAATTTGCAACTGTCCTGACAAACTTATTAATTTTGTAATAAATGCAGTACTTTGCTCCAATAAATTTGCTGTGTTCTGTGATAAAATGTTTTTTTTTCCTTCCCCCCCCCCCCACATAAATTTACAGCATAAATTTGCAGTTTCTTCTATAAGATTTCAAACTTTTTTGCTCATACTTTCATGATTTTTTCTTGTACATTTGCCATTATGCTCTCACTGATACACTAAGCTGTCCTGTCTGAACGATCCTTGAAGTCTTTATGGCGATGGAGGGTAGCAGGTTAACAAGAGCGGATGCTTTTTGGTCATTTTGCTGACAAGGGGAATATGGCCTTTTTATTTATTTTTTTTTTTGCAAATATTTACTTGAATTGAGGTTTAATATTTTATTTACTGAAAGAAAAGACTGAAAGATTTATTTTGAACAGATATCTATTTTTCAATGGAAGCGGCCTTTTTTGTCACTGACCTTTTGTCAAGTTAATAAATAATGACGAAAACTGGATTCTGTGTGAGCGATAAGTTTGTTGAACTCTGTGGCGTATTAAATATGTTCATGAGTGTGTAGGTATTAAAACAGATATACCAAGAAAGTACAGTAAAATTTGCGCTAGTGTACGTAACTTTACTTTTTTGAGTATTTACGAGGGAGAAAAACGCCTCGTGGGTAAAACCAGGTCTTTGGTGAAACTGGACATCCTGGCAGATAAGCACATCTGTCGCAAGGTCTGTGGTGGACTTTTGCCGGTCGGTGCAAAATACTTTGCAAGCAGTTTCATGAAATGGTCAGTCAGAGAGCAACTCATTCCGGCTCGGACATCACCCGGGTTAACAAGGTCAGGAGTTCCTGGCAGCGGAAGGCGAATTACAGAGCTGCGTGGAGGAATCTGATCAGACCTAAATGAAACAGTCATCGTCGCCCCCGACAGACTGCTATGATGATGATGATGATGATGACGAGTGCCCCTCCAAATAAATAACTGACTGAAAATAATAAGCTGGTATCAAAAGCAAAAAAATAAAACAGGTAACCCACCAGTTGGGAGAGGTTCTCTAAATTCTGCTCATATCTCGGGGACGAATGATGACGGCGGCGGTGATGATGATTGCTCAGAGCGTGACCTTCTGAGCACACTGTTGAAAATAAAAGCAACTGAGCCTAGCATTAAATGGAACAATCATTTCCATGGCAACAATGTTATGTCCGTAAGTCTGGCACAATAACGAGGTGAATGGTGAACCAAACAGGACTTTATTATAGAACTCATAATGAACATTCTGACGCTCACTCTAGGCAGGGAGGCGGTCGAAAGAGACCGCGCGCCGCTTCCCCATCAGCCTTTTATACCCCCCCCCCCCCCCGGGTGGTGGCGGAACCAGAAAGGCGGAGCCACCACCCATACCGTACCGTAAGGCATCATATCATATGATAAACATCACAAACAAGTTGCACACATGGGCGTCAGCAGAACCACGACTGTAGTCACACCGCCTCTCTCTCCAGCATGGGTGGCACAGGTCCACTCGCGCCACGCTGGGAACGCACGCTGACAAACCGTGCGTGTGGAGCGGTGCCGGGGTGAAGCGGTAGTTGTGCTCTCGCACGGTGAGGCTCGCGGGTACCGTAGAGTTGACCGACACCCGCTTACAAGACGAGGGAGCGACTAGCGCGCGCGCAACCGGTTGCACAACACGAGTAAAGTGTGCGTTTGGCCGCCGGAGCGCGCCGCGCCTCCCTCCTTATCGATCGCCTATTGACACAGCTGCTGTCATGGGGTTTGCTGCTGTTTAGAGGATAAAGGTGGTGGCTTTTTTTAAAAAGGTGGGATCGGGTAATGGAATCCAAACAGGAAAAGCAACGAATAAAGTAAACCACAACCCAAGAGCGGGTTATTTTGTTCTTCCACACTTTTATTCTCAAACTGCAATGCTCTGCACCCTCTTATCAATGACAAGCCCGTATTCACAGTTTTACGATGCAGTTGCTGACCATTCAAAGGCAGTAGCAGCTCACCTTGAAGGCGATGTCGTAAAACTCGCTGCTGCTGCTGATGGACGGTCTGCTGGGATGGACCACGCTGTTCATCTGCACGATGGCCGGGCTGCTGCGCGCGCCTCTGCCCGACCCTTTCCCGGAGAGGCTGCCGGCCGACGGGCTGCTGGACGCCGCTTTGCCTTTGGCTGTCTTCTTGCGAGACATTTTGTTTCTTTTTTAAAAAAAACAACAATATTCTCAAAACGACCAGCAAAATCAAACAGGCGAAAATAATCTCGCTCGAACCCGCAGGGTGAGGGGGAAAAAAAAAAAAGTTGCAGCTGCGGGGAAGTTAAATCAGCTGCGCGCTGAGCGCATATTCACCCTAGTGGTGCCAGTTGAGCAGAAGCGAGAATGCGGTGAAATGATGCGCCGTCGCCCGCTCCCGCGATCTGGCACTTCACAGGACCACAGATTGACTGCGGCTTATAAGCGCCTCAATTACTGAGATGTGCGAAAAAAAAAAGAAAAAAAAAACTCCACCTGGAGTCTAGGGTGCGGAACAGTCGGGTGTTTTGCGCAAAGCTCGAGGACACCTATCTTCCCCTTGAGGAACTGCAGAGGTAAACTCACGGACCTGAAAATATGTTGGCTTTATGAAGGGGAAATACGACCTGCCGATGTTTTCCTGAGAGAAATTCAGCCTCCTTGGCTGGATTTTAAAAGTGAAAAATAATCGGCAAGATCCCTGATTTCAATCAAAGTGGCGCTGTCACGGCTGAGGACGCTGTCCATGGTCCTGAGGGATAAAATCAATTCCACCCACTTAACCTTTGAACTTAATAAAATCTCCATCTGCATTACGTCATTTAAAGTGTCAAAGGGCCACTGATGTGTTAAAAGTAATTAATTTTTTTATAGGATGAATTTAATAATTTTTTTTTCTTGACAGAAACTAAATCCTAGAGCAGGGCGGTCCAGTCATGTGCCATGGAGGGCCAAGACCCTGCAGGCTTTACCTCCAACCAGCGTCTTCAACAGCAGATTCACTGAACTTCTTCCCACTGACTGCTGATCAGTGAAAACACCTGCTGAACAGACTGGGTAGAAGAGAGAACCTGCAGGGTCTTGGCCCTCCATGGCAGATGACCCCTGTCCTAGAGGCTACTCAGAGAGTGCATACTTCCACCAAGGCTCCATCATCCTCCCTTCCTCAGTCTGTCCATACATTGCGAGATAGGGCGTGGGTGGAGGTATGCACTCATGAATCGCCTCCAAAACCTAATGAGTCCATACGTAGCTCAGTGGTCACCTCTTGTGAAAACTGCATCCAAATCCAGTAGGTTTTGCATGATCCTGCTAACAACCAGACAGATAAACTAAAATGCACTCATCTGAGATGCAGACCCTCACCTTTTACATCCCTATAGATTTAAAACCTTGACCTTAGACATTTTGACCCCAAACCCATAGTCAGAGGTTAGGGTGTTACGGGGAACCTGTGTACCAAGTTTGGTGGCACTAGCCTTCCTTGTTGTTGAGATATAGTTTATATGGGATTCTGACTTTGACCTTTTGACTCCAAACATATAACCATAGGTGCCAGTAAGAAAGGTCAACCTATGTACCAAGTTTGGTGGCTGTAGCCTCATTCTTTGAGTTAGAGCATGACATCACTGGATGACCGACTGCGGTACGATCTGCGGCTGAATGGTAAATTGTTATACAGTAAGAAAACACTGCAAAGTTGCAGCATATTTTCAAGCAAAACACAAATGTGGATTTAGATAAACAGCAATTGTAATGAGGCATTCTTCTTTTAAATTACTCTGGTGTCTTTAACATTGGAGCTGTGATGCGTAATGATTGCTATTTTTATCAAAGCACTGCATGTATATTATACAAAGGTATTGGTGGCATCCTTGTACTGTACATGCTTTGAAGCAGAAATATGTAAATGTTGCTGCATAATTGTGAGAGCTGTCAAGATATCTCCAATGGGGGCAGACTCAGGCTGTTTGAAGGGCAGGGGTAAAGAAGTAAAATTATCATTATGAGAATAAGTAAAAAGGAATAAGACAGGATAAGCCTTTATTAGTCCCACAATAGGGGAAATTCCAGAAACCACAATAAATTAATAGATAATAAAATAATATTAAAGGTATATGGAATATATTAAATAAAGTAATTCAAAAGGCAGACAGACAAGATAATTACCCCCAATATTATATAGATAATGATATAAATATTAATAATATAAATGATGCAGTAAATAGATTCAATGAATTCTTTGTAAACATTGGACCAAAATTAGCAGAAGAAATCCCTGATTCATTCATATCTGAAAAGGGGAATAGTAAATTAATCAAAAGAAATTCAAAGTCAATGTTTTTAACAGCAGTGGAAGAGAGGAAATTACTGAAGTTGTACATAAACTGAAAAATAAAGTTTCAACTGACTGTGATGACACTGACATGGCAGCTGTTAAAAAGGTTGAGGAAACTGCTAAACGGTTGAAACACATTTGCAACTTATCATTCCAAACTGGTACAATTCCAAGTAAAATGAAAATAGCTAAAGTTATACCTCCCTACCCAAACACCACTTCACAAACTACAGGCCTGTTTCTCTTCGGCCTCAATTCTCAAAAATAAGGGAAAAACTCTTTAATGACAGATTAGACAAGTTTGTAGCTAAATACAAATTACTTACAGTCAGTATGGATTTAGAACAAACAACTCTACATCAGCGGCTCTAATGGATTACTAATTCTATGGACAGAAAGAAATTTGAGGTGGGAGTGTTTATTGATTTGACAAAAGCATTTGATACGTAAAATCATGAAATATTAAGAAATTGGTACGATATGGGACAGGGGAGTGGTACTGAATTGAGTCAAGCTATTTATAAAATAGGCAACAATTTGTGATGATGGGACAATATATACCTAAATCTGAGAGTTCGGACATTGTTTGTGGTGTCCCCCAGGGGTCAGTGTTGGGACCTAAACAGCACAAACCAAGCATGACATCAAAGGAATAGTCTGTAAACCTTCAAGACAGGATTGTATCGAGGCACAAATCTGGGGAAGGGTACAGAAAAATTTCTGCTGCTTTGAAGGTCCCAATGAGCACAGTGGCCTCCATCATCTGTAAATAGAAGAAGTTCAGGACCACCAGGACTCTTCCTAGAGCTGGCCGGCCATCTAAACTGAGTGATCGGGGCAGAAGGGCCTTAGTCAGGGAGGTGACCAAGAACCCGATGGTCACTCTGTCAGAGCTCCAGTGTTCCTCTGTGGAGAGAGGAGAACCTTCCAGAAGGACAACCATCTCTACAGCAATCCACCAATCAGGCCTGTATGGTAGAGTGGCCAGACGGAAGCCACTCCTTAGTAAAAGGCACATGGCAGCCCACCCTGAGTTTGTCAAAAGGCACCTGAAGGGCTCTCAGACCATGAGAAACCAAATTCTCTGGTCTGATGAGACAAAGATTGAACTTTCTGGCCTGAATGCCAGGCGTCATGTTTGGCGGAAACCAAGCACCGCTCATAACCACGCCAATGATGGTGGCAGCATCATGCTGTGGGGATGTTTTTCAGTGGCAGGAACTGAGAGACTAGTCAGGATAGAGTGAAAGATGAATGCAGTAATGTACAGAGACATCCTGGATGAAAACCTGCTCCAGAGCACTCTTGACCTCAGACTGGGGCGACGGTTCATCTTTCAGCAGGACAACGACCCTAAGCACACAGCCAAGCTATCAAAGGAGTGGCTTCAGGACAACTCTGTGAATGTCCTTGAGTGGCCCAGCCAGAGCCCAGACTTGAATCCAATCGAACATCTCTGGAGAGATCTGAAAATGGCTGCACACTGACGCTTCCCATCCAACCTGATGGAGCTTGAGAGGTGCTGCAAAGAGGAATGGGTGAAACTGCCCAATGATAGATGTGCCAAGCTTGTGGCATCATATTCAAAACACTTGAAGCTGTTATTGCTGCCAAAGGTGCATCAACAAAGTATTGAGCAAAGGCTGTGAATACTTATGCACATGTGATTTCTTAGTTTTTTATTTATTTATTTACAATTATCTTTATTGAATTTTACAATTATTTTGTTACAACAACTGGTTCAGCACAACATAACACCTGGTCAGAGTATATAGAATGTCTAAAAAGACAAAATAATGCAACAAGCTGGTTCAGGATGAAGTAAATAGTGCACACCACAGTCCTATGGGAAGGACCGGACAGACAGGCAGTGACGTAGGAGATTCTCAGTGAGACTGTAGGTAGCCATATAAGGTTTTTCCGTGACTGATCAGATTTGAGGGTACAGAGGTGACTGAAGAATTAGTGAAGCGTAGGTATGGAGACCAGATTCTCGTGAACTGCTCCCTTGAGGAATCAGAATCAGAATCAGAATCAGAATCAGGTTTATTGCCATTGTTCATGTAGTACACAAACTAGGAATTTGTCTCGGTACAATGCTGCAACATTAAACATGATAAGATAAGAGAAATAAACTATACATGTAATAAAGTGTAGGATAAGATTAAGTGATACTGGTCAACAGTTAAAATATATATTAGCCAGCAGCAGATACTGTGGAGAACTATATAGTGCAGTCGGTAATGCAGGAAGAAAACAGTGATGATTGACATGAGTCTGGTTGAGCTGCTGTACATGGTGCACGAGAGTCACTTAGTGTTCAGCAGTCTAATGGCAGAGGGGAAGAAGCTGTTCATGTGACGGGAGGTTTTAGTCTGGATGGACCGAAGTCTTCTACCAGAGGGGAGGGGGGCAAACAGTACGTGACCAGGGTGTGAGGGATCGGCTATGATCCGGCCAGCATGCCTCCGGGTCCTGGAGATGTACAGATCCTGGAGAGATGGGAGCTTGCAGCCGATCACCTTCTCAGCAGTGCGCACGACGCGCTGCAGCCTTAGTCTGTCCCTGGCAGTGGCTCCTGCGTACCACACGGTTATGGAGGTGGTGAGGATGGACTCGATGATGGCTGTGTAGAACTGCACTAACATCTTGGTGGGTAGCTTGAGCTTCCTCAGCTGCCGCAGGAAGAACATCCTCTGCTGGGCTTTTTTGATGAGTGAGCTGATGGTCAGCTCCCATTTGAGGTCCCTGGTGATGGTAGTGCCTAGGAAGCGGAAGGAATCAGCAGTGGTGATGGGAGAGCCTGAGAGGGTGGTAAAGCAAACAGGTCAGGTATTCAAGTGGAAAGCATTCCATCAGGATTTTGTGCCAGGTTGCTTTTGTGGGGGGTTTGTCATTTATCCAGGACATGAATCAGTGTGTGAATGGGTGGATAGCAGGATCTGTAAAGCGCTTTGGTCATCAAGAGATGAGAATAAAAGCGCTATTTAAGTGAATATCATTTACCATTTTACCATGAAGATGTTTTTCCTAGCAGTGAAAGCGAGGACATCAAAGTCTTTTCAAACTGGTGTCAATGATAATATCTCAACTTGGATGTCCCAAGAGTAAAGATAAGGGATCCAGTTTAGTTTTTATTTTTTAATAAATTAGCAAACATCTCAAAAAAACTTTTTTCACATTGTCGTTATGGGGTATTGTGTGTGTAGAATTTTGAGGAAAAAATGAATGTAATCCCTTTTGGAATAAGGCTGTAACATAACAAAATGTGGAAAAAGTTAAGCGCTGTGAATACTTTCCGGATGCACTGTACAGCCAGTCAACATCCAAAACATGTTCTTTGAAAGACAAGAGCACTATCACTTAAGGGGGAGTTACTTTTAAAGACAGTGGGTGTACGAACAACTAAGAAGTTTTTGTGTTTTGATCTGTGGGTTAAATTATGGAATGGATTAAATATGGAATTAAAACAATGTCCAAACATTTTGAGTTTAAAAAAAATACAAAAATGAGAAATTAGATAAATACAGGGAGGAAGATGGTTCTGTTAATCTCTTGGGTTGGTTGGGTGAAGGTCTGAGAGGCACTAGTGGATTATATGATCAGTGGGAAGTTGATTACTTGTTTTCATTTTTGAATTTTCTATTATTTTAATAAGTAATAAGATCTTGAAATGCGTGTAGAGATTTGTTTATTCACATCCTTGCTCATTAAGTTTTCATTTGTTGTTATGGCAATGTATGTGTGTATGTACATATGTGTATATGAGCAAGCCGGTATATGGGCTGCACGGTGGCGCAGTGGTTTAGCACTGTGGCAGCACAGTTTTACCCTCGGCCGGGGGATCACGGGGATCATGAGATCGTGGGTTCGATCCCAGCCCCCGACCAACAGTGAGCTGTGTGGAGTTTGCATGTTCTCCCCGTGTTGCGTGGGTTTACTCCGGGATTTCTCCGGTTTCCTCCCGCATACCAAAAACATGTAGGTTTAGGGCGCTCGCGCACGCAGCGACCAGCAGCCGGTGGCTTGTCACCAGACTGCAAACCAAATCTACCTACGGGTACAAATAAGTAACATAAAAAAAAAAAAAAAAGCCGGTATATTAATTACGTTAGTTAAGGATGGGACAGGACAAAATAAGCTTTTGGCTTCAATCCTGTTCCTTTTCGGACTGCATTGGATTTTTTGTTTCTATTCTTGCTTTTATGTTGTTGGTTCGAAGTAAAGAGTATCAAATCAAATCAAAGAGACACCCACCCACCGCACAATACTGGGCCCCACCTGTGTGTGACAATTTATGATGAATCCTGCTCAGTACTAAAATGAACCCGAGACTGACACTAAAGAGGATGAGTATAAGTTCGATGATCAAACACACAGTGAACTAAAACCAAATGTTTATTTCACTAACACTTCCAGGGTTTCCATTAAAGGTCCCATTTATTGCCCTTTTCATGGAGTCATTTCAAATTCTGACATCATCAAGAACATACGTATACAGCACATGTATTGTGATAAAAAAAAAAAAAAAACATCCTTTCTGTGTCATTTTACATGAGACCTAGGAAGCCACAATGAGCTCTCTCAGAAAATGTTGCGTTTCAGGCCTCCTCATTATTATTTATGAGCCCCCAATCTGAATGGGTAAAAGCTATGTGATTGACACGCTTGGCAAAGCCAATCACAAGTGAGGAGGTGTAATACAGCATTACATAAGCAAAATATGGAAATGAGAAGCACCAAATTTGACCAGATGAAAAGCATGATGAAAATCTAATGCCTATAAAAATAAAATCTAATGCTACCATCAGATTTTCCCACTCTAAAGAGCACATCATCTTAATTTATCACATAAAGTGCAATCATAAAGGACCACCTTTTTCCCCAAGCAGAGGGCGCTCAATCCACCTTATTCCTAGCCCCCATGATGCCTCGCGTGAATTATGTGCGCAACTTCCGGTACTAGTTTAGAAACTGGAGTTGTCACTGAAACAGGACACTTCCCTTATTAAAAACAATGACTTCAGCATCAGAAATGTGGGAACACGGCCCTTTGCACCTCAAAAACAGTAATATAATCATACCACTTCCCACGACTATTGAGGGATGGGAAGATGACCTTAAAAAGTGGCCTGGCAGACAGTAACTCCGTTAGTTAGCGCCACTGCTAAGATGCTAACGCCGTAAACAAATACAAGCACTGAGATATATCAATGTCTCCGCCGCAATAAAGTTGGTTGCTGCCATGAAACAAGACCGAGACCCATTATCTCAGTGCGAACTCGGGCTTTTATTAACAAGCTCTCAACATAAAAAGTGTATGGAGCTAACAGGCTAATATAACATGGCTTACCCTACGGAGCTTCTTTCTTATTCTACACCCCCCCCCCCCCACCATAGGCATGCACTCATCTATCCAATATAGTAAGCCAGCAGTGCCATCTATTGGCTAAGTTGTGTATAGCACATTAACAATCACATCACAGTTGCAGTTTGATAAAAGATGTTGGACATAATCAAATTTACCTCAGAGCAGACGAAGAATCTAGTCAGAGCCACAAAGAACCACAACGCCGTGCTCGGTTGTTTTAATTTTGGGGTAAATACAGACGGCTGCAGCTGTTTGTTTTACCCCAAAATTAAAATGCTCATGCTGCTGTCATGCCATGAATGCTTGTTATTTAACTTAACACATACAGACATTTTCTGGGAATTGTTCAGCATTTCATTGATCTATATTTTGTGATAATTTAAAAATTAATGCATGCTGAAGCTGCTAATATCAAGTCCGTACAATTCCAAGGCAGTGGAACAAATGCAAAAAAACCCCCAAAAAACTATTTGATAGCTTTCTTAAATGTTAAGCCTTAGGAAGCAAACTGTTACTATTTTTTATTTATTGTTACTTCATGCAGCCTTGCATCTAGTGACATATATGACACATAAACGTCAGATCTGTGACATTCATACAAAACATACCTGGTGTTCTTGTGTCTGTCCTGTGTGTGTACAGCCGATATTTGTGAGAAGCCTCCATCCAGTCTGCGGCACAACCAGGAACACCAGCAACAAGTACCAGAACTACGCCAAAACATTCAAAAACGACAAGTGCTGAAATTAGCTGTCACTTGACTGCAAAACACGCACGTGGACTATACATTAAAGCGAATTTGGAAAACTTTTAAAAATGCTATTTTAAATGCCCCACTACTCCACTCTTGCTGACTGATTTAACACGACTTCAGCCAAACCCGGAAGTTGCCCCAATAGTCGTTTGTACAACAGCGCTTTCAGGAATAAGACGGATAGGAAACATTTCATGTTTTAGCTACTCTAGAGGGAACTTTATTTAGTGTTTTTTTTTTTTTTTTTTTTTTTTTTTAAATCAGGACCCCCTTTGAGTCTGCCATTGATCTCCAAAGACATGTAGCTGGCAGCGAACATAACAAACCTCATGGCCACCTGTGGAAGGCACTGAGTTGTGATTTCAGTGCTAGGCCACAAGATGGCAGAATAAGAATATATTAATATTAAAGATAAAGCATCACAGAAAACAGAAGAGACTTTCCACCTGCAAATATGCCATTAAGTTGATACACTTCTAGAAATTAAATCCTTTAAAACTTCATAAATAATAAAGGTTTTTGTTTTTTAAACACAATAGATTTTCTGAAGTGAATGCAATGACAGTATCAACAGTATCTCAGACCTTGAGGGAAGTTTTTATTCTTTATTTTCACTGTATAATCAAAAGGGTTTTTTTCAGTTCCCTCTAGCCTCAGTCAGCAAGCTATTTGTGATCAGAGTTAGCACATTAATTATCAGTGACTTTAGAAATACAACACATATTTACAATAGAGTTGAAGGGCACTGTTTACAGGATATAACAAAACAGAATGCAAAATATATTGCATAAAATCTAAGTGGAACAACAGTACGGCTTTAAGGTGAAACAGGGCAACACACAGACTGAGTGTGGTGGATGTACAACTCCAGTTCCGGTGAGGTTGGGACATTGCGTAAAACATAAATAAAACAAAATACAATGACTTGCGGGGTGGTGGTGGTGTGTCAAATAGTGGTCAAATTTGACCAAATGTGGTTTATTTTTCAGCTGCAGGGATCCAAGTGCTGCAACACCGATGGAAGAAGTGTGTGGACCAAAGGGGAGACTATGTTGAAAGTTAAACCACATTTGGTCAAATTTGACCACTATGAACTTTTCAGCCTATGAACTTTTCAGCCCCACCCTCTCATATAGTCAGTTGAATACACAACAAAGACAAGATATGTAATATTCAAACTGATAAACTTTATTTCTTTGTTGTAAATATTCACTCATTTTGGATTTAATGTCTGCAACACGTTCCAAAAATGCCAGGACAGGTGCAAGAAAAGACTAGGAAAGTTGAGGAATGCTCATAAAACACCTTTTCTGGAAAATTCAGCAGGTGAACAGGTTATTTGGAAATGGGTGAGTGTCATGATTGGGTATAAAAGGAACAACATCACTGAAAGACTCAATCGTTCACAAGCAAGAATGGGGCGAGGCTCACCACCTTGTGAACAACTGCATGGGCAAATAGTCCATCAGTTTAAGGATGTTTTTCAGCGTAGAATTGCAAGGTATTTAGGGATTCCATCATCTACAGTCCATAGTATCATCAAAAAATTCATAGAATCTGGAGAAATTTCTGCACGTAAGTGACAAGGCTGAAAACCAACATTGAATACCCATGACCTTTGATCCCTCAGGCAGCACTGCTTTAAAACCAGAATCCGGTAAAGGATATTACCACGAGGGCTCAGAAACACTTCAGAAAACCATTGTCAGTTAACACAGTTTGTCGCTACATCTACAAGTGGAAGTTAAAACTTCACCATGCAAAGTGAAAGCCAACACCTAAAAATGCTGACGGCTGCTCTGGGCCCAAGCTCATCTGAGATGGACTGATGCAAGGTAGGAACGTGTGCTGTGGTCTGATGAGTCCACATTTCCAATTGTTTTTGGAAATCATAGATGTCGTGTCCTCTGGGCTAAAGAGGAAAAAGACCATCCAGATTGATATTGGTGTTAAGTTCAAAAGCATCTGTGATGATATGGGGGTGTGTTAGTGCTCATGGCATGGGTAACTTGCACATCTATGAAGGCACCATTCATGCTGAACGGCACATACTGGTTTTGGAGAAACATATGCTACCATCCAAGCAACGTCTTTTTCAGGGACGTCCCTGCTTATTTCAGCAAGACAATGCCAAGCCACATTGTGCACATGTTACAACAATGTGGCTTCATAGTAAATGTGAGCAGATACAAGACTGGCCTGCCTGCAGTCCAGACCTGTATCCCATTCAAAATATATGTCGCATTATGAAGTGCAAAATATGACAATAGAGACCCTCGACTGTTGAGCAACTGAAGCTGTACACCAAGCAAGAATGGAAAAGAATTCCACCTACCAAGCTCCAACAATTAGTGTTGTCAGTTCCTAAATGCTTATTGAGTGTTGTTAAAAGGAAGGTGATGTAAGACAGCGGTAAAATTGTCCCTGTGACCACATTTTTGAAACCTGTTGCAGGCATCAAATTCAGAATTAGTGAATATTTGCAAAAAACAAAACAAAACAAAGTTTCAGTGTGAACATTGAATATCTTGTCCTTGTATTCAACTGAATATGGGTTGAAAGGGATTTTTGTCATTGTATTTTTTTTATTTATGTTTTACACAATGTCCCAACTTCACTGGGGTTAAATTATGTGACATGAAAAAAAGTTGTATTATATATATGGAAATGAATATGTTGAACAGTGAAGGACATTGTTACCCACCCTCATACACCACTGCATAAAACAGAGGATGTCATTTTGGAGCTGGTTCACCTCCAAAGCTTCTGCATCAATAATGAAGATAATGATCCACTCTCCTTCTCGCTGTCGCTGAGTTTGTTATACCGCATGAATTTTGTGTATGATAGCACCCACATGCCAGAGTGTCCTGACTCATTGGTAAACTCCCCTCTACACAGGGGTTAAAAGATCATTGAGTGACTAAAAAATGGCCAGATCTCTTAACAATTTTTCAACTATCTCTCGGCCATTGCCAAGATCTCTCAAAGATCTTTCAATGATATTCAGTGATCTCTCAGCAATCTTTCAATGAACGCCAAACAAAACTAAAACTTTTGTGTGTTTCAACAGATGGAGATAGAAAACAACTAAATCTAGGACATCATGTTAAAGTATGTGGTCCATCACTTTATCATATTTTCTTAATTTGGCTTTGTTTCTTATATTTACAGTTGCCTCCTTAAGTTACAGTTCACTGAGTTAGTTGCCGTGAGTTGACCTCTCTGGACCACCATACAGAAAGCTAATTTGGTGCCCGCAACAGGATGCCAGAACAAGCTGACCTTAACTGCGTGTCTATTATAACCAAGTAAATCACACACACAGAAAAAAAGGCAAATTTCTAATATTTAAATGCAACCAAATTTAACAGTCATAACTGTGTTGCAAATGAAGTCTAGAGAAGAGTAAATGTAATGGAAGAAAACTGATCTTCATGTGGTAGATATTAACCGTGGTAAACTTTTGATGTCAAAATAACATTTTAGCATGATCCAACATTATAGTACAAAACATATGCTCTTCCTTTCATTGTATTCCAGCAGCCAAATTTGCAGCACACTGAAATTACAGTACACAGTCGTTTTTTTTTTTTTTTTTGAGGGGGGGGGGGGTGAATGTCTCTAGTTTGACCTCCAGTTGAAAAGTACAGAGCAGTTTAGCTGTAAACACATAGACAGCTGAAGCCTTGGCTTTCTGTCCCCAAATCTGCAGTCCGTCAGCATGTTTCCACGTTCCACCATACTTTATGCAGAGCACGGTGTGCGGAGCGTCATCCGTCTGAGGGGGATACGGACCCCCAAATCTACCAAGCCCCGCGCACGGCTCCCCTCGACAGCTGAGATTCGTTCTGCCCCCGAAGCAGCTGTCTACTGTGGCAACAGCTGGGCATTTTGGAGGGAATTAGGGATGTGGGCTGAAGAAGGTCACAGGAATCCATGGTTGATTTCAGAGAAATTAACAGCCTTGTCAGGATGAGTTAAATATGACCAATATTGTGGGGCTGTAATGTATAGTCAGTGTGCCATATGCTTGCGTATATTTTGGAATGTCTGTGCCAAAGCCTGTGAAGGCAAACTGTGGAGGCAGTGCAGAGAAATCTAATTAAACAAGTTAACTTTTTCTTTGCTAAAACTAGCAACAAATGAATGAGCTTTATTGTACCATAAGGCAACATCAACATGCTACTAGGGACCTATTAAAACTCTTTTTCCTGGGCCTGATCATCCATAATTGATGATAATTCTAATAATTTTCAGAAAGTAGTCAGAATACTGTTGAGTGCAAGTGCAATTTACTTAAGTTAATGTTTACCACCATTTCAACCTAGTTGATTGGAAATTGTTTTAGTATGCTCCCAAATAGCATCACACAACTTATACGTACAACACATCCTAAACATATTACAAAAACTAAAAATATTACAAAAACTGGACCTGCTTTTAAAGTGTTTTTAGTGCAAAAATTGTACATCAACTATTAATCATTACATAACATAGTCAGTTACAAAAAAAAATCTAATAAGACAATACATTAGTCATTGTTTATTAGTTGCCTGGCAGGCTTTATTAGTCATAAAGGACTTAGAAATTACTATATATGACCACACTCTACCAGGATTACACTATTTATGACATTTTTTCCTTAATAACCTACTTAGTTTTGCTTATTGACAGTACATAAGCAAGCTCTTAGTTATGAATTATGATATTAGTTGACTTTGCATATTAAGGGCCTTATTAGGTGGTAGTAGCACAAGAGTAGACCAAAACAAAAAAAAAAGTGTTACTACTCTACAAATAATTAAGCAATATTACACTAGAGGGAGTACAGTATCAATGACAGGTGTGATACATCTAATGCCCTCCACATATTCATTGATACCATACTCCCTCTTGTGTGATATTGCTTTTATACAACAGTTCCACAAGCACAGTTTATTAAATGACATCAGTACTGGACAAAATACGATTTGTTTGTTTAACCAGTTATTTTGCGTAGGTGAGAAAAAATAGTCCCTTCTAAATGTAGCCAGTAACTGTTGCTAAACATCTCAATCAGCATGAAGACGTGTTTTGTCATTTCACACACATGTAAACAAATTAAATATTTTCAAGTGCAAAAATAATAAGTGTTTATAAAACATATACCTGTTGAGTCAGTACTGTAGAAGACCAGAGATCAAAACGTAGCCAATTCCTGTAGCTAGCTGGTGGCTAGTAGTTAGCATGCTAGCGATTTAGCACACTTCACTTGCTTTTCTTCACATTTTCAGATGAACCAACCAAAGAGTCCATCACCACAAAGGTATTGTGGTTTGTTACTCGAGACAATAAATCCAATTCTAGCACTGCCTATTGTTTTAAACAGACATGAAATAGCTTCATTATATCTATACAAGGAAAGACTTAAAGCTGAATAAAGCTTTTTTTTTAAAAAAAAGGGTGGGACTTCCGGGCCAGGTAAGAAATCTTTTCAAACAGCACCTCACTGTAGAAATTAAGGTATTCAACACAGTACTGAAATTGTCACTAAGAGTTAGTTGACAGTAAATTAGTGTTAGTAATTAAAGCTTACAGTGGAGCAAAAAAGTATTTAGTCAGCCACCAATTGTGCAAGTTCTCCCACTTAAAAGATGAGAGAGGTCTCCAATTTTCATCATAGGTATACCTCAACTATGAGAGACAAAATGAGAAAAAAAAAATCCAGAAAATCACATTGAAGGATTTTTAATGAATTAATTGGTAAATTCCTCAGTAAAATAAGTATTTGGTCACTTACAAACAAACAAGATTTCTGGCTCTCACAGACCTGTAACTTCTTCTTTAACCGCTTGCACTCCGGGCAATTTTCCTAAAAATGCCCAAAAATAACGTGCCCAAAGTAAATCGAAAGCTGTTATTCACCCCTTTGCAGCATCTTCATGGGGTTGGTCTCATTTAAAAGAAAACACTTTGAATTTTTTGGCAAAAAAAACATAATCTCTCTACGTGCTCCGGCCACTGAGTTACAGTCATCTAAACATACTGAACTTGAAGAAAAAAAAATTGGACACAGTGTTTTTTTGGATACAAATGCTTGTAAATAACACACAGCTGTCCGATCCGGCTGGAAAATGCAACAGAAATGTAGAACCAAGTGTTATCCAGCTGAGATCCAAATTTGGTAACAATACCACCAAAAATGAATATTTTACACAGCTTTGTTCTCAGGCTGTTCCCAGGCGTTATGGAACTGTGCCAAATTGTGCCAAATGGCACAGTTTGGAAAAACGTCTGTAACTTTTGAATAATTCAATGTAGAATCTTCATTTTAGGCTCTAATGAAAGGTCACACTCAGGGCTGTGTCTGTGTGTGTTTGTGTGTGGGCGGGGGGTCGTCCCCCCCCCCCCCGCTACCAAGGACCAAATTCGGCCCTCGCTACATGACGGAATACACTCTTTTTTTTTTTCCTTGCATGTTTTCACAGCGGCTCCCCCCCCCCTCGCTACTGTGTGTGTGTGGGGGGGGGGGGGAACCGTGAACGGACTGCGAACGCCCCCCCCCTCGCTACAGAAGAAGGCCATCGCTACATGATGGAATAGACTGATATGCTTCCCCCCCGCGGACCGGGGAGCGTTCGGACCGTGCCCCCCCCCCCGCTCCTCTTCTGCAGCGGGGGGGGGGGGGGGGGCGTTCACGGTCCGAACACGGCAAATGAACCGTTTATCGCGGCGCACGCACTTCGTATTTCGTGCGCAGTACAGTTGTAATTTACCGATCGGTCAAAAGTCATTTTTGGATTACAGTTTTCAGGGATAAATAATAATTTAGCTTATAACACCT
This sequence comes from Pholidichthys leucotaenia, assembly GCA_020510985.1. Taxonomy (NCBI): domain Eukaryota; kingdom Metazoa; phylum Chordata; class Actinopteri; order Cichliformes; family Pholidichthyidae; genus Pholidichthys; species Pholidichthys leucotaenia. The sequence goes on along the minus strand of CM035838.1, from coordinate 280,450,453 downwards.
TACCTCTTCAAAGCAGCAGAGTCGTGGCGAACAGCTCTTCCCACGCGTCAGACGAACGCGACGCTGCTCCGCTCGTGGATCCCGATCAACATAATTCCATTATTGCCGTTTTGGCGAATGATTTACGACTTTTGTCGTCGACCTCCGTCTATTCTGCTGGAATGAGTGCAGGTCCCAATTGTGGGTGTTCTCCATGCTGCTGGGTGAGCCTGGGTCTGTAGGAGATTCGTACAGAGTCCTTCTGCAGCAGTAAATATCGCTTCACCCAGCCAGAATTTCTGTGCTTCAATTGGCTCCTGCGTTCACAGTAGGCGGGTCCTCCTTCCTAGATTTTCATTCATTGGTTCTTCAAGGTTTCAGAAACCCAATTCAAGGCTCTTATTAGTCGAATGAGAGGTCAATCAGATGAACTAATCTGTTCGCGGCTGTCTCTGCAGTTTTTTTTTGAGTGGCGCTTGGACGCTACTACATCACCATCACCACCATCATGCGTCATGCGCACGAGGGCGCACGAGCGCGCTCTCGCGCGCCCTCGTGCGTCATAGGACGCAGAGACTTGCCCGCCCGCGGAACAACGGAGCGCAAGTGGTTAAGAGGCTCCTCTGTCCTCCACTCGTTACCTGTATTAATGGCACCTGTTTGAACTCGTTATCAGTATAAAAGACATCTGTCCACAACCTCAAACAGTCAGACTCCAAACTCCACTATGGCCAAGACCAAAGAGCTGTCAAAGGACACCAGAAACATAATTGTAGACCTGCACCAGGCTGGGAAGACTGAATCTGCAATAGGTAAGCAGCTTGGTGTGAAGAAATCAACTGTGGGAGCAATTATTAGAAAATGGAAGACATACAAGACCACTGATAATCTCCCTCGATCTGGGGCTCCACGCAAGATCTCACCCCGTGGGGTCAAAATGATCACGAGAACGGTGAGCAAAAATCCCAGAACCACACGGGGGGACCTAGTGAATGACCTGCAGCAATCTGGGACCAAAGTAACAAAGGCTACCATCAGTAACACACTACGCCGCCAGGGACTCAAATCCTGCAGTGCCAGACGTGTCCCCCTGCTTAAGCCAGTACATGTCCAGGCCCGTCTGAAGTTTGCTAGAGAGCATTTGGATGATCCAGAAGAGAATTGGGAGAATGTCATATGGTCAGATGAAACCAAAATAGAACTTTTTGGTAAAAACTCAACTTGTCATGTTTGGAGGAGAAAGAACACCATACCTACTGTGAAGCATGGGGGTGGAAACATCCTACTTTGGGGCTGTTTTTCTGCAAATGGACCAGGACGACTGATCCGTGTAAAGGAAAGAAGATGAAACGTCATGTCTTTCAGCATGACAATGATCCCGAACACACCACCCGGGCAACAAAGGAGTGGCTTCGTAAGAAGCATTTCAAGGTCCTGGAGTGACCTAGCCAGTCTCCAGATCTCAACCCCATAGAAAATCTTTGGAGGGAGTTGAAAGTCTGTGTTGCCCAGCGACAGCCCCAAAACATCGCTGCTCTAGAGGAGATCTGCATGGAGGAATGGGCCAAAATACCAGCAACAGTGTGTGAAAACCTTGTGAAAACTTACAGAAAACGTTTGACCTCTGTCATTGCCAACAAAGGGTATATAACAAAGTATTGAGATGAACTTTTGTTATTGACCAAATACTTATTTTACCGAGGAATTTACCAATTAATTCATTAAAAATCCTTCAATGTGATTTTCTGGATTTTTTTTTTCTTATTTTGTCTCATAGTTGAGGTATACCTATGATGAAAATTGGAGACCTCTCTCATCTTTTAAGTGGGAGAACTTGCACAATTGGTGGCTGACTAAATACTTTTTTACCCCACTGTATGTTATGTCTGGAAATAATGGGTCTGCAGACAGGTCCACATGTTGAGGTTAACCTTAATGAACAATTAGCTGAACAGCAAAGGAGGGAGCACACAGTGAGGTAACTGGGTGGTACCAAAGGTGGATAGCAAGAGAAGAGACCGGCTAGCCCTGGGTAGCTGGCTATTATACCTTGCGGTGTGATGGCATCACCCGTACGTATGTGCAAACCCAGCATGGTGCGTCATGCTGTTTTCCATACATCATCCCCCCCCGGAAAAGCTTACAACTACATCCATTGTTAGCCTTAGCAGGGCAGCAAGTAAACAACAAGCCAACACTAGCATATCGGCTAACGTACAGTTGGCCATATATACACACATGTGGGTTAACTTAAAGCCAGTGATACAGGAAATGCACACATACAGTATGGTTTGCCCGATAATACTGTTTAGTGCATTGCCTAATGTAAAACAACATACATACTTGACTGGACCTGTTGTAAGACCCACCAGACATATTTCTGAACATGACCATCAGAAAAAAAATTATTTTAAATTGTTACAACCTGGGTAACTGGGTAGACTACCGGTATAACCCGCTTGGTCATGTGGGCTATTCTGCTACTTTGAACGGACCATGCACTGACTGAACACGAAAGCAAAGATCTTTGGAGTCAGTGACAGTTCGGAGCTCAGCAGGGCCCCTGTCGAGACCGGGGTGGACACGGCCATGGCAGCGCTGTCTCAGGCAAATCTGGGGGCCACTTTGGTGGAGTTGCAGCTGGCTCAACAGTAAAGTCCCAATCCGAATCCCACACTGGCTGGGTCGGCTCAGTTGCTGTTACTTGATCCAAGGCAGGTGGTGGTGTTACTTTTCTCAGATGGCTGGCATGTCATCGGGACCTATATGCCATCTGAAATGTGGCTGGTCCAAGTTGCACGGCAATGTGCAGCTGACGTGGGTGGTTAGATCGGTGAATCCGAACCCAGTCGAGCACTGCGAGCGAAGGCAGTTTCTGCTTTGAGGTGTGCTGCTGCTCTCTCGTTATGTGGCTGGTGAACAGCATTGTAGTTGGGGCGCCATTTAATGGAAGACGTGTTTGGGTTATCGACGGTCATGGAGGTGAAGTGGACTCATCGGTGAACCCCACGATGAACCGATGAAGGCAGCGAAGGCAGTTTCTGCTTTGAGGTGTGCTGCTGCTCTCTCGTTATGTGGCTGGTGAACAGCATTGTAGTTGGGGCGCCATTTAATGGAAGACGTGTTTGGGTTATCGACGGTCATGGAGGTGAAGTGGACTCATCGATGAACCCCACGATCTTCTGGGTCTTGCGTTAACACAGGTTGGAACTCCCGCAGCGAGGTGGCGGCTCTGAGATGCTTATGCCATGCAAGAATCAGTCCGCAGTTTTCAGTGCCTCAGTCAACATGCAGTGTGAAAAATTGAGTGACTACGCCTATTTCTGAGTAAAGCAGGCTCAGGTCATCAGCTGCCAAGCAGAGTCCCATGTGATCTGTGACGGTAAAGCCCAGCTCATGGAAAAGATCACATCCCAGGATGTTGTCACCAAGGTGCATCACTTGAAATGTGAATGCTGGGAGGACTCTTGACCCATAGCAAACTGGTAGAGTGATGGTTCCTACCATGCTGATTTTGACGTGTCCATACCCAAACAGTTCCACCGTGTCTGGCTCGATTGGGTGTCGGGGGAAAAAAGTCTTCACCGTGGCTTTGTCCAGCAGGGATGTTGTGGCAGCAGTGTCCAGCAGTAGTGGTAGACTGATGCCATCCAGTTCTACTGTGCACCAGTTGTATGGTGTGTTACTGGAGTCCACTGCATGTATGGTGGTTGGACTGGGCCGACTGAGCGAGTTAGGCGGCGGGCTTACCGGGGATAAGCGGCACACTTTGGCGAAGTGGTTCAGCTTACCTCAGCATTGGCACTTGTGTCCTTTGGCAGGGCAGGCAGGTGTGTGCGTCTGGTGCAAGGGAGAGCCACAGTTACCACATGGTCAGTGTGTTTATTGTCCTGTCATCCCATGATTTTCACTTCAGGGTCCTGCAGGGAGGATACAGGGTCATCAGGCTCAGCAGCCGGGGTAACAGCTTGTGCTAGCGAAGCGAAGTGTGGGGAGCACAGGCTGGAGGCTCCTAGCTGGGTGGTTAGCCAAGCCACGGTGTCAAGTTGGGATGCTAACTCCAGCGCCCTGGAGAGCGGAAAGTCATCCACTGCCATTAGCAGCTTCTCCTGTAGCTTCAAGTTGGTGGTGTGCTCCGTTAACTGGTCCCGCACCATCTTGTCTTCCAGTTGTGCAAACCTACATGTGCTTGCCAGACAACGGAGGCTGGCGACATATTGTTGGACCGACTCACCTACACACTGTTGGGGTTGGTGAAATCTTATCCTCCTGACTAGCACGCTCTCGGGGGTGACAAAGTGTCTAGCTAACAAAGCAACACACTTGTTGTAGCTACCGGCATGTCTGAGCATCTTGAAGACACGCTGTCCCTCGCTGGCTAACCGATGAATTAGCATGGCGAGTAGCCTTAGCTTGCTAATCTTAGCTAGGTCCATGTCGGACACGAACGTCTCACATAACTCATGCCAACATGACCAAGAAAGAGGTGGCTCACTGGGCAAAGCGAGGAATAGTGGCAGGGGTATCAGCAGCGTTTCCATCTTGATGTTTTCCAAGTTTCTCCTCATTGCCAATTGTTATGTCTGGAAATAATGGGTCTGCTGACAGGTCCACATGCTGAAGTTAACTTTATTTAACAATTAGCTGAACAGCTAAGGAGGGAGCACAGAGTAAGGTAGCTGGGTGATACCAAAGGTGGATAGCAAGAGAAAAGACCAGCTAGCTCTGGGCAGCCGGCTATTATACCTTGTGGTGTGATGACGTCACATGTATGTACGTACAATTGCAGCGTGGTGCATCGTGCCATTTCCCATATATCACAGGTTACATGAACACCTTTGAAGCGGAGTGATACATTTCCAGTGAAACAGCTGGGGTACAATTATCATGGATTTTAGTAACTCCTGGAATCCCTATTGTCCAATCAAATTGCTCGGTTGGAACTAACTGTTGTATAAATCCAAATTTAGCCTTTCTTACTTAGAAAGTGTTCTTCATTCTAAAATGTGAGGTTCTTCATAATCACTTCATGAGCAGTCAGATACTAATTAATGTCAACCCAAGAAATTCTGCAATAATATTATTTGTTTACATATAACAGCTTGCTTATTCATCAATAGTAATCAAGGGTTATAAGGAAAAAGTATGTATGTTATGTAAGTTATGTGGAATAGACTGTTAATAAGTGCTTTATAATGACAATAGGGCTAATAATGAACATACTAATAAGCACTTGATTAACCATTACTGTGTGTTCCCTTCACTGAGTCTCATTCATGTAATGTAAATGTAACTCTTTCAGTAAAATTGCACATAAATCACCTCGGTACTAAAAACTTACTCTGGACTCATGAATGCTGGGTAAAACTGAGATCTGAACAGAGGCATGTGTGGAAGTTTATGAATTCCATAAACTTCCACACATGCCTCATGTGTGGAAGTTTATGAATTCCAATCAATCATAAACTGACACACACTCTCCTGCTGACCAACAATTACCATAAATCACTGCACTTTAACTGCCATATACTGTATTAAGGAGATATGGAGAGGTGCATCCTGTTGATGTCAAGACATGGTGCAAGTAAAGAATAGAAAGAAAAACTTCTCAGAAGCTGAAACTGAAGCATCTTGAGTGAAGCAGAGGGAAAGGAAAAAGTATTTTTCCTTCTGTCAGTAGCGGTGTGACCAGTACAGGAAAAGCAAAGGCCTGGAGGTAGGTAACAGACGTTGTCAATGCTGTGCCTAAAGAAAACTGGTTTGAAATAAAAAGCCCCCCTCCCCAAAATGCATAAACGTTCATAGAAAAAAATGCAACAGCTTCTATTATTGAAGAGCACCTTTTAACAGGATTTATTGCAGATGGAGACGGGGACACATGTCAACTTGAGTCAACAGCACACTCAAAAGGTAGGGTGGCAAGATGATTAAATAGATATATTGAATAAAACAGGAACAGAAAGTTAGAAATTTACTGTAATTTTGAGCTCAATAAGTGTCAACGTTTGTGCAGGCAAAGCAAGGAGGGAGGACCCAAATGCAGGTAGTTCTCAAGGGAGTGGGCATTTATTTTTAAAAAACAAAACTAGGTACACTACCAGAGAAACAAACTAAACTGCAACACTGAAATAACTGTAAAATAAAGTCATGGCACGAGGGCCGGGGAAAAAAAATGCTAAAATAAACAGTGAGAAATATAACCTAAACAGCAGAAAGAAACAGAAATCTAGACACATACAAAAGGGGAGGGAAAACAAGAAGCCAGGAGAGACATGGGAGAAATATGGCAGGCAACACGGGCAGAAGAGAGAACGAAGGAATATTCATGAAGAACAACATCAACGGCAACAGGGAGAAGAGAGACAAGACAGAATTTACAGGGGAGAGAACAACAGGTGGGAACAGCAACACAGGTGAGGGGGATGACGCCAGCCAGGGTGAAACACAAACAGACAAGGGACAACAGCTAAGGAGGCAGGCGCATCATGTCCCATCATGACAATAAATACACTATAAATTAAGTGACACTGTATCATTTTAACAAACTACATAGGGATAAAATTTAGAGTGCCTTCATTTCCTAAATGAGGAGTCTCTAAAGAAGTTTAGGTCTATAAAATGTTTGGTTTTTAATACTTTTATATTTGTATAGATGATCTTTTGCACATGTGTGGTTATTTCCTAAAAGTGTGAAGAAGATTTGAAAATGATTATTAGATAAAGTAATCAAAAAACTGGACACTTCAAAATAGAATTGGAATACAGAGTGATCAATGTCCAAAGAGTTTACACATAAATTTATTCTGCTTACATTTCATGACAAACAAACAAACTGTGTAACATGATCCAGACAATTAAACATGTTTAACAGCCATCATGTGGGTCTGTGTGTTACCAGTGCCGTAAGGTCACAGCATCCTCAGGGTCACATCACTCTGCAGGCATAGCTTGGCCAGGCATTTGCCAGTTTACTCAGGGTCAGGTGCCCCCAAGCGTGAGCTGGGCGGCGTAGCAGCAGCCCGGCCAGTCGCTCAACCAAAGCCGTGGCAACTGTCGATCGTTTGGCCGCTCTCACCCTCAGCTGCCTGTGGCCTGAGTGCTGCTTGAGGGGGCAGGGGGCAAACTGGCAGCCTGCAACCACGTTTGTCAAGCCTTGACAAGAGCAGCCAACAGTGGACTGGCACTGCCTGGTACTTATTGGCACTCCGAGGCATCTTAAATGAGAAAAACACACAGACAAAGAGAACAGGCTTGGTACTGGTGGTTTAGAGTGTTAAACGTTTTGGCATTTACTTGTGTATCTTTCATATTATAACAGCATTTTGTTTAGCTGGATTTTTTTTGTGAAGATTTATTCATAAAGCACTTCATGGTTAAAACAATGCAATGTCCTTCAAAAGAGAAAGACACTATACAATTTATGAAACAACCAGGAACGTTAGATAAGCATGCAAATATAAATGCATAGTGTTTCTGAAAAATAAAAACAAGAGGGAATGATACATGTAAATTATACAGCTAAAAGCAAAACAGACTGGTGCCTAACCCTCTAAAATGAAACCATAAAAAGAAATGTTTTGAGGTGCTTTTAAAAGAACGAAGTGGATATATAGCAGTCTAACAGTTCCAGATCATTTTGTCATAATCTATTGAAATTAAGAATAGCATTGCCACGAAACATGGTCTTTAATTAGATTCTCATTGTACTCTGTGCGGCTGATTTGAAGATTTATGTGATTATCAAAAGGAAACATCTGGAACTGCTGTTTGGTGTCTGGTCCTGGAACATTGGCAACGGATTGTCTGGGTTCTAAGTGTAGCGTGTTGGTTATCCGAGTTTCTGAGCCTTCAGCTATTAGGCTTCACTTCAGAGTTACCAGTATGGGCTTGTGAGACAGATACCATCTCTACTTTTAACATTATCCTTAAAGCTTTCATTTTTGATGAAGTTCACTGGAAATAAGGACTGGTTATTGTCTGGAAAACAAAAGAGACATAAGCTTGATTTATTCAATTCCTGAAACTCTATAGTTAGTGTTAGTGCAAAACCTAATCCAGAAAAACTCAATAGAAACAATGAGAAAAAGAAATATCCATGTATTTTAGTTAAAACAAGTCCCAGAGAAAATGGAAAGAAATGGGCCTTTGCACAAACAATGTGTTATGGGTGCTTGAAATTGCTTTGGCACCATCTTTTCACTCAATCTTGCCATATTTTAATGTGTTAAACCAATGAAGCCAAGCCCTGACTTCAAATCTGTCAGCGTTTGTAATTTGTAATTCTCTTTCCTTTGCGTCGTAAAAAAGGTGACAGCGTCAATTATTACCTTTCCAAATACGTCACCACAGCATCCCAGTGTCACCCTTGCAATTTCCATCCTAGCTTCACCATGTTTCTCACCGTTGACACTTTGCTTTTGCTTTTTTTTTCTTTTTAATTTTGCACTAAGCCAACAGGGGGTCTGTATTAATAAGGCCTTGGGGAGCTGTAGAGAGGTTTAATCTGAAGTGTTGAAAATAATACATGCCCAACCCTTACAGGACCCTTTAAAATATTCAGACATAAGAATCTGGGCCAGGATACCAGAATGGAAAAACTCCACATGGGTAATAATCACTTCCAGGGGCCCAGTTTCCCCTCCAATACCTATTTAACTCCCTATTTGATTCCCAATGTATATAGGCCCATTAAACTCACATTTAATCTGAATGTTTTCTATGTTTCCTTTGACTAATGTGGCAAATCACTTTTGTTTTCACATACAAAAATGCCAGTCTGTCATCCTGAAGAAAGATGATACCAAGTGCGTTCACAAGCAGGGATATGTTATTCAAGGCCTGACCATAAATCCTCGCTAATCCTGGGTGCTTCCTGCGAGCAACGGTGTCACTGCTCTGTTGCTCTGGTGATCAGATTTATGACCTCGCACATGGCGTTGCTGTTAACCGGGAAGCATTTGGTGTTGCACTGACTCACTCATACTGAGCAAAACATGCAGAGTAAGCACAGAAGTGATGCTTGTACCCTAATCGTGGAGGCTGTCCTCCAGCAGAAAACAGACTACGTGACTATATACAGGCTATATTTCGCATGCACATTTTACCGATAAGCATGTGATGACATGAAGCGAGCTCTTGTGGTTATGTAAACAGTGACTGGCCCAGTCCCACGAACACACATTGAAATAATACTTTTTTCCACCCTTAAAAATTACAAAATATATATAGACAAAACACCTTTGTATATGAAATTGCTAGGTGTTTCAGCAGTGCAATGCAGCTTCTTGTTGCCAGAGAAAAGGAAAGTAATGGAATCAGTGCCATACAGTGGTTGTGAAAAAAAGTGCATGCAGTGAGATGGGTGACAGATGGGGGATATGAGAGGATGTTTAAAAATGTTTCAAACTGAGCCCCTAACCAAAACCCTAACAACTAATGAGTTAAAGAGTACCTCACCCTTACCAAGGTGGTACTAGATGTGAACTCAGGGTTGTTAAATGACAGCATGGTTTTTAAAAACAACAGCCATTCGCCCCCAACCTGTCTTTGAATATTTGAGCACTTTTGAAACTAGAGGGCCCTCAGACAGCGCATAACGCCACCAAGGCTCCGTCCATTCATCTGTCCCTCCCTTCCAGCCGTACATTGTGAGATACGGCCTTAGGGGGGAGGTATGTGCTCATGGATCACCTCCAAAATGTAATGGTTCATCCCAGACCTGAGGGCAACCTCTGAAAATTTTATCTAAATCCATCCAGTAGTTTCTGCATAATCCTGCTAACAGACAAAACAGACAAATCGCCTTGATCACATTACCTCCATGGTGGCGGTAACAGTGAAAGAGGTGATGCAACAATGCCATGATACCAGGATGTAACACTTAAAAATTTTTTATCAATGTTTCCTGCCCAACCAGGTGGAAAAAGACATTGGACCTGTGCTATGGATCCATAGAGAGGGCCTATAAATCACTCCCCCTTCCTCCTGTAGGATCCTCAGATCACAAATGTGTACATTTGCTGCCCACATATAAAACTGCTCTCAGAAGAGGCAAGGTGGAGACGAGAGACATTGATGTGTGGACAGAACATTCAGTGCACAGCCTCCAGGAATGCTTTGACTGTACAGACTGGGAGATGTTCACACTGGCCTGCGGGGATGATTTGGACTCTTTGGTGGACGTCACATGCTCATACATGTCTTTCTGTAAAAATAAGATCGTTCCACGTAAACGTGTCAAAATATATCCCAACAACAAACCACGGGTTACAAAATCAGTTAAATCCTGCTTACAGAGGAAAGCACTTGCCTTTAAACAGGGGTCTGTTTCTGAGCTACAGGTTGCCACAAAAGAGCTGAAATCCGATATTTTAAGAGCAAAACAGAATTATAAATCAGAATTGGAAAACAAGATGGCAACAAAGAAACTTGGTTCAGCCTGGGCCAGTATGAAAACTATTGCAAGCCTTCAGAGCACAGAGCACAGTAATTGTGCGTTTTTAGATGGTTTTAATTCAGACACAGAGCTGGCTAATACTCTTAATTGTTTTTATGGTTGTTTTGACTCCTTTGATTTTAGCACAGAAACCCAAGATTTGAAACAGAAACTCAAAGACAATCAGCACTTTAATATTGAGGTGCAGGATGTTAAAAGGGAGTTCTGCGCTGTAAAAGTGAACAAAAGTCAGGGCCCTGATAATATATGTGGGAGCTTGGTAAAGTCCTGTGCACATGAACTGAGTCCTATATTTCATTACATTTTCAATAAGTCCTTACAGACACAACATGTGCCTAAGATCTGGAAAGAAGCCGTGGTTGTTCCCGTTCCAAAATCCAGCTGTCCTAAAACGGTAAACGACTTTAGACCAGTTGCTTTGACTTCAATTTTAATGAAAATTTTGAAAAACTGGTCAGATGTGAGGTCCTAAAGCAGACTGAGCATGCATTGGATCCTCTGCAGTTTGCCTATAGGCCTCACAGAGGAGTGGAGGATGCCACTGTCACTCTGTTTAACATGCTTTTTGAACATCTGGATTTTAATGGGACACACGCCAGACTTTTATTTGTGGACTTTTCCTCCACCTTTAATATAATCCAACCTCATATCTTAGTTGAAAGGCTCCTGCAACAATTTGATTTGAGCAATAATCTGGTGGGTTGGATTCTGGATTTCTTAACCAACAGGACGCAGAGAGTAAGGGTCAATGGTACATTGTCTGACCTAAAGTGCTCTTCTACTGGCTCTCCTCAGGGGTGTGTGTTGTCACCACTACTCTTCATCCTGTGCACAAACATGTGTCGGAGCAGACATGACAACAGACACATTATAAAGTATGCTGATGATTCAGTTATTGTCAGTCTCCTCCAGGATGGTGAGAGTGGCCACGGCCCAGTAGTTGATTATTTTGTTCACTGGTGTGAGGATTCCTACCTGCAGCTGAATACGACAAAAACTAAAGACATGATTATTGACTTTAGGAGGAAAACTCCCAGGCACAAAGTCACCGTACTAAAAGGCCAGACCACCGAATGTGTACAATCCTACAAATATCTTGGGACGATTATTGATAGTAATTTAAACTTTGAAGAGAACTGTGAAAGGGTGTGCAAAAAGGGTCAGCAACATTTGAATTGCTTGAGAAAACTTGCACGCTTCCAAATTGACCGAACCATAATGACAATGTTTTATCGGGCTTTTATTGAATCTGTTTTATCCTTTTCTTTAGTGTCATGGTTTGGTCAGATAAAACTGAAACAGAGGAAATCCTTGGATCAGGTAGTTAGATGGTCCAGTCGTTCGCTTGGTGAGCCACAGCTGAGCCTGACATCCCTGTACACCAGACAAGTACAAAGGATGACTACCCCCATTTTAAATGATGACTCCCACCCTTTGCACTGCAACTTTCAGCTTCTTCCCTCAAGACGGAGGTTTGCTGTCCCAAAAAGTAGAACCCAGCGCTACAAAAACAGCTTTGTTCCTGCTGCTGTCAAAGAGTTGAACAAGCTATAACAATATATTGCACACAATTTAGGTACCTATTTATTAACTCCATTTTATATTTACTTATTTTTGTAGGATGTTACTTGGGTTCTAAATATTTTATTGGGTTTTAGACCTTTGAGTTTTTAACCTCTTTGACTAATTTTTAACTTTTAATATGACCCTTCTCTCTTACCTCTGGTCTTTCTCCCATCTCTTTGTCTTTTTATACCCTGATTGATGGAGCCTTGAGTATTTTTATCATGTTTATAGTCATCTTCATGTGTGCCTGTGTTTGTGTCTATGTTGAATGTAATTTGTGGCTTGTAAATATGGATGTCACCAGACTGCAAAACAAATCTACCTACGGGTACAAATAAAGTAACCTGAACCTGAACCTGAACCTGACACGAGGAAACAAGGCTGAGAGTTACAGCTGTAATGGGTCTAAACTAGTCCCTCATCCTTCCATAACCTACTACCCACACCTTTCCATAAATGCAACCCAATTATTTCTAGTGCCGACCCCATCCCATTTCCCCAACCTTAACCCCCATATCTCACAGAGCGGCAAATGCTGAGGAGCATTGTCAGGTTTTGTAAAAGGTTGCCAAACAGTTTGCCAACACCTTTTAACTTCACCATCAGTTTTTTATGTTGCCCAAAAAATTTGAATGTATTTTTCCATAAACATTTGAAAAAATAGTTGTAAGCATTTATAAATGGCTGTAAGCATTTGCAAATGCTTGCAACACATTTGCAAACTGTTGTAACGCATGTCGTTAAGGGTAGTACCCCATGGAGTGGTGAATGTTGATGAATGTGGCAATTTCTGGATTCGCCAACTTTTCGGCCAAATGTTATTGAAAATCAAGCTAGTATCTCACGGAGCAGAGAAATGTTGAGGAACTTTCAAGAGTAATGGACTTTTTGGGTTTCATTAGGGTTAGTAAAAGGTTACAAAACAGTTCGCACACAGTTTTAAGGTCGCCAACAGTTTTGTCATAAAGGGTCTTAAACAGTTGCTAGTGTTAACCACTTGGCGAACCAAAAAAAAAAAAAAAGCCTTAAGTGACACGTGTTACAACCATTTCCAAATGTGTGTCACGGTTTGTGGAAAAATACATTTGAACTTTCTCAAAACTTTTTAGTGACAAGAAGAACTGCTTGGGAACTTACAGAACTGTTTACGAACCCTGATGAAACCCTCAAATCGCTATGTTTGCCAGCATTCGCCGCTCCATGAGATACAGGGGTAAAGTTCTTTTTTGTTCACCTAGTAGTGAACACTAGCTACTGTTTAGGATCCTTTACAACAAAACTATTGCCAACCTTAAAAACTGCGTGCAAACTGTTTTGCAGCTTTTTATGAACCCTGACGAACCACAAAAAGTACAGCGTTCGTGAAAGTTCCTCAGCATTCACCGGTCCATGAGATACTACCTTGATTTTCATTAACATTAGTCAGAAAAGTTGGCGAATCCAAAAATCGCCATGTTCGTCAGCATTTGTCGTGAGATTGTACCTTAAGCCCCTATCTGGAAGTGAGTGTCAAACAAGAAAGTGAAAGTAAACACACATGGCAGAATCAAATTGGGGGCTCCCAGTTAAAAAGTTCTTTTTTTCCCTTCTTTTATTTTTTCTGTCCCGTCCACCACCTCCCACCCACTTCCACATGAGGACTTGTGTAGTTGTGAAATGAGATGGAGTGGAGATGGTCCATATGGTGAGGAACTTACAGTCATCTTTTACATATTAGTTTGGGGACTCGTTGCAATCATCAGATCCAGTGACCCAACATTAAGTTTGTCTGTGAGCTGAATCCAGTTGGACACGGTAGCAAATAGTAAAAGCGAGTAAAGGAGAGAAAACGCAGGGATTCGCCACAGGGAGAGACAAAATTGCCCAATGCCATTTCAATCTCCTCAATGCTTTCAGATACAGAACAGATTGAGTTTTAGGTAAATTTTCACAGCTTTTGAGGAAGGCCAGAATAAAATATGCCTCACTGTCCACTTTTTTTTGGGTCCACTCTTCTGTTGCAAGGGTGGGGGGTGGGGACGGTGGGGGGGGGGGGGTCTTCTTGTCTGCACGCACCTGGAGCCTCAACATTAAAAGGCACACAACACATGCATGCACACATAAACTTTACATGCAAGCTGCAGGCAGAGAGTGGGCACACGAGCACCAACTGGAGAGAGCCATGTTGAGCGGGAAAAGGTGTGAGCTGGGAAAGTGGTGTGTGTGGGTGAGTGTGAATATGCAAGAGTGTGCGTGTGTATTTGTAGAGTTTTTGCAGTTGTGACAGCTGGGATGAAGGAGTGGAGGCGGCTTGTGTGATTGGAGGAGGTGCCAACAGAGCAAGTGTCTCTTTATTTTCATCGCAGACAAGTGTGTCTGTGCCTGGATATATGTTCATGGGCTGTATGTACATCTGTGTTTGTGTCTGTTAATAGCCGTGCTCATGGTAAATTGGTGCGTATATACGGGATAGTTTGATGTTATTTTATGTGAGCGCAGTGTATGTAAACTTGCATCATATGTTTGACCGTGTTTGTCTGTTTATTTGTTTTTCTTGATCTACCCTCTCTTGCTCACGCAAATACAATAGCACGCATGTCCCCATACATCAAGTTTGCATCTTTATTAATGTCTAAGAAGATTGTATTTTTTGTTTTGCAATTAAAAGTTTCAGTCAACGAAAACAGAAAATTATAAAATAATTTTCACCTGCTTATACAATATTACATCGTTACATTTTATTTGGGTGCATCATTGAATTACTTTAGTATGTTGAGCAACATGTGTAAATAAAATAATAATTAAAAAAAAATCCAAAATTATTGAACTATTCCAATATGGACTTATCTAATTTTATTAAAGCAGATAAACTAAGATAATTCCCTTTGCATTGTTTGTTGTAGTTGCTGTTGTAACACAATTAAAGTGTGCTATAGCAATGCCATAATCAGTAGTATTATGGAGTGCATTTTATCTAAAATTATATCACCTAAATTATAAACTGTCTTGTTTCTTTTTAACGTAATTTCAGTCCATTTACATTCCCATGGTGTCAATTAGTGCAGTGCCTTTTTTCAGCTGAAAGTTGCTGGCATGTCTCCTCTTCTCGCTGTACTTTGGTGTACATTGTGAGCTACTGTGTAAGTGTCAACAGGATGTCCTTGAAAAAGAGAGGTTGCCTCTCAGTGGACGTTCCCTGTATAAATAAAGGTTAAATTAAAAAAAACAAAAAACCTCCTAATTTGTCACACCATAAAAAGCAGCATTACTGCTATAAGTTACCCTAAATTCAAGCTCATGTTTTTTAGCAGTTTTGCCTATCCCCTCCATGGCTCGACACCTTGTTGTGGTAGAGTGGCTTGTGTGCTCTGAAGGTGGATTCATGCTGCACCTCCGCTGTCCGCGTCTGCTGGACTGCGAGGCTTGTGTCACAAAAATTATGTCATCATTTCCGATCTTTGGGCATCTGCAGAGCCCTTCTGTGGACATCCATGTGCAGCCCAAATTTTCTGCCCACATGGCCTGACTGCATTAATAATAATAATAATAATAATAATGAAAATGATAATAGTAGTAATAATAATAATAATGCATCAGATTTATACAGCACTTTTTCATAGATACTCAAAGACACTTTACATTCATTCATTCATTCATTCATCTTCTACCGCTTAATCCTTTTCGGGTCGCGGGGGGACTGGAGCCTATCCCAGCATCTTTGGGCGAGAGGCAGGGTCCACCCTGGACAGATCGCCAGTCCATCGCAGGGCGAACACAGAGAGACAGACAACCATTCACTCTCACAGTCATACCTAAGGACAATTTAGAATCCCCAGTTTGATGCCAATTAACCTAACTAACCCTAATTAGGTTAATTAGACACTTTACAATGGATACATTATTCATTCACTCTACAGACAATGGTAGTGGTAAGCTACTTCTGTAGCCACAGCTGCCCTGGCGCAGACTGACGTAAACGTGGTGCCAACAGCCTCTCCGACCACTACCGAACATTTATACACATTCATACCCAGTGTCATGGACACTGGAGGCAAGGTGGGTAAAGTGTCTTGCCCAGAGACACAATGGCAGGATGTCTAAGGACAGCGGGATTCAAACCGCCAACCCTCTGGTTATTAGACAATCCGCTCTACCTCCTGAGCCACCGCTGCCCACATTTTCTCTCCTCCGTTCCATTTTTGCTGAACACCAAGCTGGACGGCAGGAAGTTCCATTTTTTTTATATGGTCTTTGGCATGATCTGGCCGGGACCTGAACCCCGACCTCCCAGTTGTGGGGCAGATGCTCTACCTCTAAGCCGCCACTCCGGTGCATTGACTGTGCATGTGCAAGATTGAACCTCCCGCTGACGAGGTGGCACAACCGACACAGCATACAAAGTCAAAGTAGATGAAGATGACAAGGAGGAAGTGGAAGACGAGAATAAACAAACATGAACTGTTTTGCAGAAGCAGCAGCTTGAGTGGAGAAGAGCACTGAAAAATGGTAATTCGTTGTCTTTCTCGAAACAAAGCCATTGTTGTTGCTATAAAAAATGTGCGTTGATCTCACGTTTCTTCACTTTTATATAGTCGGTGAACAAACAGGCCTGTTGGCGCATTTGTGCTACCCATAGGACTGGGGTGAAACTACAAATAACAGGTGTGTGCATGCGTCAACCGCTTGGCCTGGTAGAAGAAAAAAGTGAGGCATATACACAGCCGACCTCGTCCAACGCACACACGCACCTCAGCGGACCAGAGTGGAAAAGTACCATGAATCCAGCTTAATGATCCCAGGAGCTATGTTGTCAGGAGCAACTTGCCCCTGTTGGGCCTCCCAAGACAAAGTAGCCCTGAGTGAAGGGCTAGACCAAGAGCGGTCCAGCTAATCCCCATGACAAAAGTTCCATCAAGGACCCAGTGTACCCAAAGGAGCCACATGGGTCCGCCCTCCAGTGGGCTCACCACCTGCAGGAGGGATCATGGTGCTAAATGAACCAGGCAGTAGTCTGGGCTATACTGCTCAGACTGCGGCCTCCGTGACCCAGACCCCCGAATAAGCAGTAGAAGATGGGTGGATGGATGGCTTTTGCCTATTTGGTGAACTGAAGTATTAGTCTCCTGGATGTGAAACTTTTGGAACTTTTCTTTTTGAATGAAATTATATATTTTTTAATCTGTTACTGCAGGGGCAGCATGGCAGTGTAGTGGCCAGCAACTGTTGCCTCACAAGAAAAAGGTCCTGGGTTTAAATCCACCAGCCAGCCAGCAGGGCCTATCTGTGTGGAGTTTGCAAGTTCTCCACATACTGGATTTACTCTGGCTACTCCTGTTTTCTCCCACAGTCCAAAGACATGCAGGTTAGGTTAAAGTGGCCCTAGGTGTGGATGTGTGTGTTAGAGCTGAAAGAATTGGCATTGCACGGTGGCTGCCTCATCAAGCTGACTAGATGCCCTTGAATTTTCCTCCGAGACTAGTAAACTACCAAAACTCATTAGCAAGTTTTTGTGTCTTGCAGTTAAGACAGTATTTGCACACGTCTTGTTATCCAAAGTAGGCGATAACAGCACTCCACCATTTTCTGGCTTGCATCATCCTACGATTGGTTCAGAATGTTTGAGGCTTTTATTTATGATTGCTTTTCACGAGACATCATACGATACTTTACCTGCACTATACTACTTGCATATCACTTTACAAAATGCTAAACTCATTATACACTGTAAGCATAGTATATAGTAAGTAATTCATTTTGGACACAGCATAAAACTATTTGCATGCCCAGATACAGGCAGCTGTAGAAAAAGGTCTTCTGTCAGTTTAAGTAAGCTGAACTTCTTGCATGTTTTGCACATGGCACCGCTGTATCGGCCTACTTTGCATGTTATTATGTGTTTTGTCTCGCTGAGATCACTTCATGGGTGCAGCCGTAACAAGTCATGGCAGCCGTTGCAAGGAGGCAGGCAGGCAATGATGAGGTAATTCAACAGGCAGGATTAAGGCCGTGACAGCTGGCACTGTGGCCAGTGCCAACGCTGACTGGAGCAGTTGCACAGTGTGCATGGTGCTATGGTCCCAGCTCCACACCAGCATTACCCCTGTGTTGTTTTTTCATTAGCTTGGTGCTGGTCCAGAGTGCTGCACGTCTTGCCAGGCTCACAGCACGAACCCACAGTTGTTGCAGGGCTTTAGGGCCTTTTCACTCCTTCTCCCTCTCTCTGTTCATCTCTATCTGTGGTCACACACTGTGACCGCATAGCCCTACAGATGGGAATAAAAGATAGGGTTACCGACCAAACACACTTATTAACTCAATTATGCAAGCCTTTAACACTTTGATGTGTAGCAATAACGCCAGCGTTATTAACGGGGCAGATGCCATTGGACCACAGCAGAGCATTGTTGCTACATGCCTCAACTCTGGTCGATGAAAGGTGCAAAAATTGGACTGGTAAGGGTCAGGAGAAAGATTGTTTATAACCTGATGGAGATGAAAGACAAGGGTGGGCAGTGACGATATCAAAGAGGACGCGGGCGTTTGTCGTGCGATTCAGACTTTCTATCTCACATACAGGATAAAAAGTGGATGAAAAATTTTCGGATTACTATTACCTAACATCTATTAAATGCATGACAGAGTAACAGGATGTAACCCCATAGGTAATTTTACTCCCCTTTTCCAATTTCATGCACTTCACGTTGTCCCTCTCCTGCAAAATGCTGAAAATGCATAAAACACAGCAGCTAGTCTTTATTAGAGCTCCTATTTTCAGTGGAGCTTGGACCTAAACCTAAAACCATTAGCAGCACCACTGAGACCAATTAGCACAATGTCACAAAACAGTCCCTCCCCTTTCTTTTACAGCATTTCCTCTACTTTTACCCACCCGTCACCCATTTTCTCTCTCTGTCTGTGCCACATTTAAAAATGTGGCCTCTTGCAGTCTGCTGGGTGATTTATTCTGGTTCTGTGTAACTTTAGGGATGCTCTATGCCTGACGGCTTGATGTCTATCTCCCACTCAGACTCCAGATGTGAACTCACTGGCTTTATGTCTGGTTCTGATATTTATTAGAGGACTGGATGGAGGAGCTTAGATGAAAAACCTCACAGTAACAAACCAGCGATGTGCTGACACAGGTCTAGACAGAAATTTGTGACAGAATGATGGCTTAAACACCTAGCTGTTTTTCCAGCTTGAACTACAAAACTGCTTTATAGAAGCTACAACACAGACCTGCAGGTGATATAGGTTGCTCCGAACCATCTCAGTCTAGAAACAGTAAATGCACATTCCCACTAGGTGGCAATATAGTTGCAGACTCACTTCCAGGACAGAGAAACACCTGTGGGACCACAACATCTCACTTCACTCTCTGCCTACTGACCTTCAAAGTCGTTTGGAACATGTTTTGTTATCATTTAGAGGGCAAAGAATAGGAATACTTAATTATTTGCTAATAAATGCAACTCTTCTGTTAAAATTGATGATAATGATAGGAGAAATATCCATCCATCCATCCATCTTCTTCCGCTTAATCCTTTTCGGGTCGCAGGGGGGCTGGGGCCTATCCCAGCATCTTTGGGCGAGAGGCAGGGTACACCCTGGACAGATCGCCAGTCCATCGCAGGGCCAACACAGAGAGACAGACAACCATTCACTCTCACAGTCATACCTAAGGACAATTTAGAATCCCCAGTTTGATGCCAGTTAACCTAACTTGCATGTTTTTGGCATGTGGGAGGAAACCGGTGAAATTCCGGAGTAAACCCATGCAGACATGGGGAGAACATGTTGAGTTTTATTCCAATTTTGCAGTTTTGTTGCAAAGTTGCTGCTGGATGCTTGATACACACAAATCCATTGACATTAGAAACAAATAATTACTATGATTGTTTTGAGGGGAAGCCATCTCCTAGAGAAATACAGTCATTGGAGTCCAGTTTTTAATAACTAAACTTCATTGATGTTTTTCTATGCTGAAGCGCACATAAACTAACAGAATAAGAGTTACAGGTAAAGATATTCATTTATTTACTTTTGTCAAATGCTCCTTCCTACCATTACATTAATAATATTTTCATTCATTCATTCATTCATTCATTCATTTTCTTCCGCTTAATCCTTTTCGGGTTGCGGGGGGGCTGGAGCCTATCCCAGCATCTTTTGGGCGAGAAGCAGGGTACACCCTGGACAGATCACCAGTCCATCGCAGGGCCAACACAGAGAGACAGACAACCATTCACTCTCACAGTCATACCTAAGGACAATTTAGAATCCCCAGTTTTTGATGCCAATTAATTTAACTTGCATGTTTTTGGCATCCATCCATCCATCCATCTTCTACCGCTTTTCCGGAGGTCCGGGTCGCGGAGGCAGCAGTTCAAGCAGAGAAGCCCAGACTTCCCTCTCCCCAGCCACCTGCTCCAGCTCTTCAGAGGGGATACCAAGGCGTTCCCAGACCAGCTGGGAGACATAGTCTCTCCACCGAGTCCTGGGTCTGCCCCGGGGTCTCCTCCCAGTGGGACGTGCCTGAAACACCTCAAGTGGGAGGCGTCCAGGAGGCATCCTAATCAGATGCCCATACCACCTCAACTGACTCCTTTCAATGTGGAGGAGCAGCGGTTCTACTCTGAGCCTCTCCCGGATAACTGAGCTCCTCACCCTATCTCTGAGGGTGAGTCCAGCAATCCTACGGAGAAAGCTCATTTCAGCCGCTTGTATCCGCGATCTCGTTCTTTCGGTCATTACCCAAAGCTCGTGACCATAGGTGAGAGTAGGAACATAGATTGACTGGTAAATCGACAGCTTTGCCTTAGAACTAAGCTCCCTCTTCACCACAACAGACCGGTACAACGTCCGCATCACTGCAGATGCTGCTCCAATCCGTCTGTCAATCTCTCGCTCCATTTTCCCCTCACTCGTGAACAAGACCCCAAGATACTTAAACTCCTCCACTTGGGGCAGTAGCCTGTCCCCAACCCGGAGAGGACAATCCACCTTTTTCCGGCTGAGGACCATGGACTCGGACTTGGAGGTGCTGATTCTCATTCCAGCCGCTTCACACTCAGCGGCAAACCATCCCAGCAAGAGCTGTAGGTCATTGCTGGATGAAGCCAACAGGACAACATCATCTGCAAACAACAGAGATGAGATCCTGTGGTCACCAAGCATGACACCCTCCATTCCCTGGCTGCGCCTAGAAATCCTGTCCATAAAAATTATGAACAGGATCGGTGACAGAGGGCAGCCCTGGCGGAGTCCAACTCTCACTGGGAATGACTCCGACCGAGAGTTGGCAATACGAACCAAACTCTCACAACGGTCGTACAGAGACCGAATAGCTCGTAACAACAAGCCCGATACCCCATACACCCGAAGCACCCCCCACAAAAATCCACGAGGGACGCGGTCAAACGCCTTCTCCAAGTCCACAAAACACATGTAAACTGGTTGGGCAAACTCCCACGAACCCACAAGAATTCTCGAGAGGGTAAAGAGCTGGTCCGATGTGCCACGGCCAGGACGAAAACCACATTGCTCCTCCTGAATCCGAGGTTCGACCAACGGCCGGACTCTCCTCTCCAGTACCTTGGCATAGACCTTCCCAGGGAGGCTGAGGAGTGTGATCCCTCTAAAGTTGGAGCACAACCTCCGGTCCCCTTTTTTGAAGAGAGGAACCACCACCCCGGTTTGCCATGCCAAAGGCACTGCCCCCGACCTCCACGCAATGTTGCAGAGGCGTGTCAACCATGACAACCCAACAACATCCAGGGCCTTGAGGTACTCAGGGCGAATCTCGTCCACCCCCGGGGCCCGGCCACCAAGGAGATTTTTAACCACCTTGGTGACCTCAGCCCCTGTGATAGGCGAGTCATCCCCCTCGTCCCCAAACCCTGCTTCCTCTGTGGAAGGCGTATCAGTGGGATTGAGGAGATCCTCGAAGTATTCCTTCCACCGCCCAACGATATCCCCAGTTGAAGTCAACAGTGTCCCATCCGCACCATACACAGTGTGGACGGGGAGCTGCTTTCCCCTCCTGAGCCGCCGAACAGTTTGCCAGAATCTCTTTGAAGCCGACCGAAAGTCTTGTTCCATGGCCTCACCGAACTCCTCCCATACCCGGGTTTTTGCTTCAGCAACCACCCGAGCTGCACTCCGCTTGGCCTGCCGGTACACCTCAGCTGCTTCGGGAGTCCCACAAGCCAACCAAGCTTGATAGGACTCCTTCTTCAGCTTAATGGCCCCCCTCACCACTGGTGTCCACCACTTGGTCCGGGGGTTGCCACCACGAGATGCACCGACCACCTTGCGGCCGCAGCTCTGGGCCGCCGCTTCAACAACAGAGGTGGAGAACATGGCCCATTCAGACTCCATGTCTCCAGACTCCCTCGGAATGTGGTTGAAGTTCTTCAGGAGGTGGGAGTTGAAGACCTCCCGGGCAGGGGCCTCAGCCAGACGCTCCCAGCACACCCTCACTATACGTTTGGGTCTACCAGGTCTGAATGGCTTCCTCCCCTGCCATCGGATCCAACTCACCACCAGGTGGTGATCAGTTGACAGCTCTGCATCTCTCTTTACTTGGGTGTCCAAGACATACGGTCGCAGGTCTGATGATACGATAACAAAATCGATCATCGACCTGCGACCTAGGGTGTCCTGGTGCCAGGTGCACATATGGACACCCTTATGCTTGAACATGGTGTTCGTTATGGACAGACTGTGGTTAGCACAGAAGTCCAATAACTGAACACCACTCGGGTTCAGATCAGGCAGGCCGTTCCTCCCAATCACCCCCCTCCAGGTTTCACTGTCGTTGCCCACGTGTGCATTGAAGTCCCCCAGTAGGACAATGGAGTCTCCAGGAGGAGCACCCTCCAGCACCCCAGTCACAGACTCCAAAAAGAGTGGGTACTCTGAAACATCATTTGGTGCATAGGCACAAATGATGGTCAGGACCCGTTTCCCAACCCGAAGGCGCAGGGAAGCAACCCTTTCGTCCACCGGGGAAAACTCCAATATAGAGGCAGCAAGGTGGGGCGATACAAGAATACCCACCCCTGCTCGTCGCCTCTCGCCCGGGGCAACTCCAGAAAAGGCCAAGCTCCAGCCCCTCTCCAGGAGACTGGTTCCGGAACCAAAGCTGTGTGTTGAGGTGATCCATGATCCCTCATGGATCGTCACCTTATCGTGGTGGGGGGGTTTGCATGCCCCAGTGATTCCAGGAGCTATGTTGTCTGGGGCAATTTGCCTCTGATAGGGTCTCCCAAGACAAACTGGTCCTGGGTGAAGGGCCAGACTAAGAACGATCCAACAGACTCTCATGATAAATTGTATATCAAGGATTCAGTGTACCCCGCCCGGTATGGGGTTACCGGGGCCCCACCCTGGAGCCAGGCCTGGGGGAGGGGCTCGAAGGCTAGCGTCTGGTGGCCGGGTTTCCACCCATGGGACCCGGCTGGGCTCAGCCCGAAGGAGTTACATGGGTCTGCCCTCCAGTGGGTTCACCACCTGCAGGAGGGATCATGGGGGTCTGGTGCTATGTGGATTAGGTGGCGGTCAAAGGCGGAGACCTTGGCGGACTGATGTTTTTGGCATGTGGGAGGAAAACGGAGAAATCCCGGAGTAAACCCACGCAGACACGGGGAGAACATGCAAACTCCACACAGATCACTGTTGGTTGGGGGCTGGGATCGAACCCAGGATCCCCCGGCCAAGGGTGAGCTGCTGTGCTGCCGCAGTGCTAACCACTCCGCCACCGCGCCGCCCACATTAATAATATTGTAATAATTTGAATCCCATTCTATATTTTCTGGAATGCATGTGTTGATTTCGTCATTCTATGGCCAGCTTACAGACAATATTTTTCAATCCACCATATTAAATGGAGCTGCTGGTTTTTTTTTTTTTTTTTTTTTTGGCTGCTCCCTCTCGGGGTTGCCACAGCGTATCATTATCTGATATCACTTGATATTGTGATGATCCACATGTCAATTTGACAAGGATTTTTATGCCGGATGCCCCTCCTAATGCAAGTGCATGCTTGTGTCCTAAATGTTTTGGTGTAGCTAGCATTTAAGCCCATATCTCACAAAGAAGTGAATGCTGAGGAACATTCAAGAAAGCTGCAGCTGATGAGTTTTCGTCAGGGTTCATAAAAGGTTGCACAACAGTTTCCAAACAGTTTTTAAGGTCCTAAACAGTTTTTCTTGTCACAAAAAAAGAAAAAAGAATTGAACATGTTCAAAAAAAATTTTGGGGAATGCATTTTTCCACAAACAGTTGCAAATGTTTGGAAAATAGTTGTAAGCATCTGCATACAACATGAAGCAAATTTTTTGTGCAGTGCAATTACACACTAACTCAATGTAAATATGCAAATTCATGTCCGAGAGATTTGGAATTGATAGTCACCAGAGTAAAAGTATCAATACTGGAGAGTAAACTATTTTGAAAATGAGATTTCCACTCACCTGCAAACAGATGGATCGGAGCTCTGCAGTTGAAATAAAGTGTCAGGAGTTTGTAAACAACCATCATCCAGGTGCAGTTTCTGGAGGAGGCAGTGACATTTTCCCAGCCGGATAACATTGTGAACCTAAACATGACAGCATGTTTGTGATTTCCACAGCAGGTAGAAAACAGCTGCAGCTCTTGTGAAGGCAACCCTGCCATTCTGCAACTCGCTCTGATGCAAATTTGTGTCTTTGCATTGAGTTTACATGTAATCGTGTATATAACACAGTGGAATTGTACTTTTGGGGTTGCCGTAGCCTGGTCTGGGCGGGGCGGTGTGATGTCAGGCGGGTTATGGCTGGGCATATAAATATAAGTGTTCTTGTTAGCAATAAAGAGAATGTTCCTTTCAGCTTCCTTTTTGCTTGTGGTTATTTCGGGACACAACATTTGGCGATGAGGAAAATAATGGCAGCGTGCATTTGGCACATGCTTGTGTTTCTGGAGCACCCAGGTTTACCGGCCGTGTCATGGCCTCTCTGGAAAAAGAGCTTCGAGGCGTTCATGACAACTGCTGGCCTGGACTCGGCCAGCGAGGAAAGGCATAAGAATTTTTTGCTCCATCACCTCGGCACAAAGGGACAGAGGATCATTCTTGGTCGGTGCTGGGCTGTATCGCTGGAGGAGTGTGTGAGGTTGTTGGACAGAGCATTTGGTGACCCCTCCATGGTCTCAGAGAGGCGGTGGAAGTTCTTCCAGAAATGGCAATGGAAGGGTGAGTCGTTAAGCTCATTTCTGCTGGAACTTCTTAGCTCTATGCTGCCCTATGTCACCCTATGTCACTCTATGCTGCCCTATGTCACGCTCGTAAGCGTGACATAGGGCAGCATGCATTTGGACTGGTTAAAGACAAGTTATGGCACTAGATGCTCGCAGTTAGCAGCTAGGTTGCTGATAGCCGCGGAGCCGACGTCATGGGGGGAAGTGCTGGAGTTGCCAAGGAGAGAGGACTCGGTGACCCAGTTGGAGCAGGATGCTAAAGCTAGCCAAAGGTCACCCAAGTACAGTTTCCTGCTGAACGCAGAAGTCGGCGCACTGACGAGGCAGCGTAGTGGAGGTAGAAAAAAAGAAAAAGAAGAAGAAGAGGCTAATGAAGATAGGGGCGGCTTTGCGGATGGGAAGACCTGGGAGCTCGGTTCAGGTTCACGCTGCTAGGATGGGAAAAGGCCCGCTGAAGTGGTACGTCCTCCAACTGGACAGAGTTGAAGTACCGCTCATGGTCTATCTTGAGCCTCCCAACCCTACGGTGACTGTTCCCCGCAAAACAAATTAAGGGTAGAGCAGTGAGACTTTTTGGCCACGGCCATGCGGAAATTGAAATGGCGGGCACGGCGGACTTCGAGGTGATCTGCAGGTCGAAAAGGGTCCCTAACTTTACGTTTCAAGTGGCACGTCAGGGGACCAATCTGCTGGGGGTTGACCTACTGGGAAAGTTGGGTTTTTCCATAACAGACCCTAGAGGCTCGCAGGTGCTGTCTGTGGGAGCAGACTGGCGCCTCCACTGGCCGAAGCTGTTTGTGGGCTTAGGCCGCATGGACATGTTCTGTCACCGGCCTCTGGTGAATGAGAGTATCACACCTAGGATACAGCCTTTGAGGTGTCTCCCACTGGTGCTGCGGGCTGATGTGTGGGCGGAACTAAATAGACTCCTGGAGTCGGGTGTCATAGATAGGACCGACGCTTCCCTGTGGATCTCCAATCTCATGGTGGCAAAGAAAAAAGGGGGTGCATTAGGCCTCGCATCGACCTCAGAGCGGTGAATAAGGCGGTTGTCTCGGATAAGTACCCGTTGCCTACTATGGAGGAACTGACGGCAACATTCAGTGGAGCGAAAGATTTTTTGAAGTTAGACCTGCGACAGGGCTACTTGCGGGTGCCATTACACCCTGGACAGCAGAAACCTGACCACCTTCGTGACACACATGGGAGTGTTCCGGTACACCAGGATGCCTTTCGGGCTGTGCTCGGTGCCGAGCTGCTTCCAGAAGGTCATGACTACCATTTTGGCCGGCCTGAAGGGGGTAGTTGTGTAACTTGACGATATCGTGGTGCACGGGGCATTGAGCGAAGAACACGACAGGAGGTTGGAGAAGGTCCTGGAGAAGCTGCAAGAACACGGGGTCACGCTGAACGGTGACAAATGTGTCCTGACGGCGGAGTTGGTGGACTTTGTGGGGTTCCAGCTTTCGGGAGATGGACTGAAGCCATTGGTTTTGAACGTGGAGGCGGTGCTCCCCCTCGCGGACCCCTCCTCACCAGCGGAGATATCATCTTTCCTGGGGATGGTGAACTTTTATGGCTGGTTCATCCCTAGATACTCTGAAACAATCAAGCCCCTTAGAGCGCTGTTTTAGCAGGACGTGCCTTGGGTTTGAAAGCCTGTTTGCTCAGTGGCAGTGAGGATACTGAAACAGCAGCTCACCTCACCTCCGGTCTTGGCCCATTTTGACCCAGACTGCACTACGATAGTGACCTGTGACACTTCTGGTTCCACCCTGGGGGCAGTAATGTCACAGGTGCAGGATGGTACAGAGCATCCGGTTGCCTTTGCGTCAAGATCTCTGCTGGGGGCTGAGAGAAAGTATGCTGTTGGCGAGAGGGAAGCGCTTGCCTGTGTTTGGGCCTGTGAAAGTAGTAGTAGTAGTAGTAGATTAGTTTATTTGACAGGGACAGTGCAATAAACATAGACAATTAATCAAAGACAATCAATCTGATGTGTTGCACATAGAGTGTGGTGGCACATGTACCTCTATAGCTGGTGCTTCAGGTTAAGGATGGATCATCGAGCATTGACGACCTTGCTGGAGACTTTGGTGTTGGGCCACAGGCCGCTGTATATCCACAGGTGGTCCGAGAGACTGAGGGCTTACAATTTTGAGACAAAGTACACTCCAGGCAAGGACAACGGTGTGGTGGACCTGCTGTCTAGGGCCCCAACGTGTGTCTTGGTGCCGGAAGTGGAGACCGTGGACCCAGTTGAGACGGAACTGGTCTACGCCCTACACGGGACTCTCAGGGACATTGTGTCTCCTAGGGAACTTAGAGAGGTTTCGGAGAACGTCCAAGTGATGAAGAGACTGTGCACAGCAATCAGAGAGGGCTGGCCGGCAGAAGCGTCGGGTGACCTGGCTCCATTCCATCAGTTTAGAGATGAGCTCAGCTGTTGGGACGAGGTGTGTGTGGCCAGGGGCCATTGTGCGGTGATTCCAGCGGTGCTGAGAGGGCATATGCTAGACATGTTACATGAGGGTCATCTTGGGGTGGCTAAGGTAAAACAGCGGGGAAGGGATTCAGTTTGGTGGCCAGGGATCGACAAGGACATTGAAATAATGGTCAGGAACTGTGTCCCATGCCTGGAGAGTGATAAGATTGGGAGACCTCCACCACCCCCTCTTCAACCGATCGCTTACCCTGTGGGGCCCTGGGAGTACATCCAACTGAACATTTGTGGTGAACTGCACGCAGCCCTCCCAGGAAGCAGGTTCCTGGTGGTGGTGTACGACCTCTTTTCCAAGTGGCCGGAAGTGCCTCCAACGGGGTCGGTGATGACCGAGGTCATTACGGGTTTCCTGTCGTCGTTGTTTGCCAGATGGGGGACCCCGACTTCAGTGATCACGGACAACAGCCCACAGTTCATTTCAGAGGCTTTTGAGGGTTTCTTGCAGGCGAGAGGGATCAAACACATCAGGACGGCCATGTATCACCCAGAGGCTAATGGGGGTGTGGAAAGGATTAATAGGATGCTAAAAAATGGGTTAAGGACTCATCTGGCTGATGGGCTTTCATTTGCTGACGCTCTGCACAACACCCTACTCCATTATAGGGCATCGGTGCACGCCATGACGGGTCGCTCTCCGACGGCGTTGATGCTAGGACGGGAGTTGCCGCTTCTGGTGAGACGACTGGGGCTGGCTCAACGGGAGTGCAGTGGGGACTCGGGGGCGCTGAGGTGCCGGGTCACAGAACGTCAGCGGCGGATGAAGGACTCATTCGACAGGAAGCATCGGATGAAAGGACATGGCCTAAATGTGGCTTCCTTTTGGCTTGTGGTTATTTTGGGATGCAACAGTGTACTCTAGCAACTGTTTAAGAACCTTTATAACAAAACCGTTAAAGACCTTAAAAGCTGTGTGTGAACTGTTTTGACCCCTTTTACAAACCTTTCAAATTGTAATGTTCTTGCACATTCCTTCGCCTTCACCTCTCCATGAGATACTAGCTTGATTTTTGCCAACATTCATCGGAAAAGTTGGCAAATCCAAAAACCGCCAGACTCATCAGCATTCACCGCTCCATGAGATACTACCCTTAGGACCAGTGGGCTTTGTCTCCATTATATCTAATGATTTAACAATGCTGACATTGATTTCACATGCTTCTTTTACGGTGCAGAGGGTGAAGTTTATCTCTTCCTGGATATTATTATTTGACAGCTACAGTTAAAAGAACAAAACATCTGAGCCATTAGCAATGGTTTTTCATGACCTTTTCACCGCTTTTGGTCTTAAGTTCCTGTTCTTAAACTGTAGCCAAGAACAACAAAATCAGTGTCTGATGCTGTTAGTGAGTCTGCCTGGAAGTCCCCTTCTCTTGCTAAATGTGACCAAATGGTGTTCTGTAATTCAAAATGTTCATGCATATAATTTTCGAGCACAGTAAACCCAGAAGTCTGACCTTGGAATTTTTACACCACATGAAATAACTGTCATATACTACATAAATGTATGGCCAATAAATCAAGAATAACATAAATAAACAAATCAATGACAAAAAAACAAAACAAAAAAAAAACCCTGAGACTACAAATCAAGAGACTTGTTAGCCCTTTGAGGGAAACTGAATGAGCTTAAGGATGCTGTGGTTTGAAGATGTTCACACTGTGTTTACTTAAATCTCAAATGGACGCAGAGGACATGACTAAAGAACAGAGTGATGGTGTCAAAAGAAAATGCTGTGGGTGCAGAGAAAAAGATGAGAGATGGAGCAGAGACAAAAAGAAGAATAAAAAAGTAAGCATCAAGAGGGACGAGTCTGGAATCAATAATGTAGTTTTCTCTAGTCGGGCCTGGGGACAACAGACCGCATCCTTCCTTTCTGCGAGGCAATACAGGGACAGGAAGGGGGCCACCACAGGAGGTCACTTGGCTAGCAAATCACTTCCTGTCAGGGTCGCCAAGCATCGGGGAGGAGTTCAACTGGGTCAGAAGAGGCGACACCTGTCTCTGATTGCCTTCTGCATGAGTACACCCCCCACATATATAAAACTCACTGGCAGCCCGGTGGGGAGTGGATAGAGGATGAACAGATGTGAGTAGAAGAAAAGGGATGTTACTGATTCAGGAGCGAGGTGCAAAGCTGGGTAGTAGCTAGATATCTTTACTCAAACATGTACTTAATTAACCGTTTTACAAAATGGCTCTTTGAGTAATTTTACTGTATAAGATATATTTTTAAAATAGTACTTAAATGTACTGTCCATTCAGTTTTTTCCTTATAAGACACAGAGTGTCTGCTTCAGTTTCATACTAATTACACGTCCATGTTCCCTTCCCATTGTATAATATGGGGAAACAGTCAGAATCTGCATTACAGGATTCGTAGAGGCATATTCCCACCCACACATTCAAACTTCCTTTTCTTTTCATTCAACAAAACTCAGCGTAAATGAACTCCACCTGGACCTTAAGAAAACATGTGGCTGTAACTACTTAACTGGTTTCTGGTGAATGACTTGCATCGGCTTGTTCTATTTTGGTAAATCCAAAGCTAACCAATATACAGTAAATGAGAACGTATTTGAAATTCTCATTTATGTATAGTATATTGACCAGCTTAGTTTCTTTCTTTTTTTTAAACAAAAACATGTTTGAAATTGGCATCCAGTGGGCTATGTCAGTCAGTAAGTCCTCGTGATGCCCTCTGTCATGTACTGTAGGTCTTACACACCTCCTCTTTCCCTCTGATGTCAAGTGTAGCATAATTCTAGAAATAGAGTCTGCATTCATCTTGCAAGACATGTCCAATCCATCGCCATCTCCTCCTGATGATTAAGGTTTCTATGTCCTCAGTGTGGCAGGAGGAGGTTGTGGTTGGAGATCTTCCTGGGCCAGAAGATGCGTAGGATTCTCCTAAGGGTTGTTGTGTGAAATGCTGATAGCTTGCTAGCATCGCATTTAGTCATGCGCCAGCACTCAGACTCACATGTTTGTGGTGCTATGTAGTAGTGGAATAGAGAACAGAATCGAAGGGAGAAACCTTGGTGGTGTGATCCCCGGCTTTTGGGACATGTGAACATCACTTATCTGAAAAGAGCCCGAGCTGCTGCATGAGTTTGAGAGATACCTGCTAGATATAATCAAGTTGACCTTGACGCACAACTCAAATTCTTTAGTCAGTCTCCTAGAGAGGGACTGGAACTTGACTTATTCTGGAGTTGTCCTGAGTAAGAGGCAGCGAGCAGGGTTGGGTATTGTTATATCCCCCTTCCTTACTGCTTCTATATTGGAATTCTCCCTGGTGGACAAAAGAGTTGTTTACTTGTGCCTTCAGATAGGGAACCAGGGGCCTCATGTACAAAGGGTACTTATGCACAAAAACATTGCGTACGTCCTTTTCCCCAGAAAATTTCACATGTATCAAGAATGAAATGACCGTGGAAATATGCAGCCCCACACCAACTTCATGGCTGGTGTACATATGTTTTTATTGTTATTGGCCAATTGGCGACACTTAGAGGTGATGTTGGGAGACTGATAATGACGTGAAAATTATTGTACACACCAGAGACACATGATGAACAAACATCCAAGTGTGCGCAATTAGATGAGTGGATATAAAAGCAAGCACAAAGAAGTGCAGAAAATGCCTCTAACAACAATGGCGTTAGCATTATTAGAGGATATTGCAAATCGCACAGTGAGAAGAGAAAGGGTATTTAGAGACAGAAGATTTTCTGGCTCAGGATGATGACTGGCTTGTCAGCTGGTTTAGGCTTCCACGGGCAGTCCTTGTGGAACTGTGCTCAAAGCTACGGCCGCTCTTGGAACGCTACACGATGAGAAGCTGTG
This sequence comes from Pholidichthys leucotaenia, assembly GCA_020510985.1. Lineage (NCBI taxonomy): Eukaryota > Metazoa > Chordata > Actinopteri > Cichliformes > Pholidichthyidae > Pholidichthys > Pholidichthys leucotaenia. The sequence goes on along the minus strand of CM035838.1, from coordinate 280,418,887 downwards.
CACTGCCCGTCCCAGTGCAGGTGCTGACAACACTGGGGTTTCTGGAAACAGGGGCATGCCAGAGAGGGAGCTGGCAGACTAATGGGGAATTTCTCAGTCAACCCTGAGCTGAGCTACTGTATGCCAGCTGTGTGGGATGGCATTATCCGGCTGTCACCCAGGTACATCATATATGACCTGTGCTGGCAAAATGAGTCACAATGAGGAAATTTTCAAAACTGAGCTATTGTTATTTTCATATTCTGTTATTGAAAGACCTTCAAAATGATATTTAATTTGTAGGAATTGGGCAAAAACTGACCAGCAACAAGTTGATTTTGTTTATATCTTGGCTGGTTTGAAAACTTGCATTTGATTGGTCCTGAATTATGTTTTCTGGAATTACATGTGTATTTTTAGAAAGTAGGAGTTCCAAGCTTTACAGTGATACCAGGCACTGATGGGGGTTTTCGCAGGACTTGCTGCCAACAAACAAAGAAAGAATCATGATTTCTGACTTCTAGTGCCTGTAGCTTGTAATTACTCTGTGCGCATTCCGACTCATTTTGCCAGCACGGGTCACATATTCCCATACAATGCAGTTGAACAGGCCAACATCAAAGCACAATTTGCAGCGAGAGCTGGTTTTCCTAATGATTCTAATGAACAGCATTGTTGGGAACAAACTACAAGCTGGCACTGTGTGGATGGGTGGCTTCTTGGTGAGTAAATTCATGCAATTGTCCTAATAATAACCCACCTCAGGTGCAATGCGCCTGTGTGCCCCCAAATATCACCCTGTCTTCAAGGCTTCATTACAACTCAGTAATTTGTGTAAGTGACTTTCTTTTTTTGCTGATTAAACTACAGTTTCACAGCATTCTACCAAGCCACCAATTGCCTCTGTGTGTACAGTAGTTATGTCAGTAAACCCATGTGTAAAGTTTGAAATGCAACAGTCTCACCCTTTCCCCGGTGCACTTCATTCATTTACAATAGTAGTGTGTGTAATCTATGTAAGTTGTATATAACTGCATTTTGGACATAAAATATGTACTTGTCCAGTCTAATATGATCTACTTTCAACTGACAGGTGACCTTGGCTATCCAGTTAAATAGGTTCATATTGTCTTCTTTTTCATAACTGTTTTCCATAATTCAACCAACTGATCCACCTGGCTGGTCACAAAATGATTGACTGATTAATTGATTTATTCATCGTTTAAAATAACATTGTAAAAAAGATACAACATATATTTAAACACAATCAGATGACACAAGAAAGTGTGCACACTTACTCCCATTGTGGTCCCTAAAAGAGGATGCTGCTGGTCTCATACCTGGAACCTTCTGCTTTGTAATCTGGCACTTTAACCACTGAGCTGTGTACAATATAAATCACAGTGATCAGATGACACTTTTGAGAATGATGGCAGATGCCAGTCGAAACATGTCAAGGTTAAGTAAACATCTCCTTCTCATCCCTGTCTGAATAAAGGAAACAATAAACTAATCTTATAGGGCTGTGAGCAGGCTATTGAATTACCTGTATCCAGTACTAATGTCGGAGGACAGCGTGCGAAACAAAATGTTTTTACATGCCTCTATCTCATTCAGGAGCGCCTCCAACCCACAGTCCGTGAAATTCCATTAAATCCATTATTTTTGATCATGGATACAGGAGAATCAAACGTGTAGTGCTTGTATATATCTATTTGTATACCTATTTGCATCTAATTGCATATTCAAATGGAGGCGTGTCAAGGGAGGAGTCCGGTATTTCCTCACGTGTGTTCAATTTTAAGTAGATCGGTATGTACAAAGGAAATGTGCTTGGATTCCTGCGTACGGATGGTTTCATACATCTGGATTTTTTTATTTTTTGCTTACGGCATTTTCTTGATTTAAACGTACATCATCTTTCAGTAGGAAATCCACGCAAGTCTTTGTACATGAGGCCCCAGGTCTTGACTGTCATTTGTGCCTTTGTGTTTAATAATGGTTCATCGAGCACCAACACTTTTTGGAGTTTCTGACTGGTGTGCTGCTGCTCTTGGAAACTCTATTTTCCTACTGTAGGGTGTGATTGGGTAAAAAAGCTTGCCTGATCTGAAACCAAACAGTGTTCAGTTGTTGTATTAATCACAGTCTATCTGTAACATGTCACCATGTTCAAACATAAGGGTGTCCATAGGAGCACTGGGCAATAGGGGTGGGAGGTATGTCCAGAAAAATGATATCACAATATTTCTTCACAAGCCAGCATTTGCTTCAACGTCTTAAGTAAAAACAAAACAAAAAAGCATTTCTCCAGTTTATAAACACTTGCTCAGAGTGAGTTTCAAATATATATTTTTTAAATTCTGTACCAAATATTACAAGGAAGTAATATAAACCACCACATCTTAAATGCACTTTTAGATGGATTTTTATGCTGAATCTATTTGTGTTAGAAGTCTCCATTGCATGGACCTCTCCTCAGGCAAGGATGTGTTTATTTTCTTCGGATGGCTGAATAAATTCATCCTGAAGCAGTCAAAATAGAATGAAAATAGACATGAGTACACCGACAGTCTTGCACCAGAGCAGTGTTGTTGACATGCGGGAAAAGTTGCAGGCATATTATCTGCACCACCCCACTGCTTTTTTTTTTTTTTTTTAAACATGGCAGCAGTCTGAAACAGCCTTAAAAACAAAATATTTCAGCACAACTAGATCTGGTTTCATGTGACTCTGAATCTGTGTTTTTGTAGGTTTTCAGCCTTCTGAGATGCATATTGGTCACAAAAATCATCAAAATAATATCAAAATGCTCATTTCTCTTAAAAAAAAACCCCAAACAAACCCTACAGCCTTTGTTTCTGTGTCTAATTTGCCGTTTTGACTCTTCCAGATTTGAGTCATCCAAGAGATGTCATAAAAGGGTAAACCCAGCCCAGCACTGTCGTTGATACCCACTCACTGCTCTATTATTGGCCAGCTGAGCTGTCTGTCATGTAGCAAGCAGTGTAACAAGAAGTTTATTTATCAAGTATGGTTTATATTATTTTCTTTAGATTTCCCTCAGCCTAATAGACATTGTTGAAGATGAAAGCAGGTGGGACAGCGAGCTGAACGACACACAAACTTTATTTCACCTCCAACACAGAAAACAGAATCTCTCCTGGGGTCTCTGGATACTCACCTTTATACCTCTTTATTCCCGCATTTGAGACCCGGGGATAAAAGACATTACACACAGTACACAAAGCATGTGTGGCACATTTACATACAGGACACGAAGCCTTGCTGATCACCATCGCTCACGCTATGGCGAATCCCGGTGTGACTTCTGTCACCCTGGGGGTCGACTACTCCCTTCTGTTACCTCTAAGACCCTCCGGTGCCACAGTGTGTCTTCCTTCTTCCTCATTCAGTCCTTTTATCCATCCCCCCCACTGACCTCTGGTTCTGGGTGGAGAAACCACCTAATAAGTGCCACGACACAGCCCCCCCCCCCCCTCCCCGAACACCCAGAAAGGGGCCTAACCCCTCGGTCCTTTGGGTTTGAGCCAGCGCCCATAGTGGCTGTAGCAGGGGACCATCGGTCAAGTCGAAGTGCCCTCCTGGCGAGGTGTGTGGGAGGGAATGTTGGTCTGTGGAGGGGGAGAGGGTGGGGAGGGAACAGGGTTAGTTTTGCGAGCACAATTCTCTGCAGGGGGAACACCAACTTGCGGAACCACCGTAGGTGGGTGTCAGTGCCGGGGAGCTTGAGCCAACACCACCTGTTCGTCTGCCAACACATAAGCGGGCTTCAGCCTGTCAGTGCAGACGGTTTCCTTACCCCCCCCCCCCCAAGTCTAACACAAAATGCTTTGCCCCAGTTTCCAGCACTCTGAACAGGCCACCATACGGTGGACGCAGTGGAGTTCTGTGTGCATCGTGCCTGACAAAAGTGAACTTGGTGCTCTGTAAGCTCTTTGGGACAAAGGTGTGGGGAAAACAATGGTGCACCGGGCCTGGCACGTCAGCAGGCCCTCTACTGTAAAAAAATTGCACAGGCAGATCAGTCCCGGGTGCAGGGTTTTTCGGTAAAAATTCCCTGAGAATCTGCAACGGCTGAGAAGAAATAAGTTCTGCCAGGGAGGCTGCTAGATCCTCCTTAGGTACGGAGCGCAACCCTAATAGGCCCACCAAATCCACGTGGATGTGGTTGAACCTTCTGGCCGGAATTTGAAAGAGCTCGAGGGGGGCTTTGGTGTGTTTGTGTACTTTGGCCCGCTGGCACGCGATGCACACTGCAGCCCATTCTTTCACATTCCTGCCTAACTGAGGCCAGATAAATTTCACCCCCACCAGTTTAACCGAGGTGCACACATGTGAAAGGGAGTGGATGGATTCAAAAATGCGGCGGCACCAAGAGCTCAGAACCACCGGGAGTGGGCGGCCGGTGGAGACGTCACAGAGCTGGGGGGGGGGGCACCCTTCTTGCACCACCCTGATCACCAGTTTCAACCCAGTAGGCGCAGACTGGAGCACGCAAATGTCTGCGTCCCTGGCTTGCTCCGCAGCCATGGCAGGGAAATCTATTCCCATGTAGACCGGGGAAACTAACGCGCATAACAGGCAGTAAGCCACGACATTAAGCTTACCAGCTACGTGTTGAATGTTGGTCATGAATTCCGAGATCGTGGTCAAATGTCATTGCTGCTGAGCCAACCACGGTTCTGAGACTTTGGACATTCCGTACGTTAGTGGTTTATGATCAATGAACACGGTGAACTTGTGCCCCTCCAGCCAAAACTGGAAATGGCACATCGTCAGGTGGAGAGCCAACAACTCTTGGGCAAACGTACTGTACTTGCGTTCATTATCGCGCAAAATGTGGCTGAAAAACACGAGTGGCTGCCACGAACCACTGCTCCAATACTGCCCCTTGGCAACGTTGGATGTGTCTGTGGTGAGTGCTATCCATGCTGACAGGGTGGGGTGAGCTAGCAAAGCCGCGTTAGCGAGCGCTGTTTTAGCATTTGTGAAAGCCTTCACTCGCTCGGGGGTCCAGTCGATGTTTTTCGCGGGCTTCTTTTTTTTGAGTGTGCCATACAGTGGTTGCAGCAGCTGGGCTGCCCAGGGGAGGAAACGATTGTAAAAATTGACCATTCCCAAAAATTCCTGCAGTGCCCTCACAGTCTGCGGACTTGGAAAATCAGTCACGGAGTGCACTTTATCTGGCAGTGGAATCGCGCCCTCCGGCGAAATGTGGTGGCCCAAAAAATCAATCACTGGCATCCCAAACTGGCATACTGCAGGATTAACGATAAGCCTGTGCACTTCCAACAGCTGGAAAACTTGTTTGAGATGGGCGAGGTGCTCCTCCTCCGACACGTTAGCCACCAAAATGCTGTCTAAGTAGACAAAAACGAAGGGCAAGTCGTGGAGCACCACGTCCATCATTCTCTGGAAGGTTTGTGCCACACCCTTTAACCCGAATGGCATGCGTAAAAACTCAAAAAGGCCAAAAGGAGTTATTACCACTGTTTTGGCAATGTCCTCCACACGCACTGGGACCTGGTGGTAACCGCGGACCAGGTCCACTTTTGAAAAAACATGCATCCTGGCCAGATGCACAGAAAATCCTGGATGTGTGGGATGAGATACCGGTTGTGTTCCATGGCATTATTCAAGCACTGGAAATCGCTGCACGGTCGCCACGACCCATCGGCCTTGAGCACCATGTGTAGTGGAGATGGGCTGCACGGTGGCGCAGTGGTTAGCACTGCGGCAGCACAGTTTACCCTTGGCCGGGGGATTGTGGGGATCGTGGGATCGTGGGTTCGATCCCAGCCCCCGACCAACAGTGATCTGTGTGGAGTTTGCATGTTCTCCCCGTGTTGCGTGGGTTTACTCCGGGATTTCTCCGGTTTCCTCCCACATGCCAAAGACATGCATGTTAGGTTAATTGGCTGTTCTAAATTGTCCCTAGATATCTGTTTCCTATAGGCCCTTAGAATAGAGGGTTAGTATTAATGAAAGCGCTTTGAGTGGTCTTTGTGACTAGAAAAGCGCTATATAAGTGCAGGTTAGTTAGTTAGTTAGTTAGATGCCCACGGACTGTTGGAGCGCCTAATGATGCCTAGTTGCTCTAAGTAAGCAAACTCCTCGCACGCGCTAGCTGGTTTAACTGTGTCAAGACGCCGAGAACACGCAAACACTGGCAGACCTTTCGTTGTTATGAAATGCTCAACCCTGTGTTTGGTTACTGTAGTAGAAAAAGTGGGAACCGTGCTGGGAACTGTAAAAGCAAATGCTGGTACTTACCCCCTGGAGCTATAACATTAGCATGTGTTGTTGGCCCAACTCTCCGAGCTGTGCAGGGCAAGGAAGAAGAAGAGACAGCGTCCACTAAACGTCTGTTGGCAACATCAATTAACAATCCATAAGCACATAAAAAATCAGCACCTAAAATGGGGACAGAACATGCAGCTACCACAAAGTCCCACTGGTAATTGCATCCGTGTAAGCATACTGTCAGCGTCCTTTTGGCAAATGTCCTGATGTTGGATCTGTTGGTGGCCGTAAGCTCGGGGCCGCTGCCTTCTGCCGACCTGTCCGCACTGACCAGCAGAATGACGCTCTTCTGGGACCCAGAGTCTACCAAGAAGTGTCTCCCAGAATGTGTGTCCGTGATGAAAAGCAGCTTGTTCCTGTTGCCATTGGTCGCAGCTGCTACAGACTGCTGGCTGTGCCGTTTCCCGGGTTCTTGAATTGGCCCGGTGGCAGACAGCTTTGGGCATTCGAGCCAAAACGGCGGTGATAGAAACAGAGCGTCCTGTTCCTGTGTCTCTTGGCATCTGTTCCAACCACCACCAACAGCTCCTCGACTTCGTTGGAGTCCTTCATGGCTGCCGGTGTTGCTGAGTGCACATTGAGGGCTCTGTTCGCCAGGATGATGCGGCCTGCTTCTTGTGCCAGCGTGCGGTAGTTTTTGGTCGCCAACAGCGGTGAGTTGGCAAGGATCACCCTTGCTGTAGCTGGTAGGTTCCTGAGGAAGAGGTGGGAAAACAGGAAGGAGCCATCGTCCTTCACCATCAGCACTAACATGCTCTCCATCAGGTTCACTGCTGATCTGTCACCCAACTCTGAGCGCGTGAGGAGTTTTTCTGCTCTCTCACTGTCCGAAAGGGTGTAACGTTGGAGCAGCATCTGCTTGAGCGTGTCGTATTTCCCCTGGGCTGGCGGCTCCTGGAGCAGGCTCGTTACTTGCTGTGTGGCACGCACATCCAGCGCAGCGACCACATGATAATATTTAGTGTCGTCCGTGGAGATCCCGCAGAGTGCGAACTGGGCTTCCACATGTAAAAACCAAGCGGTTGGATTGTGGAGCCAAAAGTCCAGGAACTTGACTGTGACAGTGCACGCTGTGCTGGTGTTCTCCCTCTGGGTTGAGTCTGCGGAGGTGCTCGGCCCGTTCTCCATTGCATGTCTTAGGGTCACCACTGTGGAAGATGAAAGCAGGCGGGACAGCGAGCTGGGCGACACACGAACTTTATTTCACCTCCAACACAGAAAACAGAATCCTTCCCGGGGTCTCTGGGTGCTCACCTTTATACCGCTTTATTAAAATTATAATGTCTTTATTAAAAGACATTACACAGTATACAAAGCATGTTTGGCACATTAACATACAGGACACAAAACCTACCTGATCACCATCTATCACGCTCTGGCGACCTCCAGTGTGACCCCTGTCACCCCGGGGGTTGACTACTCCCTTCTGTTACCTATAAGACCCCCCTTTGCCACAATGCATCTTCCTTCTTCCTCATTCAGTCCTTTAATCCCCCCCCCCCCAACCACCGGTTCTGGGTGGAGAAACCCCCTACTAAGTTCCATCACAATATCCCTGTTTCCGCACTGTTCACTAAAGCACAGTCGATAATATATTTCATGTCATTCTGGCTTGTTTTGTTATATTTTTGCTATGATGCTCCATCGATCGGTTAGCATTAGCTTGGCTAGAAGGCCTGCATTCACATCTGTGGGAGGAAGTGATCAGTGTTGCCAACTCTCACTCTTTTGGAGTGAGCTCACTCTTTTTCCCTCTCTCTCACACCACAAGCCCTACAGTGGTGTGAAAAAGTGTTTGCCCCTTCCTGATTTCTCACGTTTTTTTGTATGTTTGTCACATTTAAATGTTTAAGATCGTCAAACAAATTTAAATACTAGACAAAGATAACACAAGTAAACACAAAATGCAGTTTTTAAATGAAGGTATTTATTATTAAAGGTAAAAAAAATCCAAACCTACATGGTCCTGTGTGAAAAAGTGATCCCCCCCCCCCCTTTAAAACGTAAATTAACTGTGGTTTATCACATCTTTGGAAAGCTGAGTTCAATTTCTCTAGCTACACCAAGGCCTGATTGCTGCCACACCTGTTCTCAATCAAGAAATCACTTAAATAGGACCTGCCTGCCTGACAAGTAGACTAAAAGATCCTCAAAAGCTAGACATCATGCTGTGCTCCAAAGCGATTCAGGAACAAATGAGAAACAAAGTACTTGAGATCTATCAGTCTGGAAAAGGTTAAAAAAGCCATTTCTAAAGCTTTGGGACTCCAGCGAACAACAGTGACAGCCATTATCCACAAATAGCAAAAACATGGAACAGTGGTGAACTTTCCCAGGAGTGTCCGGCTGACCAAAATTACCCCAAGAGCACAGTGACGACTCATCCAAGAGGTCACAAAAGACCCCACAACAGCATCCAAAGAACTGCAGGCCTCACTTGCCTCAGTTAAGGTCAGTGTTCATGACTCCACCATAAGAAAAAGATTGGGCAAAAATGGCCTGCATGGCAGAGTTCCAAGACAAAAACTACTGCTGAGCAAAAAGAACATAAAGGCTTGTCTCAGTTTTGCCAGAAAACATCTTGATGATCCCCAAGACTTTTGGGAAAATACTCTGTGGACTGACGAGACAAAAGTTGAAGTTTTGGAAGGTGTGTGTCCCATTACATCCGGCGTAAAAGTAACACAGCATTTCAGAAAAAGAACATCATACTGACAGTAAAATATGGTGGTGGTAGTTTGATGATCTGGGGTTGTTTTGCTGCTTCGGGACCTGGAAGACTTGCTGTGGTAAATGGAACCATGAATTCTGCTGTCTACCAAAAAATCCTGAAGGAGAATGCCCGGCCATCTGTTCGTGACCTAAAGCTGAAGCGTACTTGGGTTCTGCAGCAGGACAATGATCCAAAACACACCAGCAAGTCCACCTCTGAATGGCTGAAGAAAAACAAAATGAAGACTTTGGAGTGGCCTAGCCAAAGTCCTGACCTGAATCCTTTTGAGATGCTATGGCATGACCTTAAAAAGGGGGTTCATGCTTGAAAACACTCCTATGTGGTTGAATTACAACAATTCTGCAAAGATGAGTGGGCCAAAATTCCTCCACAGTGCTGTAAAAGACTCATTGCTAGTTGTTGCAAACGCTTGATTGCAGTTGTTGCTGTTAAGGGTGGCCCAACCAGTTATTAGGTTTAGGGGGCAATCACTTTTTCACACAGGACCATGTAGGTTTGGATTTTTTTCCCCCTTATTAATAAACATCTTCATTTAAAAACTGCATTTTGTGTTTATTTGTGTTATCTTTGTCTAATATTTAAATTTGTTTGATGATCTGAAACATTTAAGTGTGACAAACATACAAAAAAAAAGAGAAATCAGGAAGAGGGCAAACACTTTTTCACACCACTGTATTTCTCTCTCCAAAATGAAGAAATTACTGGCAATAATATACTGATTTTCTTAAGATTTTTCCCATAGTAAGAGCTCTCAAGGCAAGATAAAGCAGACTGAACATATTCTAAAACTTATATTGAGGTAAAGAAGTGTATGCCTTGAAAAAAAATGTGTATTGTGCACCTGCATGCTCACTCCATCCCAACACCCCAGTCTCCTCCTTGTGCAATTCCCTCCAAATCTCACTCCAAGTTTTTCTGAAAAGTTGGCAAGTCTGAAGTGATGGACACATCACCTGGTGTTAACTCTCATGATCTGGCTAGTTTTGATTGCCATTTTCTATAAATTCTATTCACCCCCCACTGGAATCTTTTTTCACCTACAACACTTACCTATAGTATATGTCCTTCTTAGATGTTATTTTAGTTTATTTTCTTGTAGTATTATCTATAAGTGGGAACAAAGGTGGCTAGCTGAAGCTATCAGTTTAGCCACTCATTCTGAAATGTTTCTGTGCTTAGGGGGGCTGAAAAGTTCAAAGGCTGACTAAGAAGGAGTTATGTCTTTGAGGATCAAGAAGAGATTTTCTTTACCGCAGGGATCCAAGCGCTGCAACACCGATGTTGAAATGTTGAAAAACATGTTGAAAAATAAACCACATTTGATCAAATTTGACCACCGCATCATGGTCAGTGTTAAGATAAGATAAGATAAGATAAGCCTTTATTAGTCCCACAATGGGGAAATTACAGGATTGCAACAGCACAGGGATAGCAACACTCAGAGCAACAATCAGAAGGCAAGAAAAAACAAGAGCAGCGAGTATACATATGTACATATTACTATAAATATATATAGACACACAGTGCGGAGCATTGTGGTTGGTGGATGTGCAGCAGAAAGTCTAAGCTCTCTCTCCGCGGATGCGGCGGGCCAGCTGGATGTCTTTGGGCATGATGGTGACCCTCTTGGCGTGGATGGTGCACAGGTTGGTGTCCTCGAAGAGACCCACCAGGTAGGCCTCGCTGGCCTCCTGCAGAGCCATGACGGCGGAGCTCTGGAAGCGCAGGTCGGTCTTGAAGTCCTGAGTGATCTCCCTCACCAGGCGCTGGAAGGGCAGCTTACGGATGAGCAGCTCCGTGGATTTCTGGTAGCGACGGATCTCTCTCAGAGCCACGGTACCGGGCCTGTAACGGTGAGGCTTCTTCACTCCTTCGGTGGCCGGAGCGCTTTTTCGAGCAGCCTTGGTGGCCAGCTGCTTCCTGGGGGCTTTTCCTCCAGTAGATTTATGGGCGGTCTGCTTGGTTCTTGCCATCGCTCTTTATTATTCTGTCTTATATTTCTTGCACGCCGCCTAAACTCCAGCCCGGCACCCGCGTCGTTTTCGCTTCAGTTCCCCGGTATGTCGAGTTTCTCCGTTAGCACCGGGTGGCGGCTGAGTGCTAGCTAGCTCTTCCCTGCTGTATCATCTCCTGCTGTAAACAGTGGCTCCGTCCGCCGACTTGGGAGACCTTTGGGGCGATCTGTGTGTCCGTGATATATATAGAGTGAAAGGTGTAGAAAGAAGAAGGAAGATTTAAAAAAAAAAAAAAAAGGCAGTTGCAAAAGGCAGCCAACTCGTGTGGCGCCGTAACCGGAAGGTATGTCTGTTATGTCTGTAATCAGAGACTGAAGTCGTCTTATGCCAAGTAGTGAACAGAACTTTATCGAGAACACACAACTCTATATACTGTGACCACAGCTCACCTGACATCACCACACAGGGCAGGTACGGCAAGCCTCAAAGGCCACACACACACACAACATTCTCCCCTCCTTTGGAAAAGTCCAAAACACACATACAATCGAGACCCTCCCCAATTAAAACCCGAATCACACACTAAGAAAACTAAACTGGAATCGCTAACAGGGCCTACCACATCCACACAAAATAACTAAAACAAGGGAGGACGGGTGGACTGCCGTCCTACCCCCACATGGCCAGGCGGATTATTCTTCCTCCAGTACTGAATAAAATGAAGTCCATTTATAAACTAAAATAACTGCCGTGTTTCCTAACTAAACAACAATACATAAAATAATCCCCAAACAACACACATTCATATGCACATCAAACTCACATCAAACATTTTTTTCAAAATACATGCACATATGAACATTATAACTATTTAATATACATTTCTTTCTTATCTACAGTTTTTTTTTTTTTCACGTTACACCATTGTCCATGGGCAGCAAAGGGTAGAACCGGCCAGGAGGCCCAGGGCAGCCCCCTGGCAGGCGCACCCCTGGAAGCAGCCTGCCCCCGGGGTCATAACCGAATTCACAGACAAGAGTGTCTCTCCTCATCACCATCAAGCGCCCCTCTCGTCCGGACCCGCCATCTGACACCTCCTCCCGGGCACACCGCAGCCCACTGGTGTGCCTCCTCGAGTTGTCCACCAGTTGAAAACAAGCTGTACCTCATTTTGCCTGTATTCGCTGTGGGCACCCCTCCTCACGAACCCGAACCCGGTCCGTAACTCTCAGGGGGTTTTTGCTCGACTTGCGGTGTTGCTACTTGGCACGCATTTTTTCTGTGCCTGTCGGTCCGCCCCCTGACCATTTTCAAAACAGCTGCAGTTGTCGCCATTGTAGCCCCATATTTTCCGGCCCCCTGCGGCCGAGCTCCAGGGAAAACTGAATCACTCTTGTCGGCGTCACTTGTCGACCCACGTGCCTCGCTGTTACGCCCAGCACCCTTGTCCAAGGCTTCTTGAGCTCTGGCACTGAGGTCTTTCCGCACCGACCCTGAGCGAGGCTAGTCCCGCTCGACCTCCATGGTGCCCGGCAAATCTCCAGTCTGCTCGCACTCAGTCACCGTCTTTGACTGCATCTTGTCTAGGGTACAAGAACAGTATGACACCTCCTCTTCATCTTCTGAGGCGCTCCGCTGCGCTGCCTCTGCGCCCGGCTGTCACTGCTGTTTCCCGGGGCTCTCAGCATCCTTGCGTCCCTCCTCCTGCTGCACAGACTCTAGCTGCGGGGAAAACTGATCCGAGTCTGGTCGCTGCTCTCCCTCCGTGCTGTCTTCGTGCACCGCGCTGTCTTCACCACCAATGCTGCGGTCATTAACCGCGCTGAGCTCTTCAGCTGGCTTGCCGTCCTCACTGGCCGTGGGCTCCCTTACTTGTGGCTCCGGTTCCACCACGATATCTAGCTGGTAGCTTGTAGCTTGATTTTGGCACGCACGTAGCTTTGTGGCCACTAACTGGGCTGCTAGCTTCCCTGAGCTAGCTAGCTTAGCTTCTTTTGGCGCCAACAACTTCACCACCCACAGCTTTGTGCTTCTCGTATATTCAGAAAAATATTCGTCCAGCCGCCCGACAGCATTCGTATAAGACTCCGTCTCTCCCAACATGCAGAGAATTTTCCGACCTTCTACACCGAGATGGTGGACCAGGAGTGCTCGTCTCTGTGTTCTGTTGAGTCTGCTGAGGCCCAACGCCGCGATGTAGCCCTCAAACATGGCCAACCAGTTAGGCCACACGATCGCTGGCTCTCCTGGGTATTGTAGAAACGGTGGTAGAGGTGGAGGTAGCCCTTACGCCTCCATAGTTTCTCCTCGTTGTCAAAATGTTATGTCTGTAATCAGAGACTGGAGTCATCTTATGCCAAGCAGAATCAGAATCAGAATCAGAATCAGAATCAGCTTTATTGGCCAAGTATGCACAACACATAAAAGGAATTTGACTTTGGCTAAAAACTTGCTCTCGTTGTTCAGGTGGAGGATTTAAATAAGGATTCAATGACAACAGAGCATGTACAGTAAATTACAGTCTGTCCATGTTTCTATAAAAGGATGCAAATATATACAGGAATATATGCAGTTATTTACTCAGACTAACCACACTTTGCAGAAATATATGAAAAAATATACAGTCACACAGTATTTCAATGTGAACTCAGATTCAGTGATATAATGTGAATGAAGTAAAAAACAGTGTGAGAGTTATGTGCAATGTAATAATGGATGAAAAGTCATGAGTACAGCAACAGGTAGGACTAGGTGAATGTTAGGAGTTCATCAGAGTGATGGCTTGAGGAAAGAAACTGTTCCTGTGACGGGTGGCTTTGACCTTCAGTGATCTGTAACAACGACAAGAAGATAGAAGTTCAAACAGTTTGTGGCCGGGGTGTGATGGGTCAGCACAGATGTTTCCCGCCCGTTTCCTGGTTATGGACCGATATAAGTTCTCAATGGAGGGTAGGTCGGTACCAATGATCCTGTCCGCAGACTTAATGATCCGCTGCAGTCTGGTCTTGTCCTGTTTAGTGGCAGATCCAAACCAGACAGTGATGGAAAAGCAGAGGACAGATTGGATGATGGCGGTGTAGAAGACAACCAGCAGCTCCTGAGGCAGATCAAACTTCTTGAGCTGACGCAGAAAAAACAACCTCTGCTGGGCCTTTTTCCGGACAGTGTCTATATGGGAGGACCACTTCAGGTTCCGGGAGATTGTGGTACCCAGAAACTTGAAGGAGTCCACAGTGGACACTGTGCTGTTGAGGATGGTGTGTGGGGGGAATGAAGGGGGGTGTCGCCTGAAATCCACAGTCATCTCCACCGTTTTGGCTGGGTTAAGTTCAAGATGGTTCTGGCTGCACCAGAGGATCAGCTGCTCCACCTCCCGCCTGTATGCAGACTCATCATCATCCCGGATCAAACCGATGACTGTGGTGTCGTCCGCAAACTTCAGGAGCTTCACCGAAGGGTCCTCTGAGGTGCAGTCATTGGAGTAGAGGGAGAAGAGCAGTGGGGAAAGGACACATCCTTGGGGGGTGCCAGTACTAATTTTTCGGGAGCTGGATGTAAATCTCCCTAGCTTCACCTGTTGCCACCTGTCAGTCAGAAAGCTGGAGATCCACTGGCAGGTGGAGGGGGGCACCTTGAGCTGGAGGAGTTTCTGATGAAGAATGCCTGGGATGATGGTGTTGAACGCTGAGCTGAAGTCGACAAACAGGATCCTGGCGTACGTCCCTGGGGAGTCGAGGTGTTGCAGGATGTAGTGTAGTCCCATATTCACTGCATCATCCACTGACCTGTTTGACCGGTAGGCAAACTGCAGTGGGTCCATCAGGGGGCCTGTGATGACCTTCAGGTGGTTCAGCACCAATCTCTCCAAGGATTTCATGACCACAGAGGTCAGGGCAACAGGTCTGTAGTCGTTTAATCCTGTAACAGAGGGTTTCTTGGGAACTGGAATGATGATGGAGCGTTTGAAGCAGGAAGGCACTTCACACAGCTCCAGTGATCTATTAAAGATCCGGGTGAAGATGGGGGCCAACTCGTTGGAGCAGACTCTCAGGCAGGACGGAGACACACCATCAGGTCCTGCAGCCTTCTTGATCTTTTGTCTCTGAAAGACCCGGCGCACCTCCTCTTCACAGATCGTTAGTGCTGGTGGGAGGTCAGAGTGGAGGAGGGATGGAGTTCCTGGGGCTGCAGATAATCCTTTTGTGTGGGTGGGAGGTGAGAACTGTAGGTTCTTTTCAAACCTGCAGTAAAAGCTGTTTAGGTCGTTAGCCAGCTGGAGGTTTTCCACAGGGTGGGGGGATGGTCTCCTGTAGTTGGTGATATTCTGCAGGCCTCTCCAGACAGAAGCAGAGTTGTTGGCTGAGAAGTTTTTTTGTAACTTCACACTGTAGCTCCTCTTAGCAAGCCTGATCTCCTTCGTCAGCATGTTTCTGGCCCGCTTGTACAGAGTCCAGTCACCAGTCCTGTAGGCCTCCTCCTTGAACAGAACAGAACAGAAGCAGTGAACAGAACTTTATGGGGAGAACACACAACTATATATACTGTGACCGCAGCCCACCTGATGTCACTACACGGGGTGTGTATGGCAAGCCCCAAGGGCCACACACACACACACACAACAGTCAGCCTATGAACTTTTCAGCCCCCCCACCCCGTATTGTACTCCAGGGACCAGTCATATCCTATTGACCACACCCCCCTGTCCACCAGTGATGCATAGTTGAATTAATTCTTCCAGCCAGCTAATGTTTACAGTAATGATGTAAGAGCGGGGGTGGTGTTGAATGAGGGCTTTGAGATTTAAAGGGACATGCACTGAAACCAGGCATTCTAAGAAAGACTGTGAAAGATGATTCATCAATTATGCTGCAGTAATTAATGAAAGAAATTTGACCAAAATTTGTCACATTTTGTTAAGACATGTAAGCTGTTAAAATGACCCCTTTAAATAAATGTTTCCTTATTTTAACATAGACTACAGTAACGTCTGGATTTCAAAGCTTGTTTATTATATTAACACATCATCAGAACCCTGATATGTATGGGGGGCTGAAAAATTCATAATGGTCAAATTTGGCCAAATATGGTTCATTTTCCAACATAGTCTCCCCTTTGGTCCACATACTTCTTCCATTGGTGTTGCTGCGCTTGGATCCCTGTAGTTCAGGGGTGTCAAACTCACTCCATGGAGGGCCAAGACCCTGCAGGTTTTACCTCCACCCAGTGTCTTCAGCAGGTGTTTTCATTGATCAGCAATCAGTGAGGGGAAATTCAGTGAAATCTCCTGTTGAAGACACTGGGTGGAGGTAAAACCTGCAGGGTCTTGGCCCTCCATGGAATGAGTTTGACACCCCTGCTGTAGTTGAAAAATAAACCACATCTGGTCAAATTTGACCACTATTAACCTTTCAGCCTATGAACTTTTCAGCCCCCCGTATACCATTCATTATAATGTAACAATTAGCTCAATGTTTGTTTGTTTTTTCCCCATTATTTTATAAAGTCATATTTGGAAGTTCAGGAAGTGAAATATAAAAATAGGAGTTATTAAAAAAATAAAACAGGAAGTGACATGAACACAGAGCAAGACAGTGTCTCAGTTCAGGTGCTGCAGCCTCGCAGACCGCGGCTCAAGAGGAGGTTGGGTAGGCTGCATATGACTGTTAAATGAGATGGTCTAGTCTTTGGAGGAGGTATGTTTGCGTGACCACGCACTACCCTGTTGCCTATCAACCATGATAGCATCAGTTGAGAGTTTTTTTTGCTGATATTTTTGAGAGAGAGAGAGAGAACTTAATTTTTATCTTTATTATTGTATTTTCCTTACCTTTTACTTGAGAATCTTCACCAGACAGAAAGAAGACCATGACCAGATAAAATAAGACTTTAGCTCATGTTAAAGTCAACAGGTAAAATTAAGGTAAATTAAAACCACAAAATAGATAAAGTAATTTTTATTACTTTAAATGTGTATACCAGCTAGATTGAACTCTAAAATATATTTTTAATTACATGACCACTAGAAAATATAATGGTTTACTGTTATCATTTATGACCATTATGTAGCTAAATAATTGCATGTTCTACCTTGTATCAGCTCTGACATTTAGTTTTTAATGTCCTAAAGCAGACCACAATCCTGTACTGCAGGATGATGACCCTCAATGTCTCGATGATGTTCAGCAGCAGTAGAACAGATTCCATCTTCAGTTTCATCTCAGTTGTACTGTTGCATCTCAGTAAATTAGAAAATCATGATTTGTCTTTTAATTTTAAAAACTATAATCATTATCATCAACTAGTGCATACCCGTGCATGCCCGTAGAAACCAAGTATAAGCAAATATTTCTGCATGGCCGTAGAAAGCAGGTGTAAGCCAGCATTTCTGCATGTCTGTAGAAAGTTACTGTTACCATGGCAACAGTAACCATGGTGATGTCTGCCTTTGATCTTTGATGTCATCATTCATTCAGTGATGCCTACCTTTGATCTTTGAAGATGTGTGTGTCTGGCAACAGTAACCATGGTGAAAGCTGCGTTTGATGTTTGCAGTAGAAAGCAGGTGTAAGCAAGGGTGTAAGCAAGCACGTCTGCAGTCGTTCAGTGATGCCTGCCTTTGCTCTTTGATGGTGCCATAGTGAGTGCTATGGCCTTTGATGATGTCATAGAGAGTCCTATGATTGTCAGTGATGACTGCCTTTGATCTTTGGTGATATCATAGTAGTAGTAGTAGATTAGTTTATTTGACAGGGACAGTGCAATAAACATAGACAATTAATCAAAGACAATCAATCTGATGTGTTGCACATAGAGTGTATAGCTATTAGCTAATTTGCAACTCTTGTCCCTGGATGGGCTTTAGAAAAAAGAATCAAGATAAAAAATATACACAATAACCACATACATCAATGCAGAAAAATTATAAATACACAATTATAAATATTATAAATATTATAAATACACAAATATAACAGCCTGACTCACATTTAACATAAATATTATAAATACACATATATTATAAAATATTATAAATACACAAATATAACAGCCTGACTCACATTTAACACATATAACATAACTCACATTTGCCTATTTCAGGCCTTCCTCCCTCCGTCACTCACTATAAACAAACACATTTATTCCTTCCCTTCATTCACTCTCACTTTGCAGACAAATAATTCATACATGAGTACATTCTTGTTTATTTTTCAGCCAGTTTTTAACATTTTTAGTGAATGTTTTAAAGTCCGTTATTATTTTAATTTCATTTGGCATTGTGTTCCAGATGTGACTGCCCTTTATAGAGAAAGCTGTTTGTCCAAATGTGGTTCTGCGGTGGAATATTTTACAGTTATTGTTAACAGAACTCCTGGTGGCTCTGCTGCTGTCCTGTCTTTGGACGAAACCAGCAAGTGGCTCGGGTGCTGATTTATGGAAACATTTGAACGTTAATTTCAGAAGACAGAGGTCAATGAAGCTCTCAAAACTCAATAGGTTGTAGTTTTTTAAAACATTACAGTGATGCCACCTAATGGGCTTTTTGTCCAAGATTTTTAGGGTTTGATTATATAATGAACCTATATGTCTTATTGTGGAAGGGGCTGCTTGAGCCCAGACTGTCAAACAGTATGATATATGAGAAAAAACCTTAGAATGCATATACAGTGCAGCTGCTTCGTAAGGTATGTAATATCTAATTAATTTAAAGCAGTTCAGATTTTTTTTTACTGTTTTTGAAATTTTCTTTATATGAAGATTAAATTTGAGTTGAGGATCTAGTACAATGCCAAGGTATTTGAATTCTGTAGCTAAACTGATGTCATGATCATGTATATTAACTTTAAAATGTTGCAGGTTACATTTTTTGATTGAAAAGCACATTGAGACTGTTTTCTGAAGGTTCAGCAATAGATGGTTCTTGAGGAGCCACTCTTGGACATCAACCATACTTGTAGACAGTACATCTGCAGCCTGTGCTGGAGTCTTGGCAGCTGTGTAAATAACTGCATCATCTGCATAAAGTTGGCATGTTGCAGCTGAGCAGTGTAACGGCAAGTCATTAATAAAAATGCTGAAAAGTAAAGGACCAAGAATGGACCCTTGTGGGATACCCATGCGGTTGTTTAAAAATGAGGATTTATCCTGGTGAACTTTTACACACTGTTCTCTATTCTGGAGATAAGATGCAAACCATTCTAATGTATTTGGGGAGAAGTTAAAAGATACCATTTTGGATAAAAGCAAACTGTGGTTTACAGTATCGAAAGCCTTTTTGAGATCTAGAAAAACAGCTCCTACCACATTACCCCTGTCCAAGGACTGTTTGACGTTTTCAATAAGGCAACAATTTGCTGTTTCTGTTGAGTATCCTGGTCTAAAACCAAATTGATGTGGATGAAGAAGTTGACTGTCTTGTAAGTAGTCTATCAGCTGTGTAGCTACAACTTTTTCAAGAACCTTAGATAGGACTGGTAAGATAGTGATAGTGAGTCCTATGATCTTCTATGACGGCATAGCGAGTCCTATGATCGTGAGTGATGCCTGCGTTTGATCTCTGATGATGTCATAGCAAGTCCTGTGATCGTGAGTGATGCCTGCCGTTGATCACCTAGTGACTAGGACTGTCCTAGTCAAAGACACATGTCTATATGTCTATATGACGTCATATAGACATCATATCTATATGACAGCATCGCAAGTCCTACGATGCCTGAGTTCTTAGGATCATCATAGGACATCATGCAGACATCATAGGCCTTCCTAAGAATGCCTGAGATCATAGGAACATCATAGGTCATAGCAAGTCCTGTGATCGTGATGCCTGCTGTTGATCACATAGTCAAAGACACCTGTCTCTATGTCTATATGACATCATGTAGAGTCTACATGATGTCATATAGACATCATGTAGACTCATGACTCATGACTATGTGATGTGATCATAAAGATATGTCTACATTGTAGACATATCTATATGATGGCATCACGAGTGCTATGATACCTGAGATCATAGGATCATCATAGGACATCATGCCGACATCATAGGCATATGACATCATAGTTTTTTGAAAAAGTACTTCATTGAAATGCAGTTTTTCTAACTATTAACAGTAAACATATATTTTTATTTAGATTGTTTCAGTTTGCAAACTGCTAAAAAATTCACCATCAATAAAACAATTCATCAAATATCTTTTATTGTGGTTATTTCAGTCAAATATCAGTTTTATAAATCTTGAGTCCAGCCCGTTCTCTCCACAGCTGACCCTCGGTTCCTGCAGGATCATCACCGTGGACCTCAGAAATAAACCAGTAAAAAGGAAAAAAATTTGAGAAATCTGATCATCACTTCAGATGTGATGGACATGTTTAAGATCAGCATAATAAAATTATTTCTAATGCCCTGTTCCTCCTCAGCTTCATAAACTGCTCCATTTTTCTCTAAAAATAATCTTAGGTGTTTTTTGTTTTTTTTAAATGGCACCACATAATATTTTGTCTTAGTCTTGTTTTAAATTGTAATCGCTCTTGTCTTGTTTTCTCTTTTTTCTCCTTTGAATTCTTGGATGGAATATGGGTGGGCAATATAAGCTGCGGCTTCAGCCATCACCCATTTCGGATAACTCACATGGAATTGTATAGTAGAAGGAGTCTTTGTCTAATTTGACCTTGTTGTTATATTATACAGTTTCTTTTAACCTGTAATGTACTATCCGAAATAAATAAATTCATTCATTCATTCATTCATTCATAAGCAAATAACATCAACTTCCCGATGTCTCTATGGGACTTTGGAAGTTATCTTAAAGCAAGTTATTTCAACCATGTCATACTGTATTTTTATATTACTACATTAGCTAATAAACTGACATTAATGGGAAAAAAGGTTTGATTTCAGAAAAAATAACAGTTCAACTTGTTTAATTAATACATTATTAATTAGCATACAGCACATCAGAAAAAATAATGTCACGTAACATGAGCTTAAATAATCAGATGTTGCTGTTTTCTGGATTATTGTTTTTGTTCACATTCAAACCGCTGCAGAATTCAAGCAAGAGACTTACTTTGAACTGTTTCTGGCTTCATTCAGCTTCTGCCTGAGCCGAGAAAAAAAAATGCCAGGCTGAGCCACGCACTGAATGCTGGGATATGTCAGGGCCACAAGAATACTCTTCATGTGTCCTTGGTTTTCGGGGTTTTGAAGGCTGCGTTTGTCGGCCGCATGTGAAGGAGCCCATAGAACGGGACAGCCTTGGACGTAGCACAGTGACGTATCTGGCCTAGGACTTGGAGGACGCAGAACCTGAATTGAGACTCAGCCAAAGAGAGGCAACACAGGAGACAAGGTCAATACCAAAAAACTAGTGGTGCTGGACGATTAAAAATTTTAATCGCGATTAATCTTTTGGAATACTGAGTTAATTGTGATTAATAATGCATTAATCTTGTGTTTTTCCATACAGATACAGTGTATCTTAAATCAGTAATTTTTCAAGTTTGTCATACTGTTATGAACGTGGGAGTGGACAAATATGCCTGCTGTCTTCACCTGCAGATTTATTAAAGCTCTCAACATATCCAAAATGACAAAACCTATCCAGAATATTCTCCAGAAAATTCTCAAAAGTATTATTGCATGTGCAAACAACATAATGTCAAGGCACAATAACACCACTGAACAACATCCAGGAGATACAAAAGGAACTTGCTCTTTCTCCCATAGCAAATCAATCAATCAATCAATCAATCAACTTTATAAAGCACTTTTAAAAGCAACATTCACTACACAAAGTGCTATACAACAGGGACACACATAAAAACATAAAGGCAAGGAGCAGGACACTAGCACAAAAACAATATTAAACCAACAAGACAATATAAAACAGCATGAGTAGAAACCACAGTCAATAAAATCAATAAAATAAAAGGTAAGAGAAGCAAACATCCACCACTATTAAGGAGATCAACACAAAACCGCAGGTGTCACAACAGACAATTTCCCTTTTAGCAGAAAAATTCCAAACATAAACAAGTATCTTGCTTGTGATGACACCCCACCATGCTACAAAAATGGCATGGGAGTGAATGGACATTACAAACACAGCTAGAGAATTTTTTAGACTGGTATTCACCAACAGTTGGACCTATGAGGATGAAAACAGGTGAATTTCTGTCCTTGTCAGCAGCTGAAGGTCAGATATAACCTAGCATGTAGCTAGTACTGTAGCTACTAGCTTGCTAGCTTCCCCAGAAGAAGAACAACACAACATCCAGGCGAAGTTTTGGAGGAGGCTGTAACAATTATTCAGGTGAGAGCTCTGACAGATAACGTTGTAAACTTAAACATGACAGCACTTTAGGGATACCCATGGCTGTAATCCAGCTTGTTTGACTTAGTAATGTCTGCATGGCGCGCACAGTGTCTGTGGCCAGAACAGCTTTGGTATGGAGAGCCGCTAGGCCAAAAAGTACTGTTTGCGCTTTCTGCCGTTAACTGCCATTAACCACGATCACAAAATTTGTCGCCATTAACGGGGGCAAAGCGTTAATGGGCGATTAACGCGGTAACGCCAACACCACTACAAAAAACAAAAACAAAACAATAAAAATAAATGATGGATTGTTTTATGACCAAAAAGCTTAACAAATGTGATGTTGTTGTATAATTGTTTTCTTTTTATCATGGTTTCAGCTGTCTCACACAAACTTTGCACCTGTTTTGCAAAAAGACACCTTTCTCTATGTATACATACTGTATAATGGCATAAGATTTTAAGCACGAATGCAACTTTTCTGAGTGAATCTTGTTTGCTTAAAAATAATCACATGGTCCACACAGCCTTTTGGTTTAGGTCTACAAAAGAAATATTTATTTATTTACTTTGCATACTTTATTCAAGGCATCCACATGGATGGATGAGACAGCCACGGTGCGGCGCCGATCCCTTCACACACAGGGCCACTTTAGAGTCTCCATTTAACCCAACTTGCATGTTTTTGGCCTGTGGAAGGAAACCGGAGTACCTGGGGTAAACCTGGGGAGAACATGCAAACTCCACACAGAAGGGTCACTGATGGTCAGGGGGTGGGATCGAACCCACAGCCTTCTTACTGTGCTGCCACAGTGCTAACCACTGCGCCACCGAGCTGTCCCAAATATGCAGGATTTATTGGATGGAAACACATTTGTGACATTCAGAGCTGAAGAAGCAGACAATCTTTGCCACTGTGAGGGAGTAAAATAAATAAATAAATAAAAAGGGGGTGAAGCCAGCTGATTATTGTGTGCATGCATGTGTTTGCGTATATGCCAGTTTGTGTTTTAAAGGGTGCCAAGCTGACCAGAAAGCACTGGCAATTTCTTTGAGATGCAGAGCTTCACCGCTCTCCCCAGGGGGAGGCCAAATAAACTTCAGATGTGCGGCAGGATCCCTCTTCCTTTTCCAAACACTCCAAAGACAACGGAAACACATGTGAGTAAATGAAGACGAGAGGACAGGGAAGGGACAAGGGAGTCAGAGAAGAAAAGGGGAGATTTCTGCTGTTTCACTCTTTTAAACTCATCGTCTGTAAGCTGTCATCGTCGTCAGCTCTGGGGAGGTTTGCAGATGTTTATCGTGTACAGCAGGGAAGAAAAAAAAAAGGATAAAGTGTTCCATGAAACACACAAGGTCAAAAGTTGAGACCCATAAAATGCATGAAAAACTCTGTGAAGTTATGGACATAAACCTCTACGTTATAGGCCACAAGTTCTAACCTCAAAATATAATCACAATCATTTTATTCCGAGAACGCAACAAAGAATCTGTTTATGAAAATTTATGAACAGTAAATTTTGCTGTAGCCAAAAACCTCCAATAAACTCTTGTGAGTGACCATATAGCAACTATTTTTAGGGACTTATTTGCTTTCTTATTGGCTTATCTATTTTAAGGCAGCTAAAGGAAAATATAATTGAATCAAGTCTAAACTGCCTTCAACAAAATCTCGTGAGCATTTGAGAGTCATTTTCTTTCACTCCTGTCACGCCCAGCTTTTACACACAATGTGCCCTCTTTAAGGACTTCGTAAAACTGCCACACACGGACACAAATAAGCAAAAGTCTGCCACTCCACCCTTTCCCGACAGTCCTGTGGCAGTATTTGCATGTCAGCACACCTTGGCAGGTAAACAAACATGCGTGCCACTGGGGTGTTTACCTGTTTACAAGCCTCCTGTCACCCTCACAGTTTCCCATGAGACCAATCTGACTCCATTTCATCATAACTGTATGCTTTTCACCCACCCTTCCTACCTAATTTGTTTCTATGTTGTCGTATTAGTGGTATAAAAGGACAGGAGGGAAACATTAATTCAGAAAAAAAATGAAAGAGATAGCATATGCGAAACTAAAGATACAGAGAACATGAAATACACTGAGGGCCAAATCTAAAAATGTATATTCACATCATCAAACGTGCAAAGAACTACATATAGACATGAAGTGTTGCAGACAAAAGCTTCTTCCAAGAAGGAGGAAATCATTCCAAGACAGAAAAATAGTTGGGTGGAAGAGACATATGGATTATCATCTGTTCACAATATTACCACATTATCAAAATGCAAAATGGGGCTGTCTGTCATCTGCTGGGTTTTTCTAACTACCTTTTTTGTGTTTTTCATTAGCTTATTATTTTTGTGTGCAAAATTTTCTGTTCACAATAGACCCCCCCCCCCAATACAGTCATGTGAAAAATTAGGACTCCCAATTAAATATTGAGTTCTTTATAAAGAAATGTTCACATATCTATGTCTAACCTTGTTTTTGTTTTTATTTGCATGTTTTAACATTTATTTTAGCCATTTTAAGAGGGAATGAATGTGGGGGTGCCCTAAAAAGGTGGGGGGTATCTTAATTTATTCATCAGTATTTGTTTAGAATTACATTTTACAGAAAATTTGAAAAAAAAAGTATTTAAAATCTTTCAGATACAAATCACAAAATGCAATCAGTTCTTTTACAGAAGACCTGCTGAAGCAAGACTGAACAAAAGTTTATGTATCAGATGTAAATGAAGTCTATGACACATTCATGAACATTGTAACCACTCTTTATGAAAAGAATTGTCCATTAGTAAAGAAAAGGCTTAAACAGAAATTTGTTGACAAGCCATGGTTAACCAAAGGATTACAAAAAGTGTGTAAAAAGAAAAATTCATTATATAAAGCTTTTCTGAAGAAAAGGACAAAAGAAGCAGAACAGTGGTATAAAACGTTGATATATATACTGCTCAAAAAAATAAAGGGAACACTTTGAAAACACATCAGATTTTAATGGGAAAAAATAAGTTGGATATCGAAATTGTGGCAGGCTAGTCCAGCTTACTCAGATTAAAGGAACACTTTTTAATCTGAGTAAGCTGGACTAGCCTGCCACAATTTCAATATCCAGCTTATTTTCTCCCATTAAAATCTGATGTGTTTTCAAAGTGTTCCCTTTATTTTTTTGAGCAGTAAATAATGAGATGTAGTAAAAGAGACTATTACAGTAAAGAACTGGAATAAAACAGAGATGATATTAAAAATACATGGACAATACTTAACAATATTCTTGGAAATAAAAACAGAAATACAAGCTACCCAACCAATCTTTCAAAAAAACAAAACAAAACAAACAAACAAACAAACAAAAAAAACGACTCAAAGTGTGAATGCAGTCTCACCTGCAGATGAATTTAATATTTATTTTTTTTTAACATTGGTCCTAATTTGGCTCAAGAAATACCCATTACAGCATCTGCAGGTGATACAATAAGCAAAAACATTGCTATAAAAGACTCCATCTTCATAAAGAACACAGATGAGAGAGAGGTCATTGAAATTGTTAAATCGTTTAAAAGTAAAACATCTACGGACTGTGATGGTATTGACATGCTCTTAGTCAAAACTATCATTGAATGCTTAGTGAAGCCACTGACGTACAGTATATCTGTACCCTGTCTCTCCAAACAGGTATATTTCCCAGTGCAATGAAAATAGCCAAAGTAATTCCGATATACAAGACGAGTGACAGTGGGGAATTTTCAAACTATAGGCCTATTTCACTATTGCCGCAATTTTCTAAGATACTTGAAAAAATATTCTGTAAGAGAACTGACAACTTCATAATGAAGAATAATTTATTGTGTGAGCAGCAATATGGGTTCAGACACAAGAGGACAACTTCATTTGCTCTAATGGAATTTATAGAAAAAATATCAACTGCCGTTGAAAATAAAGAGTATTCAGTTGGGGTATTCCTGGATTTTAAAAAATCATTTGATACAGTGGATCATAATTTATTATTAAAAAAACTACAAAATTATGGTATTGGGGGGTAGTACTGTCCTGGTTATGTAGTTACTTAAAGAACAGATATCAGTATGTACTGTATGTGTTGGTAGCAAAAACTCACAGTTACTAAAGGTTACTTGTGGAGTCCCACAGGGTTCAGTTTTGGGGCCATTGTTATTCAATATGTATATAAATGATATATGTAAAGTTTCGGAAAAAATGGATTTAATATTGTTTGCAGATGACACTAATTTATTATGCAGTGGAAGCAATTTGGAACAACTTTTGGATACACTCGGAAAGGAAATAGGAAAACTTAAACTGTGGTTTGATTCAAACAAATTAACGCTCAATTTAAGTAAGACAAAATTTATAATTTTTAACAACCATCACAGCAACTTAGTATCTAAACTCAGTGTAAATGGTGTAGATTGAAAGGGTATCTGAAATTAAATTCCTTGGAGTAATAATTGATAATAAACTGTGTTGGAAGTCACATATTAATTATATTAAAGGTAAAATATCTGAATCAATTGCAATACTACACAGAGTGAAATATTTGCTGAATCAACCCACACTATATACTTTGTATCATTCATTAATACTCCCATACATGACATATTGTACTGAAGTATGGGGAAATACATATAAAACAAACATATATCCAGTCTTTATGCTTCAGAAGAGAGCTATTAGAATTGCTAATTAATAATTGTTAATGCTATTAATGCTAATTGCTAATTGCTAATGCTATTATTAATGCTAATTAATAGAGCTATTAGAAGGTGCTTACAGGGAACCAACAAACCCACTTTTTCTTAAATTAAAAGCTCTCAAGTTGAAAGATCTGGTTGATTTTAAAACTGCAGTAATAATGTTTAAAGTGAAGAATCTATCACTGCCCACAAATATCCAAAAGTTGTTCCAAATAAGGGAGAAACAATATCATTTCAGAGGAACATGTATATTTCAAAAACCTTCAGTGAGAACTACCACCAAGCAACACTGTATTTCAGTGCAGGGAGTCAGACTGTGGAATGCTTTTGGACCTGAATTAAAATCATGTACAACGCATGGACAATTTAAATAAAAACTAAAGGAAGAAATACTCCAAACATATATACAAGATGACATGTAAAATCACATAAGGATTGTCATATCCAGTCTGTGTTGTGCTGTTGCTTAGTTTTTTGTCACGTTTTTTCTTAGCTTTGTTCTGAATTGTAATCACTCTTGTTTTGTTTTTCTTTTGAATTCTTAGATGGAACATGGGTGGGCAATATAAGCTGCGGCTTCAGCCATCACCCATTTCGGATAACTTATGTTGAACTGTATAATCAGAGGAGTTATTGTTTAATTTGACCTTGGAAGATTTTTTCCCCCTTTGTTATATTATTCTGTTCCTTTCTTTTAATCTTTACTTTTAACCTATCCGAAATAAAGATTCATTCATAATTCATTTTTAATTGTTTAGTTGTATTACATGAATCTCCCAGTATTTTTAACATTGATATTAAATATCCATATATCCAAATACGTTAAAAACACACACACACACAGGCTTACACAGGGTGTCCTAATTTTTTCACATAACTGTAGTTGACTAAAAGGCTGTCCACACCAAGTATGATAAAGGTAACGATAACTATAAAAATATAGTTTTAATAAAAATTGTTCTAACTCCAGTGGATGGCAGAGTCCATGCTACAGTGATAACCATAAGTGCGTATACTTTGTCCAGCTAATCTTTACTGTTTTCAGTAAGGTCAAGCTCCAGAACCTAGTCAAAGTTTTTATTACATTACCTCTGCCGTGGAGGTAATGTTTTCACGTTGGTTTGATTGTTAGCAGGACTATGCAAAATCTACTAGATGGATTCTGATGAAATTCTCACTAGAGGAGACCCTTGGACTACGGGTGAACCCATTAGATTTTGGAGGTGACCTGGGAAGGATTCAGGATCACTTTTTCCACTTTCTTTAACATTGCAAGATAGGGCCTTGCTGGAAGTATGCACTTGCTAAGTGCGCTCTAGTTAATTCAGAGAATGCACTCAGAAACTCTGTGGAAGGTCTTAGTGCAGTCCTGAATCTAATAATTCTGGGAATTATTAAAAGGTTTAGTGACTAGTGATATCTTTAGATATTCATGTGCCCAAAGGCTCTGCCAGCCTCTTAGTACTGACACGACTTTGGGCAGTTTGATGATCTTACAGTATGTATTCAAATCCTTTGGCAAAAGCTGAATATTAAATACACATGTCCGCTTGGGAAAGTCGTCTAACCAACAGACTTACTAAGACCCATCCATCCATCCATCCTCTACCGCTTAATCCTTTTTGGGTCGCAGGAGGGCTGGAGCCTATCCCAGCATCTTTGGGCGAGAGGTAGACTACACCCTGGACAGATCGCCAGTCCATCGCAGGGCCTTACTGAGACCCACCCATCCATCCATCCATCCAGCCATCCATCTTCTACCGCTTTTCAGGAGGTCCGGGTCGCGGAGGCAGCAGTTCAAGCAGAGAAGCCCAGACTTCCCTCTCCCCAGCCCTGCTCCAGCTCTTCAGAGAGGATACCAAGGCGTTCCCAGACCAGCTGGGAGACATAGTCTCTCCACCGAGTCCTGGGTCTGCCCCGGGGTCTCCTCCCAGTGAGACATGCCTGAAACACCTCAAGTGGGAGGCGTCCACTTGAGGACACCTCCCACTCGTCCTTACTAAGACCCAGTATAACCAAAAAGTACAGTATCATCACTTTTTTTCACCACATTTCACTGTTTCAAAAGCACTCAAATTCTCATTACCTTTATCTTTCACTCCAATTTCTCCTCACTTTTCCCTTTGCATTTGCAATTCACTTCTGAAATGGTGAGTCACATTTTTACTTATTTAGAGGTGCTTAAGATTACAGGAAGAGTTAAGTTTAACACTAAAACCACTTGGTTATAGTTAGGGTTAAGGGAGGGTGAGGGTCTACTTTGAACAGATTACATCTCTCACCCTCTTCCACCTTACTTCATATAATTATTTCCACTGTGACTAGATGTCATTTTCCCCCAAACACATAACTTAGCTATTGGCTACAATCTGGCAAGTTTACATTGACTAATATCAATGTTCATCAACTTACACTGTCCTTAAAAAAACAACAGCAAAAAAAAAACAAAAAAAAACAGCAACAGCAGCAATTTTGTGCTTGTAAAAACAATTTATGTGGTTGTTCATAGAGTCAAACTAGGTTCAGCTGTAATTATTGTAAAATATCACTCTTGTAAAGATTACATCCAAAAACATCTCTCACTAACCTAAGATAAAGAAACTAAACAAGTTCCCTGCCATTTCCAAAACCAACTTACAAAACCACAGTAATATCTCAACCCCACTGCTGCTATCTTTATTTTCATTTTAGACTTTTTTCTGTTTAAGCAATCATTATTTAACAAGTCTGCAAGATGCAAGCAGCAACAGTGAGGGCTGTGGCTAGTTATGAGCCTACCATGGGTTGGGGGTTACTTGTGCCATACCCAGACTGCTGGGCTCACAGTAGGGAAGTATCCATTTACCCCGGGTCTCCCTCACTTACTGCAACTCTGGAAAGAAGGCCTGCACAGCCATAGGGAGAACTTGATGTGTGGGGGTGGCGTGGAGTGTGTGTTTCCATTACAAATTTGCACCCCTGAAACACTAGAAGACTCATTTTGGGGATCCAATTTTATTAAATCAACTGTGCGACAACACTGGGCTGTTTCCACAACATGAGCAGGTATGGTGGGCGTGAGGTGTGCAGACAAAGTGCTCTTTGAGCGCTGCGGTCAGGCGCTTTGCCAGGCACCTTTCCACACCTAGCACTTGGGGAGCCTTCCTGAGCTGAGCCTGTTGTTGCCTTTGCCATTATTGCACTCAGCACATGGCCAAGAGGTTCTAATGGCTATAACATGGTTGCTACTAAGGACTCATTTTGACGTGTGTGTGTGTGTGTGTGTGTGTGTGTGTGTGTGTGTGTGTGTGTGTGTGTGTGTGTGTGTGTGTGTAGGTAGGCTGAGTGTTTTGCTTCTGTTGGAGATGATAAGTGGAGATCATTAATGCTGCTGCTTCATGAATGTTCTGACAAGCATTTTACCTCATTATAGTGTGACCTTAGTTAATTCAGTGCTTATCAACAAAGTCCTTATAATCATAGAATCTCAGACAGCAAATGCTAACAGGTCTAAATAAATAAACAAGGGAGAGACCTTTCCATTTTGGGGAAACTGGGACTTTGATCTATGCCTTATTGGAGCTGGCGCCGGAATTGCTGGGCTTTCCAGAAGTCTCCTCCCAAAAAACTCCACTATGCTGTGATTCAGCTACAACTACTACTACTACTACACAACAAGAAACTACTAGCACCATGTAAATCAATAGCCCATGAGCCAAACACTATATCGGTACCAAAAAGGTGCCCGGGTTTGTTTGGTGTCACTGGAAAGCTTGTGGCCTAAGTAGCATGAAAATGAGTGATAGCAAGTAAAACTGAGTAGCTTAAGAATTGCATTGCATTATATATTTATAAGAATGGTGTCAAAAAAGTTATTTTGGTTCATATGTGCATTTGCTTCTATAGAGGTCAATAGTGGTGCTATATACTGTACAAGTACATAAATAAAGTATGGAAATGTGTGGAAATGCAAGGCAAACATGACTAAAATAATATGCACTATTGTACTGTCCATTGAATGTTTAGGTTTCATGTGAGTCTTTGTTTCTTATTTGTTATTGAGTTATTCGTCTGTGTGTATTATGAAAGTCTTTTTTTATTATTTATTTAAAATGTTATTTGTAAGAGGCAACCTCTCTTTCCTTCTCTAAAGTTTATTTATTTATTTAGATAGATAGATAGATAGATAGATAGATAGATAGATAGATAGATGTACTTTATCGATCCAAAACTGGGAAATTAGTTTTTTTTATTTGCAGAATTTTAACATTTACATCAATAAAAAACAAACATACAAACAAGACTGCACTTGTAAAGGACTTGAAAATAAAATAAATATTTCCTCCACAAAAACATATCTGATTTGCTTAGAAGGGGTTGCTCACCTACAGTATCTTATCAATATACTGTAGGTGGAAAACTATCAATTTTTTTTTTGCTATCAACTGATTTGGAGACCCTGAGATATCCATCTTTCCAAAAAACTTGATCACACTCGGACACCATGTTTGGTACTGGTGACCCAAAATTTAGCTTTTGGCTGAAGGACTACAAGGAGCAGTGCAGGTGTACGAATTTAAAAGGGCTGGATTACAGTGGTACTTGAAGATATGACAAGCATAAACTGATCGGAGGTGACAATTTAGAGAAGCCTTCACACATCGTTTCATGTTGTCTTCATGTAACAGGAGAACTGTGAGCAAATCACTCTTATTTCTGCTTAGACTCTAATCCCTCCTTCGCTTTCTGTCGGTTTGCCAGATGAACAATGGGCAGGGCGGCTGCCATTTTGGCAGGTGGAATCATTTGCTTTACACATTCTTAAAAGGCTGATTTTTTTTTTTTTACCCCTTGGTCCCAGTCTCATAAATTCATGCATACTCATTCAGGGATTCATCAAGGGAAAGCCAGAGATGAATGGGCTTTTGAGATGTATAAAAGGGATTTGGTTGGAGATCAACACCAGATCAGGAGGTGTGACTACGATAATCTGTATTAATCTGACCGTAAAAAAAAGATAAATTCACATGAGGATGAGCTGCCTGTGCTGAGCCCACCTACCCTCCCACACATTCAGTGTCACGCGCGCACACACACACACACACACACAAACATGGAATTACCTTTACCGATGCAACAGTGATGAAATGTGACCGAGGGGAAGTTAACAAATTATCTAGCAAGAAGCTTCACGGGCTCATGTGGTGGTGTCAGCTGGTGTCACATCACATGTGAACAACCAAAAAGAGCAGTTGCCATGGCGATGTGTCTTGGAAGAAACACAGTAACACATACTGTACATCCACACACACATATCCCCCCCCCCCCCCCAAAAAAAAGTCCAGCACAGACACCCAAGTAAACACAATTGGCTGCAAGTGTAGCCCAAATGGTGGTACTTCCCTGGGTGAGACAGCCTCCTCTGGCCTGTGGGGCTGTAACAATAGGATCCATTCTGCACATTTTCCTCTGCAGTTCTCAGTCCTTCCTCGTCTCCCTCCTCACTCATGACTGATGACCTCAGGGCAGGGGTCAGTTAGGGTTTAGGCATGATGTTTAAGATTGCAAACCTTGCACTGTCATTACAGCCTAAACTAGGCCGGAGCATTTAAATGCTATCCTCAAAAGTCTTTAAACTAGGGTTTTTTCTCTGGAATATGATGTGTGAGCCACTGTTAACTTAAACTGAACTACCTTTGTTGTTTTCTGGAAAAGTTACAAAGCAAAGTCAGGGTTAAGACAGATGAGGGACAGTTCACTGAGCTACATTTGGTAAATGAGCGAACATGCCAAAAAAAAAAGAAAAAAAAGGTTTGAACATGTGTCACCCTGCCTGAAAAAGGAGCCATGCTAGGCCGTTAGAGGTGCAGTTGTGACCAGTTGTCACATGTTATGTTCAATTAAAAAAAAGGCATTTCCAATAAAACCCACTGTATCACATTCCCTTTAGGAATTCTTTAAATAGGCTACTAGACTGTATGGCTGTCTGAGGTCAGCGCATGTATCACTCAGCTGGAGAACTGAGGGCGGGTGGCTCCAGGCCAAACCCAGTTGAGGGGAACGTGTGCGTGGTGTGGGGGACGGAGCACACAGATGTGGAGGCACTGACGGATGTATCTGTGACAGATGCTCGCTTTGCTCAAGCATGTGCAGCTGTGTGCATATGTGCACATGTGTCTTTGCATTTTTGCGTAGTGTTCCCGGTCAACTGTACAGTCCTGTC
Source organism: Pholidichthys leucotaenia (assembly GCA_020510985.1). Taxonomy (NCBI): domain Eukaryota; kingdom Metazoa; phylum Chordata; class Actinopteri; order Cichliformes; family Pholidichthyidae; genus Pholidichthys; species Pholidichthys leucotaenia. The sequence goes on along the minus strand of CM035838.1, from coordinate 280,385,658 downwards.
TCTTTGCATCATTTAACAACAAGCTTTACACAATTTTTGACTCCTCATTATGGTTTAAGAAAGCATATAAATAAATGACTAAACTAAATGAAGGGACTCACAGGTATCACTTCTTTGATAGCTCACTGGCTTTTGTTGAAGATCAGTTTTATATACCACAGACGGACAACAGCATGAATCAGTGCGAACAGCTCCTGAAGCCTGCTGAGTGTGTGTGCATGTGGGGTTGCTGTAATCACAGTTTGTGTGGGTTTCTGCACACACATGCTGTATGTACTGTATATCAGAGGAGTACTTGCAAAAAAAATGACGTAACCCCTGCTGGTATAAGCCGACATGGTGTTAGCGCCTAATAAAAACTACCTGCTGCAGCTGTCTGATTGCAAACATACAAATGAGTGTTAAATAGCAGCACCCTTCTACTCTTTTCTGCCCTCCTTGTTCCCCTTCACTCTCTCCCCACTCCAGTTAACTCAGCTAATGGGTTTCAAGACCCATGTGTGTATGTTGCTCATGATGATTACAATTTGCAAGGAAGTGGCTAATAGAGCACTATGCCACATTCAAAATCCTCCCCCACTGGCTTGGCACACAAAATTTTTATGGGCACTGGTGATGGAGTGTCACTGAGAAATAGCTCTGCAGCTTTAATGATCCCTAATAGCATATGTATGTATGTATGTGTTTTACCATTGTGTGGCTTACAGAAAACTGAGATGTGTATATAATAATTCACAAGGTGCAGTAAAATACATAGATATTGAAGGGAGGAGCTTCATTTGTAGTGCTAGGGACCCAGACAGGATACAGAACTGTTTTTATAGGGCAGGGGAACCTAAAAGTAATTATTTAAGACACAGGTTGAAGCCTGTAATTAACAATTACTTGGATTATACCAGTGCTGTGCCTCATAAACACTGTGGTTTTAAAAATACATTTGAGTTTCCAGCTTGTGGGCTAGCTGGATAGAAGCTCAGCTTCATTGTTGTGAAACCTTGTCACACTGTGATGAAATCAGAGGTTGTGTTAACTGAATATTGTGTGTCATTGACAGATTTTTTTTTTTTCTCAGTGACAGAAGAATCTGAAGGCTGACTGTCATTTTGACAGATCACACTGATGGTGATCTATTTTATTTCGAACTCCAACCTGTCCACTTTATAGTGCCTATTAAATAGTGATAATCTAGTATTGTCTCCCCTTTGAGCTTAGTGTTTTAAGTCTTTATGACAATTCACTTTTCTCTGTGTGTAGCTACACACTGTCTTCACTCCACTACAACTGCAAAAAATGTCAAAGCAGCTGATCGTGAAACCTCAGATTCTCTAAACAGCCAAAGAGTTGAGATGTTGTCGATCAGAAATGAGAGACTGATGCAGTCGAGAATGAAACACAAACACACATGGCTACTGGTGTATCATGTGAACAAAAACAAAAGCGATCCAGTGTCTTATTATTTGAAGATTAGAGTTTTTAGAGAGGAATTCCTCCCTAGCAACTTGGCTAGGAGTAGAGGTATATCCTAATGGTGTCATGACCTGCACCATTGACTAATTTCCCATGGAGGAGGCCACCACACCTTACCCCTTCAGGAAGTGGTGTAGGTGTTCAATCCCGGACGAGCCCCCATTTTCTGTTATGGCCCCAGTGGCTGGGCCAAGGCCAGAATAGCCTATTTTTGTTTCAGCCCAGTTTCTGGGCCAAAGCCAGAACTGCCTAATTCAGCCTGGGATTATTTAGGTCTATCTCGGCCCCTGTGCCAAGGTGTACAAACCCAGTCACTTTCACCTTTTCTTAGGCAAAGTAGACATTCACCTGGTCTCTTCTGCTCACAGCAAGGCAGACCTCCACCTCATGTCCCAGGCTGGGAAGTGAACTCATAACACCATGATCCCACCACCTCCTGCTCTACCACTGAGCGAGAGAGGAATTCCTCCTTGGCTCAGTGGTAGAAATAGACTATTCTGGCCTTGGCCCAGCCACTGGGGCCGTAACAGAAAATGGGATGAAGACAGATAATTAAAAAACAATGATACACAAAGGAGGTTTTGACACTTAACCCGTTTGGTCTGGGTTTTCAGTTTGATTCAGAACAAAACTATTGGTGTGAAACCTCCCCTGAACCACGGTCCAGAGCAAAACTGGCGAAAGGAGTTGGTTTCGGTCCGAATCAAACTGAATCTTGGTTTGGTTTGTTTAGCCTGTGAGAACAATATTCAGAAGGGTTCATACCTTCAGACCAAACACAAGAAATTAGGGCAGCTGATGAGAGGAAAAATGAGTCGTGGTAGCACGTGGAGAGAGGAAATATGGCTGTTAGTGGCATAAATAGTCACTTGAAAAAAGTCATTAAAATTTAGAAACTTACCAGATATTTTCACAGAGGATGAGTTTTTGAAAAAAAAAATGGATGAACAATGTCATCTGAAAATCATCATGGTTGATAAGAAGGACAAATAACCTTTTTAATGAAGATCTGGATAATATTCTAGCCTCACAAGACTAGTTCACAACTAATACGATGGATTCTTCCCCAATTTAAACTTAAAATGTGATTACCGTTGTGTACAGAGATGCAGAAAACACCTTGAAGGGTGAGTAGCATGTTTTCTAACTTCTGATGTGTCCTAACACAAACATCGTCATGACAAGACAGCAGCGCATCACATAGAGTTGTTAAGTTTGCTTCAGAAGGAAGCAATGTAAAACCAACCCTAACTAGACCAAATGTATCCACCTTATTCCTAGGCCCCATGATGCCTTGCGTGGATTACGGTAGCAACTTCAGGTACTAGTTTAGAACGTATTGTTGTCACTGAAACGGGACACTTTTCCTTGTTAAAAAACAATGATTTTGGCATCAAAAATGTGGGAACACAGCCTTTTGCACCTCAAAAACAGTAATATAATCATACCACATCCCACGACTATAGAGGGATGAGAAGATGACCTTAAAAAGGGGCCAGTAGCTCCGTGGACAGTAGCTCCATTAGTTAGCTCCACTGCTAACATGCTAGCACTGTAAACAAATAAAAGCTCTGCGATATGTCAATGTTTCCACTTCAATAAAGTCGGCTGCATTTTGTTAAAATATGTTGGACATAATCAGATTTACCTCAGAGCAGATGTAGAGTCTAGTCCGAGCCACAAAGAACCACAACACTATGCTTGGGCATTTTAAATTTGGGGTAAAATGTCAGAGCTGTGACATTCATACAAGTGAAAACATACATGTTGCTGTGTCTGTACCATCGATTACATGAACAATCCTTTAGTTTTCAGTGCATGATTTACTCATTGCTGTAGAAGTCACAGATTTACCTGTGCTTATCTGTGAGGAGCTCACATCACGAACAGCAGCAAGTACCATCATCATCATCATAGCAGTCTGTTGTGGGCAACAATGACTGCTTCATTTAGGTCTGATCAGATTCCTCCACTCAGCTCTGTCGTTAGCCTTCCGCTGCCAGGAACTCCTGTCTATATCCAGCTTCTTCAAGTTTCTTTTTACAGTGTCTTTAAATCTGAGCCTTGGTCTACCCTGATTGCATTTACCCTTGCATAACTGTGGGTAGAGTAACTGCCGAGGGAGACGCTGGTGGTCCATCCTCTCAACATGTCCGAGCCATCTCAGGTTCATCTGTATTAGCATGTCCTCCATTGATGGTAGACCAGCTCGTTTCAACACTTCTATGTTGGTTATCTTGTCTTTCCATGAGACGTTCATTATGGCTCGAAGGTGTCTCATCATGTACACATGGAGTTTCTTTACCTGCACTCTGTAGACAGTCCAAGTTTCAGCACCGTACAAAAGAGTAGCCAGTACTGTCGCTCTGTACACTTTGCATTTCACATGGATAGACACATGTCAATTGTTCCACAGTCTCTCCCTCAAGTTTCCAAACACAGTGCTTACTCTTCCCATTCTGAGAGATAGTTTGTCCTCCAGCCTAGCATTCTTTGAAACAGTACTCCCTAGATACTTGAAAGTCTTGCTCTTGACTAGTGGCTCTGTACCAATGCTAATCTCTTCTGGTAGTGATATTGATAACTGGAACTTTGGTGGTTGATAAAGGCACTCTGTCTTCTTGATGTTGATTTTGAGGCTAAATTGGCTAGCTGATCTTGCGAATTTCTCCAGTAAAGATTGCATATCTTCTGCACTGTGTGCAACTAGAACACTGTTGTCGGCAAAGAGCATTTCTCTTTCTACCTTTATCGATGTCTTACTCTTGGCTTTAAACTGTGCCACACTGAACAAGCCTGCTTCTTTCCTTGTTTGAATGCACTGTATACTCCTTCTGAAGTGTCTTTGAAGGCCACCTCAAGCATGGCAGCCAGATATAGCGAGAAGAGTGTAGGCGCCAGGACACACCCTTGTTTCACCCCGTTGCTTACTGAAAAGTCTTTAGATACTGAACCACTCATTGCCACATTTGCTTGCATACCTGTATGGAGTGCCTCAATCAGGCTGACAAACTTCTCTGTACAGCCATATTTCTTGAGTACCTGCCAAAGTTCTTGTCGTGAAACAGTATCAAAGGCTTTACTGAAGTCTATGAAGACTACATAAAGCGGCATGTTCTGCTCGATACACTTTCTTGAACCCGTTTCGAGCAGAAAATCATGTCCATTGTGCTTCTTCCACTTCTAAAGCCGCACTGGGTTTCCGGTAGTACATTCTGCGAGATGTGTTCATTGAGTCTGTTCAGCAGTACACGTGAGAGAATCTTATCAACAGTGGCTAGCAGTGATATACCTCTGTAATTTCCACAATCTTTCCTGTCGCCTTTCTTGAACAAAGGCACAATACTTGCATCCTTCCAGTCTTGAGGTACTTTCTGTGCATCCCATATCTCTTGTATGAGCTTGTGCAGGCAGTTGGTCAGCTGAACACCACCAAATTTCCTCACTTCTGCTGGAATTCCATCCCTTCCTGGAGCTTTACCATCCTGTGTTGTCCTGATAGCTGCCATTAGTTCATCAAAATTTGGTGGTTCATCCAGACTTGATAGCAAGGGTATGCACTAGTATATATAGACTCAGGTAATCAACATAACACAGAACAGCAGTTGCCACGGCCAAGATGTGTAGAGTGATTATATAGAGTAAAGTGCAGTACGAGGAGACAAAGAAGAGTGATGTCTGAAGATAGAGTTGAGGTTCTCTACAGGATGTCTATGGCGTAATATAGACCGCAGGACTCGCTAAAAGATATATATATATATAGACACATGTAATCAACATAACACAGAACAGTATCAAGCAGGAGAAGAAGTAACAAGCAGGGGCAAACAGAGATGGCAGGGCATGGTTACAGAAAATGGGATGGGCGGGGCTGCACAGATAATCACATACAGGAGACCAGAGGGGAGACAAGACCAAGGCAATAATGATAATGATAATGACGATGATAATAATAATAATAATGCTTATAAACAAACTAGGAGGAAGGCCACTGAAGAAATAAATATGCAAGACAGAATACTAGTAATAACAATAATAGCAACCCAGGATAATCACTCTATTAAAGCAAGAAATCTCTGTGTGTTTGTGTGTCTGTCTGTCACGTTTATAGGACATCATAGGATGGCCTATGATCTCTGCCTGAACATCATAGGTCCTATGATGTTCAGGCAGAGATCCTATGACATCCTATGACATAGGATGTCCTATGAACTCTGGCATCATAGGACTCGCGATGCCGTCATAAAGATATGATGTCTATATGATGGCACATTTCTGCTCATCGTGATGATAATGTGTCTTTATGATCTAATATAAACCATCACTCACGATGCATAGACTAATGTGTCTTTATGATGTCATATGGCTCAAAATTGACAAGGTGAATAAGTCACAGGGCCAGTCTTTACAGCGCATTTGTGTTTTCTGCACAACAGATTTCTGCAGCCATGGCCAATTCTACGTGCAAGAAATCTCTGTGCGTCTCTCTGTCTGTGTGTGTTACGCTTCATAGGACATCATAGAATGGCCTATGAACTCAGGCATCATAGGACTCCAAGCCTGAACTACGCAAAAACATTCAAAAATACAAAAACTACAAGTGCTGAAATTAGCTGCCACTTGAGTGCAAAACACGTATGTGGACTATATATTAAAATGAATTTGAAAAATGTTTAAAAACGCTCTTTTAAATGCCCCTGCTACTCCACTCTTATTGACTGATTTAACACTAGGTCAGCCGAAACCGGAAGCTCCGCCCATAATCGTTCCTACATCGGCACCCCCAGGAATAAGGTGGACACAGTGTAACAAAAATATGAACCCTGGTCTGGGTGCGGACTTCCAGATGGGAAAACACCTGAAGAGAACGGTGATTCAGCCAGCCACAAATGTCATCTGTCCAACAATGATGGAGAAAGTCACGATCATGTTGGTGGTCTGCCCATTATTTTGTCAGATTTTCCTGTGGTATGAGGGGTGTTACAAGTGATACAATCTGCTCAGAACATCTGTGCTGCTATGATCTTAAACTGTAACTATCCAGCATGCTACATATTTAATACCTGATATTCTGTGGGGGGACTCCCAAGGACAGACAAGTTCGCACTCTATGAACAAAATGATAGTTAGTGAGTAAGTGAGCTGACAGAGAATGACAGTCCATCATGTTTGTTTCCTTGTACTGTAAGAGATTTTGAACAAGATGTTTCTTGCACCTTTGGGCTTGGTTCTTCAGAAAATGATTGACATAAGCATTCACTGTATTTTCTTAAATAAAATGAGGTACGTCATGGTCCTTGGTTTATTATATACGGTGGGGGAAAAAAGTATTTAGTCAGCCACCAGTTGTGCAAGTTCTCCCACTTAAAAGATGAGAGAGGTCTCCAATTTTCATCATAGGTATACCTCAACTATGAGAGACAAAATAAGGAAAAAAAATCCAGAAAATCACATTGAAGGATTTTTAATGAATTAATTAGTAAATTCCTCAGTAAAATAAGTATTTGGTCACCTACAAACAAGCAAGATTTCTGGCTCTCACAGACCTGTAACTTCTTCTTTAAGAGGCTCCTCTGTCCTCCACTCGTTACCTGTATTAATGGCACCTGTTTGAACTCATTATCAGTATAAAAGACACCTGTCCACAATCTCAAACAGTCAGACTCCAAACTCCACTATGGCCAAGACCAAAGAGCTGTCAAAGGACACCAGAAACAAAACTGTAGATCTGCACCAGGCTGGGAAGACTGAATCTGCAATAGGTAAGCAGCTTGGTGTGAAGAAATCAACTGTGGGAGCAATTATTAGAAAATGGAAGACATACAAGACAACTGATAATCTCCCTCAATCTGGGGCTCCACGCAAGATCTCACCCCGTGAGGTCAAAATGGTCACGAGAACGGTGAGTAAAAATCCCAGAACCACACGGGGGGACCTAGTGAATGACCTGGAGAGAGCTGGGACCAAAGTAACAAAGGCTACATCAGTAACACACTACGCCGCCAGGGACTCAAATCCTGCAGTGCCAGACGTGTCCCCCTGCTTAAGCCAGTACGTGTCCAGGCCCGTCCGAAGTGTGCTAGAGAGCATTTGAATGATCCAGAAGAGGATTGGGAGAATGTCATATGGTCAGATGAAACCAAAATAGAACTTTTTGGTAAAAACTCAACTTGTCGTGTTTGGAGAAGAAAGAACACCATACCTACTGTGAAGCATGGGGGTGAAAACATCATACTTTGGGGCTGTTTTTCTGCAAAGGGACCAGGACGACTGATCCGTGTAAAGAAAAGAATGAATGGGGCCATGTATCATGAGATTTTGAGTGAAAACCTCCTTCCATCAGCAAGGGCATTGAAGCTGAAACGTGGCTGGGTCTTTCAGCATGACAATGATCCCAAACACACTGCCCGGGCGACCTACCAGTCAACTACACAGTTCGAGCATGGGAGACACAGCACGATCGCGCTGAGCTAAAGGTCCGACCGATAGCTCAGCGCTACCGATACTGTATGAGGCTTTTCGGGAGGGAGGTTTTACTAACGTTCTACGCCGAACAGTGCTAGTTGGCATCCGTTACACTCTCCCCCTTAAACCTCACTCCCATCCTGGGTTCACGGCACCATTGTGACTGAGGTCATCCTGCGCAGTTCGCCCACTCGGGACACGAACCCGCGACCTACCAGTCAACTACACAGTTCGAGCATGGGAGACACAGCACGATCGCGCTGAGCTAAAGGTCCGACCGATAGCTCAGCGCTACCGATACTGTATGAGGCTTTTCGGGAGGGAGGTTTTACTAACGTTCTACGCCGAACAGTGCTAGTTGGCATCCGTTACACGGGCAACAAAAGAGTGGTTTCGTAAGAAGCATTTCAAGGTCCTGGAGTGGCCTAGCCAGTCTCCAGATCTCAACCCTATAGAAAATCTTTGGAGGGAGTTGAAAGTTGCCCAGTGTTGCCCAGCAACAGCCCCAAAACATCACTGCTCTAGAGGAGATCTGCATGGAGGAATGGGCCAAAATACCAGCAACAGTGTGTGAAAACCTTGTGAAGACTTACAGAAAACATTTGACCTCTGTCATTGCCAACAAAGGGTATATAACAAAGTATTGAGATGAACTTTTGTTATTGACCAAATACTTATTTTACCGAGGAATTTACCAATTAATTCATTAAAAATCCTTCAGTGTGATTTTCTGGATTTTTTTTCCTCATTTTGTCTCTCATAGCTGAGGTATACCTATGATGATAATTGGAGACCTCTCTCATCTTTTAAGTGGGAGAACTTGCACAATTGGTGGCTGACTAAATACTTTTTTCCCCACTGTAACACACCGTTAACTCTTATTAATATTTATGCCCCTAACTGGGATGATGAAACATTCTTTAATAAACTTTTTTTTTATCACTGCCTTATACTGAGGGACACCAATTAATAATAGGAGGAGATATGAACTGTGCTATGAATCCTAAGTTAGACCGCTCCTCAGCTCGGCCAGGGCAGGTCTTTACACTCACACCTAGATACTCTTGGCACTGTAGATGTGTGGAGGCTCCTCTACCCTTCAACCAGAAAGTATTCTTTTTTTTCACATGTACATCAATTATATTCGCGCATCGATTATTTTTTTTTATTGATAAGCACCTTTTACCAATGGTTAAAAATTGCTCATATAGTGCAATAGTAATATCAGACCACTTTCCCATGCTTATGGAATTGGTTTTTATAACTCAGCCCTGCCTGTACAAATTTGGAGGCTTAATACCCATTTACTTTCGGATGAGACCTTTAGGAATCTTATTGCCTCTGAAATAGATTTCTTTTTAGAAGTTAACAGTGGTTCAGGGGTAAGCTATGGTATACTATGGGAGAGTCTTGAAGCTTATATCAGAGGAAAAATAATTTCTTATAGCTCTTTTAAAAATAAACAGAGAAGATTACGATTACAAGAATTGACAGACTTGATTTTACAGGTGGATCAACAACACTCTAACTTTCCTTCCCCAGAGTTAAATAAATGGAGACTATGCTTACAGACTGAATTTAATATTCTTTCCACTAAGCAAAGTGAACAGATGATTTTGAAATCTAAAAGGTTGAATTATGAGAATGGTGAAAAACCATCAAAGATTCTTGCTTATCAGGTGCATCATTCAGAAAACTCACGGATAATGTCTCGTATTGAAATTGAAACTGGCAACTCGACAAGTGACTCTAATGAAATTAATAAATTTTTTGTGGAATTTTACAAAAAAAAAAAATAAATTGATTGATTGATTGATTGATTTTTATTTGAACATTGTTAAAGAAGAAAAAAGAGAGTTCAAAACACAACAAAAAAACAAACCAAAAATAAAATGTTCAAAAGGAGTGAGAAGAAGCCAACACTTATACAGTCCCACCCCTTCTCCACACCAAACAAATCACAGTATTACTCATAATCATCATTATCCCACAACCACATTCACCATAATACACCCATAGTCAAATTATACAACAAAAATGACACAACAATGACAGTCCATATCCAACAATATTACAACAACAATAAACATACAATTCTGGCATGTTCAATGCAAACACAAACAACACCATCACCTTCACAATCACCATAACACACAACAACCTTCCCTCACTGAAGACCCAATGTAACATCACTGCCCTTCATTCTCATACTGCTCAAAAATCATTTCTTTATATGTTGATTTAAATATATGGATGTTGGGACATTGCCTGTGTTTCTCCCCCAACCCATTCCACAATTTTACCCCACACACAGACACACAAAAACTCTTCTGTGTAGATCTTACTAAGTGAATTTTAAATTTTGTATTCCCCCATAAATTATATTTCCCTTCTCTCTCCCTGAATAGATTCTGTATATTGTGTGGCAAGAGGTTTTTACTAACTTTAAACATTAATTGTGCTGTGTAATAATGAACCAGATCCCATAATTTCAATAACTTCGAATGTAAAAACAATAAATTAGTATGTTCGAGGTACCCGACTTTGTGTATAACACGGACTGCCCTTTTTTGTAATAGTAACAATGAATTAAGTTTACTTTTATAACTGTTACCCCAAACTTCTATACAATAAGTCAAGTATGGAAGTACTAATGAACAATGCAAAATATGAAGTGATTTATAATCTAGGACCTGCTTAATTTTATTTATAATTGCAATATTTTTTGCAACTTTATTTTGTATGTATCTGACATGTGGTTTCCAACTAATTTTATCATCCAGTACTACACCCAAAAACTTGATCTCCTTAACTTTTTCAATAACTACATTATCTATATGAATGTGTATATCTTCTTTATTTTTACAATTACCAAATATCATTACCTTAGTTTTATCTATATTTAGTGATAGTTTATTACAATCCATCCATTTTTTTAGCTTATTTAATTCATTATTTATAGTATGGATTAGTTGATTATAATTATTTCCAGAATAAAATAAATTAGTATCATCAGCAAATAATATTATTTTTAATAATTTAGAAACTTGGAATATATCATTTATATATATGTTAAATAATTTGGGGCCCAATACTGACCCTTGGGGGACCCCACAGGCAATTCCCATACACCCAGACAGATATTCTCCCATTTTCACAAATTGTTGTCTCTCAGATAGATAACTTGTAACCCATTTCAGAGCAATTCCCCTAATACCATACATTTGCAATTTATTAAGAAGTATTGAATGATTTATTGTATCAAATGCTTTTCTAAAATCTATAAACACACCAATTGCATATTTTCCTTGATCTAATGCATTTATTATTTCCTCTGTTGCATCCATTATCGCCAACGATGTTGTACTCTTGGCTCTAAACCCATATTGGTAAATCTGAGTCTTGTCGAGATGCACAACAGTTTAATAAATTTTTTGATGGAATTTTCTGTCCCTGATGTGGGTGAGGAGGCCAGGCAGTGTCTTATTTAATGTATTACAGAAAAAGAAATTGAGGAAGCAATTAAAGTAATGCAGTCTGGTAAGTCACCTGGATCAGATGGCTTTCCATTTGAATTTTATAAGACCTTTATTAAAAATCTTTCTCTCATTCTAAAAGAAATGTATAGTCATGCATTTATAGCAGGAATTCTCCCTCAAACCCTGAATGAAGCTACCATCTCTTTGATACCAAAGGCAAATAAAGATACAGTATATCAGAACCCTCATCCTATCAGCCAATTTCTTTATTAAATGTGGATTCAAAATTTTATCAGAGTGCCTAACTAGGTGGTTGGAAAAATTGCTACCTTCTATCATATCTCAGGCCCAAACTGGGTTTATCACAGGAAGATATGGATTTTTTTAAAGTAAGTAAATTATTTGATATTTTGTATACGCCTTCCTCTTCCTCACCAGAGATTATTTTATCTCTTGATGCAGAGAAGGCCTTTGACCGAGTGGAGTGGGATTATTTATACTTTACTCTTACTAAATATGGATTTGATAAAAGTTTTATATCATGGATAAAATTATTAGATTCATCTCCTGTGGCACGAGTACAAACTAATAAAGATAAATCAAATTATTTTCCACTCCACCGCTGTACAAGACAGGGATGTCCATTATCCCCCCTCCTTTTTGCAATAATGATAGAACCAGTAGCAATTAAACTCCGTTCAGTGACACATTTTAAAGGTATATTTAGAGGTGAGGAAGAACATAAATTGTCTTTGTATGCAGATGATCTTTTGCTTTATATTTCTGACCCTCTAACATCATTACCACATATTTTCAGTATACTTAACAATTTTGGCATAATTTCAGGTTATAGATTAAATCTTGGTAAAAAATAGAAGGCTTCCCATAAATGCCATAGCAAAAAAATTGTCACTTCAAAATTTAGGTTTGGGGCCATCATCAACATATATTACTTATTTGGGAATCAATGTTCCACAAAAAAAATTTTGATTTAAACTTTGCAGTTCTTCTAAAAGCAGTTAAAAACATTTTCAGAGGTGGAATGGACTTCATTTATCCTTGGTAGGTCGGATTAATGCGGTTAAGATGAAGATATTACCTAAATTCTTGTATTTATTTCAGGCTGTGCCGACTTTGATTAGGAACTTTTTTTTTTTTTTTGTAGAACTTGATAAATATATTTCAGAATTTATATGGAGTAAAAAGTTTTTCTGCAGAAATCAAAAAAATTAGGAGGACTAGCCTTACCCAATATTGAATACTATTATTGGGCAGCTAATATTCATGGTTTGTTATCCTGGAAAAATCAAAGAGGTGACCAAAAAAATATCATGGTTAGCTATGGAAGCCTATTTTTGTAAAACTTCCTCATTACATGCACTTCTTGTGGGACCTTTGCCTATAGAGGTAGTTGATTACAGACTTAATCCAATAGTGGAAAATTCTCTTAAAATCTGGTTGCAATTCAGGAAGAAATTTGGCTTCAGGTCTCTGTCTTTATCTGCACCAATAGATTGGAATCCCTTTTTTTTTGCCATCTATGCAGGATTCGGCCTTTAGAATTTGGAATATGAAAAATATTAATTCTTTTATTATTTTGTATATTGATAATGTTTCTGCCTCATATACTCAGCTGATATATAAATATAATCTTGGAAATAACCAGTTTTTTAGATATCTTCAAATTAGGAATTTTGCTCGATCTAACTTGACAAATTTTCCACATTTACCATCAAAAACCTTGCTGGATAGTATTTTGGATATTAATCCATTTGGTAGAGGTGTAGTTCCACGCATATATGAGTTAATTTTTAATTATGAATGTCCCTCTTTATCTAAAATGAAAAACCTTTGGGAAGAGGACCTTGGATTGCAATTGAGCAATGATACATTGGAATCAGTATTGGGGAGAGTCCACTCATCTTCCATATGTGCCCTGCATGGACTTTTACAATTTAAAGTTGTTCATCGCCTACATTATACTAAAGAGAAATTGGCCAAGATTTTTCCGAATTTGAACTCGATGTGTGTTCGATGCAAAAATCAAACAGAAACACTTATTGATAGTTTTTGGACCTGCCCTCGACTTGGCAAATTTTGGAGGGAGATATTTAAAACCCTTTCAGATGTCTTTGACATTTCTCAGGATCAGTCCTCACTAACTGCAATATTTGGGATAGTTGAAGGATCACATCTTCCAAAATATAAATTGGATGCTATTGCTTTTGCTACATTAATAGCAAGAAGATTAATTCTTATCAGATGGAAGGATGAGGCTCTACCCACCCATACTCACTGGATTAGGGACATAATGCAGTTTTTACATTTAGAAAAACTGAGATCCACTTTGAAGGGATCCACCGACAAGTTTTATAAGGCCTAGCAGCCATTTACCTTATACGTATGTGAAGAATACAAATAATATCAATATTTGATATAAGTGGAATCAAATTCTTTCTCTCCTGGCTTCTTTTTTTTTTGGGGGGGGGGGGTGTCGGAAGTTCTGTTGTGTTGTATAAAATGTTGAATTGTTAATATATAAAACTTTAATAAATAAAAAGTGTAAAAAAAATAAAATGAGGTACCAAAACAGACAATAGCCAAACCAAAAACACATATGAGGAAAAACTGGACGGATGCACAAAAGAGACCAAAGTGTGCTTGAATATGTGGATTTATTTTCATGGATAGAGTTGCTTGTTTGTCTCGTAAAATCTGGCAACACGGGTCAGGACTCTTGTTGTTTGTGAATGGACTGTTAGCATGCAGCGTGCTGTCTTGCTCACACTGCTGCACTCCATCCGCTATAAAAAACAAACTGTTAAAGCCATGATTTTTTTTTTATTTTTTAGTCATCATGTGTGATGTTGCTCACATTTTCAAAATCTGTTACATTTTTTAAACTATGTTTTGTTGTATGCCAGGCCTTAGCTATTTGACCAGTAAACTGTTCTTACAGAAAAAAAAAGGAAAAAGCCTTGTAATGCCCGTTCAAAAAAGAAATGTGTCATCCACAAATAAACCTCAAGCCATGTGATTCTTGGTATTTAACACAAATGTTCTGTTTCGTTTCCCCCCAAAGGCCAATAAAACAAACAGCAGGGACTCAAAAACACTCCCAACGCCCCCTCACACACACTTGGTGATTAAATTCTCTCCATTTCTCTTTTTCCCTACATACTGTATTCCTGAGCTCTCCACTAAATCATTTCTTAAAAGTCTGATCTCAACACTTCTATATCTCCAGATAAACGACAAAAGAAGAATTTTTTTTTGCAGATAAAAAGGCCTTCCTTTCTGCTTATCACCTCTCCTTGGCCAGTGGGTGTAATAGTAGAACACATCATCTTTTGCCTGTTGGCCCATACGCCAAAGCCTGGCAACTGAAACCAGCCAGCAGCACAAGACAGAGCCAGGAGGAGTGCAAGGTAACAAAAACCTGGAGTCATTATGCTGTTCAAGAGCTGTGTCCAAAGCAACAACTTTTATAGCACCTGCAACACACCAGCTAATCTGTCTGACACCCCTGACCAAATAAACAGCAAATGCCACTCCAAACACACATTCTTACAACCAGCTAATTTTGGCATGCATAAATGCTACTCACAGACGCTGAAGGAAGACAAGGCACATCATTTAGGAATGGAAGTAACTTAAGTATTGTATCTACAGGGGCCAAGAATCTTGGCCATCAATGATTAAATGTTTATTGACTATTAACTTTTAGGTGAAACTCTCCTAAGCCACCACTTACTGGAGTGATGGCCTAGTTGATAGAGCATCTGTCCCACAACCAGGAGGTTGGGGGTTCACGGTCCTGGCCAGGTCATACCAAAGACCATATAAAAATGGTACTTCCTGCCTTCTAGCTTGGTGCTCAGTGTAATAGAATGGGGGAAGGAGAAGTTGTTTGTGGCAGTGCCTTGCAATGGTAGCGACCCCTCTGATTCTAAATGTGAGTAACATTGTAGATAGGAGAAATGTAGTTTTATTCGACTGTACATGATCGGCTGTATGGACTGAATGACAACAGAGTTGGCTTCTTCTTTTGGGCAGATGGCAGCCACAGCAAGGGTCGATGACTTCTGCTATGGTTTCAGTTAGGGCTGGGCCATTTGACCTTAATTCAGCATCATAGTTAACTGAAGCTTTCATGCTTTTTTCTTCCCCTCCTTTCTTCTCCCTTATATTTCACATGAGTGTGGTATCAATGAATATATCATTACAGTGATTCAGTCGTAAATGACCATAATAAAATAAAGAAGGCATTTTGTCATTTCACACACATATGACCAAATTAAATATTGTCCAGTGCAGGGGTCAGTGTTTATATACGTCCCTCTTGAGGGTTTGTGACTGGCACCGGCTGGTGCAGGCTAGTTAGCTGTTGGCTGCAATGAGGGAGACTTTCACTCAGCCATGGTTATGTTATCACCACACAGGTGTTTCAATCATTTTTGACCCCCATAAATCTGCAGGAGCCACAGGTATTTGAAATTTAAAATGACCATAAAAACAGCTAACAGGCATGGAATTTGAAACCTTTTTCCCCTTAAATTTGTGATTTTATTTTTAATCTTGACTTTCTTTTAAGATTAGTTTTTATCATACTGATTGGACAATCAGCCTAAGTGCAAGATGCAGCATCAACAGACTAACACACAAGAAATGTTTGACCCTTTTATTTAATTTCAAAAAATGCAAATTTGAAGAAAGCCGGTCACTCGCCAGAGGAGCAGCAAACCTGCAGAGGGAGAGATGAGGCTGATTAATGGTGGAATGAAGGGGGAAGTGTATATCCAAAATAATACCACTCACGTGGGAGAAGAAGTGAGCCCGGCACAGAACCCAGCGAAGGAGATGAATCAGCAGGTTAGGACTGCTGGTGGGGGAATGAGGAGCGGATTCCGACCAGGTGGAGAGGATGACTGCAATGGGGATGAGCAACAGGCTGGCAAGCGCTCCAACGCCCCTGAAGACGCACCACTTCGTCGGCAGCAACCTGTGGAGAAGTAGGAGGAGAAAGTGTGTCAGGTGAGGTTAACCACAACACAAGTATCCACTTATTCAGATAGTTCTGCTTCACGGCAGTATACCCAAACGAGCCAGTGATGAATCACTGAAGAGCGCTTCCTTATAAACGCTGGCTCAGCAGGAACAGCAGGTGCGTAGAATGACTTGATTAGGAGGGCAGGATGAAACGGGAAGGAGGGGGCAAGCGCTCGCCAGGTCATGACAGGGCTTCCCCCTCAAGGAGCGCCTCCTGGCGGTCCACCAGGCTTCTCTGGGTATGCTCGATGGTAGGTCAGGACCATACCTTTGTCATGGATTGCTGACCAGGGAACCCATGACCGGTGCTCCGGACCGTAACCCTCCCAGTGGACCAGGTATTGGAACCCCCGGTGGCGAACATCTAGGATCTCTTGCATGGTGTGCATGACCTGGCCATCAAGGACCCAAGGAGGAGGAGGCGGCTTCGGTTTATTCTGTTTATTTCTTGGTTTGTTAGCAGGATCACACAAAAACTACTAGACATATTTTGATGAGATTTTTTTTTTTTTTTTTTTTTTTACCAGAGATGGCCTTTGGGCTCTGGATGAACCCATTAGATTTTGGAGGTGATCCTTGAGTGCATACCTCCAACAAGGCCCTGTCTTGCAACGTTAAAGAAAGTGGAAAAACTGATCCAAAATCCATATCTTGGATCACCTCCAAAATCAAATCAGTTCATCCATAGCCCAAGGGCCACCTTGTCTGAAATTTTTTTTTAATCATAATCCATCCAGCACATTTTGTGTAATCAGACAAACAAACCTTGGTAGGGGTATGCACTCTCTGAGCACCTTCTAGTTTGTTTTTTTTAGCTACAGGGAGCCATTGGGGTAAAAGACCCACATGTGGCTCTTGGGCTGCAGGTTGCATACCCCCTGCCACAAGATTGCATGCTCACACTCTGTGAGCCCCCCCACCCCACTCCTTTTGTGTCCGCCAACACACCAATTCAGTTCAATTCAACTTTATTTATATAGTGCCATTTCACAACACCACTCATTTTATAGCACTTTCAAACTGTAGGGGAAAACCCCCTAATTGCAGAAAGACCCCAGAAATCAGGTGATCCCCTGTGAGCAAGCACTTGGTGATGGTGGAGAGGAAAAAATCCCTTTTAGCAGGAAGAACCCTCCAGCAGAACCAAGCTCAGGGAGGGGCAGCCATCTGTTGCAACTGGCTTGGGTGGTGAGGGGATAGAAAAGAAGAAAAGAACAGAACAGACAGATAGAGAGCAACAGCACAATGGGGACTCAATCTATGGGAAAGAACAAACAGATGTTAATGACCAGCAAAAATATTACATTGAGAGTAAATAAAGGAGTGAAGCCCAATGCATTTTTGGAGGTCCCTCGGCTGTCTAAACCTATTAGCAGCATAACTAAGGGAGGGTTCAAGGTCACTTGATCCCACCCTAACTATAGGCTATGTCACAGAGGAAGGTTTTAACCCTATTCTTAAAACCAGAGAGTGAGTCTGACTCCCAAATCCAGATTGGCAGCTGATTTCAAAGGAGAGGAGCTTGATAACTGAAAATTCTGCCACCCATTGTACTCTTAAAGATTCAAGGTATTACAAGTAATCCTGCATTTTGGGAGCATAGTGTTCTGTTGGGATGATAAGGTATGATCAAATCTTTTAAATAACAAGGGACCTGATTAAGGCACCACGGTGGTGCAGTGGTTAGCACAGTGGCAGCACAGCAAGAAGGTCATGAGATCGATTCCACTCTTGACCATCGTGGGTTCGATCCCACCCCCAGACCATCGGTGATCCTTCTGTGTGGAGTTTGCATGTTCTCCCCGTGTCTGCGTGGGTTTACTCCGGGTACTATGGTTTCCTCCCACATGCCAAAGACATGCAGGTGAGATTAATTGGCATCAGCTAGGGATTCTAAATTGTCCTTAGGTATGGATGTGAGAGTGAATGGTTGTCTGTGTTGGACCTGCGATGGACTGGCGATCTGTCCAGGGTGTACCCTGCCTCTCGCCCAAAGATGCTGGGATAGGCTCCAGCCCCCCCCACCACCACCACCACCGCAACCCGAAAAGGATTAAGCGGTAGAAGATGGATGGAAGGGACCTGATTATTTAGAGCTTTGTATGTGAGGAGAAGGATTTTAAACTAAATTCTATGGGAAGCCAGAACCGGAGAGATGTGAGCTCTCTTTCTAGTACCTGTTAAAACTCTAGCTGCAGCATTTAAGATCAGCTGAAGACTTTTTAAAGATGTTTTAAGACAGCCTAATAAGAATTACAATTATCTTATCTAGAGCTAAGAAAAGCGTGGATTAGATTCTCAGCATCACTCTTATCAACTAGAAAAGCACTCGGAGAGCGCAGACCTCCGCCAAGCACCACAGTTCCCCCCCATACAGTGTTTGTGTGTACGTTTTCAGATTCCTTGACCATGAAAACATATGACTAGCAATTGGATTCACAATGATAGGATTAGTGGTTCAGTAGTAAAAGCATTACCTCCTTGGCGGAGGTAATAAACTGAAGTGTTGGAGTTGTGTCCATCTCCTCCATCTGCAAACTCCCAGGCTGCGGGCGTTGCAATTCATCGCACAACCGCGTACAACCCACAGGCCAATGGGTTATGCGAGCGTTTTCATAGATCACTGAAAGCAGCACTCAGGGCTTCACTGACAGATGGAAATTGGGTAGACAGGTTGCCGTGGGTTTTATATTGGGGTTGCGCTCCGCGGCAAAAGAGGATTTGGAAGCTTCCCCGGCAGAGACCTTGTTTTTGCGCAGCCACTATGGCTGCCCAGGGAATTTCTGCCAAATAATCCGGCGCCGGATAGCTGCCCGTCTCAGCTTTTGCAGCGTAGCGCAAACACAGGCACGCTGCCGGGCCCTGCCCACCACTGTTTTCCGCGTGCTTTTGTGCCTAAAACTTTGAAGAAGGCGGAATTCGTGTTCGTCAGACAGGACAACCAGCGCCGTCCATTGCACCTGCACACATGTTGAAAATGGCCGTATCTCACAATGTTAAAGAATCCTTTAAAAAATTCCTGTATCCAGACGGTGATCTGGATCATCCCCAAAATTTAATCAGTTCTTCCTTGTACCATTTCCAACAACGCCTGAAAGTTTCATCGAAATCCGTCCAAAACTTTTTGAGTTATCTTGCTAACCAACAGACAGACAAACAGACAGACAGACAGACAAACAGACAAACGCTGGCAAAAACATAACCTCCTGGCCTGTGGCCTGGCGGAGGTAGAAATAACTCCAAGGTTCCTCACAGTACTATTAAGAGAAAGAGTAACCCCATCCAAAATAAGAGTTTGATTTTGGAAGGTCAGTGTTTGAGTGCTTGAGTGTGTTGAGAAGGTGGAAAGAATACTTTGAAGAGCTGATGAATAAAGAATATTGAGGGGAGAGAGGAGGATGGATGAAAGAATGATGGTAGAACACAAGGAAATTCCGAGGATTAGCAAGGAAGAAGTGATGGCAGCTTTGAAGAAGATGAAGAATGGAAAGGCGGTGGTTCAGATGACATACCTGTGGAGGTATGGAGATGTTTAGAAGAGATGCAGTGGACTTTTAACAAGACCTGTTTTAACACAATCTTGGAGAGTGAGGGGAAAAGAAGTCTTTTGGTACCAATTTTCAAGAACAAAGGTGATGCTCAGAGCTGTAGTAACTACAGAGGCTAACAGTTAATCAGCCACACTATGAAGATATGGGAAAGAGTTGTTGAAGACAGGTTAAGAGGAGAGGTGACAATCAGTGGACAGCAGTATGGTTTCATGCCAAGAAAGAGTACTACAGATACAATGTTTGCTCTAAGAGTGTTGATGGAGAAGTATAGAGAAGGTCAGAAGGAGTTGCACTGTGTCTGTGTGGATCTAGAGAAAGCATATGATAGGGTGCAAAGAGAAGAAGTGTGGTACTGTATGAGAAAGTCACGAGTGGCAGAGAAGTATGTGAGCGTGGTGCAGGACATGTATGAGGACAGCGAGGTGGTGGCACAAGAGAGGTCAAGAAGAGAGTGCAGGCAGGGTGGAGTGGGTGGAGACGAGTGTCAGGGGTGATTTGTGACAGAAGCATAGCAGCAACAGTGAAAGAGAAGATTTCCAAGACGGTAGTGAGACCTGCAATGGTGTATGATTTAGAGACAGTGGCGCTTACAAAAAGACAGGAAATGGAGCTGGAGGTGATAGAGTTGAAGATGCGAAGATTTTCATTGGGAGTGACTAGGAGGGACAAGATTAGAAATGCGTGTATCAGAGGGACAGCTCAGGTTGAGTGGTTTGGAGACAAAGTAAGAGAGGCAAGGCTGAGATGGTGTGGACATGTGCAGAGGATGGATAGTGGACATATTGGACAAAGGATTTTGAAGATGGAGCTGCCAGGCAGGAGGAAAAGTTGAAGACCACAGAGAAGATTCATGGATGTAGTGAAGGAGGACATGGAGAGGGTTGGTGTTACAGAGGAAGATGCAAGGGATAGGATGAGATGGAGGCAGATGATCCACTGCGGTGACCCTTAAAGGGAGCAGCCAAAAGAAGAAGAAGAAGAAGAAGAATGACTTCAGTGTTATGTGAATTTAATAGCAAGAAATTACAAATCATCCAAGCTCTAATTTCTTTAAAACATGTCATAATCCGAGCACGGGGGGATTCTGCCGTGCTCTCTTTATCTTTTTCCTATATTTGTACTGGATTGTATTTTTGAGTTCTCATTCCTGTTATTTTACCTTTGGTTGAATTTCACACATTCTGTATTGCTTTTTAGTATGAGTTATTTTTCTGTTTGCAATCATTGCGGGTTTGTGATTTACACATTTGGATTTGCTTGTTTTTATTATATTCATATCTTGTTGTGTTTTTTCTCTCTCCCTCCTTCTCGGGGCTGCAGCTGTCAGTGGCACTTCCGGGGTTTTCTGCTCTATTGCGGACGGTGCTCCTGTCAGTTGTCAGTCCCATCTTCTCCCTCTCACTACTCCCAGCTGATTTCTGTTATGATCATTGCCACCTCCTGCCCGCTCATGGTATCCACACCTGCCATCATTTGTGTTCAAATGTCCCCAGCTCAATTTAAGGATTATGATTTCTCCCCTTTGTTGCTGAGTCCTCGTTTGATCGTCTGGTGTCTGAACCATGTCCCTGTTCAGACATTTATCTTCCTTGTGTTATCTGTTTTCTTCGGCCATCCATGTACCGTATGTATTGTTCGTGGCACAGTTTGGACTTTTGTGTTTTCATAAAAATATCACAAACTAGCAGTTCGGCATCTGAGTCTTCCTCTCTGCCCAGAGGGGCATTCCATGACAAAACAAGCCTCTAATTTGGCTAATTGATTACTAGGGGTGTAACGGTTTTTGCATTCATATTCAAATTTTTCGGTATGGAACCTTTGGTTCAGTGCAGAAGCATACTGAGGTTCCACACAGACCATGTTGAGTGATGGACATGAAGTGTAACTACCTCACGCTGGACATGTAAACAAATAGTTCAGCCCTGTACAGAGAAGCCAGAACTTGAAGACGGACCAAGGCAAGTGAATAAGACAAAAAAAAACAAAAAAACATCGGATATGCTTTTGGTAGTATGTTTACCTTGTTAACTCATTTGAAACACTGCCATGCAAACATGCAGCACAAAAAAACAACAACAACCAAGAACGCTGCTTCCAGCAGCATTTAGACAGCCTCTCCAGGGCTTTTCAGATCGAGCCAAAGCAATAACAAATGCCATTGGTGTTTTTATAGCAGCGGATCTAAGGCCATATTCAGTTGTTAAGAACACTGGGTTTAAACACATGCTGAAGGCAACTGAGCCCCGGTATGAAGTTCCTTGTTGTGTCCACTTCAGCCAGAAAATAATAGCATCCTTTTAAGAAAAAGCTAAATCTGTTAATGCTGCCCTTGAGGCCAGTGTTTTTCAGGGGTGCCCTGGTTTGTTCAGATTTTTGTGGGACATTATGTAATTTAACTTCTTAATTGTCCAAAAAATTGCAAATAATTTGCTGTTGTTGTCCATAGGTGCCTTCAGAACCTATATACAACAATGACAAATTGACCAGTTAACAAGTGAAATTAGATAATTAATTTCCCACAGAAACCTGAACATACAAGAGCACCCTGGTTAAAAACACTGCTGCAGGCAATAAGAAATTTTAATTTCCTAAAAGCAAAAGAATAATTCAGACAACTCAAACTTCTATTGTTTTACTTGTCTGCATCGTTCATTTGCTAAAAATAGAATTTATTTGTTTTATCGTATACATTTTATTTATTGGAGAATTTACTGCTGGCAGTTTGCAGGGTTTTTTGTCAAATCTGTTCCCGCTTATAAAAAAGATAAGCAGTTTTATGTTTTGCATTTTGTTTCCTTACTGTACCAAAAATGAACCGAACCGTGACCTTAAAATCAAGGTACGTACTGAACCATGATTTTAGCATACCGTTACACCCCTATTGATTACTGTCATCTGGCTTCATTGACAAATATAATTGTCACAAACTCTCTGTGCACTTCTCCAACAGCGCACGGAGGAGGAGAAAAAAGGACAAATGGATTTAAACGCTGGGTTACACCACACACACATTTATTAACACCAAACTAAACATACAAACATGAACACAGCATGGATACACTTGAGTCCTTAAGGACGCCCAACACTCACACTGGAGGATGACAGCGGTGAACGGAACACAGGCTGAATTCACAGTGCGGGGGCAATCCAAGTAGTCCACGATTCTCGACGAGCACACAGGACAGTCCTTAGTGACGTGACGATTAGACAGGGAAGACGACCATCCAACTCGTACAATAATCCAGCGGCGTTTGTCTAGCAAAGAGCTGCTTTTGTACAAACACTGCTGGCATGGCAAATTGGGAACAAATGGGCGAGTGCGGGAAAGATGATTACAGGGGCGAACAGCTGACTGTCAGAAAGAGGGGGCCGTGGCCGGACAGGCCAGAGTGGCAGCTACAGGCAGGAAAAGAGACGGTGCACGGACACAAAAACAACAAGAAATCAAAACACAACTCCATATAATAAACCCACTGCCTGAGCCACCAGGATCGATCAGAACTGAGCCCACAGGAAACACGGGCTCGGTTCATGACAGAGCCCCTCCTTCTAGGGGTGGATACCAGACATCCATGGCAACATCAAGGACCCCCTCCCCCCCACCAACCCCAACAGGCACAACAATAACACACAAACCCGGGTGGGAGGTAGGAGGAACAGGAAAGAAGGGAACACAATACCCCGTGCAGGGTCCACAACTAACCCCCCCAGACCAAAGACGTGGAGGCTCGGGAGGCCGCCCTGAGTCCCAGGCCCAACAGGCAGTTTGGCGAACCCAGTCAGGTGGCCTGCCGGAGAACAATGGCCATCTGGCCCAGAGACTTGGTCCCTCAGGTGGTCGGCCAGCGTTGTTAATCCACCAGGGCTGACAGGGTGAGGCAGGAGGCAGCCTGCCTACCGGGAAGCTCGCTGGTGAGTGAGCGGACCGAAGGGAGGGAACCACCATGGCGTACGACTGGGGTGAGAAGGGGACCACAGCGTCCTTATGGCGGCCCACAGCGCCCTCAGGAATCCCGGCTTGGGACCCAGCTGCACCCACGGTGGGCCCCAACTGGGCCGGCTCCGCTGCACCCATGATGGACTCCAGCAGGAGCCTAGCAGCACCCATGGTGACCTCCAACTGAGGCTCAGCTGCACCCATGGTGACCCCTGACTGGGCTGGCTCAGCTGCACCCACGATGGCCCCCGACCAGGCCGGCTCCACTGCACCCACGATGGCCCCCAACAGGGCCGGCTCTGCTGCACCCATGACGGACTCCAGCAGGAGCCTGGCTGCACCCACAGTGACCTCCAGCTGAGGCTCTGCAGCACCTGTGGTGGACCCCAATTGGGCCAAAGCTGCACCCATGACGGTCCCGGTCTGGGACGTGACTGCACCCGCGATGGGCTCCAGTTGGAGCACCATTGCACCAGCGGTGACCCCCACTGGGGGCCTCATTGCTCCCACGTTGGCCTCCCCAGCAAGGGAGGAAGTGCTCCTAATGTCACCTGGTGCTGGGCCCCAATCCTCGGCAATCTCTGGTGAGATCAGCTGCTCTCTGGTGGCCCTGGCAGGGGGCTCCAACCCCTGAGGGAGAGAGAACGATACCAGGTCAGGGTTGCCAGCAGTGGAGGAGCCTGGTGAGGCTGACCCGAGGGCTGCTACGAGCTGCCCGGGGCCCTCCTCGCCATGAGTCAGGCAGTGTGACATAGATATCTGGGGTATTGATATAATGGAGCACATTTGCCTGAACTTGGGCTCCACCGCCGTCCAGGACTCCGGCGATTTGAGGTGCGTAGCCTCCATCGTCGCACTCGGCGCTGTGCCCCTGTCGACCTCCTCCGGGGCCGCCAACATCCCATTGTCATCAGTCGGCAACCCTGGTGATGGCAGCTCCTGCCCGGTGACCCTGGTGAGGGGCTCGGCAGGCATGGGAGAGAAGGAAAGGTTAGGGTCGCCGGCAGTGGCAGAGCCTGGGGAGGGGAGCTCAGGCACGGCCAAGAATCGCACCTGACTCTCCTCCCCAAGAGCCAGACAAGATCTCTCGATCAAAGGCAATTGAATTACAGGAGAGACAACTTGCCTGTGCTCGAACTCTACCGCCGTCTAGGACTCCAACGCTGTCGACGATGACGGTCCGGGTCCCATCGGCTGGGGGTATGGTCTTGGGGATGACTCTGCTGTGGCAGTCCCCGCAGCAGGCGTGATGGTGGTCGCAGTCTCAAGGCTCCCAGGCAAAGTTCACCCTGCTGGTGACTGATCCAGCATGGCGGCTGGGGGCTGCCTCTCCACTGACCCTGGGAGAGGATCCTCCAGGGCCTCGGGCTCCTCCTCTGCCTGGTGACTCGGTGTGGAAACTGGAGAATTCACCAAAACACACAGAGGAGACACAGAAAGTATCGGTGAGGAGCGGTTACATGCCGCTGGCGCAGAGAACTCAGAGGACTGCAGGACCCAAGTCTCTTGGCCAGGGAACAGGAAAAAATTGTTCATTAACAATAGGAAGAAGGGAAGGAACTTGCCTGTTCTCCTGGTTTGCGATGTCTCCAGCGGCGTCCGGAGTACTCCCATCCCCCTCTGTGTCCATGGCGACTCTGGGCTCCTCAATATATGGTGGAGAAGCATCCCAGACTGGCACAGGGCCAGATGGATCTGCCGGGAAAAAGGGGCTCTCCACATTGGTGGAGGTAACAGCAATGGAGGAGAGGGCTGCAGGCGACACCTCGGGAGAAACAGGCGGCTCCGATGCAGGATTCTCCTCATCCGGCGAGAGGGGGGTTGCTGGCCGGATAACGATGGAATTCTTTGGGCGAGACCTCCGTGAACGGCGACGACGTGGAGGAGGAGGAGACTCTGAGGTGAAAGCGTGCTCTACTTCCAACAAGAGCTTTGGTTCCCTCGGGGCTAATTCCTCAAACTCTGCCGCCAACTCTGGGAGGAGCCACGGCTTCACCTCCAGGAGAAGCTCAGCCTCCACCAGCAACACCTGTCTACGTTCCTCCAACTCCTCCGTGAGTTGAGCGAGCTCTGGGTCATGCTTCCATTCCCGCTGCAACAGCCTCCGCAGCTGGTGAGATGGCAGTAATAATCCTATGTTCCTCTTGCAGGGGCTCCAACGCTGGGGATTCCTCCGGCGTGGCTGCAGAGGAGCCTCTCCATGCTGGCTCCGGGAAAGGATCATTCGAGGCCAGTGGCTCCTCCCCCGTCTGATGGCCCTGACCTTGGGCCAACAAGCCCTCAGGGAGAATAGGAGGATACACGGAGAGGGGAAAAGGTGAGTTAATATTTACAGCCGGATGAGAAGACCCAGCAGACTGCTGAAACTGGGCCTCTCCCTTGGGAGACAGACAAGGTTTGTAATTGGATGGAGTGAAATGAAAAAAACACTTGCCTGTCACCCCTGCTCCCGATGTTGACAGCTGCAAACTGTTGGCAATCACCCCTCTCTGTTTCACTGACTCCTTCAATTGATTGTAGAGGAGCCGGCTCCGACGACGCGGAGGTGGACGTAGCCGGGACAATCTCGGCAACTGGAGCAATGGCGGCCGCCGAAGATGAGAGGGGCTCCCTCCGGCGAGGCTTCCTTTTCCTCACGGTCGGTTTGGGCATCAGCTAATCTGGGATTCTGAGCACACCATCCGACCGCAAGTAATCAAAGCCAATGATCTCCGGAGTAACAGGGAGTGAAGGCGGTGTAGCCGTGGGGCGCTCGAGCGCTGGGAGCTCCTCACCCAACCCCTTGGACATCACGACAACAATCTCCCGGAAAATCTCAGCCGCCTCCGGAAAGTCCCACAGGCTATCCCGATTCATCACTGTAGCTGCAGCATCCCGAGCCCATTGAACTGCTTCGGGAGAACAGGGCTCCAGAGCCCACAAGAGAATGTCCTCCAGCAGGCAGAACGAGCGCACCTCCCTCTCCAGCAGCTCAGCCATTGTGCCCGGAAAGCAGGTGAGTGAAACTGAGATAGTCTCAAAAATGAAAAGAAAATAATTAGTGTAGGTGTGACCCTCTAAATCCTTTTATTGCTGGATTATTCTGTCACGAACTCGCCGTGCGCTTCTCCAACAGCACACGGAGGAGGAGAAAAAAAGGACAAATAGATTTAAACGCTGGGTTACACCACACACACATTTATTAACACCAAACTAAACATACAAACATGAACACAGCTCGGATACACTTGAGTCCTTAAGGACCCCCAACACTCACACTGGAGGATGACAGTGGTGAACGGAACACAGGCTGAACTCACAGTGTGGGGGCTATCCAAGTAGTCAGTGATTCTCGACGAGCACACAGAACAGTCCTTAGTGATGTGACGGTTAGACAGGGAAGACGACCATCCAACTCGTACAATAATCCAGCGGCGTTTGTCTAGCAAAGAGCTGCTTTTGTACAAACACTGCTGGCGTGGCAAATTGGGAACACCTTGGCGAGTGCGGGAAAGATGATTACTGGGGCGAACAGCTGACTGTCAGAAAGAGGGGGGCATGGCCGGACAGGACAGAGTGGCAGCTACAGGCAGGAACAGAGATGGTGCACGGACATGAAAACAACAAGAAATCAAAACACAACTCCACATAATAAACCCACTGCCTGAGCCACCAGGATCGATCAGAACTGAGCCCACAGGAAACACGGGCTCGCTTCATGACAATAATTGTGTGTCATCTGCATAACAATGAAAATGTATGCAGTGCTTTCTAATAATATTGCCTAGCGGAAGCATATATAAACTAAAAAGAATAGGGTCTAGCACAGGTCCCTGTGGAACTCTGTGGTTGAGCTTTGAGTTAGAAGAAAACTCATTATTGACATGAACAAACTGGAACCTATCAGATAAATAAGATTTAAACCACTGCAACGAAGTTCCATTAAGTCCAATATGGTGTTCTAATCAATCAAGTAAAATACTATGATCGATACTGTCAAAAGCTGCACTAAGGTCTAATAGGGCAAGCACAGAAACAAGCCCATTATCAGATGCCATAAGGAGATCATTAGTGACCTTCACTAAAGCTGTTTCAGTACTATGATGAATTCTAAACCTTGATTGAAACTCTTCAAATAAACCATTTTCCTACAAGTGGTCAAATAATTGCGTAGCAACAACTCTCAGATTTTTGAAATGAAAGGCAGATTAGAAATTGGTCTATAATTAGCTAAAACTCGTGGATCCGGCGTTGGCTTTTTGAGTAAGGGTTTAATTGCAGCAGTTTTAAAAGCCTGTGGTATATGGCCTAATGTTAATGAAGAATTGATCATTTGAAGAAAAGAGCTACCAATAAATGGGAAGACTTCTTTAAATAACCTGGTAGGAATTGTCATGAGCTGAGTTTTGGATGTTTTGCCAGACTCAGTCTTGTGGCTTTTTCTCTGTATCTATATTTATCTGTTGTATTTTGTGCCCTTTTGAGTTGTTATACTGCTTTCTATTTTTCTGTTTATGTTTCAGTTTGTATCGGCCATGTTTTGTTTCACTTGTAGTTATTATCTAGCTTGCAATTGATTATGTTTTCCCTTTTACTGTTGACAGCTGTCAGGGGCTGAAGTCTTGTGGCCGTGCTCTGTCAGCTGTCAGTTTTGGTTTGCTTCCTCCTCACTGCCTCAGCAGATCCCAATCATTTATCCTTGCTCTCTCCTGCCCATTCAGGTACCCACACCTGTTGTCTCTGTTCACTATTTAAGGGGCTGCGCATTTTTGTTCAGCGTGGCACCCTACTATCAGCTACCACTCTTCTCACTTCATCAACACATAAGTCATTTGTTTTTATGCTGCGTGTAACTAATTGTCTACAGGTTAGTCGCCGTTGCCCTCGCCTTAGCTGGGCTAGTTTGCATGCCTGTTCTTTGAGACTAGTCTCCAGGTTTTGCCGGCAATGCTCTCGCCTTAGCCTCAGTTATCTTGCTGACCTGTGTTTCTTTTCCACCACAAGTTTTGTTATTCAGTCAATAAATTTGCAAACTCACAGCCGGTGTTTGGTGCCTTTTTCTCTGTCTTGGAAGGTTATTATGACAGGAATAGGGTCTAGTAGACAAGTTGAAGGCTTGGATGAGGAAATTATTTTATCTAACTCTAAAAGGTCGATTGGAGTAAACTCATCCAAACTGATATCACTTGAAGGAGCTGCAGTTGTTACAGTATTTAAATTAATGGTGGGAAGGATCTGGCTGATTTTATCTCTGATAGATGAAATTTTATTATTGAAGAAGTTCATAAAATCCTGACTAGTAAGGGCTAAGGGAATGCTAGATTTGACAGAGTCCTGACTCTTTGTCAGCCTGGGTACAGTGCTGAAAAGAAACCTGGGATTGCTCTTGTTCTCCTCTATTAATGGAGAATAATACGTTGTTCTGGCTTTCTGAAGAGATTTTTTTTTTTTCTTTTTATAAATTTGAAGTAGATTTCTCCAAGGTAGATAGATTTCATCTAATTGAGTGGAGCGCCATTTGCCATATGCCATATATTAGCACAAGGTCCAATGTGTGGTGGCAATAATGGGTAGAATTTCCTACATTCTGAGAAAACCCTATCGAGTCTAGTACTGAGTTAAATATCATATTAAGACAATCACTATTTACATCTACATGTATATTAAAGTCCCCTACCATAATTATTTTATCTGATTTTAGCACTAAATCAGCCAAGAGCTCTGCAAATTCAATTAAAAACTCTGAGTAAGCTGTGGGAGGATGATAAACTATGGCAAATAAAATTGGCTTTAACCTAAAATTGCTAAAATGCTCAGTACTGAGGACCAGGCCCTCAAAGGAATTATAACATGTTTTTTTTGCTTTACATTAACTAGTAATTTGGAATAATAAATTGTTGCTACTCCTCCTCCATGACCAGAACTTCTGAGATTTTGACAGTTTAAATAACCAGAGGGAGTTGATTCATTTAAACCAACATAATCCTCTTGCCCTAACCAAGTCTCTGTAAGGGACAGTAAATCAGTCTGATGATCAATTAACAGCTCATGGACTAGCAGAGACTAGGAAGTTAGAGACCTAATATTTAACAAACCGCATTTAATTTTTAAATTATGAGGAGGAACAGAGGCCAAGTCATTAGATTTAGAGGCTACATGTTTAATTTGAGTTTTATCAACTTTTTGTTTAATCACTTAGGGGTGCTTATACATTTTTATTTACTTTAGAGGAAGCAGACAATGATTCTCTGATGGGAAAGACAGGGGATAAGTTGAGGGGTGAAGGATGGAGAGAATCTGCAGAGAGGCGTTAAGACTGTGACTCTGCTTCCTGGTCCCAACTCTGAGTAGTAGTCAAGGCTACTACCACCACCACTTCTGTTTTCCCCATCAATCATTGTTTGGGATAATCAGCCAAAATAAATCCAATAAACCAAAATGCAGACCCCAACATTTAATTACAAAAATTGGGATGTTGTTGGAGTACATGCTTTCCCAACAGACATACTGCCCCCTTTATTGACAAGCATACTGCACTAATCACAGCATCCGTGATTACACAATTTAACTGTATTTAACCACATTAATAGAATAGTGTAGACTGCCGGGAGTGGACATAATCCTTGCAAAGTGGAGATGCATATAATTGAATAATTTGTGAATTGCTCGCTAATAAGGAGGAAAGTTAAGGAGGCAAACTTCTCCAAGTTAGCTGCAGTCCCGTACCATCGTCATCTCATTAGGCATGGTCAAAGAAAGCCTTGTGATGGGTTTGCCCAGACCCAGTGACTACTGCTGTGTGAGTGAGATGACAGGAATGCTCATGTTCCCAGGGAATCCAGGGGTTAAATGGTCACCGCTTATGACGAATTCTGTTAGATTGCATGTATAAATATCATGTTAAACAATTCAAGAAAAATGGAAATTTGATAAAATAGTTTTGACAGTATGCTAAATTCCTGTCAACACATTATAGCACAAAATCAGGTAAAAACTGGTAGAGTCAAGCAAAAAAAAAAGATTGATACTAGTATTAAGTCTGTATCTCACTAAACTAACTAAAAACATAAAATTAAAAATAAAAACAAGCTAAAAATATTGAAATACAACTATATGAACATAACTATATGAACAACTAGGAAAATACCGGTCGCTATGGAGGGTGAGAATATGTATGGGTACATAATCATACCATGTAGAATAACTAAGTAGACGGTTATGCTGTTTCATTACATCTAGCTACAATGCTCCACACTGTGTGTGTTTATATATCTACATATTTATTCCATCTAGCTACAATGCTCCGCACTGTGTGTGTTTATATATTTACATATTTATTCCATCTAGCTACAATGCTCCGCACTGTGTGTGTTTATATATTCATATATTTATTCCATCTAGCTACAATGCTCCGCACTGTGTGTGTTTATATATTTACATATTTATTCCATCTAGCTACAATGCTCCGCACTGTGTTTATATACTCATATATTTATTCCATCTAGCTACAATGCTGCGCACTGTGTGTTTATATATTTATTCCATCTAGCTACAATGCTCCGCACTGTGTGTCTTTATATTTATATGTACATATACAGTATATACACTTGCTGCTCTTGTTTTTTCTTGCCTTCTGATTGTTGCTCTGAGTGTTGCTATCCCTGTGCTGTTGCAATCCTGGAATTTCCCCATTGTGGGACTAATAAAGGCTTATCTTATCTTATCTTATCTTATCTTGTCTTATCTTATCTTATAAAATGATTAAAATACTAAGAAATCAAAATAAACACAGATATAAATAAAATTTAAAAGTATTAGAAATAATTATAACAAACATAAAAAGAGGCCAAGCAAGGCAACTTGTCTAGCTGGGATTAAATGCCAAAATGAAAAGATGAGTCTTTAACAGTGTTTTAATGTGCTCTAATGTCTGTGCAGCTCTAACCTGATAAGGTACGCTGTTCCACAGTTTTGGGGCAACCACTAAAAAAGCTCTATCTCCACGAGTTCTGAGCTAAGCCCTAGGAACAGCCAGAGGAAACTGGTTTTATGACTTCGGTGCTCTAGCTGTAGAGTGAGTAAAAGCTCAGATAAATAAGAAGGTGTCAAACCATTTAAACATTTAAAAACAATTAAGTTTACAGGATGCCAGTGCAATGATGAAAAAACTGGACTTATGTGGTCACAAGGTTTCTTTCCAGTCAACAGGTGGGCAGCAGCATTTTGAACAGTTTTCAATTGTTTCAGTGAAGACTGGTCTAGATCAACATTCAGGGAGTTAAGTAGTGTAAACGTGATGTAATGAAAATGTGGATGAGTCTCTCAAAGTCAGTTCTGAGTTGGAAGAAACTGGTTTTGACTACTGAACTGATTTGTTTGTTGAACTTGAACTCCCAGTCAAAAATTACACCAAGGTTTCTTGCAGACAAATAACAGTGTGACTGGAGGGCACCAATGGCACTGCCATAACCAGTGTTAGGCAGTTTACTAAAAAATTGTAACTAATAACAGTTACTAGGTACTTCTTTTCAAAAGTAATTGAGTTACTTTACTAATTACTGCATGATAAAAGTAAGTAGTTACTTGGAAAAATAACTTCGTTACTTTTAAATGCATATTTAAATCATCTTGCACAAATAGCAGATAATTTAATTAATGGGCTTATTAATGTCAAGCTGAAAACAGACTGTTTCAGATCAGGCTTCACAGACAGTTTTTTAATGCTGGTGTTTGTCACAAACCCCCATGCGCCATAACACAGGGCACGAAGGAGAGAATGAAAAACCCAATCGCAGGAGTAGAGAGTGCCATGTTTATTTAAGTTTACCACAAAAGTACAGTTCAGTTCAACCACGAGGTACAGAATGATGAAATGATTGAATAAAGGCCTCCAGACATACAAGGCGTCTGCCGAATGCTCTACAGCCTGGTGTATACGGAGCCTAGCGCTACAGGGATGCATTATGCACAAAACAGGAAAGGCGATCAGCCTAGTGCTGCAGGGCTACAAACAGCACTGGAAAGAAAGGCAACAAAACACTTATAGGGCTGGAGCTAATCTGGGGCGAACTGTGCAGTCTGGAGGATGGAGTGAGATGCAGGGCCAGCCGAAACACCAATGGAATAAACAGGTTTGCAGTGACAGGCTGGAGAACAACGAAGGTAATGGATCATATATGGGGAGAACTAGCTGCCGCGTATAGAGGCAAATGCCCCGACAATCTCCCTCCTCAGAAGCGGCAAACATATACTCCTGAAGCTAATGAGGAAAGAGATTGCCGGTGTGAGAATGCGTGGGCAGAACTGATTGGCGCCAGGTGTGTGAGAGAGCAGGTAAGAGTGTGTGAATGGGAATGAATGAAGCGTGTGCATATGTGTGTGTGTGTGCGTGTGTTGTGTGTATGTGTGTGAACACCGGTGACAGTGCAGCTGGCGGCACTTGACGGGAGGAGGGGGCGTGCCAGAGCTGTCTGGAGGAAAACTAGGCCAAAGCATAACAATAAGTCAGAATCGGGTTTGGCCTCCAAACCCGGATTCATGACAGTGTTGATGCACATGTGTCAGTGTGGGACATGAAAGCTGTCCATGTTTATCTTACCTTTATGTTATAGATTCATCTGATGCACAGTGATCCAAAGAAAATGTCAATTTTCCACAGTCCAAACATCTGCTGTGACAGAGACATGATCCAGTCTCTCAAATGCCTTTTGGAGATCAAATTCCATTTTTGAATAATCTTTATCCAGGTAGCAGGTAAATGTGTTTTAACTTCAGTGGATCACAGCCCAGCTGTCTGATGGACAGTTACTGTTATTATGTCTTTATTCTGGAACAACGTATCTTGTAATCAAAATGCGGTTTAATTCTTGCTGGGTCACAAACTGTCGAGATGCATTTCTGTGATTGAAATCCAGCCGTGGCTGTTCAGATAAGAGTATTTCCACTTTATATCCTGCTGTGAGATCCACTTCATAGTGTTAAGGTGCATTCAGACCAAACGCGAACGGGCATATTTTTCATGTGGTGTGATTACATTATAAGTGAATGTAAACACACAAATAGACGTGAATTCACCATCTGAGTGAGATGCAGACAGGTGAAGTAGCCTTTATAACTTCTGCAGCACTGTTCGGCCTACTGTAGAAATCCCCAAAATAACGACATGCTTTAGGTTTACATTATCCGATGGGGAGCTCACCTGAAAAAGTTGCCCCTGTCTTCAAAACTTTACAAGATGATGAGTGTTTCCGTTGCTAGCTTGCTAGCCTTGTTAGCACATCCATGGCAGGAATCCATGGGTAAATAACTCCGACATTCTGATTTAGCTGAAGAGCTGCTGGTCCTCCTGTTTCCAGGTGAGTGGCAGTCTCATTTTCAAACTAGTTTACTCTCCAATGGTGATACTTTTACTCCGGTGATGGCAGAATCTCAAAGCTAGCATATTTCCTCAGATGTGAACGCGCGAATATGCGATTTCACCTGTACTCACCTCTTTCTATTGACTGTGTATGGATTTGCACCGCCCGTTCACGTTTGGTCTGAATGCACCTTTAGTTGTTAGCATAGCTAGCAGTTACTTAGCACTAGCTTTGTCGGAGCTTGTTGCTGTTCTCAGGCGCTTCTGAAGAGGGCTCCATTGGCACTTAGTTTGCAGCCCACCAATAGGCTTTTGTCCTTAACCAGGACAAAGCAAAAATAACCTGTGTAAGTCCACAAAAGCAAAGTAGCTTCATCTCTTCCTCCGCTCAGTAATAAAGACTCAGGCTCTTTGCAACAGGTCACGCTGACTGACGGCTATGTCTCACCTATGGTAGGGTCAGTTTGTATATTCATTTATTTGCACTAAAAATATCTATCCATATTAATAAAATGAGTAACAAGTAAAGCAGCTGATCAAATTTCAGTAATCATAATGCATTACTGAATTTTTAAACAGTAATTTCATTACACAACATGTTACTGCAAAAGTAGTGACATTACAGTAATGCGTTACTTTGTAGCGCGTTACTCCCAACACTGGTCATAACCCTGTAAAAGATTTTATTGTCCAAAAAAAATAATTTCAGTTTTATTTTTATTGATGCAACAGTTAGTTCAGACCAAGAAATTTGATTGAACAATCAAGGTTCCAGGAGTTACTAGTCCATGATAACTGCACTCTCATGTTTCACAGGGTATGTATCACTTAGCTTCAAAGGTGTTCTAGTAACCATTAATTACTAACCATTATTTAGTGTCCAGTCTGTCATTTCCAGTGTTACTCTGTAACGCTTTACTGTAACGCCACTACTTTTGCAGTAACGCGCTGTGTAATGAAATTATTGTTTAAAAATTCAGTAATGCATTACAGTTACTGAAATTTGATCAGATGCATTACTTGCGTTACTCGTTTTATTAATATGGATAGATATTTTTAGCGCAAGTAGACGATCATACAACTTGTAGTTGCTAGACACCCCCCTCATCAGGTGCCAACTGGGGATGAATACATAGTTTCGGTGGCTATTGGCGGGACTGCCATCCCCAGCGCCACCACCGGCTTCAAGCCACTAGAGGTTGTCATGCCAAAGGCAAAGGTAAGCAAATAAATAAGCAAATAGATATAAACTGACCCTACCATAACTGACACAGCTGTCACTCTCCTCTGCGGGTTTGTTTCCTGTCCTGCCCCAGTTCACATCACAACCCGGTGAAGAAATGCCGTGGTGGTGGCGACTTCTCATATCGAGTCCTGATCACCTGTTGTCCGAGCGGTGAGTAGCCCCCAACAGCTCCTACTTCTGTGGTTAAACATGAGAAATTTTTGAGCAAGAAGCTCGCATTTAATGTCCGCAGTTATGTAAATGTGTCAGCTGTTTAAGTAACTGTACAAGTTTTCTTACTGCACAGAGCAAAAGTGACTGTGATTTGTTGCAGTAAAGAACAGCTTTTTCTAAGGTGAACATTCATTTATCTGTGCTTTCTGTTTTATTTTATCTCATTCATTTACATGCTGTTGTGATATGCAACTATTTCATGGAAGTAAATGCTCTAAATATACATTTTTAATGGGCTAATCCAGGGGTGTCAAACATATGGCTTGTGGGCCAAAAACAGCCCACCAGGGATCCAAAATTTTCTCTGTGAATTCACAGCTTTATTTCTAGTAAATTTCTGACTTTCTACTTATTACAATAGTTTGTGTAAATCTGTGACATTTTTTCTCTGTAAGATAAGACTTTTTTCTCATCATTTTCTTTTTCTTCTTTTTTCTGATGAGAACAAGGGGCCCTTGATCTTGCTGTGTGTGCAAGATGATTTAAGCATGCATTTAAAAGTAACGTGAAAGATACTTTTCCAAGTAACTAGTTACTTTAATCATGCAGTAACTGGTAAGTAACTCAGCTATTTTTTGAAAAGAAGTAACTAGTAACTGTAACTAGTTACTTTTTTTTGGTAACTTGCCCAACACTGGTCAATTCTAACACTGACTTCTTATATAATAATTGCAATACTGTGTTGGACACCTTAATTTCCACAGTGAGGTGCTGTTTGAAAAATCATAAGTCCCACCCTTTTCAGAAGTCCCACCCTTTAAAAAAAAACAAAAAAACAACTTTATTCAGTTTGGCTACCTTTGTAAACATCCTTAAACCATTTGACATATGTTTAAAATAAATAGGCAAGGCTAGAGTTGGATTTATTGCCTCAATTAACAAACCACAATAGGTTTGTGGTGATGGACTCTTTGCTTCATTTGAAAATGCCAAGAAAACACAAGTGAAGTGTACCAAAGCCAAATTGCTAGCGTGCTAACTAACCACTGGCATTGGCCACTTTTTGATCTTGGCTCTTCTGCAGTCCTAACTCAACAGGTGACTGGTATTGATTACAAACACTGACTTTTAAACTTAACAGTGTTTAATTTGTTTACATGTGTGTGAAATGACAATAGACATCTCCACGCTGATTGAGGCACTTAGCAGCAGTTACTGGCTACATTTAGAAGGGACTATTTTTTTCTCAGCTGTGCAAAATAACTGTTTAAACAAATCATAATATTTTGTCTAGTATTGCTGTCTAAAGTGTGCTTGTGGAACTGTTGTATAAAAGCAATATTACACTCAAGCTCATTGCGGTATCATGAATATTTTAACTAGGGGTGATCATCACACGCCTGATGCGGAATGGAGGGCGTACAATAAATCACCGCCAGTTAAAATATTCATTGGTACCACACTCGCTCTCATGTAATATTGCTTAATTAGGCTCAGGAAATTGACTTCCATCCAAGACAAGCGAATTTCAGTAATGTTTTGATGCTTTTATGGGGGTTCTCAATTTTCTGTCGTGAGTCGCAGGAATTTTGAACATGTTAAAAAAAATAGTTAAAAAATAGTCAAGAGTCAACACAAGTGTCTCAAACCTGTCTCGAACCCTTCTCCAATTATTATTATTTTTTTTCCCAATCTCTAAAGACAGGACATGTTATGGTATGATGATGTCCATCTGTCCGTCCGTATGAATTGTCCAGCAAACCCCTCTCACAGTTTTCAAGCAAGGATTTTTTAATTTCACAAAGTGTAAATAATGCATTAAAGATGTGCATATTACTTAGATTATTATTAGATTATTTTTGTGAAAATTGCAGGTTTTAGAACGTTATTTTTAAATGAAATTTCACTAGAGGTTGTTTGTCCAGCTAACTCTTCCTGCAGTTTTCAAGCTAGAACATTTTATTTCACAGTGTTTGTGCACGTATTGAAGGTGTGCATGTTGTAGGGGGTTAAATGATTTTCTGATATTTTCTCTAAATTTGCTCCACTTTGAACTGTAGATCGTTTGCTTTGCTTAAACTCCTTGCAGTTACAGGGCTATTAGTTTTATTACAGATCGAGAGTATATTGAATCATGAATTTGTAATTGATTTTTTTCTTGTCCTGTGCTAGCTAAGCACTACTGATAATGGCTATGGATGGGCATATAATGTACCATGTTCTGTGCTCTTTTTTTAAGTTTTTGATAAGGTAAAGGTGTGTTGGTTGCAGCCCAGTGACACACAAGCTTTACAAGGACAAAGAAATGAAGATACAACTTTGCAGGAGTTAATTCAGCAAAGATCCACAGCCCCCTGCTAACTGGTGAGTAGAAACTGTGCATTCTTGTAGCATAATTTGGGTTTGAAATTAAATATGGCAAGAAATCAGATCTGTAGGAAAGAATGTGTGTGGGCAAGAAGTGATTTTCCCCTCCATTTATTGATTTTTTTTTCGCTCACATGATGGTACACATCATTGAGTACACTGGTATGGTAATTTTTGTGAGAAAGGGGCAGATCATAAAAGACGTTTCTTCTTTCTGCTCCTTTTCATTCAAGTGTGAAATTTTACGTTTGTATTGAAGGTTTTGTTTGGTTAAGTAAATAATAATAATAATAATAATATGGTGACTAGTCAATATTCTGAAAGTCCATTGGTTCAAAGGTACAATCGTTAAAAAATGGTTCTAAAAACCATCTCTCAAATAAAATAGAGTTTACTACTACACCCATAAGGCCAGCCTGCAGCGTACATCCTACCTGCCATCCACCACACGCACATATGGTACACGACTTTGCATTTACTGTATACATGTGTAACGTATATACTAAACAAGATGGTCAAGAAAAAATAATAAATACGGATGATTAAATGAACTAATGTATCCCCGTGTGGTGGTTAAGACATAAACGCAACCTTAATTTTCGAAGAAAACTTGAGTCTGCTAACCTTAGGCCTAATTTTCAGGACCAATGGACCTTCAGAATAATGATCCTTCCCCCCACTGACATTATCTGTGCAAAATGGGTCATATTTGCAAATGCTGTGTAAGTGCCAATTCACTGTGATTCCAAGTGAAAATTGTTGCTAATTTGTGTATTTTGTCACAATTTCTTTGAATCTCCAACTAGTCGTGAGCTGTTGCAGCCCAGGGAGATGCAGCTTTATGGGAGCCTGAGTTAACATTGCTTTTGTTTCACTTTAATTTATGTTTTTTAATGCCAGTGATTTTTTTTTTTTTGGGGGGGGGGCTCTTATAAGGGATTGCACACCTTTAACTAGCAATGAAAACACAATTCACAAATGTATCAAAAATTTTTGCACATTTATGAAAAAAGCTTTTATATGTCCCACCAAACAGAGCTGAGGTGAAAAAGCAATGCGTCTAGGAAATGCCAAAATTTTTAAAAATGTCATATTTTTAATTAATATGCCTCAAGTTAAATAGTCAGATATTTTCACAAGTGAAGTTGTAGATTTGGAAGAAAAAATAATTCAAAAAGAAGAAAATGTATCAAATTAACAAGGAAAGGTCACAAATTTAGCACCCATCCACATTTTTTGACCCAAAACTACTGAACATGCATCATTCCATGCTAGAGGTTGCCAACCCCTGCTGATTTCAACTATCTGAACTCGGAGTGCACAGATTGTAACATTCCGGGCTGATATAAATACAGATGTTTAAAATAACAAGATGGCTGATGGCCAATAGCCAATTCAGATTATTGTTTGTTTTGCTTTTGTTATCAGTTTCATCTTTAATGTCAGAGAGGCAACGAAATATGCATAAAATAACTGAGCTGAAATGCTTTAAAAGAGTTCAGGCGCAGATGTCTTCTGAATTTGCAGCAGTAGGCTACTTTTGTCCATTTCGTGGCTAAATCATTAAACACAATCAGGACAAACTGGATAAATACCAGCCACTGCCATCAGTGAAACTTTGCCAATATCAGTCAACAAGGTGGATATCGGCCAATATGTCGGTGTACCCCTAATTTGAACTAATGATTTGATGCTTAAAATGCTGTTCTTTTGGACTACATAAATCCAAATCACGAATGTGCAATTTAATTCCTCATGATTTAACTCTTGTCTTACTTTCACAAAGTACAAACTTCCTGATGATCATTAATATGTTCCTACACAACATTATTGCTGATAAGCTCTGAGAATTCCGAGGCCCAGAGAGGAGCAAAGAAGCCCTGCAGGCGGAAGTGTGGGTGATCAACCAGCAGACCAGGACATGTGGTCAGGGTCGAGGGTCATCTCACCCCCATCTCCAGTTCCCCCGCACCGCTGCACACAGGAAGTCCGAATCATCACGCAAACACACATCAGTTATGCTCATGCGCTGGAAGGGAAGAAAAAAAAAAAAATCCTGTTCCGTCCTCCGGGGCTGACCCTGTAACCGTCCCCCCACAGCAGCCGTGCTCTCGGCACAGTGAAGACCTGCTCCTGGAGCTCGTAAACACAGGCCACCCAAAGAGAGAGAGAAAGAGAGGGGGCGAGCACTAGCCTAGAGGCTGCTCTGCACCGGCCAACTGTCATGTCCTGTGACCTGACCCACCAGACCCACAGCTGTAATAAAATACATAATGTAACCACAACATGAGCGACACCTGGAACATGCGGTTAACATGCAGATGTAGAAACACAACTCGTATAAAACTACGGAAAAATGAGGATGCATATGTCTTCCTGTGAATTTATGGTAAAAAAAAAAAAAAGAAAGACAAAACCTGTTAAACGGGTTAATAAGGGAAGGGATCAAACTTCAGATACACCACAAACTCTGCTGTCTGATCAGCCTGACAGACGGTTCCTCTTTGGGTTTTTATGCAAATATCCAGGCAGGTGAACAAGGAAGTGTACCCGTTAACTGGTTAAGCGCCCATCTGTATTTGCACATTCTGCCTTTGACAAACCAAGGCTGAAGAGCCAGCTTAGCCTCTTAGCTGTTCCTCCCCCCTTTTTGAAGCCACTAAACAGTTTATATTATAATTTGTAGTTAAGGTCAGTTCAACAACAAGCTGCAAACAGAGCGAATCACAAACGAGCAGCTACAACTGCAGGGTGCCACTGTGTTTCTTTGGTGACTAAATGAATCACAAATATTCTTTTAGGTCAAAAAACCCATCTATAAATGGTGCCTTTCAGCCAAACTTTTATGCCTGTCCAGAGTTAGCAAACAGAAGTTGCTGATAGACAGAGCATTGATTATTTGCTGAATGTGTAGTAGTGAAAGACGGTGGAGGGGGGTGTTAGATGAAATAACAGTGTGATGACTGTTCAGAATCTCACCCCAGATGCAGTCTTTCACTAATGAGTAGAAGCCTGGTCATGAACTTGTGGCCCGGTCAAATAATGAGGACATTTGTAACCCTGCAAAGAGAAAAAAAAAAGTCACTTAACTTCACTTATATCAGAGTAGCAACTCGAAGGCACGTTTAACGTTCCTGCTCATATATGCTCGTGTATTACTCTGTGGCGTATGTTAATTCAGCCTGACTGTGCCTCTGCAGATGTGTGTGGGTCTGTGAATCCACCAGATGTGCCACGCACCTGTAGTGCGCTGTCAACACTGAAAGGAGGCCCCAGCAAGGACAGTAGCGCTTGTCCGGGCAGACACAGATGCACAGGGTCACACAGGGCAACCATTGAGTGCTCACCATTTATGCATAGAGACACACACGCGCGCGCACACACCTGGGATTGGAGGCATCAGCAAAGCGCCACTGTGTTGAACTGAATCAGAGAGCCAGCTGCTGTCTTGCTGTTACGTGGATCCAAGAGTATAAAAGTCTACACTGGCTTTGGGACTGCAAAGGTCAGGCGCAGGCTGGCTGACTGACTGCTCACCCCATGTGCTTGTTGCACATAAGATGGCCTGTCAGTGGAAGATAAATGGCGTGCCCCCATTAGTGAAATTCTACTACAGGAACAAAAGTACTTTGCAACATGCACATTACTTTTATGACATTCCATTCTAACCAGACAGTGAGCGTTTAACACCATTTAATGGACTGCAGAGTCACTGGTACTGCTGCCCTGAGCATAGAAACCCCGTTGACCCAGAGCCAGCTCAGGTCAGAATGTCAGCCTTGATGGTGGAGAATTGTCTGGCAGCAGAGACCTTAAAACGTAACCAACGAGGCACCGAAAGTGCGTCAGCCAGTTCTGACCCAGGCCAGCCCCCGCTTGATGTTGTCCAACTTGCGTGTCAGTACTGTGGGAGGAGCTGCACACATTGCATAGGACGTCTCTCCCACGAAGCAGCTTACCGGGGTCATCATACACAATTGGAGTGACCGCCGATGATCACAACATTGGCGTCTCTGAATCGATATACTACTGTCACCACAAAGTATCACAATATTACGCTGCATCGATTTTTAATCTGCCCCTAGGGGATGCTGACAGAAATGACTCACTGATAGCAGTCTCAAATGCCTTCCCTCAGCCAACCAAACTGGACTTTGGCAATGGGTTTTAGTTATAATAACTGTTGGCAAAGTTTTCAGTCCACTCATTTCATAAGTAATACAATTGCTGTACAGAAGTCTATTTGTTGGACAGACTTAAATATGATAGAGACAAGATTCTGACTTCCTGGCCAGTAGGTGCAGCACTTACTCTTACACTAACTGGTTGGTAGAGACACATGACATCAACCCAGTCATGCTATTGGCTGTGACCGTCTATGATATCTTTACCAGCCATAGATATATAAACATTAGACAGAACATGGCTAGCTGCTGGACTAGTCATGTTTCATAATCATAGCTTACTTATATTGTGGTGACCCACCACGATCTACATGGACATTCAAACCTCACACTCAGCAAGAGGTCCAGAGGAAGCAAAGGACCATTCACCTACAGACAGAGAGCCCCTGGGGGGACAACCAGAACAATGGACTATTGTTTATACATCCCCGGATTAAGGAGAAGACATCCGGGTGCAGTGGTCATGCTAATCATATGTATTGACTGATATGTATATCAATATGCTAATGTGCCATGCATTCTCTCTGTTGGTATAACATATAAAAGACATGACTCAGCAAACACAAGACAGCACAGCAGCACAGTAGCGCACAGCGCTACAAGTGCGTCTTATTATGTTGGAGGAAATAAAACTCTGCAACCTTCGAGCTAGTCATATCTCGCCTGAATTTTTACCTCCACACTGGTGACCCTTGACGAAGAATGGAACACGAGGCGAACACCCCGAAGATCACCCGGACGGGAAGCCCCAGCACACATCATGGTGCGCCCCTCGCCTGACCTTATCCCTCCACACTGGTGACCTGACGAGAGAGAATGACTGTCTGCTCTCTCTCTCCGCGCTGTGGACAGCAGAGGACCAGAGAACGCCTGCAACCTCTTCATCCTCACTGGAGCGCGCTCCCTGGAGCACTTGAACTGACACGCACCATGAACGGCGACACGAGCGAAATGAAAGAAGCAGCCTGAACGGGGAAATCATCGACGCCGACTGCGTTGATTTCCACCAAGCTCCCCGACCCTGACTCACACGACAGCGGACCTCCCGCGCACAGAAGCCCCGCACGCACACCGCAGGTTTATGAGGACAGCGCAACTGCCAGTTATGTGGTCATGGCGCCAAGCGCACACCACGCACGGAGACGAACCGGCTCCACAGACTGATACATCGTCCTCCGCCGCTGCACATGCCCGAGA
This sequence comes from Pholidichthys leucotaenia, assembly GCA_020510985.1. Classification (NCBI taxonomy): domain Eukaryota; kingdom Metazoa; phylum Chordata; class Actinopteri; order Cichliformes; family Pholidichthyidae; genus Pholidichthys; species Pholidichthys leucotaenia. The sequence continues at coordinate 280,342,227 of CM035838.1, read as the reverse complement.
AAAAATGGCTGATCGCCACCCTCGGAACCTTCAGGGCTGCTCATGCACCTGAAGCAGACGTGCAGCCCGCACACAGGACTTTGTATGGGTTTCTCAGCCACTGCGCACAAGGGGAATTTAGCCGATTGCTGTCCCCGATGGCTTTAGGGCTGCTTCCCGCACCTAAAAGCCAAAACTGCCAGGTCCCTCACACAGCTGCAGTTGTTCCACAGCTGCTTATGCATCCTCGGGGAATTTGACCGCTCGCCTTCCCCACATCCTCGCTGGATCAAGCTGCGAGAGGAGTCAGAGGACATAATTTTTTTTTTTCACAGCGCAGTGGATCACACCGCCAAGTTTAACGGGAAAGTCCCTCACATCGCAGATCCACACGCAATTTTTGCGCGGCCCAGACACCTTTGACCATCCCGGGCCGGCACTCACTGCTCCCCCCCTCCCCCTTCTCCTACACAACGCTCTTCCCGCACCCTCACTCCCCTAAAGCCGGCCGATTGCCGTCTCTGTTCCATTACACACGAAGCGCACTGGCCTGTGCGCCCACGATCCACGGCCATTCAACGTGCTGGAACTCGGAGCGGAGCACACTGTTTTTTTTTCCACCCCTCCCCCATACCCCCATGGACTGACATGCCCTCCGACAGTTCTACCAGAGCTGGAGCCAAACGATGGGGGGGGGGGGGGGGGGGTCACAGCCCTGCTGAGTGTTCTGGGGGGGAGCCCTGTGAGACCCACCACAATCTCATGGACATTCAATCCTCACACTCCAGCAACAGGTCGGAGGAAGCAAAGGACCATTCACATACGGCCAGAGACCCTGGGGGGTCAACCAGAACAATGGATTATTGTTTATACATCCCCCGGATTAAGGAGAAGACGTCCAGGCGCTAGTGGTCATGCTAATATATGTATTGACTGATATGTATATCAATATGCTAATGTGTCATACATTCTCTCTGTTTGTATACATATAAAAGACACGGCACAGCCAACACAAGACAGCACAGCAGCAGCACAGTAGTGCACAGCGCTCAAGTGCATCTCTTTATGTTGGAGGAAATACAAAATCTGCAACCTTCCAGCCCGTCGTACCTCGCTGATTATATACCTCCACAATATGATTAATACAAATAATAAATACAGTAAACAATTGTTTGTGTATCCTGTATCACAATACTGCAGGTGTTGTAAACCATTATAATTACTTACAGAAAAAAAGGGGGAAATAATTACCTATATTATAATTACCTGCTCAGCATGTAAATATTATGATTATGTAGGACCAGTAAAAATTTTTAAAAATATTTTTTTCATCAATATATATTTTGAAGACTACAAAGACTTTATTGCCTGCACTTTTCTAAACATTTTTTGATGTATTTTTTTTTTAAATATTTGTTTTCATGAAAGTACGTTCCTGTTCCCCTTTAACACCTTGAGGTGATCGTTACAAAATCGCCTCAAACCGCTTCCTATCTGAATGAAGCCGAGGCGGTGTATGTATTCCACTAATGCCAGTATCCAACACATACGCACAAGTAATCCCCCCTCATGTGACTTTTTTGCTAATGTGATGAGGAACTGCAGTGATTGTTCATAATTATGTATTGTTGAATTTCAAAGCCCATGCTTCAGCAATAGGGTGGCGCAGTGGAAGAGTGGTTAGCACTGCGACAGCATAGCAACTCATCCTTGGCCGAGGATCCTGGGTTCGATCCCAGGCCCTGACCAACAGTGATCTGTGTGGAGTTTGCATGTTCTGCCCGTGTCTGCGTGGGTTTACTCCGGGATTCTCCGGTTTCCTCCCACATGCCAAAAACATGCCAGTTAGGTTTAATTGGCATCAAACTGGGATTCTAAATTGTCCTTAGGTATGACTGTGAGAGTGAATGGTTGTCTGTCTCTCTGGTTGGCCCTGCGATGGACTGGCGATCTGTCCAGGGGTGTACCCTGCCTCTCGCCCCAAAGATGCTGGGATAGGCTCCAGCCCCCCCACGACCTGAAAAGGATTAAGCGGACGAAGATGGATGGATGGATGCTTCAGCAATAGCAGATTCAATAAATAATCTACATACCTGAGATGGGAAATTTGTTTAATTACTATTATGCCCAATTGTGCCTTATGCCATTATTTTGCATCATAGCTAAATTTATATCTACTGTATGTGCTATGTTCAATTAACAGTCTCCATTTAATTTGGTGTCTGCTTGACAGTAAAAACACAAAATTTATTTTTTTAATAATTGTCAATAATTGTCAAAAACAGGGGTGGACCAGCACCTGTCATCATGGATCCTGGACTACCTCACTAACCGGCCACAGTTTGTGAGAACCTAGGACTGTGTGTCCGACACGATCATCGGTAGCATGGGGGCCCCCCAGGGAACGGTTTTGGCTCCCTTCCTGTTCACTCTTTATACTGCGGACTTCTCACCACAACACAAACACGCCTGCCTTCTACAGAAGTTCTCTCGACAACTCTGAGATCCTTGGCCTCATCTCCAACCAGACGAAGCTGAGTACAGAGGACCTTATCCAGGACTTCGTGGACTGGTGCCATTGGAACTGCCTCCAGATCAAAGCGAGGAAAACTAAGGAGCTGGTGGTGGACTGCCGCAGGCAAGGACAACCCCTCACAGCACCAGTAAATATACAGGGAACAGACATCGAGATGGTGACATCCTACAAGTACCTGGGTGTTCATCTGACAATAAACTAGACTGGTCACACAATACTGACACACTCTACAAGAAGGGACAATGCAGGCTGCTCTACTGAGGAGACTCAGTCTTTTGGTGTACAAGGGGCGCTGCTGAAGACATTCTGTGACACAGTGGTGGCATCAGCCATCACTTTTGGAGTGGTCTGCTGGGGCAGTGGTGTTACAGCAGCCGATAGGAAGAGACTGAACAAACTGATCAAGAAAGCTAGCTCTGTCCTGGGGCAACGCCTTGACCCAGTGGAGGAGATGGGAGAGAGAAGGATGGTGGCTAAACTGTCATCTCTGCTGGAGTCCGAGTCCCACCCTATGCAGGACATACTGAAGGCACTGAGGAGCTCATTTAGCAGCAGACCACATCATCCTAGGTGCACAACCGAGAGGTTTCGCAGGTCCTTCCTACCAACGGCTGTCAGACTGTATAACCTAAGCAGGGCTGCTCGTAGAGATAGCAAAAAAACGTGACAACCTAATAGTAGTGAATGCAAAAGACACAATAGACTTACACAATGGTCCCCTCCGGTATACAACTAGGAAAATACCGGTCGCTACGGAGGGTGACAATATGTATGGGTATATTATCATACCATATAGGATAACTAAGTAGACGGTTATGCTGTTCATTCCATCTAGCTACAATGCTCCGCACTGTGTGTGTTTATATATTTATATATTTATTCCATCTAGCTACAATGCTCCGCACTGTGTGTTTATATATTTATATATTTATTCCATCTAGCTACAATGCTCCGCACTGTGTGTGTTTATATATTTATATATTTATATGTACATACACTACCGTTCAAAAGTTTGGGGTCACTTAGACATTTCCTTATTTTTGGAAGAAATGCACTTTTTTTCAATGAAGATAACTTTAAACTAATCAGAAATACACTCTATACATTGCTAATGTGGTAAATGACTATTCTAGTTGCAAATGTCTGGTTTTTGGTGCAATATCTACATAGGTGTATAGAGGCCCATTTTCCAGCAACTATCACTCCAGTGTTCTAATGGTACAATGTGTTTGCTCATTGCGTCAGAAGGCTAATGGATGATTAGAAAACCCTTGTGCAATCATGTTTGGTCTGCAATGCTGTAATTGCTGCAAATGGAGGATTCTTTGACGAAAGCAAAGTTTGAAGGAAAAAATTATTATTTCAAATACAAATCATTATTTCTAACCTTATCAATGTTTTGACTATATTTTCTATTCATTTTACAACTCATGGTGGTAAATAAGTGTGACTTTTCATGGAAAACACAAAATAATTGTCTGGGTGACCCCAAACTTTTGAACGGTAGTGTATGTATACTCGCTGCTCTTGTTTTTTCTTGTCTTCTGATTGTTGCTCTGAGTCTTGCTATCCCTGTGCTGTTGCAATCCTGGAATTTCCCCATTGTGGGACTAATAAAGGCTTATCTTATCTTATCTTAATATATTTAGGCTTTAAGGGGTTAAAGAATTTACGGCTGTACCCACAAATCAAGCTAGCTATACTGTTACCATGCCAGTTGAGGTTACAGCAGAAACATAACCTCTCCGGGGTCATCTGCCATTTACATAACATCAAAAAAGTGACAGACTTGAAGTTGCATGTTATAGTGACACATTATATCATCAGTTTCAACGGCATCTAAATCAAGATGTAATCATCTCCATGTCACAGTCAATTGCATAGTGTGATTTAGATGGTACTAACATGTGGGTTTTAAAGTTCCTCACTGTGTGCTAGAGAGATAGATCTCAAAATTTGTTCCCAAGTCTGATTTCCTAATGAGCACCATGTGACAATATTATACGAGGGGGGGCTGAAAAGTGCATAGGCTGAAAAGTTCATAGTAGTCAAATTTGACCAAATATGGTTTATTTTTCAACTGCAGCAATCCAAGCACTGCAACACCGATGGAAGAAGTGTGTGGACAGAAGGGGAGACTATAATGAAAAATAAACTACATTTGGTCAAATTTGAAAACTATGAACTTTTCAGCATAGGAACTTTCCAACCCCCCACCCCCTGTACACACAGAGGCTGAACAGCAGTCCAGCCTCTTTCCCAGAACTATGAAGTGCATAGTTCATAGAACAGAACATCCCTCACTGACAATTTATACAGTGGGGAAAATAAGTACTGAACATGTCAACATTTTTCTCATTAAACATGTTTCTGATGGAGCCATTGACCTGAGATTTTCACCAGATCAGTAACAACCCAAGTAATCGATACATACAAAGAAATCAGGGCAACTGTGTTCACAAAACGAGTAATATTTAATAAAGTGAAATGACACAGGGAATAAGTATTGAACAAATGAAGGAAAAGAGGTACAAAAAGGCACAGAAAGTCAAGAAATCAGCTGAAATCCATCCGAATTTAGGAAGCCATCCAAACCCCCATCAGTCCAAATTAATTTCAGCTGGTTAAGTCCTGACTGATTGCCTTTAAAAAGGTCTGTGAATATCAGATTGCCACACCACAAAGAACTCATGATGAGTAGAAGCAAAGAGCTCTCTCTAGACCTTCACAACCTTATTGTTGTAAAACATAATAATGACATTGGTTACAGGCACATTTCTAACCTGCTGAATGTTCCAGTAAGCACTGTTGGAGCCATCATTCCTAAGTGGAAAAAACATCATTTTGCCATAAACCAGCCACGACCAGGAGCTCCTCGCAAGATTTCTGACAGAGGAGTCAAAAGAATTATTAGAAGAGTTATCCAAGAGTCAAAGACCACTCATGGAGCATGCCAGAAAGACCTGGAGTTAGCAAGAAAACAAGAAGTAGTGCACTCAACCGACATGGACTCTATGCTCGCTCACCTCACAAGACTCCACTGGTGAAGAAAAAGCATGTTGAAGCTTGTTTAAAGTTTGCTGCACAACATTTGGGCAAGCCAGTAAAATACTGGGAGAATATAGTCTAGTCAGATGAGACCAAAATTGAACTTTTTGGATTCCACAACACACAACATGTTTGGAGGAGAAATGGCACTGCACATCCCATCATGGTGTGGGGGTGTTTTTCAGCACATGGTACAGGCAGACTTCATATAATTGAAGGAAAGATGAATGGACAAATGTACAGAGACATCCTTGATAATAACCTGTTGCCATCTGCCAAGATGCTGAAGATGAAACGAGGGTGGACATTTCAGCAAGACAATGATCCCACACACACAGCCAAGGAAACTCACAGCTGGCTCCAGAGAAGGAAAATAAAACTGCTAGAATGGCCCAGTCAGCTGACCTGAATCCTTCTTCTTCTTCTTTTAGATTTGATTGGCAGTTGGCAACCAGCTTACAGGTGCATTACCGCCACATACTTCACTCTAAATCATCACTCTATATCTCTCTACCCTGGGTCTTGGCCATTAGCAATCACTCTATATATGGCTGAAAGTGCTCTGAATGCAATTGAAAATCTATGGAACAAACTTGAGATCAGAGTTCATAGAAGACACCCACGGAACCTTCAACAGTTGAAGACAGTTTGTGTGGAAGAATGGGCTAAAATCACTCATGAGCAATGCTTGCGCCTAGTTTCTCCATACAGGATGCATCTGGAAGCTGTTATTACCAACAAAGGCTTTCTACTAAATATTAGATGAATTTCACCAAGCATGTTCAATACTTATTCCCTGTATCATTCCACATTATTAAATATAGCTTGTTTTGTGAACACAGTTGCCTTGATTTCTTTGTATGTATGGATTACTTGGGTTGTTACTGATATCCGGTGAAACTCTCAGGTCAATGGCTCCATCACAAATACGTTTAATGAGAAAAATGTTGACGTGTTCAATACTTATTTTCCCCGCTGTATGTTAAATATTGAATACAAACAGTGCCTCTTTTGACCACAGAAAGTTAGACAATTACTAGATAATATTTATATCTACAATATGCACAGCCAACTATGAAACACATGCACAGGAACTGCCTCAAATGTGCAAACGTAAGAGACACATCTACTACCTCATGTTATATATAAGTTTGATATAAAACAATTAACTTCATTTGAATTTTTGTGAAAAACAGAATTATCAGGAAAAGTAATGTCAGTGCATTTCACACAAAACATTTTTTTTTAGAAATCTGTAGACTCACCATGACCAGTTCACTCACACACTTCTTGTATAATGACAGAAATTGTTAATCACATGTACTGTATGACTGTCAAGTAAACCGTAAACCATGGGTCATCTAACACATACTTCACCCATATTTTAAATAATCTTTTATATCCATACTTAAATCATGCAAAACTAATTGGATTTTTTTTAAAGTCAGAGATTTTTTTTTTTTTAAATACTTCAATCTTTCAACCAGAAAGTAATTTTTTCCGGTTATATTTTCTGATGGTGGCACAAACTGGCAGGATATTAGAAGAACTTGTGCACGTCCTGTCAACTCTATCAAGGGTTCTATTTAAGGTTTTTGCAATGAGTACAGATAATAAGCTGACACTTTTGGTCAGTATGCCACACCTCTTGGTTTCGATGGCCTTTTGTGATTTCTGCAGCAGTGAAACATAGTAAGTTCCAATAATTGTGGTACCCATTGCCAGGAACTCCATCATCAATACTCCATACTGGTCCCAAAAGGGCGTGAGCATGACCTTGCCCACCGAGGGTTGGACACGTGCCTTCTTTGGAAGATGTGAGTCATAATGCTTCCATTCTTTTGACTAGGCTTTAGTCTCTGGATCATAATGATGGACCCATGTTCCGTCCTGCATGATTAATCTATTGAAGAAGTCCTCCTGGTTTTCTTGGCACAAAAAAAAAACAACAAAACAAACAAAAAAAACCTAATGCAAATTCAATTAAATGGAAACATTCTGACAGAACCTCAAGTGATGGCTGATGCTTTTAACAACTACTTCATTGAATCTGTGTCAGAAATTTCTGATAAGTTTATAGTAAAACAAAGGAAGGAATACCCTGTATTGTCTGCAACGCAGTTCTTTACCATTACAAATATTACTGAGACCAAAGTTATCAATTTAATTCAATCACTCAAACCATCTAAAGCAAAGGATATTTTTGGAATGGACACGAACATGCTCAAAGATTTAGGTTCAGTTCTTGCCACTCCTATTGCTTCAATCATTAATCTTTCAATTTCATCTGGCCATTTTCCAAAGGCCTGGAAATCTGCTATTGTTACCCCTGTCTTTAAATCTGGTGACCCAACTTTTCTGCATAACTACCGACCAATAAGTATTCTTCCGGCCATTTCCAAAATTGCAGAAAAATGGGTGGCAGAGCAGATTGTCCATTATTTAAACAGTAGTTCCCCCTCTCTCCACGTCATGCAGTTTGGTTTCAGATCCAAGCATTCCACTGAAATGGCTACATGCCTCTTCACTGAGAAAATAAAATCTTTCCTTGATAAGGGTGGAGTTGTAGGGGCGGTGTTTTTGGACCGTAGGAAAGCATTCGATACAGTAAATCACTCTGTTCTTCTTACCAAGCTCTTTAAATTTAACTTTTCTCACAACACTGTGAGCTGGATTGAATCATATCTGCATGATCGAACACAGTTTGTATTAGTTAACAACTGCAGATCTGATTCTCTTAGGCTAACTTCTGGAGTCCCTCAGGGATCAATATTAGGCCCCCTTTTATTTAGTCTTTATATTAATGATTTGCCCACTGTTTGTCCTGAAGATGAATGCAGATGACACGGTTTTCTTTGTTCATGGTCGCTCCAAAGACACTGTTGCTGCTAAACTCAGTAAAACAATGTCCTGTGTCACAACTTGGTTGCAGGAGTGCTGTCTACAGTTACATGTTTCTAAAACTGTAGGCATGTATTTCACTAAAATAAATAGTGTCACCTGATCCTGACATATATGTTAATGGAGGAAAAAATACAAATTGTTAGCCAATATAAATATCTTGGGTTAATAATAGATTCACAGCTTTCCTTTAAAGCCCATATTGCTAAATTGAGTAAAAAAAATCAAGTTAAATCTTACAAATTTTCGTGCAATTCGAAATGAAATGTCAACTGAAGCCGTAAAAATATACTTGCATTCAATGATTCTCAGTCACTTCACTTATTGCCTAACTACCTGGTCCCAGGCGGGTTTGAGTGCAAAAAAACCATTGGAAGTTTTGTATAAACAAGCAGTCAAAGTTATGGATAAAAAACCTAGGTATTATCGTCATTGTGCAATTTTAAAAAAATACAGTCTTTTAAACTGTGATAGTCTTCCTACATTTGCAGATTTAAATTTGATTTATAAAGTACTGCATGATTTGGCTCCAGATCCTCTGGCAGAGTTCATCAGCCAAAGAAACAGCTCTGAGCGTGTTACTCGAAGCTCTGTCAGAGGTGACTGTTTCATCCCTCTGCGCAGGAGCACTTTCAGTAAGTCAGCCTGGTCAGTGAGGGACGCGAGTGAGTGGAACTCAGTACCTGAGGAGGTTAAACTGCTTACAACATACACGGCCTTCACAAAAAAATTGAAAATGTGGCTTATAAACACCTACAGCTGCCAACACTAAAAGATAAGTCTGTTGTGATGTTTGATGTTGTGATTAAATGTATGGTTTGTTATGTGTATGTTATTTGTTACATTAGTGCCTTCTTAAATGTTTAACTATGTTTTTGTTTTTTTTTTTGTAGATGCATTTTATTGCTTTTTTACATCTTGGCCAGGGGACTACAGATGAAAACTAGCCTTTTGGCTAATTCTGGCTTTTTTAACCATGTGTAAACATGTGTTTTATGAAGTTGCATTGTCCCTTTTCAAATAAACTAAACTAAACTAAATTAAACTAAACTAAACATGGCCAAAAGAGCCTGGGTGTACGTGACTCGTTCCTGTGTCTAGAAAGGTGTAAACAACTGGGGAATTCATCGTGCAGACAACTTCCATACGTGCAAATGGTCATGGAGGATTTCTTTTTACAGACCCCACACTGATCTTGAGAGTGTGGGCTAGTCTTGGGCTAGTTGGTGAACAGTTATGCGGCAATCCTCGAAAATGGTGACCTCCACTTGCTGGGTGGTGTCTTCATCAATGGCGTACTGTAGTCACCCTGGAATGGTTTCTATTTCCACTGATGTCTGACCACTCGATGCCAGTGCTTGACTACATCTTATAATGGGACATCCTTCCCAAAAGTCTCTTTCATCTCATTCAACGCCTCCTGTGGTGTGCGGCCTCTCAAGTGCAGGAACCTGATGAGCGCTCAGCAGGGTCCATTATCACATCTTACTCCACCTTAGCACCTGTAAAAGTGAAACTCTTCAGAGTTCAGAGCTGCAAATAACCAGGTGACCTATAGAGATATGTATTATTATACTGTACATGTGTAAATTGAGCTTCTTACAACAACTCTGTTCAGGAAAAATCTTTAACGAGCATCCCTTTTAGGATTTGGAGCAACAATCCTTTTAAGCATGAGAAGTGACTTAGCCAAGGCAGAAGGGCGTGCAGATCTAATCTGAGGTCAGATCACTGTATAATTCAATGTAATTTTCAACTGGAGGTGGACGATAACAACATTCTTCCAGAGCTCAGTGCCCAGTTTAAAAATGCAGATGTCAGAAAGCGTCCCTCCTTCCCACCATCTCCCATCCCCTCCGCTGTTCCACTCTTGATCTCTCCACTTTGATTTATTCATTTTCTATGTTGGCGAACCAGACAATGGCGTCTTTCATAACGGAGGCAGCATTCCCTCTACCAGCACCCTGCTGTCCCCCAGAGCCCCTCCAGCCACCACGCTGATCTGATGTGACCTGCCACAGAGGGCTGAAAAAGGACTAGAAAATAGGGAATGATAAATGTCCAAGCACAGACCACATAATATTGTATATTATTATAGCTATGGCATAAAAACAATGGGACAAAGCATTGTGTTGCTCCCTCAAAGAAAGACAGACTAAAGTTCCAGATTCAACGAATCTTTATCCGAATGCATGAATTTTTTTCAAATTACATATCAAATAAAGCAGTCAGAGTGGGAAGAAAACATGGGATGCGAGGAGAATGACAATAAATGGAGTAAAGGAAACAGGAGGGGAAGCACTGGCAAATGAAAGGGGGTGAGGTGAGGGGGCGACCAGGGGTCACGCTGCCTCCCCCTGTAGTTGCTCTCTGAGGTGCATGCTGGGTGGCTGACTGCATAGCCAAGACTCCTGCTCAGAAAGACAGCCTTTCTTTTCTCCAGGCCCTTGCTAATGCAATTGAGAGAAATTAGTATAATTATGCTCCATATTGCAGATTGAGGAGGCAATGTGGCCCGTGGGATGCAGATAGCCAGGGAGGGCAAGCTAGCGTGGGTATTTGCTGACGGGAATAACTAATTCATCAGCTACTTTTGCCATTTATCAGAGTACATTCTTGCATTTATGACATTAGGAGTAATCGAATAAGGAGGTCGTGGAATGTGGCGTCTCCTTCAAAATGTGATTCTCCTAATGAAAAAATTTACTCCTCCCTCCTCTGCTTTCTCGGCCCTCGTATAAACCGCATCCAATTGCAAATCATTATCACCACATTGGCCAAAAGAATCTGTCCTCACCAAATGACACTTTAGGTTTTCCCTATTGTTCCACATTTTTTAGTGCCAATTTTACTGTCACTGTCCTCCATTAAATAGCAGCTGTGCATGCATCGAAACACATGTTGGGTGCATTGCAGAGGACAGATCTGTCACACTAAGACACAAATCCCCAAATCAGACAAGGCTATGGAAGGTAAAAAATGTTAAAAAAAATAACTGCAGCAAAAGAAGTGTTGGTCAGTAACATATTTCTCAATCTTGGCTGTGCACTTCTAAGAAAGAAGCATAGGTGGGTTCTTTCAAGCCAAAATCAGAAAGATGTATTTGTTAACGCAATCTGACTGAACATTATCAAAGATCTCAGTATTTATATGCAACCATTACAATAATTAAAGAGTTACAGGAAGGTTGAGAAAGTTGGTTTTGTCTGTATTTTAAAGGACAGTTTGAATCAAATCAATATTTTTTGATAGCACATTATAACATAACCAACAGTACATGATAAATATAGGGATTGTTTTTTCTCTATACTTCCCCTGTTTTTTACCCTGTATTTGTCCTTGTTTGTCACCGTACTTTCCCCATACTTACTGTGTAATTTGTGGATTGTATTATAAAGTGCTACTCATTTTTTTCCTCTTACCTGTTATTAGTCTAGGCTGCTTTGATGGGAGCTGCCTAGTTTTTCAAATATCAGCATGGTACAGTTTTATTGAATGCAATGCCAGTGTCTCTTTCAGGAATAATGAGAGTGAATGAAATCCCCAACTTTTCACTGGCACTACTGAAATATGATCAAGCTGTACACTTTTTTTGGTTTGTGAAATAAATTGTACATAAGTGATGTGTATTTTTGAGTGAGGATTTTTGGTGAATTTCTAGAGAATATGGAAATGCATTTCTTTAGAGTTTACGGTGGCTGCATTTTGATTTTATTTTTCACAATAACAAACTGGGTGAAACTCAACAAAATTAATATTAATAATGACTGTGTTGTAAAAAGGGGCAAACTGTGAATTATACTTAATACAACAGATGTATACATAAAAATATAGAAGCCAAGAGCTTCCATAATTTAGCAGTATATATACTTGTTATCATTCTAGGATAAATTAATATGATATCATTGGATAAGCCAGTCTAGGACAATCACAGTCTCTGTCTTCGACTGCTGCCTATGCATAAATGAAGTATTAATTAACCCCCTATTGGACGGGGTAATCTCTGTCATGGGAGTTTACTTGACTGCTCTTGGTCTGGCCCTTCATCCAAGCCAATATGCCCTAGGAGACCCTACCAGGGGCAAATTGCCCCTGACAACATACTGAGATCATTAGGGCAGACCCCTCCACCACATTAAGGTGGTGACCCAGAGGGAGTTCCTACCCTATGCCTGCAAACTTTGGGTAGTGACTGAAAAAATGTGATCTTAGATACAAGTGGCTAAAATTAGCTTTCTCCATAGGGTGGGTGCACTCACCCCTTAGAGACAGGGTGAGGACCTCAGTTATGCAGGAGAGACTCAGAGTAGAGCTATTGCTCCTCTATATCGAAAGGAGCCAGTTGAAGTGGTTTGAGCATCTGATTAGGATGTCTCCTGGATGCCTCCTATCTGATGAGTCTCAGGCATAACCCACTGGGGCAGACCCAGGGCAGGCTGGAGGGGCTATGTCTTCCAACTCGTCTGGAAACATTTGGTATCCTCTTTGAAGAGCGAGTGGATGTGGCTGAGGAGAGAGAAATCTGGGCTTCTCTGCTTAAACTGTTGCTCCCATGACCCGGACCCCCAAACAAGCGGTAGAAGATGCCTGGCTGGTTGGATGGCTGGTTGGATGGCTGGTATTTTCTTGAGAAAACAGAATGAACTAAGAAAATAGTAAAAAAAAAAAAAAAATGCTGCCCTCAGCTTCTGCTTACGATAGCTGGAGATATAATGGTATCCAGATTCAGAGGAAATGATGGTGATGACAGTTTGACCTTGAAGCACAGTCTCTTTCCTCAAGACATCCATCCGGGCCCCACCTTGCAGAGATGAGTAGAGCAGTGGGGGGTGGAAGAACACCATCTGATCTTTGGTCCCGAGAGCATGAGCCTACACATCATCTATATCCTGTTTGGGAAAGCAGCTTTTGAAACTGATCTCATCGCTCCCCATAGCATCATCAAAGACGCTTATGAGACAAGAATATGCAACAAGAAAAGTCCGGAAACCAGTGAGCTTTTTTTTTTTTTCATATTATCAGAGATTCAGCATTTGTAATTAAGATTTTCAAGAACAAAGTTTCAAAGAGGATGAAAAGCTGGATATTAAAACAAATATCAGCTTCAAAAAAATACATCAAGGGAAGTTCTCTGCAGTCACAAAGCTGATGTCCACCCACACAGACATCAACTGGTCATGCTTATATATGGGTAATTCATAAACCAGATGATGCCGGTTTTAGCCCGCCATGTGATCATGTCATGCATGTCCGGTGTGTTATGCAACCAGACCCACAATAACACGTGCAAAAACTACAAACCCCAATTCCAGTGAATTTGGGATGTTGTGTAAAACACAAATAAAAACAGAATACAATGATTTGCAAATCCTTTTCAGCCCATATTCAATTGGATACACTACAAAGACATTTAATCTTCAAACTGATACTTTTTTTTTTTGCAAATATTCAGTCACTTTGAACTTGATGCCTGCAAAACATTCCAAAAAAAGTTGGGATAGGGGCATGTTTACCACTGTGTTACATCACCTTATTTTTTGCCACTGTTTTGCTTAAATAAGCAGGGACATCCCTGAAAAGGATGTTGTTTGGATGGAAGCATATGTTGTTTCAAAAGCCATATGTACCATTCAGGATTAATGGGGGATTTACAGATGTGCAAGTTGTCCATGCCATGGGCACTAACACACCCCCATACCATCACAAATACTGAATGAATGGACAAATGTACAGAGACATCCTTGATAAGAACCTGTTGCCATCTGCCAAGATGCTGAAGATGAAATGAGGGTGGACATTTCAGCAAGACAATGATCCCAAACATGCAGCCAGAGAAACTCTCAACTGGCTCCAGAGAAGGAAAATAAAGCTTCTAGAATGGCCTAGTCAGTCACCTGACCTGAATCCAATTGAAAATATATGGAACGAACTGAAGATGAGTTCATAGAAGACACCCATGGAACCTTCAAGGTTTAAAGACAGTTTGTGTGGAAGAATGGGCTAAAATCACTCCTGAGCAATGCCTGCACCTAGTTTCTCCATACAGGAGGCATCTGGAAGTTATTACCAACAGTGGCTTAATCAGTCAATGGCTACATCAGATATAGTATAAGCAAGTATTTCTACATGCCCGTTGCTGAAGGGTCTCCTTCTGTCTCAGATGGCTGTGCTGTTCACAGTCATGCTCATGAAGAAGAAGCATGACTTCACCAGAGGAGCTCTGCAATGTCGGACTTTGGTTTGTTAGACGGCACCGGTCACCAATGAGTGGCGCCGGTCACCAGTGAGGACGCTGAGCTTTGCTAATTGCAATGCGGAGCAGTTTTCACCTTGAAGAAGGAGCTGAGGCTAGGAGCGGAGCTAACCACTAACTAGCATCAGAGCTAATGCTACAGCTAGTTGTAGCTAACACAGACACAAAGGAGCGACTCTGCCCTCGGTTCGTCTCACCGACCCGGCATTGGCCCGGTAGATGACGGCTGAGCCTCCCGCACAGATTGTTAGAATCTTGTGATTGGGGCTTGGCGGAGGAGCTAACCAAGGCCCCAGCTGGATAGGAGCTGGATCAGAGCTCAACTGTAGCGGTGGTAGGCGGCAGAGCTCAGCGGAGGAGCTAACTGAGGCCCCAGCCGGATTGAAGCTCAAGTGCAGCGGCGGTAAGTGGCGGGGCTCAGCGGAGGCACTAACTGAGGCCCCAGCTGGATAGGAGCCGGGTCGGAGCTCAACTACAGCAGTGGTGAGCGGCGGGGCTTGGCGGAGGAACTAACTGAGGCCCCAGCTGGACAGGAGTCGGATCGGAGCTCAACTACAGTGGCGGCAGGTGGCGGAGCACAGCGGAGGAGCGGAGGAGCTAACCAAGGCCCCAGCTGGATTGGAGCTCAACTACAGCAGCAGTAAGTGGCGGGGCTAGCAACGGAGGGGCTAGCTACGGAGGGGCTAGCTTAGGCTCCAGCCGGATCCGAGGTCAGCTGGACCAGATACCGACAACACCAGCAGAAATAATCCTGCTATCATCAGGTCAGTAAAAAATGCCACCAAAGAAAGAGGACATGGAAGAGATTAAAAAATCTCTGAACTTCATGTCAGAAGAACTTACCAAAGTGGCCAATCAGCAGTCCAAATTATTAGGGCTAATGGAGGAAGTCCGAGAGTTGAAATTAACAATTAAGGAAAGAAACAAAAAAAATGCAGACTTGGAGCGACGCATCGAGGATCTTGAACAATATACTCGTTAGGATGATTTAATCATTAGTGGACTAGACATTAAATATCAATCATATGCTCATGCAACAGCAGGAATGAGAGGTGAGGAGGCTCCCCCAAGTGGATCAGTCTCTTTGGAAAACAGGTGCTTCAGTTCCTTGAAAGCAGAAACATAAAGGTTGATGTAAATGCAATTTCAGCCTGCCATACTCTACCCAGAAAGGATAATAAAACAAAGAAATCAATTGTGATGTGCTTTGTGAACAGAAGGGTAAAAAATGACATACTGAGGTGGCCAGAAAGTTGCGGGGAACAGAAGTTTACCTAAATGAACATTTAACAAAGACTAATGCTGAAATAGCACGGCAAGCACGGATGCTGAAAAGACAAAACAAGATATAGGCAACATGGACAAGAAACTGTAGAGTCTGGTTTAAACTAAATGGAACACCTGAAGAAGCAAAGGCCATAATAATAAGAGATCTCACTGACTTAAATAAATATAGATGAACACTGATTAAGAAAATTAAGAGACTATGATAATCCATATCCACACACACGACAAGAACATTCCTTTTGTGACATAACATGATAATGTACTTAAAAAAAAACTTATGACTGACTTTAGTAGACATCAATTTAATAATAATATTAAATTAATATTATTATTAATTTAATAATAATTATAATTAATATTTTGAATATTACACTGAAAAGCAATTCAAAAGTCAAGTGCAAGTAGATGGTAAATTATCAATAATACACATTAACAGCAGAAGTCTTAACAAAAACTTTCCACAGATTCAGGACTATTTAAAACAGCTAGACAGAAAATGTACAGCTATCGCAGTCTCTGGCTCAATGAAGAGCAGGCTTCTTTGATGGTAATAGAGGGATATCAGATGTTTCATATTAACAGATGTCAAAAAAAGGGTGGTGGTGTTGCACTGTATATTGATGAACTGTATAGGTGTAAACTTGTAAATGGAATGTCCTTTGCACTACCAGGGATTCTGGAATGTGTTACTGTTGAGATTGACCAAGATAAAACAAAAAATCTAATTATAAGTTGTATATATACAATGCCGGGAACTTGGGTTGAGACATTCAGAGATAAGTTAGTCGAGCTGTACAATAATATAACTAATAAGAAAATGGTTGTAATCTGTGGAGACTTCAATATTGATTTACTAAATCCATATCAACAAAATGTAATTACAGAGTTCATGAATTCTATGTACAGCATGAGTCTATATCCTACAATAACACATCCCAGTAGAATCACAGCCCACACTGCTACACTTATTGACAATCTGTTTGTTAATATTATTGATAAGAAAATAGAAAGTGGATTATTGATAAATGACATAAGTGACCATCTGCCAGTCTTTTGCACTTATCCATGGCCACACGGGGGCCAATACAGAAGAAAACTTTAAAATCTTTCAGTTACAAATCACAAAATGCAATCAGTTCTTTTAAAGAAGACCTGCTGAAGCAAGACTGGACAAAAGTCTATGTATCAGATGTAAATGAAGCCTACAATACATTCATGAACATTGCAACTGCTCTTTATGAAAAAAAATGTCCATTAGTAAAGAAAAAGCTTAAACAGAAATTTGTCAACAAGCTATGGTTAACTAACTGATTACAAAAAGTGTGTAAAAAGAAAAATTCACTATATAAAGTTTTTCTAAAGAAAAGGACAAAAGAAGCAGAACAGCAGTATAAAACATACAAAAATAAGTTAATATATAATGAGATGTAGTAAAAGAGACTGTTACAGTAAAAACTGGAGAAAAACAGAGATAACACTAAAAATACTGCCATGAATCTGGGTTTGGAGACCAAACCCGATTCTGACTCATCGTTATGCCTTGACCTAATTTCCTCCTGACAGCTCGGGCACGCCCCCTCCTCCTGTCAAGCTCTGTCAGCTGCACTGTCACGGTGTTCACACATACACACACCCACATGCACACACACAAGCACATGCTCCACTCACTCTCATTCACACACGCTCTCACACACCGGATGCCAATCAATTCTGCCCACGCATTTTCACACCGGCAATCTCTTTCCTCGTTAGCTTCTGGAGCATATATTTGCTGCGCCGGGGGAAAGAGATTGTCGGGGTATTCACCCTCGTTCATGGCAGCAACTTCCCCATGAATGATGTTCCACTCCCTTCACGTACTCAGCCCGACATCTGCAGACGATCCATTCCTGGGTGTTCGCGGCTGCCTCAGCTTCTACCCTTTTTCTGCCAGACTGCTTGGTTTCGCCCGGATCTGTTCCAGCTTCGTAAGTGTCTTTTTTGCCTTTTCTCCTGTGCTACGCAGCCCTGTGGCACGAGGCTGCATTTAGGCCAGGCTGTTGAGCATTCAGCTGCCGCCCTGCATGTTTAGTGGCCAAAACTAGTCATTTCATCATTCTGTATTTCTGTCGCTGAACTGAACTGTATTCGGTGATAATTGAACTGTTTGTTCCCTTTGTGTGGTTAATAAAAGTGTACCATCTACTCTAGCTTTTGGGTTTATTCATTCCCTCGCTCGTGCGCCGAGCCGTGTTGCAAGGAAGTTTTTGACAAATACATGGACAATACTTAACAATATTCTTGGAAATAAAAACAGAAATACAAGCTACCCAACCAATCTTTCAAAAAAAAAACAAAAAAAAAAAAACGACTCAGAGTGTGAAAGCAGTCTCACCTGCAGATGAATTTAATAAATTTTTTGTTAACATTGGTCCTAATTTGGCTTGAGAAATACCCATTATGGCACCTATAGGTGATACAATAAGCAAAAACATTGCTATAAAAGACTCCATCTTCATAAAGAACACAGATGAGAAAGAGGTCATTGAAATTGTTAAATCGTTTAAAGGTAAAACATCTACGGATTGTGATGGTATTGACATGATTTTGGTCAAAACTATCATTGAATGCTTAGTGAAGTCACTGACGTATATCTGTAACCTGTCTCTCCAATCAGGTATACTTCCCAATGCAATGAAAATAGCCAAAGTAATTCCGATATACAAGACGGGTGACAGAGGGGAATTTTCAAACTATAGGCCTATTTCACTATTGCCGCAATTTTCTAAGATACTCGAAAAAATATTCTGTGAGAGAACTGACAACTTTATAATGAAGAATAATTTATTGTGTGAGCAACAATATGGGTTCAAACACAAGAGAACAACTGCATTTGCTTTAAAGGAATTTATAGAAAAAATATCAACTGCTGTAGAAAATAAAGAGTATTCAGTTGGGGTATTCCTAGATCTTAAAAAAGCATTTGATACAGTGGATCATAAAATATTGATAAATAAACTACAAAATTATGGTATTGGGGGGTAGCACTGTCCTGGTTATGTAGTTACTTATAGAACAGATATCAGTATGTACTGTACATATGTGTTGGTAGCAAAAACTCACAGTTACTGAAGGTTACTTGCGGAGTCCCACAGGGTTCAGTTTTGGGGCTATTGTTATTCAATATGTATATAAATAATATATGTAAAGTTTTTGAAAAAATGGATTTAATACTGTTTGCAAATGACACTAATTTATTATGCAGTGAAAGCAATTTGGAACAACTTTTGGATACACTCAGAAAGGAATTAGGAATGCTCAAACTGTAGTTTGATTCAAACAAATTAACGCTGAATTTAAGTAAGACAAAATTTATAATTTTTAACAACCATCACAACAACTCAGTATCTAAACTCAGTGTAAATGGTGTAGAGATTGAAAGGGTATCCGAAATTAAATTCCTTGGAGTAATAATTGATAATAAACTGTGTTGGAAGTCACATATTAATTATATTAAAGGTAAGATATTCAAATCAATTGCAATACTACACAGAGTGAAATATTTGCTGAATCAACCCACACTATATACTTTGTATCATTCATTAATACTCCCATACATGACATATTGTACTGAAGTATGGGGAAATACATATAAAACAAACATATATCCAGTCTTTATGCTTCAGAAGAGAGCTATTAGAATATTAAACCAAGGTGCTTACAGGGAACCAACAAACCCACTTTTTCTTAAATTAAAAGCTCTCAAGTTGAAAGATTTGATTGATTTTAAAACTGCAGTAATAATGTTTAAAGTGAAGAATCTATCACTGCCCACAAATATCCAAAAGTTGTTCCAAATAAGGGAGAAACAATATCATTTCAGAGGAAAATGTATATTTCAAAAACCTTCAGTGAGAACTACCACCAAGCAACACTGTGTCTCAGTGCAAGGAGTCAGACTGTGGAACGCTTTTGGACCTGAATTAAAATCATGTACAATGCTTGGACAATTTAAACAAAAATGAAAGGAAGAAATACTCCAAACATATATTCAAAATGATATGTAAAATCACATAAGGATTATCATATTCAGTCTGTGCTGTGCTGTTGCTTAGTTTTTTGTCACGTTTTGTCTTGGCTTTGTTCTGATTTGTAATCACTTTTATTTATTTATTTTTTTTTAATTCTTAGATGGAACATGGGTGGGCAATATAAGCTGCAGCTTCAGCCATCACCCATTTCAGATAACTTATGTTGAATTATAATCCGAGGAGTTATTGTTTAATTTGACCTTGTTGGATTTTTTTCCCTTTGTTATATTATTCTGTTCCTTTCTTTTAATCTTTTAATCTAATCTATCCGAAAATAAAGAATCAGTC
Source organism: Pholidichthys leucotaenia (assembly GCA_020510985.1). Classification (NCBI taxonomy): domain Eukaryota; kingdom Metazoa; phylum Chordata; class Actinopteri; order Cichliformes; family Pholidichthyidae; genus Pholidichthys; species Pholidichthys leucotaenia. The sequence continues at coordinate 280,321,865 of CM035838.1, read as the reverse complement.
ATTCATTCAATGCCTGTGGTGTACTGGTGGAACCTGAGGTGTTTCATGTTCACGGCATCTTTTCTGACATGCATCATTTCTCCTCCTTCTATTGCTCTCCATCTGGTGGGTCTTCTTCTTCGTTCAGACCACTGGTTGAGGGATAGGTGCGTCGTAATTCCAGTTCATCATCGGATCATCATAGGACATCATGCAGACGCCATAGGGTGTTGTATGATGTGCTATGTCTATATGACATCATATAAACATCATATCTTTTAGGATCATCGTAGGACATCATGCAGACATCATAGGCCGTCCTATGATGTGCTCTGTCTATGTGCCATCATATAGATATCATATCTTTACGTGCAGCAGTTCTCCTCATTCTATTGCTCTCCATCTGGTGGGTCTTCTTCGTTCAGACCACTGGTTGAGGGATAGGTGCATCATAATTTCGGTTCATGGGCAGGATCATGAAAATAGACCTGAGCAAAAAGTGGGTTTCGACCATGTTCAGGAAGGCCCGTATATGCCCGTATTTTACACATTTGTAGTGTAGACTGGCATTCTTATGTGCAGCAGTCCTCCTCATTCTATTGCTCTCCATCTGGTGGGTCTTCTTCTTCGTTCAGACCACTGGTTGAGGGATAGGTGCATCATAATTCCAGTTCATGGGCAGGATCATGAAAATAGATCTGAACAAAAAGTGGCTTTTGACCCTGCTCAGGAAGGCCCGTGCATGCCCGTAGAAACCAAGAAACCAGAGCACCCTGAGAAAATCAGCACATTGCATACATTGTAAAATGTTGTTCTTAAACTGTTGGACTACTGTATTTGCCCATGCAGTTGTCCACAAAGGGGTTAACCTTGCCCTATCCTTACTTATGAACAATTGAGCCTTTTGGGGATGTTCCTTTTTTACCCAGTCGTGACACACACTTGTTTCCAATTAACCTGTTCACCTGTGGAATGGTCAAAAAAAGTGTTTTTTTGACCATTACTCAACTTTGCCAGTGTTTCTTGCCCCTGTCCCAGCTTTTTTGGAATGTGTTGCAGACCTCAAATTCAAAATGAGTGAATATTTGAAAAAAACAAACAAACAACAAAAACAAAAGCAAAACAAAGTTCATCAGTTTCAACATTAAATATCTTGGGCCCGATTATGAGAATCATCAGCACATTTTTGCACCAGACTTCCAACCTTATGCCTTTGGTTTTGTTAGTTTCTGTCAGTGTATTTTCTGTTATTTATGCTTCGCATCACACCATCTAGTTACCAGTAGACAGTGCACCAGCTTTGCTCTTGGAGGAGGAGGCTTATTTCAAATAGGTGTAGCAGCCAAAATCTCCTGTATATGCAGATGCATATTTTGGGCACTTTATGACAATGCACTTTTGATTGTCATCAGAAGCACATTGTTTTTTGCTATTTCAGTGCCATGTTTTGAAATTGCGTATCTCCTGAGCTCGGAAGGACACATCATTTTCTGTTATTTTAATGGAGGGAGTTGTAACAAGTTTGTCATGGGTGGCAAGAGCGTGCCCCCTCCTTCCCGTTCATCTCTCCTTAGGTCATCAACGCACCTGAGTGAGAGGACACACCTGCGCCCTCTCATCAGCCAGCGTTCATAAGGAAGCGTCCTTCAGTGATTCAACGCTGGCTCTTCTGGCTATACTGCCTTAAAAGACAAGCAAGTATATGATTTACACAGGTGAAGAAGTCATTAACCTGTGTGCTTTCTCTCCTAAGGTTGCTGCCATAGTGCGGGTGTGTTTCTGGGACTGCGCGCGCTCTCCTGCCACATCATCGTCCGTCAACGGCATTCAACCTCCACCCGGTCAGGCACCACCAGTTCATTCCCCTCACCCTGCTGGTTCGTCTATTAAGATAAGATAAGATAAGATAAGATAAGCCTTTATTAGTCCCACAATGGGGAAATTCCAGGGTTGCAACAGCACAGGGATAGCAACACTCAGAGCAATAATCAGAAGGCAAGAAAAAACAAGAGCAGCAAGTATACATATGTACATATAAATATAAATATATAGACACACAGTGCGGAGCATTGTAGCTAGATGGAATAAATATGTAAATATATAAACACACAGTGTGGAGCATTGTAGCTAGATGGAATGAAACAGCATAACCGTCTACTTAGTTATCCTACATGGTATGATTATGTACCCATACATATTGTCACCCTCCTTAGCGACCGGTATTTTCCTAGTTGTATACCGGAGGGAACCATTGTGTAAGTCTATTGCATCTTTTGCATTCAATACTGTTAGGTTGTCACGTCTTTTTGCTATCTCTGCGAGCAGCCCTGCTTAGATTGTACAGTCTGACAGCCGTAGGTAGGAAGGACCTGAGAAACCTCTCGGTTGTGCACCTAGAATGATGTAGTCTGCTGCTAAATGAGCTCCTCAGTGCATTCAATATGTCCTGCATAGGGTGGAACTCGGACTCCAGCAGAGATGACAGTTTAGCCACCATCCTTCTCTCTCCCATCTCCTCCACTGGGTCAAGGCGCTGCCCCAGGACAGATCTAGCTTTCTTGATCAGTTTGTTCAGTCTCTTCCTATCGGCTGCTGTAATGCCGTTGCCCCAGCAGACCACTCCAAAAGTGATGGCTGATGCCACCACCGTGTCGTAGAATGTCTTCAGCAGCGCCCCTTGTACACCAAAAGACCTGAGTCTCCTCAGTAGGAACAGCCTACGCTGTCCCTTCTTGTAGAGTGCGTCAGTATTGTGTGACCAGTCTAGTTTATTGTTCAGATGAACACCCAGGTACTTGTAGGATGTCACCATCTCGATGTCTGTTCCCTGTATATTTACTGGTGCTGTGAGGGGTTGTCCTTGCCTGCGGCAGTCCACCACCAGCTCCTTAGTTTTCCTTGCGTTGATCTGGAGGCAGTTCCGATGGCATCAATCCACAAAGTCCTGGATAAGCCCGCTGTACTCAGCTTCATCTCCGTTGGAGATGAGGCCAGCGATCGCAGAGTCATCAGAGAACTTCTGTAGATGGCAGTGTGTTTTTTGGCAGTGTGTTTTATTCCCCGCTAGGGCCCTGCTGGTTCTCTCTTGGAGGCTCACGTAAGTGATAATTTGGCCAGCCCATTTTCCCTTACTCCATTCCTCCATTCACAGCTCTTGCCTTCTCTCCACAGGCTGTTTCCTCTGGTGAGTGACTATTTCTGTAGCTGTGCAGTGATTTTGATATTTAATAAAATTCTCAAACGTGTATTATTGTGTGATTGTTCCTTCTTGTTGCTGCATCGTGCACGTGAGCTGATTGCTAATAACAATCATGTCAAAGTTATAATCTAATCAACCATCATCTTACCATTGGTGTTTATAGATTAGATATTAATGTATTAAAATTTTAGGGGAATGAATAAGTGAGCAGGGAGTGTGTGTGCGTTCCGGGGTGCACATGAGGGAAGTGTTGTGTCATGTCAGTCTGAAGATTTTAAACTGCAGACCTCTTCATTACAAAGTATTCTGTCCATTAATTTGTCATATGTCATCATATCTCATGTCCGTTTGTGCTTGCACATCATGATTAATAAAAAACACATATTCAGCCCTCCGGGCAGATGAGGGTTTAGAGGTAAGACCCATGAGCGCAGGCAGGAGTTTAGTGCATGAAATAATTTATTAACAAAAAACTCAAAAGAACAAACAAATGACAGCGCGGGGGCTGAGAACAACACAGGCAATAACTAGACAAAATAAACTCAGAGAATCACTGGAGAACACGTGGTCATGGGGAGAACACTGGGAAACAACGACGAGGATGCCAGACAAAGCACATGCAAAAACTGACATAAATAGGGGAATAGATAATTGCAAACGTGAGACAGCTTGGGCGGACAATAAAGGGCAGCAGGTGAGGAAAACAGGACAGGCGGGGCTACACTGACACTCATAGACAGGGGATACACAGGAGACATGACAATGAACATGCAGAACAACATATAGAGAAATACAGATAGGGCAGTGGCTTGGGATATGGAAAACATGGGGAGTTGGAACAGTAGACAAACAGATATACACACAGACCCAGGGCCAAACAGAGGAAGACACAGAGGACAATTAATGCAAATGATAATCAAGAATAATCCCAAAGAAAACAAAGAATGAACACAAGGCGTGGGCATGATCCTAGGATCCTGCCCAGATATGACAGCCGTTGTTTTCTGTTAACTTCCTTCACTATGCTGGTATTGGGAGATGTCATCATAATTACGCATGGATGAGAGCTGCAGGCTACAATTCAGAGATTATGCCAGTATTTCTCTTTGTCCATGATTTTGACAGAGTTGTAAAATTTCCTCAGTTATATTTTCATTCATCCAAACTCATCTTTAAAACCAAGAAAGAGGAGCTGCCCCATAAATCTCCTCTGCTGAATGCAAAATTGTTGTGTTTTAACTTAAAACAACTGTAAGGATACTCTCATTTTGAATTATTTTGATAAAAGAATGACGGTGAATGAGGCAAAAACAAATTGTGAAAACTGCCATCATTAGCCTAATGATGAATGTTTTGCGTATCCGCTGGTTCTAATCCACTGCACTGACACCTCTGTTCAACCTGGCAGGGCAAACTGGCTCTTCTGTGGTCTAGTTAAATTAAAAAGAAGAATGAATGTAAATCCACACACCATTTTTTTCCTCTGTGCAGTGAAAAACTGTCTGCTTTGTCTTCAAATAGTTTGTACAGTATTTGGCTGTCCTCATTTAAGCTCCTGGCTCGTAAATGCATTTTCACTTTGTGAACAAGCCCACATTGTCCTCAGCGCAAAACAGATTTGTCCTCCCATTTAAACTCATATTAGTATAAAGACATTGATCTCGCACCCCTGTATAGTAAAAGGAATAAGAGCAGTGATTGGTTTATTTCATGGTTACACCCCAAACACACCTCTGAATAATTAAGAGCATTAGGACAGTCTCTCCGCACTTTGCGCCGGGTGGAAAATTTGCTTTTGTGTTGCTGTAATAAGGAAATGAACTTAGAAATGCCCATAAATGGGTCATGTATTGGCAAGCGCTCGCCCCCTCCTTCCTGCTCACCGGTCTCCTCATCAGACGCACCTGCTGATTCCTGCTGGACCAGCGTTTATAAGGAAGCGCTCTTCAGTGATTCAACGCTGGCTTGTTTGGGTGTACTGCTCAGCAGACAGCTCTCTAGTAAGCGGTTGTGTAATCTATGACTTTGTCTTACACATATTCTCCTCCATCTCTTCCAGGTTGCTGCAAACGAAGCGGTGCGTCTCTGGGGATTTGGTGCGCTCCCCAGCTTGTTGCTCCACCTCTACTCTGCTCATCTTCTCCACCCGGTCAGACCTCACTAACCATACCCGACCGGCAGTTCTGCCTGCTGGTTCTTCTTCTTCGCTGGGTTCTGTGCTGGTCTCTCCTCACCTCCCACGTAAGTGGCGTAATTAGATTCCCCATAATTTCTCCATTCCCCCCTAATCAGCCTCGTCTCTCCTCTGCAGGATTCCTGCTAATCTGGTGAGTGACCGACTTTTTCTACAAGTGTGCGGTTTTCAAAATTCTAATAAAAGGTCAAACGTTTCCTGTGTGTTCTCTTGGTGATTGCACTTTGCACTCAGGCTGCTTGTCCAGTCAATATGACAGAACGAGCCAGCCGAGGTCACAGCCTGGCAGGTGCATTATCCACCATCTACAATTATTCGCCGAACCCTTTCCATTTCCACCCCTGCTCTGTATGCAGGGGAGGTGGGGAAGTGCAAGGATTTTTTGTGCCAGATTCGGCTTTATTTTGAGCAGGTGAAGGAGGAGTTCCCGGATGACATTTCCAAGATTCACCAGTTTACTCTTCTGCCTCAGGGCCACACTCTTAGTTAGGCACGGTCTGTTATCGATAGTCAGAGAGGTTCGCCACCCACATTTGACCAATTTGTGTCTGAATTTTCCCCCATCTTTGACCCTTCCGAGAGTGAAGGGAATATTATGAGCCACCTGATGTCACTCCCCCAGGGCAGCCGGTCTGTGGCTGACTTCTCGGTGGAGTTTCGGGTCGAGGCAGCAGATTCGAGTTGGAACGAGGTTGCACTGCGCAGCGCGTTCCTCCACGGACTGACTCCTCGGCTCGGCGACGACCTGGCGGTCCATGTCGTTCCTGCCAGCTTGGACAGTCTGATAGATCAGGCGGTCGGGCTGGATAATCGGTACCACAAGCGCGCTCGGGAGCACGGTGCCTCCTCTCGCCCGTTCGCCGCACGCACACTCCCGGCGCTTACTGACCTAGGTGAATCCGACTCCGCCCCTGAGCCTGTGGAGCTCAGCTCTGCTCGCCTTCCGCGGGCAGAGGTTGAGCGGAGGCGGCGGATTGGAGCGTGTGCCTACTGTGGTTCATTGAAGCACAAGTTAGACACATGCCACCTACAGTCAGAAGAATTGGCCCCTCAGTAGCCGCAGGGGGTCTGGCGGGCGGGACTCAATCTGATCCCCCCAGTAATTTCTCTATTTCGACCCTGGTTCAGCTACCGGGGGTCGAGAGGAGAGTGTCCGCCCTAATTGATTCCGGGGCAGAGGGTAATTTTATCTCCTCTAAACTGGTACACGAGATGGGGATTCCGATGGTTAAACTGCTGGCTCCCTGTTCCGTGCGAACCCTTTCTGGCCAGACGGTGGCGTCCATTACCCATTGCACGGCGCAGTTATCCATCCTGTTGTCCGGTAACCACCGGGAGAGGCTGACCTTTTATGTGTTTCCACGGGCCCTTCACGCAGTGGTACTTGGTTATCCGTGGCTCCGGAGGCATAATCCTATTATTAATTGGGCACAAAATTCCATCACCTCCTGGAGCCCTAACTGTTTAGCTATGTGTCTAAACTCGGTCGAGTGTTCATTGTCCCTCCCCATCTCCTCCCCTCAGGTTGAGCCGCCAGACCTCAGCCTCGTGCCCGAGGTCTATCACAACCTCGGGGAGGTCTTTAGCAAGTCACGAGCATTAGGACTTCCTCCGCATCGCTTGCATGACTGTGCCATCGACCTCCTTCCGGGTGCGAAGCTGCCGTCCAGCAAGCTCTATAGTATTTCTGGGTCTGAGAGGGAGGTGATGGAGAGGTACATTAAGGACTCATTGAACATCGGCCTCATTCGGCCATCCTTGGCTCCCCTTGGGGCGGGGTTTTTCTTTGTGGGCAAGAAGGACAGGTCTCTGCGTCCATGCATTGACTACCGGGAACTTAACGCCATCACTGTCAAAGATAAATACCCTTTGCCCTGATGAACTCCGCTTTTGAGCTCCTGCAGCGTTCGCGTGTATTCTCCAAGCTTGATCTAAGTAATGCATACTGTCTAGTCAGAATACGCGAGGGGGATGAGTGGAAAACAGCGTTTCAAACACACTTGGGACAATTTGAGTATTTGGTTATGCCTTTTGGATTATCTAACGCCCCGCTCTTTTCCAGCGTTTAATTAATGACTTCCTCCGCAATGTGCTTAATTGGTTTGTTTTCGTCTATTTAGACGACATCCTGATTTTTTCTCTCACGCCAGAGGAACACGAGACTCATGTTAGAACCGTGTTACAGCGGCTCTTAGAGAACTAACTCTATATTAAGGCTGAGAAGTGTGAATTTTCCACAACTTCCACTTCATTCCTTGGCTTTATTATAGCGGAGGGAGAGCTGAGGGCTGACCTGGGCAAGGTGAAGGCTGTGCTAGATTGGCCAACACCCCACTCCCGCAAGGAGCTGCAACGCTTCTTGGGGTTTGTGAATTTCTATCGCAGGTTTATCCAAAACTATAGTGGGATAGCACAGCCTTTGACACACCTGACCTTAGTTAAGGCACCATTTTTATGGACTGAGGCAGCTGAGCAGGACTTTACCAAATTAAAGGGCCTGTTCGCTGACAAATCCATCTTGGCTCAGGTCGGCCCTCAGCTCCAATTCATCCTAGAGGTGGACGCTTCAGAAACGGGGGTGGGCGCTGTTTTGTCCCAGCGTTCTCCCCCGGACTTGAAGCTCCGCCCGTGTGCATATTTCTCTTGGAGGCTCACCCCAGCCGAGAGAAATTACGACGTGGGGGATCGCAAGCTGTTGGCCATTAAGTTGGCATTTGAGGAATGGAGACACTGGTTGGATGGAGCCATTCACCCGGTAGTCGTGTGGACTGACCACAAGAATTTGAAGTATCTGCAGTCGCCACCCGCCCCCCCCAGCTCAATCCTAGGAAGGCTCGCTAGGCCCTATTTTTTCCAGCGTTTTAATTTCACTGTCACCTATAGGCCTGGCTTCCGTAACAGGAAGCCTGATGCTCTCTCCAGGCAGTTCAGTCAGGACATGGCTGACCCCACTTCCTGCTCGCAGCCCATTCTTTCACCTTCGTGCGTCCTGGGAACCCTTACTCGGGAAATCGAGAATAGATTCCGCCAGGCCCAGTCCTCAGAGCCCGAACCAGCAGGATGTCCCCCCAACCGCCTGTACGTCCCTGCCGCCCTCCGCAGCGAAGTGATCCAGTGGGGGCACACCGGATGTTTCACCTGCCACCCTGGGGTGGTACATACTATAGACATCATCAGACGAGTGTTTTGGTGGCCCACGTTGCGGTGGGAGGTGCAGGAATATGTGAAGGCCTGCCAGACATGTGCCCAGAATAAATCATCTTCCACCCCTCCCGCTGGCCTTCTTCAACCCCTCCCCATTCCCAGTCCGCCCTGGTCCCATATTGCCATGGATTTTGTCATTGGTCTTCCTCCTTCCCACAGTAATACGGTGATTTTGACCATTGTTGACAGATTCTCGAAGGCTGTACATCTAGTTCCCCTCCCCAAGCTGCCAACCGCCTCCAAGACAGCAGAACTGTTATCCTACCACATCACCAGGCTGCATGTGATTCCTACGGACATTGTACGGGGTCCTCAGTTCATATCATGGGTTTTGAAATCATTCTGCTACTGCCTTGGCACCACCGTCAGCCTCACCTCCGGCTATCATCCACAGAGCAAAGGGCAGGCTGAGCGTGCCAACCAGTCCCTGGAGGCCGCCCTTCGTTGTGTGGCAGCTGACGATCCCGCTTCATGGAGTTCCCATCTGACCTGGGTGGAATATGTGCTTAAATCCATGGTCTCTTCCGCCACAGGCCGATCACCATTTGAGGCGTCTGTGGGCTAACCCCCCCCCCCCATCCCCTGCTCTAAATGGCAGAGAAAGAGGTTGCAGTGCCGTCCGTGGAAGCCCATTTTCATCGCTGCCCCGGGCCTGGAGACCATCAGAGCAGCTCTCCTCTGCCCCACCAAGCGTAATCAGCTCTACGCTGATTGCAAGAGGGTCCTGGCACCAGACTACAAGACTGGACAGCAGGTCTGGGTGGCCACGGATCAGGTCCCACTTAAGACTGAGTCCCAGAGGCTTGCTCCCCGGTTCGTGGGTCCCTTCCCCGTCACCATTAACATCGGCGACTCTGCTGTCCGGCTTCAGGTCCCACGGGCACTCCGCACGTACCCTACCTTTCACGTCTCAAAGGTCAAGCCTCTCTCCTCCAGCTCTCTCTGCCCTTGCCCGAAGCCACCTACTCTTCCCAGGTTCTTTGACGGGCACATCACGCACACTGTAAAGGAGATCCTGGATGTTTGCCGTCGGGGCCGAGGGCTCCAATACCTGGTGGACTGGGAGGACTACGGCCCGGAGCATCGGTCATGGGTCCCATGGTCTGGATTACATGACAAAGGTATGGTCCGGGCTTACCATCGAGCCCACCCAGAGAAGCCTGGGCGACCGCCAGGAGGCAGTCCTTGAAGGGGGAACACTGTCATGTGCTGGCGAGTGCTCAAACCCTCCTTCCTGCTCACCGGTCTCCTTATCAGACGCACCTGCTGATTCCTGCTGAGCCAGCGTTTATAAGGAAGCACTCTTCAGTGATTCAACGCTGGCTCATTTGAGTGTACTGCTCAGCAGACAGCTCTCTAGTAAGCAGTTGTGTAATCTATGACTTTGTCTTACACATATTCTCCTCCATCTCTTCCAGGTTGCTGCAAACGAAGCGGTGCATCTCCGGGGATTTGGTGCGCTCGCCAGCTTGTTGCTCCACCTCTACTCTGCTCATCTTCTCCACCCGGTCAGACCTCACTAACCATACCCGACTGGCAGTTCTTCCTGCTGGTTCTTCTCCTTCGCTGGGTTCTGTGCTGGTCTCTCCTCACCTCCCACGTAAGTGGTGTAATTAGATTCTCCATAATTTCTCCATTCCTCCCTAATCAGCCTTGTCTCTCCTCCGCAGGGCTCCTGCTAATCTGGCAAGTGACTGACTTTTTCTACAAGTGTACGGTTTTCAAAATTCTAATAAAAGGTCAAACGTTTCCTGTGTGTTCTCTTGGTGATTGCACTTTGCACTCAGGCTGCTTGTCCAGTCAATATGACAAAATGCACCATGTGCTTGAAGCAAATGATTATGGACTGCATCCTTGTAATACCATCCCTTGTTTTAGTGTATTCAACTGAATATAGATTGAAAAGAATGTGCAAATCATTATATTCTGTTTTTATTTACATTTTACACAACATCCCAATTTCATTTGAATTTGGGTTTGTAAATTGAAAACATAAAATCTTTTCATGTTAATATGCTAATTGAGTAGATAAAATGACACTTTAAATTCGGGAATGCCAGATAAACTCCTATTGAAAGAATTAAACGCGATAGGATCACAACCAGAAATAACACCTACTGAATCTGAATGACTCAGTTTGGAAACAAGAAACATACTCATGACTAACATACAGTATAATATCCAATTAAAACATTATTTAAACAGCTAACCCTTAAGGTGTTTTAACCAGTTATAGGCCAATCTCTAATTTGTCCTTTAATTCAGAATTTTTTGAAATAGTTATTTTTTTTACCATTTATGTCATATTTTGAGACAGACCGTTTATTTGAAGTTTTTCAGTCACAGTTTAGAGTTCATCATAGGACAGAAACAGCTTCAGTGAATGTCATGAATGACCTACTTATAGAATCTAATGAACTTGTACTTACCTTAGTGTAGCATTCAGTGTCATGTTTCATAGTATCTGATGTTGTAGATTAGAAAAGATCATTGGACTTAAAGGGATCATTGACTTGAAAATGGTGTTTTTGCACACTGTAAAAAATAACTAGGGTATTTCTATTTTAAAAAGTTAGTGTCCAGGCTGCCTTAAAATTTTAAGCTACCTGAACTTGAGTTTATGTGTTTTAAAAGTTATCACTTACCTTCTCAAATTCAGTCAATTTAAAATTTTAAGGCAGCCCGGACACTAACTTTTTTAAGTTGCAACAACTTTTTTTAACCTTCTGATTATCGAAAAAATATCAAAACACTCACTTCTCTTGTAAAATAAATCCACAGCCTTTATATTGTTTTTGTGTCTGAGAAGCTGTTTTAACTCTTCTGGATTTAGTATAGAACATCATAAACATGCTAAGCCGAGCCTCGATAACCAGCTGCTGCTTCATTATTGGACAGCTGAGCTGTCTGTCTTCAAACAAGAGCAATTTATCAACTCATTCATGTATATTTCTGTGCTTACTGTACAGAAAATCCCTCACTGACAATTTATACAGCAGGGAAAATAAGTAAATAAAAAAAAATTAAATAAAAAAAAATTAAAATCACCCTTTATTGTCATTCAACTGTACAACCAATCATGTACAGTAGAACGAGATTGTGCTTTACCTATCTACTGTGTTAATCACACACACCCCAAGTGTAGAATCAGAGGGCCGCTGCCATGCAAAGTGCCGCCACAAATCTCCCTCCTCCACTCCACCACTGCTGAGCACCAAGCTGGACAGCAGGAAGTTCCACTTTTATATGGTCTTTGGCATGACCCGGCCGGGATTTGAATCCCTGCCTCCCAGGTGTGGGGTGGATGCTCTACCAACTGAGCCACCACTCTGGTAGTATTGAACACGTCAACATTTTTCTCATCAAACGTATTTCTGATGGAGCCATTGACCTGAGATTTTCCCCAGATATCAGTAACAACCCAAGTAATCCATATGTACAAAGAAATCAATGCAACTGTGTCCACAAAACAGGTTATATTTAATAATGTGGAGTGACACAGGGAATAAGAATTGAACACTCTTGGTGAAATAATTTTTTAGTAGAAAAGGCTTTGTTGGTAATAATAGCTTCCAAATGCCTCCTGTATAGAGAAACTAGCTGCAGGCATTGCTCAGGGGTGATTTTAACCCATTCTTCCACAAAAACTGTCTTCAACTCTTGAAGGTTTGGTGGGTGTCTTCTATGAACTCTGATCTTCAGTTCGTTCCATAAAATTGCTATTGGATTCAGGTCAGGTGACTGACTGGGCCATTCTAGCAGCTTTATTTTCCTTCTCTGGAGCCAGTTGAGAGTTCCTTTGGCTGTGTGTCTGGGATTACTGTCTTACTGAAATCACCACCCTCATTTCATCTTCAGCATCTTGGCAGATGGCAACAGGTTCAAGAATGTCTTTGTACATTTGTCCATTCATCTTCCCTTCAATTATATGAAGTCTGCCTGTACCATGTGCTGAAAAACACTGCCACACCATGATGCTCTCACTTCCAAACTTCACTGCTGGTATGGTGTTTTTGGGCTAAAGTGCAGTGCCATTTCTCCTCCAAACATACTGTGTGTTGTGATGTCCAAAAAATTCAATTTTGGTCTCATCTGACCAGACTATATTCTCCCAGTATTTTACTGACTTGCGCAAATGTTGTGCAGCAAACTTTAAACAACCTTCAGTATGCTTTTTCTTCAGTAACGGAGTCTTGCGAGATGAGTGGGCATAGACCCATGTCGGTTGAGGGCATTACTTTTTGCTTTCTTTGAAACAGCAGTACCTGCTAACTCTAGGTCTTTCTGGAGCTCTCCACAAGTGGTCTTTGGCTCTTGGATAACTCTTCTGATAATTCTTTTGACTCCTCTGTCAGAATCCTTGCGAGGAGCTCCTGGTCGTGGCTGGTTTATAGTAAAATGATGTTCTTTCCACTTCCGAATGATGGCTCCAACAGTGGTCACTGGAACATTCAGCAGTTTAGAAATGCACCTGTAACCAATGCCATCATTATATTTTGCAACAGTAAGGTTGCAAAGGTCTAGAGAGAGCTCTTTGCTTCTACTCATCATGAGTTCTTTGTGGTGTGACAATCTTGTATTCACAGACCTTTTTAAAGGCTATCAGTCGGAACTTAACCAGCGGAAATTAATTTGGACTGATGGGGGTTTGGATGGCTTCCTAAATTCTAATGGATTTGCGCTGGTTTCTTGGCTTTCTAAGCCTTTTTGCACTGCTTTTTCTTCATGTGTTCAATTTTTATTTCTGTGTTGTTCCACTTTTTCAAATATAACTTGTTTTGTGAATACAGTTGCCTTGATTTCTTTGTATGTATGGATTACTTGGGTTGTTACTGATCTGGTGAAAATCTCAGGTCAATGGCTCCATCAGAAATATGTTTAATGAAAAAAATGCTGACGTGTTCACTTCTTCTTTTCCCCCCTGTAAGTCTTTCCATTATGCTTTAAAGTAATTTCATAACTGATGAAATGCCACAATGCACTTTATGTAAAGTTTAACAGAAATGAGTTACTAACTAGGGAGCACAGAACTCAGGCATCATGGTTTTTTTTTCATAAATAAATTTCACAAATTGATGCTGTACATTAAAAAACAGTATTACGTAAATAGTAGTAATAATGCAAAAGTTTTAAATTGGGTGAAGTTAATTTAATACACTGGGAAATAAAATTTAGTTTGTGAATGAAACATAAATGTCAAAAAAAGCAATTGATGCAGCAGCCACACAATTAATATTAATAAGTATAAATTACAAAAATTGCTTCACAATAAAAAATGGTCATAGCCAACTTTTACTTTGGAGATTTGAAGCAGTTCACTGCAATAAAAAAGTTTTGTGGTCAGAAATAGGGAAAAAAAAAGATCATCAAGGTTGTCGAGACATATAATGTTGGCCGTTTATCAGTCACAGAGCGGAGCGAAGTGATTCCCTCAGGAAGCAATTAGCTGTGTTGGACCAGTTGCTAATAAAACACTTGGGTTACAAGTTAACCTAAAAACCAGTAAGGCCAGGGGAACCACAGCACTTAGTGTGTGTGTGTGTGTGTGTGTGTGTGTGTGTGTGTGTGTGTGTGTGTGTGTGTGTGTGTGTGTGTGTGTGGTGGGGGGGCGTGTGTGTTTAAAGGCCTAACGGACAGAAAAAAACACACATACTGTAGCAGCAGCTGGTACTGCAGCATGGCCTGTCAGCTTCAGATGCCCATTTTTAAAATTAAAAATTAATTTTGGAAATGACTAAAAAAAAAATAACAAAATGGTTGAACTAAAATGGCTGCACTATAATTTTTGTCATGTATTTGTATTGTGGGGCAGCATGGTGGTGTAGTGGTAAGCACTGTGTCAGCGCAAGAAAGTCATTCCCCCAGACCATCAGTGACCCTTATGTGTGGAATTTACATGTTTTTCCCATGTCTGCGTGGGTTTACTCTGGGTACTCCAGTTTCCTCCCACAGGCCAAAGACATGCAGGTTAGGTAAAATGACATCAACTGGGGATTCTAAATTGTCCTTAGGTATGACCGTGAGAGTGAATGGTTGTCTGTCCCTCTGTGTTGGCCCTGCAATGGACTGGCGATCTGTCCAGGATGTACCCTGCCTCTCGCCCAAAAGATGCTGTGATAGGCTCCAGCTACCCCGTTACCCGGAAAGGATTAAGTGGTAAAACATTGATGGATGGATTTGGATTGTGGCAATTTTCACCAAGAAAAAAAATCTACAACCTTTACCAAAACAATACATGTCTCCAGTAACATTTGGATTTGCTGTAGTTGAGTTTGTTACATGGCAGCATGAGCGAGTTAGTTTTTGTGTTTTCATACCTAACCTGTTTAGTCCACACTACGTCTTTTCAGTTTGCTCCGGACCAAAATTTTAGGTGTGAAATGACCAATGGGCCAAATCTTAGTTCTGCAAAAAGAGCTGGTCTTGGTCTGGATCAAGCAGAACCTTGTTCCAATTTGTTTAGACTGTAAAAGCAATTTTCAGAAAGGTTCAGACTGTTGTACCAAACAGAAAAATATTGCAGCCAAAAAGAGGGGAAATGAATCACAGTATCACTCAGGGAAAGGAAGACACCAGTTTTTGATTTAAATACAGCATGTTAGCGGCATACGGTGGGGAAAATAAGTATTGAACATGTCAACATTTTTCTCATAAAATATATTTCTGATGGAGTCATTGACCTGAGATTTTCCCCAGATATCAGTAACAACCCAAGTAATCCATACATACAAAGAAATCAAGGCAACTGTGTTCACAAAACAAGTTTTGTTTAATAAGGTAGAATGACACAGGGAATAAGTATTGAACACATGAAGAAAAAGTGGTACAAAAAGGCACAGAAAGTCAAGAAACCAGCTGAAATCCATCAGAATTTAGGAAGCCATCCCATCCTCCATCAGTGCAAATTAATTTCAGCTGGTTAAGTCCTGACTGATAGCCTTTTAAAGGTCTGTGAATATCAGATTGTCACACCACAAAGAACTCATGATGGTAGAAGGAAAGACCTCTGTCTAGATCTTTGCAGCCTTATTGTTGCAAAACATAATGATGGCATTGGTTACAGGTGCATTTCTAAAATGCTGAGTACCCCCCCCCCCCCGTCCTATGAAGCAGTTAGGTGAGTAGAACAGAAATCTGCTTTCCTTATTGTGCAAAACAGATTTCACTTTGCCAAAAGGAGCTTTATATAGTATATATATTTTTTTTTTTTGTTACTTATTTGTACCCGTAGGTAGACTTGGTTTGCAGTCTGGTGACAAGCCACTGGCTGCTGGTCGCTGCGTGCGCGAGCGCCCTAAACCTACATGTTTTTGGTATGCGGGAGGAAACCGGAGAAATCCCGGAGTAAACCCACGCAACACGGGGAGAACATGCAAACTCCACACAGCTCACTGTTGGTCGGGGGCTGGAATCGAACCCACGATCTCATGATCCCCGCGATCCCCCGGCCAAGGGTAAAACTGTGCTGCCACAGTGCTAAACCACTGCGCCACCGTGCAGCCCATATGTACTGTATATTGTTTATAACTCCTCTTGTAATAACTTTTAATACTTTATTTAAATTGTTTTACCCATGAAGGACTCGACAGGGAGGAATTGGGAAAGGAGGGGTGGGGAGAGGGAAAGAAAATAGAGGAACAGACAAAGAAGACAGACTAACATAATTGAAACAAACAGAAGACAGACTGTTTCTTCCACTGAAGAAGTCTAACACGAGTTTGGTATCTGCACCTGTTAAAGGAGAGACATGTGTGTGTGCATATGTGTGCATGTGTATGAGAGCGCACGCAAAATAAGTGTGTGCATGTGAGTGGTTTGCCAAGAAACATATGAAGAGGGTGGCACATCCCACTCCCCCGGAAACTCCGAGCAAGCAGGACAATGCCACCAACCCCCACAGAGCACAAATGTCCCGTGGCCAACAAGCCCCAGGACAGCCAGGCATCCACCCCAGGAGGGATGGTCGGGCCGCCAAGCAGCCGGCGTAGCAGACCCACGCCCCCAGACCGGTCAACCCCTGCCCCCCAACGGGGCCAATGCCCCAGGCACCAGAAGACCAGCTCCTCCATTCCTGGGGCCAGAGTCCGGCACGTGCTCCCGGGGCGAGCCCACCCAGACACCCCCACAGTGGGCCCGCCCCCACCCAAGTGCCACCGCCGCACACCCCGGGGACCCCCACACCCAAAGAAGATGGCAGCAAGGCACAGCCCACCCCCACCATCCAGGGGAGCTCACGCAACCAGGAGGTGTTACCCCCCAATCCATTTCTAAACCACTGAATGTTCCAGTGAGCACTGTTGCAGCCATCATTCGGAAGTGGAATGAACACTTCCTGAATATATATATACTGAATATATATATATTCACTTTTTGAATATACTGATCACAACCCACAGGACGTGGAATATGACATGGACCCTGACAATAATTTTATTTACCTCCATCAATAATAACTGTAGTTACTACACAGATGAACAGTTTAACAAAATGGTCATATCTGATTTCAGTATTTCAATGATCCACTTCAGCAGCAGAAGTCTCTATGCCAACTTTAATAACATTAAAGATTGTTTACATCAGTTTAAAGAGCCGTTCAATATAGTGGAAATATCAGAGACGTGGATCAGTGAAGAGAAAGGAGTGTATTTTACATTGGATGGCTACAAATTAAATTATATGAATAGAAAAGTGAAAAAAGGAGGAGGAGTTGCAATTTATGTTGGCAAGTGCTTGTAATACAAGGTTGTTGAAAATTTGTCAGTGACTGTGGATGATTTATTTGAATGTATTACAATAGAAATCTGTTTGGACAATATGAAGACTAGAAAAGCACTTGGAGAGCGCAGACCTCTGCCAAGCGCCACAGTTCCCCCCATACAGTGTTTGTGTGTACGTTTTCAGATTCCTTGACCATGAAAACATATGACTAGCAATTGGATTGACAATGATAGAATTAGTGGTTGAGTAGTTATTGACGAAAATGGCATTTTCCGTAATGGCGGTTTTCTTCTGGACGGTGACCCGGATCATCCCCAAAGTTTAATCAGTTCTTCCTTGTACCGTTTCCAACAACACCTGAAAGTTTCATCGAAATCCGTCCAAAACTTTTTGAGTTATCTTGCTAACCAACAGACAGACAAACAAACAAACAGACAGACAAACCCCGGCAAAAACATTACCTCCTGGCGGAGGTAAATATAGTAGTGAGCTGTGTATATACAGTAGAACACCTGGATCAAATATTGACTTATTTAAAGACTGGATGGAACAAATGTATGCAAAACTAACTCATAAAGTTATGTTCATCTGTGGGGATTTCAATATAGATCTTATGTAGTAGTAGATTAGTTTATTTGACAGGGACAGTGCAATAAACATAGACAATTAATCAAAGACAATCAATCTGATGTGTTGCACATAGAGTGTATAGCTATTAGCTAATTTGCAACTCTTGTCCCTGGATGGGCTTTAGAAAAAAGAATCAAGATAAAAAATATACACAATAACCACATACATCAATGCAGAAAAATTATAAATACACAATTATAAATATTATAAATATTATAAATACACAAATATAACAGCCTGACTCACATTTAACATAAATATTATAAATACACAAATATAACAGCCTGACTCACATTTAACACATATAACATAACTCACATTTGCCTATTTCAGGCCTTCCTCCCTCCGTCACTCACTATAAACAAACACATTTATTCCTTCCCTTCATTCACTCTCACTTTGCAGACAAATAATTCATACATGAGTACATTCTTGTTTATTTTTCAGCCAGTTTTTAACATTTTTAGTGAATGTTTTAAAGTCCGTTATTATTTTAATTTCATTTGGCATTGTGTTCCAGATGTGACTGCCCTTTATAGAGAAAGCTGTTTGTCCAAATGTGGTTCTGCGGTGGAATATTTTACAGTTATTGTTAACAGAACTCCTGGTGGCTCTGCTGCTGTCCTGTCTTTGGACGAAACCAGCAAGTGGCTCGGGTGCTGATTTATGGAAACATTTGAACGTTAATTTCAGAAGACAGAGGTCAATGAAGCTCTCAAAACTCAATAGGTTGTATTTTTTTAAAACATTACAGTGATGCCACCTAATGGGCTTTTTGTCCAAGATTTTTAGGGTTTGATTATATAATGAACCTATATGTCTTATTGTGGAAGGGGCTGCTTGAGCCCAGACTGTCAAACAGTATGATATATGAGAAAAAACCATAGAATGCATATACAGTGCAGCTGCTTCGTAAGGTATGTAATATCTAATTAATTTAAAGCAGTTCAGATTTTTTTTTACTGTTTTTGAAATTTTCTTTATATGAAGATTAAATTTGAGTTGAGGATCTAGTACAATGCCAAGGTATTTGAATTCTGTAGCTAAACTGATGTCATGATCATGTATATTAACTTTAAAATGTTGCAGGTTACATTTTTTGATTGAAAAGCACATTGAGACTGTTTTCTGAAGGTTCAGCAATAGATGGTTCTTGAGGAGCCACTCTTGGACATCAACCATACTTGTAGACAGTACATCTGCAGCCTGTGCTGGAGTCTTGGCAGCTGTGTAAATAACTGCATCATCTGCATAAAGTTGGCATGTTGCAGCTGAGCAGTGTAACGGCAAGTCATTAATAAAAATGCTGAAAAGTAAAGGACCAAGAATGGACCCTTGTGGGATACCCATGCGGTTGTTTAAAAATGAGGATTTATCCTGGTGAACTTTTACACACTGTTCTCTATTCTGGAGATAAGATGCAAACCATTCTAATGTATTTGGGGAGAAGTTAAAAGATACCATTTTGGATAAAAGCAAACTGTGGTTTACAGTATCGAAAGCCTTTTTGAGATCTAGAAAAACAGCTCCTACCACATTACCCCTGTCCAAGGACTGTTTGACGTTTTCAATAAGGCAACAATTTGCTGTTTCTGTTGAGTATCCTGGTCTAAAACCAAATTGATGTGGATGAAGAAGTTGACTGTCTTGTAAGTAGTCTATCAGCTGTGTAGCTACAACTTTTTCAAGAACCTTAGATAGGACTGGTAAAATAGAGATTGGGCGGTAATTGCATATATCGTCTTTACTGCCTGATTTATGAACTGGTATGACGACAGCTTTTTTCCAGCCAGATGGAAATGTACAAGACCTAATGGAGAGATTAATGAGATGAGTCAGTGGTTTGATTAATATTTTGCTGTGCATTTTGAGAAAGGAGGTGCTCATATTGTAGATATCATTAGTTTTTGAGTTTGACAGTGTTTTAACAATACCAGCAATTAACTTCTCATTTACCTCATCGATGTGAAAAGTATCTGTTGGAAGTATGGAATTTGTGTTGTTGAGCACATTTGGCAGCACAAAAATTTTTGTTAAGTCTTCCACAGAGCCCACAAAGTGTGAATTAAATTCATTTGCCAAAGTAGCCTTGTCACTGACGGTCTTGCCATTGATTCTAAGTTCCTTTACCCCCTTCTGATCGTTTTTTTTATTAGT
The DNA here is from genome assembly GCA_020510985.1 of Pholidichthys leucotaenia. NCBI lineage: Eukaryota > Metazoa > Chordata > Actinopteri > Cichliformes > Pholidichthyidae > Pholidichthys > Pholidichthys leucotaenia. The sequence goes on along the minus strand of CM035838.1, from coordinate 280,301,784 downwards.
TAAGTTATTTAAATGCCTCCATAGGGAACTGTTGTTACCCTTTGCATGATCTATCAGTTTATTGTAATAAGATATTTTTGATTTTCGCAGCTCATGTACCACTTTATTTCTTAAACTTTTGTACACAAGGTGATCATTTTGTAGTTTGGAGGTTAGTGATGTTTTCAGTGCATAGTCTCGCCTCTTCATAAGTTTTCTTATTTCATTATTTAACCATGGTAGGCTAATCTTCTGTTGTCTACTTTTAATTTGCTTTGAAAATTTTTCTATAGACTTTGTGATTGTTGCAGTTATAAAATTACAACAATCATCTACTTCACATGTTGACATGAGCTGCTCCCAATTTTGATTCTCTAAGTAATGTTCAAACTCCTCATTTTTTGATTTGGGGATAATAAAATTTGATTTGTCAATATCGACTCCCCCAAAATACTGTAGTCGCTTTTTAGTAAGTTTCCTGACAGCAAGAACCATGTTATGATCTGAGAGACCAGTTACAAGATTATAGGTTCTGGTTATTCGTTCTGGTTTATTAGTAAATACCATGTCAATAAGTGTTCTGGATTGTTTGGTTATCCTGGTGGGTCCTTTGATGATTTGCTGGTAATTAAATTTAGTCATGAGGCTTTTCAGTTTTTGTTTGTCTTTTTTATCAGACCAGTTGATATTAAAGTCACCATGAATTATTGTTTCTCTGTTCTTCTCAAGTTGTTTAACCAGATCACTTAATTCATTATAAAAGGAAGAGTTGTGTGACGGTGGGTTGTACACTACTGCAATGTTGAAATTCATTACCGGAGAGAGACATACATTAACAGCTAAACATTCAAGTGAAGTATTCAAATCAACCAGTTGACATTTATATTTCTCTTTGATGTAAATTAAAACACCTCCTCCCCTCCCTACCTGCCTGTCTTTTCTAAAACACTGGTAGCCCACAATATCGATCATATTAGTGTCTATGTTACTGTGTAGCCAGCTTTCTGAGAGACAAAGGTAGTCCAGATTTGAGTCCAACAGCAACACCGAAATCTCATCTCTTTTGGGGATTATGCTCCGTATGTTTTTTTTTGTAACTTAGATTTTTATTCATTTTTCATCATATATAATGCATTCAGATCACATTCTACATTTAAAAAACAAAGGGGTTAGGGTAGGGAAAAATAAAAAAAATAAACAAAATAAAAATAAAAAATAAAAAAAAATAAAAAATAAAAGGGGGGGGACAAATGTTGGAGCATCAAGTTTTTAGTTTCCATCTCTTAATTCTTCTGGTTTTTTCAGTGTCTTTGGTTATTCTTTCAATTTCTGCCTCGTTGTTGCACTTTGTAGTGTGTCCATTTCCGCCATTTTTTCTCCCATATTCCTTCTTGCATTCTTCGTCGATATGTTAGTTTTTCCATCATACGTATGTCCTCAACAATGTCAGTCCATTGTTCTTGGTCAGGAAGAACTTCTGATCGCCATTTTTTTGTGATAGTTTTTTTACATGCAATCAACAAGATTTTAACTAGATATCTGTCCTCAGCCTGTATAACACTGTCTTTTTTAAGATCACATAAGTACATCAGGTTACAGTTCATTGGTATATTATATCCTAATATCCTCTGTATTGTCACATGCATAGATTTCCAAAATGATGATATTTTGTAGCATTTCCAAAACATATGTGAGTGGTCTGCATTTTGAGCCCCACATCCCCTCCAGCATAAAGATTGGGTATTTGTATATTTTCCTTGAATCTGTGGTGTAATGAAAAAGCGAATCAGGTTTTTCCATCCAAATTCCCTCCATGCCCTTGAATTTGTTGATGTGTGTTGTGTTTTCCATATTTCCTGCCAGCTTTCTTCTGTTATGTTTAAATTGAGCTCTTTCTCCCATTTCTCCTTTATATAGTTACTTGTATGATTGTTTGTCATAAGTTTCTGATATAGTTTTGAAATAATTCTTATTTTATTTCCTGCATACGAGCTTAAAATAAGTTGTATAATCTCGTTCACATCTGTTTGGAGGTTATGCCTAATCTTCTTCATATAGTAATCTCTCATCTGCAGATATCTGAAAAATTCCGATCTTTCTAATTTAAATTTTCTCCTGATATTTACAAAGCTCCCGAGATCTTTTTTTCCGATATTGCCCCATGCTGTGATTCCCTTGTTCACCAGATTTTTGTATCCCCTATCTTGTTTTGCCGGTTCAAACTGACTGTCAAATGCTACCCATTTCAATAGTTTTATGTCTTCCCTTATATTATATTTTTGTACTATTTTATACCACAGTTCTAAAGTAAATTTAGTGATTGGGTCTATTTGTTTGATTTGCTTATATGCATCTTTATCCCCTATTATGCTTTGTACTGGGAGTCCCTCAATTTCCTTTTCCATTTCTTTCCATTTTGCCTCATATCCCTCGTCGCACCAACATATGATATATCTTATTTGTGCTGAGTAGTAATATTCCTTTAGACTCGGTAGGCCCATGCCTCCTTTCTCTTTTGGTAATTGGAGGGTTTTATATTTCACTCTTGGTTTTTTACCTCCCCAAACAAATCTCGATATCATCCTGTCCCACTTTGAGAATTGGGCATCTGGAATCTCTGTTGGTATAGCCTGGAAGAGGTAAAGTAATCTAGGTTGTATGCTGATTTTGACTGTCTCAATTTTTGAATTCAGATCCATATTTAAGATTGACCATCTATCGATATCTTTTTTTATTTCTTGTTCCAACCTATCATAGTTTGCTTTATATATTTTGCTTAGGTCTTTAGGTATGTTCACTCCAAGGTATTTTATTTCTTTTTGCTTCCAGTTTAGTTTGATCTTATCAGTTATCTGGTTTAGAGGGTTATAGTGGAATGTCAGTATTTGTGTTTTTGTTATGTTTATCTTGTATCCTGATAATTTTCCAAAATTTTCTATCAAGTTCATCATTTCCATTATTGATTTATCTGGTTGTTCAAGGTAAACTATAATATCGTCAGCAAATAGCCCAATCTTGTGTTCCGCCCCCTTTATTGTTACACCTTTTAATTTCTTATTTTGTCGTATCGCTTGAGCCAATGGTTCTATGAACAGAGCAAACAAGGTGGGCGATAAGCAGCATCCCTGCCTAGTTGATCTTTGTATATTTACTTTGTCTGTTAAGCTACCGTTTATCTTGATTCTTGCCACAGGTTCTTGATATAGCGTCCTTATGCATTGTACTGATTTTTCGTTAAATCCAAAGCGCTCCAGTACACTATATAGGAATTTCCAGTTAACCCTGTCAAATGCTTTTTCTGCGTCTAAACTCATTATTACTGCGCTTTTCTTTTCTTTATGTATTTGGTTAATTATATGTATTGTTCTCCTGATATTGTCATGTGTTTGGCGTCCCTCTATGAATCCAGTTTGATCATCTTCTATCAATTCCGTCAAGAATGTCTTTATTCGTTTACATATAATTGTTGTGTATATTTTATAATCTACATTTAATAAAGAGATTGGTCTATAGTTTCCGCATTGTTCTTTATCTTTCCCTGGTTTTAAAATAACTGAAATGATTGCTTCATTCCATGTTGGAGGTATTTTGTTGTTGTTCAGCGTCCAATTAAATGACTTTAGGAGCTGTGGCATGAGTTCTTCTATAAACAGTTTATAAAACTCAGATTGGTATCCATCACTACCTGGTGATTTACCATTTTTAAGTGACTTAATCACATCTCTGATCTCTTGTGTTGTTATTTCTGCTGTTAGTTTTTCATTTTGTTGATTTCCTATTGATGGCAAGTCCAATGTGTCTAGAAATTTTTTGATATCTTTAGTATTTGTTTCTTCAGGTTGCGAGTATAGTTCTTGGTAGAAATTATGGAAAATTTCTTCGATGTTTTCTGGGTTAACTGTGGTTTTATTTGTGGTGGGGTCTTTAATCTTGTATACATTATTCATTGTTTGTTGTTTTCTTAACCGTTTTGCCAGCAGTTTTGTGGCTTTTGGCCCCGTTTCATAATATTTTTGCTTTAGATATCTATTTTTCCTTTCAATTTCATCCATTTGTGTTTCTTTTATCTTTGTTTTTTCTTCTTTAATTTCTTGATATATTTTTGGATCATTTGTGCTTTGATGTTTACGTTCTAATTCCCTTAGTCTCTCACATCTTTGTTCATACGCTTCCAGTTTAGTCTTATTTGCTTTTCCTGTTTCAACAATTAATTTACCCCTTAACACGGCTTTTAGTGCGTCCCATAGTATTGTTGGGTCCACTTCTTCATTGTCATTCTCTTGGATATATTCGTTTATGTTTATTTTTATTCTTTCTTTCATTTTCTCATCATTTAACAGTCCTACGTTAAGTTTCCATGTTGTTTGTCGTTTTCTATTGTTTAAATATATTTCCATGTATATAGGATTATGATCTGATATTTCTGCCCCTCCAATCCAACAATTTCTCACCCTGTGTCTGTCACCTTCATTCATAAGGAAGTAATCTATTCTAGAGTGTACTTTATGGGCTGCTGAATAATGTGTATAGTCTTTTTCGAGTGGGTGTAGGTCCCTCCATATGTCTACCATACCCATTTCTGCCAGTGAGGTTCTTATGAACTTTGTTACATGTTTTTTTGTCTTCTTAACACTTGTTGTGTCAACTTCATGATCCATGACAGCATTTAAGTCTCCTCCACAAATTAGGACTCCTTCACTGTGTGTTGCTATGAGATCAAACAGATGTTGAAAAAAAACCCTTGTCACTTTCTGGTGGGGCATAGATGTTCACTAATGTGATCTGCATACCATCTATTCTTCCCTTTATTATTACATACCTGCCTTCTTTATCCTGGATTTCCTGTTCACTTTCAAATTGTATTTTGTTTGAGATTAGTATCATAACCCCCCTTTTTGCTCCTCCCTTAAATGAACTGTAGTAGGAGTTCTTATAGCCAAATCTCTTTAGTTTCACATGTTCTGCCTTGCTCAAATGTGTCTCTTGCATAAATATAATTTCAGCTTTTTCCTTCTTGAATTTTCTTATTATTCTTTCCCTTTTAACAGGTGAGTTCAGACCATTCACGTTTAGTGTCATTATCTTAAGATTTTTACCCATATTCATGTTTTTCCATTTTTTTAACTTGTGCTCCTAGCCCCTTTAACAACAAAAATAACACATATTTATATAAAAACACATTAAAAAAACTCAACCTCCGTACTTTGGGCCTTTCTTCTGCCCACTGGTCCCTGTTGGTGGGTGGGGGGTTTGTCTTCACAGAGTGAAGGGCCCTCCCTAGACCTGTATTTACTATCAAAGTAATAGTCATAAGTCTAGAAATGTCCAACAAATATCACTTAAACCTCTCCTAGCCGTCTGTTTCTCTTTTACCTTGTCTTCTTGGCCTTCATTTCTTCTGTGCCTTACTTAATCTTTGTTATGATCTAGGCTTTCAGTTGAAAGCTTTGTAGCTTGTCCTGGGCCCGCTGCTCTACGTCTCTCCCCCTTCTTCCGCCGTTCACTCGCCTCCACTCCGTCTGTCGTGGTGCGTTCAGGGCCGCCGCTGCTCCAGCCGTCTCCTTCGGCACGCTCACCTCAAGGCCCCGCTCCATCATATCCCGCGCTGCCTCTTCGGCCGTGTTGTAGGTTCTTGTGCCTTCCTCCCAATGAATCCTCATTTTCGTTAGCGGCGTTTGGAATCTAATTTTTTTCTCTTTCAGCGTTTTTTTAATATTGGCATATTTCTTCCGCTGCTGCACGATTTCTGTCGGGTAGTCATGGTCAAAAAATACCTGTTTGTCGCCGATTCGTATCTTTTTTTTCCATGCTTGCGTCAGGATTCTTTCCTTTATGTCATATTTCACAAAGTTTACCACAACTGACCTGGGTGGAGAGTTTGTTTTCGGGTTCTGTGCCGGTGTTCTGTGCGCCCGTTGAATCTGCAGATCCGTTTCTCCGGGTATTTCCAGTTCTTTTTTTAAGAACTGATCCATGAATTTTGTCATCGAGTTGCCTTCAATGCCCTCCGGAATTCCAAAGATGCGCATATTGCTTCGTCGGGATCTGCTCTCCAAGTCGTTTATTTTCTCCTGCATCCTCTGCGTTTGCGTCGTCAGGGTCTGTAGTTGTTCGTTTGCCTCGCTTTTCCAATCTTCTAGTTCCGAAATTCGGGTCTGCGCTTCTGTCATACACGCCCGCTGGGAGCGCAGCTCCTCCATGTTTTCCGTTAATTTACGCTCCATTTCTCTTCGGAGGTCCATGATTTCCTCCTTAATTTCTTTTTTCAGTTCCTCCTTAAGAGCCGCTAAATCCTGTTGTAGCTGTCGCTTGAATTCTCTCAACTCTTCACCCAAACTGGCGATGCCAGCGTTCATGTTGTCGAGTCTGGTGTCCTCCATTTTCACTGCTGTGGACATCTCGTTTTTTTGGGCTTTGCGTACAGCGGTTTTTCCTGCGTTGTTGGAGAGGAATTCTTCAATTTTACCCTGTTTTTGTCCTTGTGCCCGGTTCCTTCGTGTTTTCATCCCTTGGTTTATTGATTCGTTTATGTCGAGTTGGCCATTTACCGATGATTTTTAATCCGGCTAGGGAGAGCTCTTTGTTTAAGTGTTATGTCTCTCCGCCATCTTCCCGGAAGTCTATGCTCCGTATGTTTAAATGACCACCGAGGATCCCCTTTGGTTTAGCCTTGGTGTCCCAAAGAACTCGTGCATGATTAACAGTTTGGAAAAATAAATGTTGTTTTTGCTTTTGTACAGCTCGGTTTTGTGCTAACCCAGTGGTCTGCTGTTTAATAGTGGCAGGTCCAGGGTTAAGGTGAATATCTCCTGCCAGAAGTAGCAGAACTAACAGAACTTTAACTGTATATCCTCTGCCATATTGTGATTTTTGCTTAACAGCCATGTTTGCCTTAATTTGGAAGTTTTTGCTCAGGGCTTTTAAAGACCACATAGAGTGTAGTGTGAGATGTCCAAGCCCAAATCCATACAGATAAAACTTTTTAACTTCACCTTTGGTTGAGTTTGTCGGAAAATCCTTCTTGTTGCAGGTCCAGACACACAAAGACAAAATGAAGAGGAAGTAGAGAAGTAGAGAAGGCTTTTTAGTGGTGCCCATCAGCCCGCTTTTTAATCCGGTGGCAGCCATCTTCAGTCTTTCTTGGAAAGAAGGAAAAAGAAAATCTGTGGATAGTAAAATAAATTCTGCTTATATCGCCAGAATCTGATCCGATCGTCCTCAAATCCAGCTGGGCCTCAGCTAGCCAACTAGCCCCTTCCGTTGCTGGTCTCGTTGCTCATAGTCGCCGTAACTGGTCTCCCGTCCCGCTCCTCCAACCGAGTCTCGTCACACACCGCCGCTGCCACCGAGCTCCGCTGAGGTCACGGTAAGTCCTCCGCTAGGCACCGCCACCTACCGTCGTCTGCCTGGGTGAAATCTCTGCTGAGCCCCGTCAACAAATAGCCGCTTGCCTGGTAGTATCTCCGCTGGGCCTCGCAGCTGGGCTTCGATTCAGGCTGGTGTAAGGTGGAATGACTGGCGCCAGCATTAAGCTAACTAGCGTTAGCTTAGCAATCGCTTCGGGTAGTCTCGTCGCACACCGCCGCTGCAGTCACGGTAAGTCCTCCGCTGGGCACCGCCGCCTACCGCCGTCTGCCTGGGTGAAATCTCTGCTGAGCCCCGTCAACAAATAGCCGCCTGCCTGGTAGTATCTCCGCTGGGCCTCGCAGCTGGGCTTTGATTCAGGCTGGTGTTAGGTGGAATGGCTGGCGCCAGCATTAAGCTAACTAGCGTTAGCTTAGCAATCGCTTCAGGTAGGGCACATCAGTGAATCACAAGGAAGCGCTGGAATCGCTGGTCAGTTTACTCACAGTGGCCGGATAAAAGCGATCAAAGGGGTAATCCACCGGAGGTATATCCGATCGCTGTAGGTTAGTTATTTAGAGACTGGCGCCAGCATTAAGCTAACTAGTGTTAGCTTAGCAATCGCTTCAGGTAGCATTAAGCTAACTAGTGTTAGCTTAGCAATCGCTTCAGGAAGGCGCAGGAAGTCGCTGGAGAAAGGCGATTAAAGGGCAATCCAGCGGAGGTGGCAATTCAGCCCGTGTGTGTTCGCCACGAGCGCCGATCGCTGCAGGCCAGCCACTTTTAATGGCAAAATCAGTGACTTTGTCTCAGCACTGAAAAAGTGTGACCATCCCGGTCGCCATCTTGAGTAGGATGATTTATGAATTCAAAACAACATAGTATGACAGAAGAATTCATCAACACAGTGTACAGTATGGGCTTACATCCAATGATCACCAGACCCAGCAGAATCACGTCACACAGTGCCACATTAATAGATAACATATTCACAAACATTATAGAAAATAATATCGTGAGTGGGCTTTTATTGAATGATATCAGTGACCACCTGCCGATTTTTGCTGTCTATCAATATGATTATAGGAAGAAAAAGTATATCAAAAATATTAAATATACATGTAAAAGAATAAGAACTGAAGAATCTATGTATTCACTGGCACAGGAGTTATTAATGCAAGACTGGAAGATGTGACGAAAATGATATAAATAAAGCATATGATGAATTTTTACAAAAATTTCAATCATTATACAATAAAAAACTGTCCTATAAAACAATACAGTGACAGACAACAAAATAAAAATATTCCATGGGTCACCAAGGGGCTATTAAATGCATGTAAAAAGAAGAATACATTATATAAACAATTCATTAAGTGTAGAATGGTAGAGGCTGAGATCAAATATAAAAGATATAAAAACAAGCTTACTAATATAATGAGGACCTGTAAGAAAGAATACTACAACAGAATATTAGAGGATATTAAGAATAACTTAAGAGGACTATGGCAAGTGCTAAATAGAATTATTAGTAACCGATCAAAGAATGCTAATTATCTAGAATATTTTATTGAAAATGACAATTTGATAAATAATATGGAGGATGTGGTTAGTGGTTTCAATAAATTTTTTGTAAACGTTGGTCCAAAATTAGTAAAAACAATAGTGATACCAGAAACAAACGATAATGAATCTGTAAATGAAATAGAAGAGAGAAATCCAAACACAATCTTTTTGGGTGCAGTAACTGAAAAGGAAATTATCGAGACTATGAGTAAATTTAAGAACAAAAAATCAACTGACTGGAATGAAATTGACATGACAATAGTGAAAAAAGTAATTAAAAGAATTGTTAAGCCACTCACCCACATCTGTAACCTGTCAATTCAAACTGGTAAATTCCATCCATCCATCCATCTTCTACCGCTTTTCCGGAAGTCCAGGTCGCAGAGGCAGCAGTTCAAGCAGAGAAGCCCAGACTTCCCTCTCCCCAGCCACCTGCTCCAGCACTTCAGAGAGGATACCAAGGTGTTCCCAGACCAGCTGGGAGACATAGTCTTTCCACTGAGTCCTGGGTCTGCCCCGGGGTATCCTCCCAGTGGGACGTGTCTGAAACACCTCAAGTGGGAGGCGTCCAGGAGGCATCCTGATCAGATGTCCATACCACCTCAACTGAATCCTTTCAATGTGGAGGAGCAGCGGTTCTATTCTGAGCCTCTCCTGGATGACTGAGCTCCTCACCCTGTCTCTGAGGGTGAGTCCAGCAATCCTATGGAGAAAGTTCATTTCAGCAGCTTGTATCCGCGAGCTCATTCTTTCGGTCATTACCCAAAGCTCGTGACCATAGGTGAAAGTAGGAACATAGATTGACTGGTAAATCGACAGCTTTGCCTTAGAACTCAGCTCCCTCTTCACCACGACAGACCGGTACAACGTCCGCACCACTGCAGATGCTGCTCCAATCTGTCTGTCAATCTCTCGCTCCATTTTCCCCTCACTCGTGAATAAGACCCCAGGATACTTAAACTCCTCCACTTGGGGCAGGAGCCTGTCCCCGTCCCAGAGAGGACAATCCACCTTTTTCCGGCTGAGGACCATAGACTCGGACTTGGAGGTGCTGATTCTCATCCCAGCCACTTCACACTCAGCGGCAAACTGTCCCAGCAAGAACTGTAGGTCATTGCTGGATGAAACTAACAGGACAACATCATCTGCAAACAACAGAGATGAGATCCTGTGGTCACCAAGCATGACACCCTCTGTTCCCTGGCTGTGCCTAGAAATCCTGTCCATAAAAATTATTAACAGGATCAGTGACAAAGGGCAGCCCTGGTGGAGTCCAACTCTCACTGGGAATGAGTCTGACCGAGTGTTGGCAATACAAACCAAACTCTCACAACGGTCGTACAGAGACCGAATAGCTCGTAGCAACAAGCCCGATACCCCATACTCCCGAAGCACCCCCCACAAAAAAACACAAGGGACGCAGTCGAATGCCTTCTCCAAGTCCACAAAACACATGTAAACTGGTTGGGCAAACTCCCACGAACCCTTGAGAATTCTCGAGAGGGTAAAGAGCTGGTCCGATGTGCCATGTCCAGGACGAAAACCACATTGCTCCTCCTGAATCCGAGGTTCTACCAACGGCCAGACTCTCCTCTCCAGTACCTTGGCATAGACGTTCCCAGGGAGGCTGAGGAGTGTGATCCCTCTAAAGTTGAAGCATACCCTCCGTTCCTCTTTTTTGAAGCGAGGAACCACCACCCCGGTTTGCCATGCCAAAGGCACTGCCCCTGACCTCCACGCAATGTTGCAGAGGCGTGTCAACCATGACAGCCCTACAACATCCAGGGCCTTGAGGTACTCAGGGCGAATCTCATCCACACCCGGGGCCCGGCCACCAAGGAAATTTTTAACCACCTTGGCGACCTCAGCCCCTGTGATGGGCGAGTCATTCCCCTCGTCCACAAGCCCTGCTTCCTCTGTGGAAGGCGTATCAGTGGGATTGAGGAGATTCTCAAAGTATTCCTTCCACCGCCCGACGATATCCCCATTCGAAGTCAACAGCGCCCCATCTGCACCATACACAGTGTGCACAGGGAGCTGCTTTCCCCTCCTGAGTCGCCGGACAGTTTGCCAGAATCTCTTCGAGGCCAACCGAAAGTCTTGTTCCATGGCCTCACCGAACTCCTCCCATACCCGGGTTTTTGCTTCAGCAACCACCGGAGCTGCACTCTGCTTGGCCTCCCGGTGCACCTCAGCTGCTTTGGGAGCCCCACAAGCCAACCAAGCCTGATAGGACTCCTTCTTCAGCTTAATAGCACCCCCTCACCACTGATGTCCACCACTTGGTTCGGGGGTTGCCACCACGAGATGCACCGACCACCTTGTGGCCGCAGCTCTGGGCTGCCGCTTCAACAATATAGGTGGAGAACATGGCCCATTCAGACTCCATGTCTCCAGACTCCCTCGAAATGTGGTCAAAGTTCTTCTGGAGGTGGGAGTTGAAGACCTCCCGGACAGGGGCCTCAGCCAGGCATTCCCAGCACACCCTCACTACATGTTTGGGTCTACCAGGTCTGAATGGCTTCCTCCCCTGCCATCGGATCCAACTCACCACCAGGTGGTGATCAGTTGACAGCTCTGCACCTCTCTTTACCCGAGTGTCCGAGACATACGGTCGCAGATCTGATGACACAATAACAAAATCGATCATCGACCTGTGACCTAGGGTGTCCTGGTGCCAGGGGCACATATGGACACCCTTATGCTTGAACATGGTGTTTGTTATGGACAAACTGTGGTTAGCACAGAAGTCCAATAACTGAACACCACTTGGGTTCAGATCGGGCAGGCCGTTCCTCCCAATCACCCCCCCTCCAGGTTTCACTGTCGTTGCCCACGTGCGCATTGAAGTCCCCCAGTAGGACAATGGAGTCTCCAAGAGGAGCACCCTCCAGCACCCCAGTCAGAGACTCCAAAAAGGGTGGGTTCTCTGAAGCATCATTTGGTGCATAGGCACAAATGATAGTCAGGACCTGTTTCCCAACACAAAGGCACAGGGAAGCAACCCTTTCGTCCATCGAGGAAAACTCCAATATAGAGGCAGCAAGGTGGGGGGATACAAGAATTCCCACCCCTGCTCGTCGCCTCTCGCCTGGGGCAACTCCAGAAAAGGCCAAGCTCCAGCCCCTCTCCAGGAGACTGGTTCCAGAACTGGAGCTGTGTGTTGAGGTGAGGCCGACTATATCTGTTTTTGTTTGGAGGACAAACTGGTAAATTTCCAAACAAAATGAAAATAGCAAAAGTAATACCACTATACAGAACAGGAGACAGTCATCATTTCACAAATTACAGGCCGGTCTCTTTACTCTCACAATTCTCCAAAATACTTGAAAAAGTGTTCACTAAAAGACTGGATAATTTAATTGAAAAACACAACCTCCTCACAGACAGTCAGTATGGTTTTAGAGCAGACAAATCTACATCTTTGGCACTGATCGAACTCATAGAAGAAATTACAAGTTGTATAGCTAAACAAAAAAGTTTGCTGTAGGAGTATTTATAGATTTAAAGAAAGCTTTTGACACCATTGATCACAGAATTTTACTGAGGAAATTGGAAAGGTATGGGATAAGAGGGGTCACACTGAGTTGGGTGGAAAGTTATTTAAGTAACAGACAACAATTTGTACAAATAGGTGAGCACAAATCATCCTTCATGGACATCTGATTGGAGGGTCATGGGTTTGATTCCCGCTCTGTCTGCTGTCCGCTTGTCGAAGTGTCCTTGAGCAAGACATTGAACCCCCAGCTGCTCCTGGTGGCCTGGTTAGAGCCTGTGTGTATGGCAGCTCTGCCACCATCAGTGTGTGAATGTGTGTGTGAATGGGTGGATTGCAGGATCTGTAAAGCGCTTTGGTCATCCTAGATGAGAAGAAAAGTGCTATATAAGTGAAAGCCATTTACCATTTACCATCACTTGTGGTGTGCCCCAGGGGTCAGTTTTGGGACCTAAACTCTTTATCTTATATATAAATGACATATGCCAAGTATCAAAAATTTTGAAATTTATTTTGTTTGCAGATGACACAAATATCCTTTGCACTGGTGAAAATTTGTAGCGGGTTTTAGAGGTGGTCACAACAGAAATGAAAAGGTTAACACAGTGGTTCAACAAAAATAAATTATTTCTAAATCTGAAAAAAAAAGATTATGTTGTTTGGAAATTATAAAATAAATCATGAAATAATGGTAATGATAGATGATACCAAAATTGAAATAGTACAGGAAAATAAGTTTCTGGGGGTGACACTACACAATAAAATCTGCTGGAAACCTCACATCAGTCACATCCGGGCCAAGTTGGCAAAATGTATAGGGATACTGGGGAAGACAAGACACATCTTGGACTATAAATCATTGTTCTTACTGTACAATTCACTGTTTCTACCATATCTTAACTACTGTGTAGAGGTCTGGGGAAACACCTACAAGACCAACCTACAGCCAATATACACATTACAAAAAAAGCTATAAGGATATTAAATAATGTAGGATATAGAGACCGTACCAACTCATTTTTAAAGTCACATGCCATAAAGTTCATGGATTTAGTTAAATATAAGACAGCACAAGTAATGTACAGGGCAATTAATAATCAACTCCCAACTAATATACAAAAAATATTCAAAAAAGAGACAATGATTATAATTTGAGAGGAGACTTAAACTTTACAAAACCTAAGGTACGAACAACTAAGAAAAGTGTGTGCATATCTGTCTGTGGGGTGGATCTGTGGAACAGTCTGGAACTGGAACTAAAACTATGTACAAACAAAAATCAATTCAAAAATAGGTATAAACATTATTTGCTGAAAGGATATATGCTAGAGGGGTAGTATTAATATGTACGATTCACTATGCTCACTCTGGGACACTATGGTATGGTAGGTGGGACAGTACTGCGCATATCTGTGTATATCTGTGTTGTTTGAGGCTGGGTGTAGATGTATGGACTGTATGTATATTGGGATGGATGGGTGTCAATGTTGATATGTACAAAATGTAGTTAATTGTCTACTTAGGGTCTTAATTGAGATAATAGGTATATATTTCACATGGGTTGTATTTATGGAAAAGAGGAGTTGGAGTAAATAAGTGTTAACTTCTTCCTTCTCCCTTTCAAGCACTGTATACTGTCACTATTATTGCCCTTGACATTTGTTTTTTTTTTTTTTTTGCTTTTTTGTTTGAAATAAAGTATCTATCTATCTAACAACATTTTACCATAAACCAGCCACGACCAAGAGGTCTTCACAAGATTTCTGACAGAGGAGTCAAAAGAATTATCAGAAGAGTTATCCAAGAGCCAACAGCCACTCATGGAGAGCTCCAGAAAGACCTGGAGTTAGCGGGTACTGCTGGTTCAAAGAAAACAATAACTAATGCACTCAACCGACATGACTCTATGCCCGCTCACCTCGCAAGACTCCATTACTGGTAGAAAAGCATAATGAAGCTCATTTAAAATTTGCTGCACAACATTTGTGTCAAGGTGGGTAACACAGGCTCAAACGCAGGCAGGAGTACAGTGCAAAAATAATGATTTATTAACAAAACTGAGACAAAGGAAGTAGCAGCATGGGGGCTGAGTACACAAAAACAAACTGGGCTGACAGACTGACCGGGAACAAGGAAGAAATGATAATGATGCCACACCTGACACAGACTGAGAAGCACATCTGTAGACAGGAGAGTAATCAAGATTTCGCATGACAGGTGGGAAACAAGGGTAACAGATAAGCACTGGACGGGTGGCGCTGAACAGAGAGAGCACACTGGGACCAAAATTACAAATGAATAAACACAGCACAGAGAAACATAATAACAAAAGATGAGGACATGGCTGAACTCATCTTTGATTTTCTGTACTTTTCTGTTATCTGAAGATAACAGAAAAGCAAGTGTGAACATAAAGCGAGGACATGAACACAGTCATGTCCAAACCTTTACAGTACCAGACGACCCATAGCGTAACATCAACAAAACTGAAAGTGTGGGCATATACAAGATAAATTATGAAGATAAACTATGAACGAACACTGTCATCATCGCAAACAAGAGATTATGCCATTACTAAGAAAATTATGTAAATGCAACATTTATCACCACGTGATATACACATAAAGGTATTAGTGCATCGCAAAAAATTATTTTGGTAATTTGTAAGGTTACATTAGGTGGAATTTATTGTCAATTTAAGGGGAAAACTCTTCAAATTTATCTAAAAAAAAAATCTTTCAAAGATCCATCTCCACTGATTTTGTAAATTTACCTGTTTTGCATAAGATTAATTATGGAGGTTTCTTTTGTGAATTTGAGACAGTTTCTTACTATAAAACTACACAGCCAGGCTTGTAACCATTTGTGCATTTTTAGAAGTAAAAATTGTTATCTCTTGAAAATTATCTTTAAATTATGTTTACTCGACGATGGGATGCAATTCTTGGCAAGCGAGCAATTCTCAGCATAACACCGTTCCCTTCAGCCAGGTGTTTATGCGCCACAAACTAATAAAAATGAAAAGCTCCGCTGTCTGTATAAACCCCCGTGTCACCATCATGTCACTAAATGTTTTAAACACATCGGTATTCTTGTGTGTAGCCACAAGCAGCTGAGAAATCTGGTCCTCAGACCAAATGTCTATCAGACCCTGCATCTCCTCCACACACTCCTCATTCCTCCAAGTCCAAGAGACATTTTTTTAAAACTTTTCTCCTCGTTTTCTCTGGTAAAAATATTTCTTGAATCCGCGCAGTTGACTTTATTGTTTTTTTTTACCCAAAATGGAGGCTGAAGAACCAGGAGCTCTTCAGCTGAATCGGGATGTTGGATTTATTTACCCACGGATTCCTACCACGGACGTGCTGCCAGGAAACACACATCAAGTTTTCAACAGGGACAACTTTTTCAGGTGAGTGGGAACTTCATCTGTCTGCATCTCACCCAGACGGTGAATTAATGTCTTTTCATGTATTTACATTGAGTTATAATGTAATCATGCTGTGTGAAAAATTCGCCTGTTCGCGTTTGATGTGAAGGCACCTTTACAGTAAGCGTCACTTTCTCTTCTCACTGTGTGTTGCTGTGGTTACACAAAGGGGCACGTCCGCCCTTTGGTCTGCTAGATACTCCGTTTGCATTCACATGGCAAGCGACGCGCTCCAGACTGCGTTTGCAAGCGAACTGAGACCCTGTCCCTTTTCAGGGGGGACCAGAGTTCGCTTGTTTGGTGCTGCACCAGAGTTCCAGGTGCATTCAGAACGCGCCAAACAAACCAAACTATCCACGGAATGCACACTTTGGTCCTTTAGTCCAGACCAAACAGTGGCCGTGTGAATGCGCCCTTACAAAAGGATCAGTGTGAAACCCAGCTTAACTGGACCAAATGTAGATAATGGAGCAAAAATGTGAACCTTGGTGCGGACTTTCAGGGATGAAAACACATTTAATTTCAGATTGCATTGTTCCTTTGCTAATTTATGTCATTTCCTTTTGTTACAGACTCAGTCCTGCACAATCAGAATTGAAGACAAGATTTTACAATAATAAAATCAAGGTAATGCATAACCATAGATTTAATACAGTACATATACAGTACATCCGGAAAGTATTCACGGCGCTTTTGTTATGTTACAGCCTTATTCCAAACTGGTTTAAATTAGTTTTTAATTTTTTTCCTCAAAACTCTACACACAATACCCAATAATGACAACACGAAAAAAAAGTTTTTTGAGAGTTTTGCAAATTTATTAAAAATAAAAAACTGAGAAATCACATGTATATAAGTGTCATGATCAGGGCACAGCTAGGGACTGTGACCACACTTTATGTTCATTTCAGTTTTTACTTTTGGTTGGTTCACCCTGCTAGGTCCATGCTATGTAATCCTGTCAGTGCTCCTTGTCCATGTAAGTTTACCCTGCTATGTGTTTGCTAAGGTTTGCAAAGTTTTAGTTAGTGTTGTCATGTCAGTTTAGTTTAATTCTCAGCCCACGTGCTGCCTTTATTTTGTCCCTGTAGTTTTATGTTAATAAAAATTTTTGCACTGCATCCCTGCCTGCACATGAGTCCTCTTTACAAACCGGGCAGACCATGACAGTATGACCTCTCCGTACCTGGCCTCAGCAGGCAGAAGGAGGTTGGCAACCAGTGGTCCCAGTGTGGATGAGCAGTGGGCAGCCAAGTTTATCCGGGACTTTGTCTTTGAAGCCTGCACCTCCAGCATGCCGAAGAAGGCCCGAGAGAGCCTGGACACTGCGGCTGGGATAGTTTAGGCACACCCCAGTCTGTGGCGCTACCCCAAGCTGGTAGGACTATTGACCACCATCTCCAACCTCTGCAGGAGTTATCGCGGGCTGGTGAGGAATTTAACTGGGGCACTGGAGTTTGCGCCGATGACGCAGCGTCTCCTGACTCCTGCATCTCCTTCTCCTCGCCGCTCACCAGCCTTGTAGCAACACCATGGGTGGAGAAAGCATTTGCCTAAGACACCGGAGACTGTGCTGACAAAACAGCGTACCCTGGCCCCGACATCTTCAGCTTTCCCTTGCCCTTCAGCCACAGTCAGTCTCTCCCCAGCTTTGCAGCCACTTCACGGACTGGAGGAGAGCTCTCTGCCGATGCCACAGCCTGTGCTGATAAGAAAGCGTCTCCTGGCTCCAGCGCCTCGGCTTTCCACTCCTCTTCATTCTGCTTCTGCCCCACGGAGCTCTGCTGTGCTGTTTCATCACTCTTCACCACCAGTGCCGGCTCCACGCTACTCTGCACCACCAGTGCTGGCTCCATGTCATGAGAATTCACCTGTCACCACGTCTACAGCCTCGCCTCTCGCCATGCTTGCAGTTTCGCCTGATGCCACACCTGCAGTTTTTCCTGATGCCATGCTTGCAGTTTTGCCGTCAGCCTCTCTCCTGCTACAGTGGGGCAAAAAAGTATTTAGTCAGCCACCAATTGTGCAAGTTCTACCACTTAAAAGATGAGAGAGGTCTCCAATTTTCATCATAGGTATACCTCAACTATGAGAGACAAAATGAGAAAAAAAAATTCAGAAAATCACATTGAAGGATTTTTAATGAATTAATTGGTAAATTCCTCGGTAAAATAAGTATTTGGTCACCTACAAACAAGCAAGATTTCTGGCTCTCACAGACCTGTAACTTCTTCTTTGAGAGGCTCCTCTGTCCTCCACTTGTCACCTGTATTAATGGCACCTGTTTGAACTCATTATCAGTATAAAAGACATCTGTCCACAACCTCAAACAGTCAGACTCCAAACTCCGCTATGGCCAAGACAAAAGAGCTGTCAAAGGACACCAGAAACAAAATTGTAGACCTGCACCAGGCTGGGAACACTGAATCTGCAATAGGTAAGCAGCTTGGTGTGAAGAAATCTGACATGTTTCAGGACCCAGGAGACAGACGCTGACACGAGTAGATAGAGACAATTATTCTTTATTGATAATTAGTGAGTGTAGTGAGTGAGTGAGTGAGTGTGTAGATGTCTGGTCACAGGAGCTGAGCGTTTCTGATGGCGACCTGGCAACCCTGGAACACACAAGCACAAACAATTACAGCTGTTCGTGACGATGGGAAATTGCAGCTGGTTAAGCTTACTTGCATGTGCCACAGGATGTGTTCTGCTGGCTCCGAGTGCCCGTGCGACATGGTGTTCGTGGTGCCCGCTGTAGCGGAGGTGAGGAGGAACTCCACGGTGGAGGAGGTGATGCCCCGTCGGCCGGGGTAGTTTGTCCGCTGCGAGGGAGGTCCACCTGTGCACAGGGGAAAAGGCTAGGAGAAGAGGAATGTAGAGATCTCTTACGTGACGGGTCCTGACGTGTAGTTCTTGGCTTGGCTTGAGGTCGTGATCTTGGCTCATTACCGGGCAAAGACGACAGACGACTCCGTGCCGAGCCGTCAGTGATACTGGCCTTTAAAGACCGCTGACTGGCACCTGCCGGTGTGCGCACAGCTGGTGGTGATGATGATGATGACGGCCCAGCGGCCGCCATGACAAAATCAACTGTGGGAGCAATTATTAGAAAATGGAAGACATACAAGACCACTGATAATCTCCCTCGATCTGGGGCTCCACGCAAGATCTCACCCCGTGGGGTCAAAATTATCACGAGAACAGTGAGCAAAAATCCCAGAACCACATGGGGGGACCTAGTGAATGACCTGCAGAGAGCTGGGACCAAAGTAACAAAGGCTACATCAGAAACACACTACTCTGCCAGGGACTCAAATCCTGCAGTGCCAGACGTGTCCCCCTGCTTAAGCCAGTACATGTCCAGGCCCGTCTGAAGTTTGCTAGAGAGCATATGGATGATCCAGAAGAGGATTGGGAGAATGTCATATGGTCAGAAGAAACCAAAAGAGAACTTTTTGGTAAAAACTCATCTTGTCGTGTTTGGAGGAGAAAGAACACCATACCTACTGTGAAGCATGGGAGTGGAAACATCATACTTTGGGGCTGTTTTTCTGCACAGGGACCAGGACGATTGATCCGTTTAAAGGAAAGAATGAATGGGGCCATGTATCGTGAGATTTTGAGTGAAAACCTCCTTCCACCAGCAAGGGCATTGAAGATGAAACGTGGCTGGGTCTTTCAGCATGACAATGATCCCAAACACACCACCCGGGCAACGAAGGAGTGGCTTTGTAAGAAGCATTTCAAGGTCCTGGAGTGGCCTAGCCAGTCTCCAGATCTCAACCCCATAGAAAATCTTTGGAGGGAGTTGAAAGTCTGTGTTGCCCAGCGACAGCCCCAAAACATCACTGCTTTAGAGGAGATCTGCATGGAGGAATGGGCCAAAATACCAGCAACAGTGTGTGAAAACCTTGTGAAAACTTACAGAAAACAGTAATGTGTTACAATTATTGAAATTTGATCAGATGCGTTATTCATTTTTTTAATATGGCTAGATGTTTTTAGCGCAAACAAATGAATATACAAACTGACCCTACCATAGCTGAGACGAGCTGTCAGTCCACGTGACCTGTTGCAGAGAGCTAAGTTTTCATTACTGAGTGGAGGAAGACATGAAGCTACTTTGTTTTTGTGGACTTACACAGATTATTTTTGCTTTGTCGCGGCTAAGGACAAAAGCATATTGGTGGGTTGCAAACTAAGTGCCGATGGAGTCCTCTTCAGAAGCGCCTGAAAACAGCAACAAGCTCCGACAAAGCTAGTGCTAAGTAACTGCTAACTATGCTAACAACTAACACCGTGAAGTGGATCTCACAGCAGGATGTAAAGTGAATGAAACTGCAGGCATGGCAGGAGGCGAGGCTGCAGATATACAGTGGGGTAAAAAAGTATTTAGTCAGCCACCAATTGTGCAAGTTCTCCCACTTAAAAGATGAGAGAGGTCTCCAATTTTCATCATAGGTATACCTCAACTATGAGAGACAAAATAAGAAAAAAAATCCAGAAAATCACATTGAAGGATTTTTAATGAATTAATTGGTAAATTCCTCGGTAAAATAAGTATTTGGTCAATAACAAAAGTTCATCTCAATACTTTGTTATATACCCTTCTTGGCAATGACAGAGGTCAAACGTTTTCTGTAAGTTTTCACAGGGTTTTCACACACTGTTGCTGGTATTTTGGCTCATTCCTCCATGCAGATCTTCTCTAGAGCAGTGATGTTTTGGGGCTGTCGCTGGGCAACACAGACTTTCAACTCCCTCCAAAGATTTTCTATGGGGTTGAGATCTGGAGACTGACTAGGCCACTCCAGGACCTTGAAATGCTTCTTACAAAGCCACTCCTTCGTTGGCCGGGTGGTGTGTTTGGGATCATTGTCATGCTGAAACACCCAGCCACGTTTCATTTTCAATGCCCTTGCTGGTGGAAGGAGGTTTTCACTCAAAATCTGAGTGGGAACACGTCTGGCACTGCAGGATTTGAGTCCCTGGCAGCGTAGTGTGTTTCTGATGTAGCCTTTGTTACTTTGGTCCCAGCTCTCTGCAGGTCACTCACTAGGTCCCCCCATGTGGTTCTGGGATTATTGCTCACCGTTCTCGTGATCATTTTGAACCCACGGGGTGAGATCTTACGTGAAGCCCCAGATCGAGGGAGATTATCAGTGGTCTTGTATGTCTTCCATTTTCTAATAATTGCTCCCACAGTTGATTTCTTCAACCCAAGCTGCTTATCTATTGCAGATTCAGTCTTCCCAGCCTGGTGCAGGTCTACAGTTTTGTTTCTGGTGTCCTTTGACAGCTCTTTGGTCTTGGCCATAGTGGAGTTTGGAGTCTGACTGCTTGAGGTTGTGGACAGGTGTCTTTTATACTAATAATGAGTTCAAACAGGTGCCATTAATACAGGTAATGAGTGGAGGACAGAGGAGCCTCTTAAAGAAGTTGTTACAGGTCTGTGAGAGCCAGAAATCTTGCTTGCTTGTAGGCGACCAAATACTTATTTTACTGAGGAATTTACCAATTAATTCATTAAAAATCCTTCAATGTGATTTTCTGGATTTTTTTTTTTCTCATTTTGTCTCTCATAGTTGAGGTATACCTATGATGAAAATTGGAGACCTCTCTCATCTTTTAAGTGGGAGAACTTGCACAATTGATGGCTGACTAAATACTTTTTTGCCCCACTGTATGTATTACCCAAAATAGTATATTGTGGCTTTTTACCCACAAAAAACTTTCATTGCCTTAGAATTGCTTGGAAAGAGGTTTTAAATCTTGCATCTACTTAAGTATGCACGGATCTATGAATATTGTAGTTAGTGGCCTGCAGGGCTTGCACGTAATTGGTTGCCATGTTCCCGACCTGCAGGGCTTGCATGTGATTGGTCGCTGCAACTCCTGGTGGGTGGGCTGCTAGTCTGTTCAAGACACTTCCGGACATTAAAGTTTTGCCTATATCTTCAAAAGTAAATAGAGAAATATTTTCCTGAAAACAGTTGAGGCGAGAGATAAATGTGTAGTTTCCAAATATGTGTTTACTTTTTGCTAACAACCAGTCCCCCATCTGCCTGCGACTGAGCAGGGAGGAGGGGGGTACCTGATTTGAATGTGGCTGCTCTCAGCTCACAGTGCGGCACCCCGTCCACTGGCAAAGTGAGCTGAGAGCAGCTCTCGCACACCCGCATTCAAATTACCCCCCCACCTCTCTGCCTCTCTCTGCTGCTACCCCAACTTGCTCTCCTCAGTCCTTCTGCTCCTTGGCTCCTCCCTCTTCCCCTGAAGTAGCCAAGTGTATCCGTCTGATCGGTTAATGTTATAACCAACCAGGCAAAGCAGGAATAGTTACATAGCTACGGTCTATCCAGACTTGCCTGTTTCAGGGGGGCGTTACCAAACTGGAAATTCACAGCAAAAAAACACAGACTTGGGACTGTGGTGAGATTTTGCACTTGATATGTCTTGTAAGTCCAAAAAAAACCATGTTACAGACATGTTAACAACAGAGAAAACACGATTTTTGCTGGAGTGTCACTTTAAAAAAGCTCTTCTTATAAAAAGTTAATTATAAAGTTTAAATCCAAATTTTGTACAACTTTTAACAGAATTTAAAAGTGAAAGAAAAAGTAAATTATTATGTGTTTCCAACTCCTGCTGCACAGTGTTGATGTGAATTCATTAATATGGGCCTTTTTTCACTTAGTAAACAGCTAAATATGTTTCAAAGCTAATATAGGACAATGATTTGCAGCTGGCTTTTTTTTCTCTCTCTCTGTTTTTGTTCTTTCAGTATACATGTAATTGCTAAGGCTGTGCATCAATGACTTTTTTTTACTCATTTCCAGTGATGGGGTGCTTAGATTACATTTCTGAGTAAAAATGTAATTACTTTGTAATTAGTTACCTCCGCCAGGCCGAAAAGGCCAAGAGGAGGTTATGTTTTTGCCGGGGTTTGTCTGTTTGTTTGTCTGTCTGTCTGTCTGTCTGTCTGTCTGTCTGTCTGTTGGTTAGCAAGATAACTCAAAAAGTCTTGGACGGATTTCCATGAAACTTTCAGGCGTTGTTGGAAATGGTACAAGGAAGAACTGATTAAACTTTGGGGATGATCCGGATCACCGTCTGGATACAGGAATTTTTTAAAGCATTCTTTAACACTGTGACATACGGCTATTTTCAACATGTGCGCAGGCGCAATGGAGGGCGCTGGTCATCGTGTCTGACCAACATAAACTCCGCCTTCTTCAACGTTTTAGGCACAAAAGCACGCGGAAAACACCGTGCCTGTGTTTGCGCGACGCTGCAAAAGCTGAGACGGGCAGCTGTCCGCCGCCGGATTATTTGGCAGAAATTCCCCGGGCAGCCATAGGCGCTGCACAAAAACCAGCTGCTCGGCAGCGTGCTGTGTGCCTGTGTTTGCGCAACGCTGCAAAAGCTCAGACAGCCAGCTGTCCGCCGCTGGATTATTTGGCAGAAATTCCCCGGTCAGCCATAGTAGCTCCGCAAAAAGAAGCTCTCTGCCGGGGAATTTTCCAAATCATCTTTGGCCGCGGAGCGCAACCCCAATAAAGATAAAGATTAGATGTACCACGAAGGTCGACTGCAAGCAAGATGTTTGTGTCTGTGAACATTCCGTCTTTTGGCGAGTTGATACGTAACGATGTTTACAGTTTGATGACAAGGTTGCTGCCATGTAACAATCATCTTAGATCAGCAATTGTCAACTCGTCACTCACACTTCAGCATTTGGAAGTGGTGGCGTTCCATTTT
The DNA here is from genome assembly GCA_020510985.1 of Pholidichthys leucotaenia. Taxonomy (NCBI): domain Eukaryota; kingdom Metazoa; phylum Chordata; class Actinopteri; order Cichliformes; family Pholidichthyidae; genus Pholidichthys; species Pholidichthys leucotaenia. The sequence goes on along the minus strand of CM035838.1, from coordinate 280,278,208 downwards.
ATACTGAGTCCAGTATTGTATGTTATTGTTGTTACAAGACCGCCGACTGTCTGCTGATCTGTATATACTTTTATTTATTTATTTATTTATTTTCTACTCCTTTTAGTTCTGCATTTAATATGAACCCTGAGTTTGAAATAAACGTTTGATTTTGGAATAAAACCCACGCCAACCCGTCTACCTAATTGGCATCCGTCAGTGAAGCCCTCAGTGCTGCTTTCAGTGATCTAAAACGCTCACATAACCCATTGGCCTGTGGGTTGTACGCAGTTGTGTCATGACTTCTTTTGTTTTTTCTTTTGAATTCTTGGATGGAACATGGGTGGCCAATATAAGCTGCGGATTCAGCCATCATATATTTCGGAAAACTTATGTTGAACTGTATAATCAGAGGAGCTATTGTCTAATTTGACCTTGTTGGATTTTATTACCCCCTTTGTTATATTATTCACTTTCTTTTAACCTGTACTCTTAATCTATTCGAAATAAAGATTAATTCATTCGTTCATTCAATTGCAACACCCCCAGCCTGGGAGTTTGCAGATGCAGGACATGGACACAACAGCAACACTTCAGTTTATTACCTCTGCCAAGGAGGTAATGCTTTTACTACTGAACCACTAATCCTATCATTGTGAATCCAATTGCTACTCAGATGTTTTCATGGTCAAGGAATCTGACAACGTACACACAAACACTGTATGGGGGGAACTGTGGCGCTTGGCGGAGGTCTGCGCTCTCCGAGTGCTTTTCTAGTTACTTGTTCAAATCAGTTGTTTCTTTTTCTCCAAATGCTCAGAAAGCCTCCTGCAGCTTGCCATTTCAGCTCTCTTTCTCTATTTTCTTCCTTTTTCACTTGTTTTCATGGAGAGAGTTGCTTGTTAGCTTGCAATATCTGGAAACACTGCTGCATATCATCAGCTGGAGATTATTAGTGTTTGTGCAGCGGCTTCAAATTCAGAACCACAATTATAATTTCAAGAAGTCACAGAAGCGTTTTCATTCCATTTTGCCAGGATGACAGTCAGTGTCTCAGTTAGTTAATAAGTAACTCAACTTCAGATCTGAAGAAGGGTCTGCTGCCCACAGAACAAATGAATATGAACCTTTTACATCGGTAGAATCAAGGAAGTCCTTTGGAGCGATAGGTTGTTTAGTGAAGAAGTGTACAAAAGAACAAATCAACCACCACTCAGTCTCATTATGAAATTATAAAATTGGATAGATCTACATCCCTCCATCTCAAGAAACCTCCTATACTGAGAGCCACTTAGAAGAAGGCATCGGGGTAGACAACACCAGACATGGACACATATGATAAGAAGAGACCTACAAAAAACACCAATCAACTTCAAGGAAACTGTTATGGTTTATTAAGACCAAACACGAAGGGAAAATTTGTGTCCCGCTACGAAAGTAAAGCCTTTGGAGAGCGGGGGGTGGGGGGGGGGTGCAAGGTTGCCCTCTTAACTTCTGCAGCTGCTTTACCCAAAACATCATCATATTTAGGTTTACAATGTTATCTGGCAGGGCTCACAGTTGGGGAAATGTCGTTGCCTCCTCCAGAAACTGCACCTGGCTGACAGCTGTTTTCAGGAGCTGCTAGCACTCTTTAGGACATCAGTAGAAGGAGTTCATGGGTGGGTATAAACTACAGACACTCCCTCTCACCTGGTCCAACTGTCTCCTGTGAGTGGCGATCTCGTTTTCAAATTAGTTTACTCACCATTGTTACTCCGGTGATGGCAGAATATCAACGATGACTGGCTGTCACGACCAACTTATCAGATGCTAATTTGTATGTTTCTGTGCCTTTGGTGGTTACAGATATTCCACTTGTTAGTAAAAATGGCACTTGTTGGATTTTTGTGAGGATTTGTCACTGTTAAAATCACATTTTTTTAAAAAAAAATGTGACTAGAAAAGCGCTATATAAGTACAGGTTAGTTAGTTAGTTAGTTAGTTAGTTAGTTAAAGATTTTGAAGAATGTTAACTTCTGAACATCAAAAACAAAGTACACTGATATATGAAAAACTGCTTCACCAACCAAATTACCCATAGAATTATAAATATCGATTTGTTTTCCATATTATTGCTACATTGTGTTTTCATGGTCATTTATAATTTTACCACCTTCCTTACACCGTTGAAAGGAAAGCACAGCTTATGTATTTTATTGTGGAACAAATAAAAGCTTTTTGTATCCTTTTTGACCCCTCAATTTGTCTCAAAACACTGAAAATATCTTTTTACAGGATGCAATAATTAGGCTGACTTGGCACTTAGAGGCTTTTAACGGAAATTAACTTTGCAGCAAATTTCGAGCCAACACTTCAGCAAAATCAAGGGTTAGACTTACCAAGGAATGTCACGGTGGTCAATTCAAATAATTACTTACAAACACGAAGCGTTGGGATATGCCAACCAAATGAAATTAGTTATACCAGACACACGCAAACACAAATGGAGTTTACAAAATCTAGGCCTTAACGATAAAACTCAATGTACTATAAGTGCCGTGTCTTCCAAGAACTGACAATAAAATAAAAAAACATGCAGATCCACAACAAAACCGGTGTTGAAACTGAGGTGCACTTTTGACATCCACATCTGATGTTAATTGAAAAATTCCTTGCTCTTTGCAAGACCGTGAACAACATGCTAATGCTGCTGAAATGGAGACAAACTGTCTTCTATTTGTTTTCACCTGTTTAAATTACAGCACTACTGACTATTTTCTACTGTTACCTGAGTTAACCCCACCTATACTGTAAATGTGTTTGAAGGATCTTTGGAGGATCTTCTCTTATTGTGTCGAATCATTTGTTGTGGGAAAACATGTATGTTTTATTGCACATAGAAACCGAGGCGTGTCCATAGGCCAGATTTTCACACGTTGTGTGGTCCTGCCTCAAGAAGTAAAGAGAAGAAGACAAACCTCACCCTTCGTCAACAGAACTAGAGAGTGTGTTCCCTGGAATCTCTGCGGAGTGCTGATTTGCCTTTCCCAGAGAATGACTCAACAGAGTGGAAGAGGGAGAAAGGGTGAGACACCTGAGGGAGCCAATGATGTACCAGATAGTCCCAAGAAGGTGGGTCTCAAAGCAAAGATGAGTCAGCAAATGTTGCATTCGGGTAATAGTGTGACAAGATCGTGAGGAAAACTGAGAACTGTTCTGATGTCTAAAGGGGATAAAATTATGAGGTAAAGGGAAAGACCAAAAGAATGATGAGAGAAGGTCGAAAGGGTGATATGTTAGTCATGAATGAGCTGGCTTTTTTAAGTGGGTGATAGGAGTCTTTCGTTTTGTAAATTAATGCAATATTGCAGAAGCTGTAATATTATTAGAAAAAAAAGTCCTATTACCAGTGTCGACAGGGCAGTTTAGCTTATTACTTGGTTGTTTTTCAGTTATTTCTTTCAAATTTGTTTTGTGGCTCATTGCACATTTTTTTCTGCTTTTGATTGAAATTGCTCAAACTTACTCTTTACATAAGCCCCTTTCACAGTGGCCTCATAACACAGGAACATATTCCAAGACCTGAGTTACAGTGGGAAAGCATTCATGTGGGATTCTGTCCCTGGTCAAAATAACTCTCTTCAAGGTCTCTCTTCCAACTGGTGAACAGCGCATCTGGGTGAATGCACAGCAAAGTAGATGTCACTGTCAGTGCCTTCATATGCATAGTGACATACACTCCTGATCAAAATCTAAAGACAATTAAAATGATAAGTTTTCATATTTAACGCTGGTGGGTCGCAACCCGGTAGTAGAGCTTCAAAATGCTAAAAGAAACAGGAGCAAGAGACAAAAAATAGAGAGTAGGCAATTAACTGAAAACTGCATTTAACGTCAAACAGGCTGTTCATCAGCTGATCAAAAACTTAAGACCATAGCCCCCCCCCCAAAAAAAGAGCTAAAAGTGTCAAAAAAGACTCAGTTGTGAGTAACCCCACCATTCTTGTTGATCACTTCAAAAATCTGTTTAGACATGCTTTTGATGCGAACATTCCCAGGAGGCTGGTGTTAACGTTGCTCCATATAGTGAAGATGGCTTCACAAAGAGCATCTAAGGTCTGGAACTGATGTCTGTTTTGATAAACTTACCTTGCCATCCATCCCTAAATGTTTTCAATGGGATTTAGATGAGGGGAATACTTTTCCACTGTTCCTGAGATTTTGATCAGGAGTGTACTGTACAGTATGTCTTTCTCAGGTTTCACTCACCTTTGCATCATTCTCAGTTGCGCATCGTTCGGTCTGCGCTGAGATTGAAGAGCCTTAAAAGTAAGACTTGTGCTGTTGACCGCCATATTGCTAGCTTCCATGCTGCTTTCTAGACACTCTTCTTGGCTGGTGCATTCATATGACATCAGCAATAGAATGACTTCAAATGAGACACAACAGACAAATCCAAGATGATCTACATGGGATCAGACCCTGCCTGCTGTCCGTGACAAAGTGCTAGAAGTGCTGTTTAAGGTTTTAATTTATGTTCATGCAACCTGTGATTTATAGGTTGTGCACGCGACAGGTTTTTCACTGAAACTGTAAAAAAAAAAAAAAAAAAAGATCTGTGTTCTCACGTCAACGGCACAGAAACAACAGTGGTGCACACAGAGCCACCTAAGGTGTGAAAACTGCTGCTGTAACAATGCACGGCCAGTAGGGGGCAGTGCAACTTTTATACAGCACCACTATAATGCGCCACACGCCTGTGGATAAATGACTTCCTGTCAACCGTGCATGATTAAAATGAAAAAAAGAAGTGATGGAGAAAGCAGATGAATTTGAAGAATTGTCAGAAGTGTCTGCAATATAGCCAGTTCTGCTGTTCACCATTGTTTCATCTTCTTATGCTTCTTGTCCTGCATGCAGATTCAAGTAAAACCATAACACGCATGCATGAATTGAGACACTACTTCACCACTGCTGTTTAACCCTGTGCACATGGAGGAGGAACAAATGTGCCAGCACAACGATCCAACTCTGGAGACTGGTTTCAAACCATTATACTTTCATACATCCAAAATCCCGCCTTCAAAAGGCACACACAGCCGAGCTGTAAAAGAAGTTTGCCATTTTGGGGCAAAAACGTTGTTGTGTGCACTTACTCAAAACTTAAACTCAACAATTTTGGTGTGAAAGCAGCAATAATAGAGGTTGCCAGCCCCTGTGTTAGACCATGAGAGGTCTGCTTTCTCAGATTCACCTTTTGATGAGCTTGTAGCAATTAGCGGAGGTCTCCATTCTGACAGGTGCACCGTCACGTTTTCACAATCTGGAAAAAGTTCGAGGTTAATATGGGTGTGTTGTCTGCCTGTCAGCAATGACAAATGAACTCAAGGTAAACCAAAAAAGGAGGTAGTGTAGCGGTTTGATTAAACCCCCCACAACACACAAACAGAACACAGAGACAGTCAGCTCGCACTCCTGGGGTTTGTTCCGCTGCACGCTGAGTTTACAGCCTTGAAGTTAAAGTGTTCATGCATTTTGCCCTTACTGTGACCTAGAGACTCAGATCAATATGTAGATGTGCTGGTTAGCCTCTTTGTCTGACACTTGGAGCGAGGTCTAGCTAATCTGCCCATTGTGATGTATGTCTTACAAATGCAAATACCTCCTGCCTGTTCTGTTGTCCCTTTGATCATTCTAAACTGTGGGGTACGTCTCTTTGATGTATTGTTATGATCAAGTATTTAAGGTGCAACTCTGTAACGCAATCTCTTCTTCTCTCACTCTGATCCTGCAACTGGTAGACACACACGTGTCCGCCTCTCCTTCTCTGAGAGCTTAGGGATCCCGCTCCGGGCTGCTCCACTATGCACCGGAGAGGGGATCCCGTGAAGGCGACATGATATAATAAAACCTGCTTAAAACCACAGCATCACTGCTTATTTTTTCATGCCGCCTCACTGGTGACCCCTCGAACACGCACACGTTTTGTGCGAAAGCAACCTTCCGAGCTGGACAGCCACACAGCTGCGTTGGTGGCCCCTTGAAGACGCACACGTTTTGTGCAACGCAGCCTTCTGTTTTGGATGGCCACGCTGGCGAACCGACGCTGAAAAAAACGAGCGGCCAGCGAACGCAACACCCGGGCATGAATGCTCCGTCGCCTGAGATCTGCACAACCACGCTGGACCGGCCGCTCTCACTGAGAGCGCACGCACCTCGTCCTCTCTCCACGACGGCAACCTCCAGGGCCGACGGGGAGCGCAGCGCGTGGAACTGAACGCACCATGGCCGCACGAGCGACAACGATCGTCTCCTCCCTCTCACCGCTCCAACGCAGCTGCACGAGCCCGGGGCACAAAGATCGTCTATTCCCTCCCGCCGCTCCAACGCCTCTGCACGGGCCTGAGGGACTAAAGATCGTCTATTTCCTCTCAACGCTCCAACGCACCATGGCCAAATCTACAGCAACAGCTCAACCTGGATTTTATTGGCGCCGTCTGCGCTGATCTCCGCCAAGTTTCTGCACCCTGACTCACCACTCCAGCGGCCCACCCACGCACTGAACCCCCGCGCACGCATCGGGGAGTTACAAGGACGGCGCATCACGCATGGGACAAGTAATGGCTCCACAGACTGCCTTCCTCCTTCGCCGCTGCCTTTCAGGGCTGCTCGCTCACCTGAGGCACGCATGCAGCATACTGGAAGGGTTTGTTAACAGTCTCAGCCACGCCACAGACCGCCATCGTCCTCCGCCGCTGCCCACAGAACCTTCAGGGTTGCTCGTTCACCTGAAGCAAGCACGCAGCTCGCCACTGGATTTTTTAATGGTCTTAGCCACGGCACAACGGGATTTCAGCCGTCAGCTGTTCCCAGGAGCTTTGGGGTTGCTTCAGCACCCAAAGCCAACAGTCCCTATGCTTTGTTTACTTTTTCTCTTACAGCCACTCCTGCTTTTCTTCATGGCCACGAGAGGAGTCAGAGACTAATTTTTCTTCTTGTGGACCGCTGCACGTTCAACGGGACAAGCCCTTCGACATTGCGGACCCACAAGCAATTTTTGTGCGGCTCAGGACGATTTCACAGCTCCTGCCGGCACTTACTACCCCTCCCCTCCCTCCCCCTCCGCCTGCAGCGAGCTTCTCCCACAGCTCGCTCACACAGATGGATCATCGAGGTCGCGGCCCCCTACCGTTTCCCTCTTGGGGGGGAGCGTGTGTGGCGGTTCGTTTTAACCCCACAACAGACTAAGGACACTCAGCCCTCTTTTCTCTGTTTTCCTGCTACACTACTGAGATGCAATGTGCCATTCATGTATTTGTGATGCAAACATGCATGTATTGTGATGTAATGCGCCATTCGGTATAGTGTGCATATGGCTTGTCCTTACTGTGCTTTTTCTGAGCATCTTACATATGTAGATGTGCTTTGGTGTATTAATGTCTACAGGTAGACGAGTTTCTTCTGTCTCACCTATGTGATGTTAATCGTTGCCTATCATGCATGGTATTCACATCGCGGAGCAGCAAACACTTTTGGTGCGACTACCCCCCCCCCCCCCCTCCTGCACAGAGCTTTTCCCTGCTCGCTGCCCAGACTGCAACATCGAGGTCACGGTCCCCTACCGTTTCCCTCTTGGGGGGGAGCAGTGTAGCGGTTTGATTAAACCCCCCACAACACACAAACAGAACACAGAGACAGTCAGCTCGCACTCCTGGGGTTTGTTCCGCTGCACGCTGAGTTTACAGCCTTGAAGTTAAAGTGTTCATGCATTTTGCCCTTACTGTGACCTAGAGACTCAGATCAATATGTAGATGTGCTGGTTAGCCTCTTTGTCTGACACTTGGAGCGAGGTCTAGCTAATCTGCCCATTGTGATGTATGTCTTACAAATGCAAATACCTCCTGCCTGTTCTGTTGTCCCTTTGATCATTCTAAACTGTGGGGTACGTCTCTTTGATGTATTGTTATGATCAAGTATTTAAGGTGCAACTCTGTAACGCAATCTCTCTCTTCTTCTCTCACTCTGATCCTGCAACTGGTAGACACACACGTGTCCGCCTCTCCTTCTCTGAGAGCTTAGGGATCCCGCTCCGGGCTGCTCCACTATGCACCGGAGAGGGGATCCCGTGAAGGCGACATGATATAATAAAACCTGCTTAAAACCACAGCACTGCTGCTTATTTTTTCATGCCGCCTCAGTAGTTCCTTATAATGAAGGTGGCTGGATAATAAAGCAACAGACAGATGTGAAAGACTAGACATTACCCTCCATTTCACTTCATATTATGCTTTTTCAAATTAGTATTGATATAAAAGCCCAATACATTTCCACAAATTGTAGTCTTTGGGCTAACCACATTCAGTGGCATTTCCTCCACAGGAATCCAACAGAGCCAATCTCAATTACCAACCTGAGAATTAAACCATTCAAATAAACCAGATATTAGACAGACCTCATAATGCTTCTCGAGTTCTCCAATAACTGAGAAGCTGGCCGCTTCATCTTTTTTTTCCAGTTTGAATGGCCTGTAATTACTTTCAGTCTCAACTTTGGTTTTTACAGTTGTAGGCACTTAAAGAAAAATTATATTCCTGGCACCAGAATTCCACTGTGGCACATGTTCAGCTTCCCAGGTCCACAGCAGCCTGATTGCAAAAACATTAGCAGCTAGCAGTGCAGTGGTACTCTCAGAATTAGGCAGGCAGGCAGGCAGAGAGAGGAGAGAGTGGGACCCCCGTCACATACAGTCTGTCTATTGTCTGACATAAAGTGAGGGAACTGGGGAAGTGTGAAATGTTTCTGCCTTAAATCAAACATTGCAGTCTGAACCAGAGGGGAGAAATGCTACTGCCACATGAAAGAATTCTTCAAAAGAAAACTAAAATCAATAGACATCAATTAAAACTCAACTTGAATATATTTTAAATCTCAAAATTAAAACATCCCAGAATAAGCACTTTTACACATTCGAGCCTGCTCTAAAAAGAAGCTCACACAGAATTTTTAACAAGAATGACAGCTCACAGTTATGAAACAAGAGCCCTCTAGTGGTTGTGAAAGTAACTACAGTGCAGTGAGATCATAGAGGGAGCGCACTACAGTGTGGATGAGACTTTTAGTGTGGGAAAGATGTTCCCCTTACCCTTAACTTTAACCTTTTCCCTTTTTTGTGACAAGTCTCAACTGTAATGTTAGGAATGTATAAAAATAGATCAATGAGTAAAGAAGTAAATCAGGAACCCAGAAGTAAAGCAAAACCTCAACACTCGTCCCTATGTGGATGTTACAACTTTTGAAACATGTCACACACTCTTGTCTCTACTGAAAAAGTTTCTGCATTTGAACCCACAGGTCAGTGCTGGTCCTTGGAATAGGTCATATAGGCGATCGCCTAGGACACCACCTGCTGGAGGGGGCGCCGCTGCAAATCCTCAAAAAAAAATTTTTGATTAATAAAATAAAATTCATAATAATCAGAGCTGCTGTGCCGGAAGACAAGTAAGACAAATGCTTAGAGCCCCAGGCCAGAAGGGAGCCTCCAAGGGCTGACCAACTCTGAATCACTACAGCAGTGACAATGTGAGGAGTTTGCAATGACCATGGTAGGCTTTTGTAGAACTCTCTAAAGGGGCCCCACCCCCACCTCTCCCTCTCATACCAGTGTGCACCTTACGTAACAAATTGCAGAACTTGAGGAATTTGTTGAGATTTGTAAAATAAATTAAATGTACCAGTTGACGAAAGAGAGAAGAGAGTCCAGCTTTGTTTATTCCTCTACACACCAGATGACCATTGTGACAAAGTCTGCTTTAACAGAACTGATCAAATAAACAGCATAAACAGTGCCAGCGGTGATTCCACCTCCCGCTAGCCAATGGTGTGGATTCAATCTCCGGCTGCAAACAGCTTGAGCCCGGGGCTCCTATGTGTTGCCTCTCGAATATGATTTATAACAATAAAACAGCAAACTCAGAACAAAAGTTATTGTGGTGGCTGTATAAAATGAAGTTTGTTTTTGCTCTTATTTGGCTGCTGGATCAGTGAAGGTTGGTCAGCGATAAAACTCAGTTTGTTGTTTTCTGAGTGGTCTCTGGTTTCAGACGAGGTGTTTGTGTGGCTGAGTTACTATGCCATTGCAAACTGTGTGAACATGCACATTACCGTAATTTTTGCAGTTTTGATTGTGTTGTGTGTAGCTCAAAGTTGTTGTTTTAACTTTATTGTTGAGGATCTCCTCATTCTGTGGATGTGTAACATGATGACTGTGTTGATGCAGGATAGCCTGTCTTAATGTGAGGTTTTTTTATGATCAGTAACGTCAGTCCCTGGTAATGTTTGGAGTTGTGTGTGTGTGTGTGTGTGGGGGGGGGGGGGGTTGTTTGGGACTCTTCTGTGTGGAATTTGTATGTTCTCCCCGTGTATGTGTGATTAGTTTTCGGATTCTCCAGTTTCCTCCTACAGTTCAATAACCAGCATATGACTGTAAACTGTTGATTCTAAGTTGTCCTTTGGTGTGAATGTGAAGATGAATAATTGCTTGTTTCTATGTGTCGAGAGTCTGAATCACTGACAATCATTTCAGCATGACATCTTTTCAGAAAGATGCCATTAGGCTTCAGCCATGCCCTGCCACAGTTGTTTGTACAAACCTGGGACTATAGATGCTGGAGCAGGTGACAGATCTATTTTACATACAGTAAATATAATATTCTCACAGAGAGCATGCATCACTCCATTGCAATAAAGATATTTAATCTGACATATATCCAATGTTTAAATATCCTTTTTTAATATCAGGTCTCCATGCATCTGAACTGTACTGTGATGTAAATGTTCAGTTTTGCATCTTATTTTGCATTCAAAATTCCCCAGTTTGGTGTGACATCTGGGGAATACACGTGCACGATGATGACTAACCAGAAAAGAGAGTGCGGAAGCTTTGAATAACCAAATAAGTTCAGTTTACCACTGTGCATTTTCCATATTGCCTGTGCCTTTTTTTTCAATGCAAAGTGGCCCATTTGGCATGACGGCTATCACTCCATGTTACTGTGTCTGCTGAAAAAATAAGGAAATGAAGAGTGCAAATGTGACAGTTGCTGTCAGTAGCACCGGTGAGGATGATTTACTTCCCTTTTTGACAGAGTTTGTTTTAGTTGTTTGCACCCGACACTTAGGAGTACAAAAAAAATTTCACAAGAATAACAATTTCTTTAAAAATATCTGAATATAACCTGTTTACAAAGCTGTAAACTTTTGCTCTCCCACTCCAAATACACACAGAAAAAATAATCTTCCCTCTTGTTTGTGATGTTGTCTGAACAAGAAAATTCTCGAGGACCCCCTCCCCAGGCTCCTATCCCAAGCTCTCCAGCTGTGTCCCAGGGAGGTGAAACCAAAACCAGAGTGTAGAAAGCTTTCTCTACTCCTTAACCTCTCAACACATCCTCAGCACTACCCTTTGAAAATAAACCACCCCAGTAAGCCCCCCCCCCCCACACACACACACACACACCACCGTCTTAAACCTCTTGCTTCATATGTGAGCACACATGCCCCACGCTCCACTGGGAGCTCTTTGGAGACTTCCCCACTGCTGTTCCGGGAAGCAGATGTGATGATGACGGCAGTGTGGAGACCATACTCTTGCAGTGAAAACATGGATGAGAGGGCGAGGGAAGGCTCAACTTCTGCACTTACCCAGGGTTGATTAACTAGTGCTAAACTAAACACATCTCATCATATCAACAGCATAAGGCTCCATCGAGTGAATCCCAACAAACAGGGGTTGAATGAATTTTTAAAGTGGCTTGAGTAAAAGTAAATGAGTATGACTGAACGCAAACAACAGTAGATTGTATCTCTGTGTCCAGGCCTCAGTCAGCATGAAAATCCTGTTGGTAAGGATAAGGACCTGCACTAATATACTGTAGCACTCTTCTAGTCTCAAAGAGCTTCACTAGCACTAACCCTCTATTCCAAGGGCCTATAGGAGACAGATAACTAGGAACAATTCAGAACAACCAATTAACCTAACATGCATGTCTTTGGATTGTGGGAGGAAACCGGAGCCCCCGGAGTAAACCAACGCAGCACAGGGAGAACATGCAAACTCCACACAGAAAGGTTCCTTCCCCTGCCAGCCTGGGGATTCGAACCTGGAACCTTCTAGCTGTTGGGCAACAGTGCTTACCACTACACCACCGTGCTGCCCCGGTCTGTGAGTGAAGGGTCTGGAAATGTCGGGCAGCACGGTGGAACAATGGTTAGCACTGTCGCAGCACAGCAAGAAGGTCACGAGATCGATTCCACCCCTAACGATCGTGGGTTCAATCCCACCCCCAGACCATCGGTGACCCTTCTGTGTGGAGTTTGCATGTTCTCCCCGTGTCTGTGTGGGTTTACTCTGGGTGCTCCAGTTTCCTCCCACAGGCCAAAGACATGCAGGTTACATTAATTGGCATCAAGTAGGGATTCTAAATTGTCCTTAGGTATGAATGTGAAAGTGAATAGTTACCTGTCTCTGTGTTGGCCCTGCGATGGACTGGTGATCTGTTCAGGGCGTACCCTGCCTCTCTCCCAAAGATGCTGGGATAGGCTCCAGCCCACCCACAACCCGGAAAGGATTAAGCGGTAGAAGATGGATGGATGAAAGCAAATGACAGTGATGGGAGAATAATTGGCCCTAAATATTAAAAAAAAAGGGAAAACCTCTCAAAGAATAACTTCCACACACCCACAAGTGAGCACAGTTGATGAAATATTTAGAGATATGATTGAAAGCAGTGACACACTCTTGCAGCTTCCCACACTCTCAAACATGTGTAGAGATGGAGCTCCAGATGGCTGAAAGTCTGCATTTGCAGAGATGCACCTTCTAATGACGATCAACCTCCCACGCAAGATGTTATCTGAGCAAGGAAGAAGCCCACGGTGACCCAGAATGTGTTGTTTCTTCTGTATCACATGAAGCAGGGTGACATATTAAGAAAACGAATAATAACCTGGAGCTGCGCATGGGGAGGGGGAGCAGAGTTTTCTCCCCTCTGATACAAGAGGCAGTGAGGAGCCCGCAGGGCACGTGACAGCGGCGTGATGGAACTGATAACATGTCACTGAACTCATAGTTGAGATAAAGCCATCACTCATGAATGGGGGAAAGCAACAGACTCATGAAAAGAAGTGAAGTCATTTGGAAATAATAGGAGAAATGACATATGGGTCATGTTGGTGACATTTTGCCAGTGGAATTTAAAAAAAAACAACATTACTATTATTTTGGAAAACCAAAGAGGAATCAAAGAAAATATACAGTTTGGTATGCCATCAAAGTAAAAGGATGTCAAAATAGAGATGAAATGTGGAACAGATTGAATTTAGTGAGAGAAAAAAAAATATGACAAACATGTCATATTTTACTGTTTATAGCAGGATACGATACAGCAGAGAACAGCTGCTAGCATTCAACCGCCACCCGGTCCCATTGGAAAAACTCGACATACCGAGAGAACTGAGGCGAAAACGCCGCGGCTGCCGGGCTGGAGTAAGGCGGAGGACAAAAAATATAAGGTACAGACCCTCCCTTCCATCTGTTGTCATGGGAAATGTACGGTCGATACTGGGAAAGTTAGATGAGCTAGCGGCTATCTCCCGTTATGATAGCACATACCGGGAGTGCTCTCTCCTTTTGTTTACTGAGACGTGGCTAACTGAACTAGCAGCAGATGCTAACATTGAGCTGGAGGGTTTTCACATGATACGAGCTGACCGAACACCAGACAGTGGCAAGGCTAGGGGCGGTGGAGTGATAATGTATGTTAACAACAACTGGTGCAGACCGGGACATATCACTGTTAAACAACGACACTGCAGCAAAGACATTGAGTTGCTAGCTGTTAGCATGAGGCCTACATATCTCCCGAGAGAACACTCACACGTGATCTGCATTGTTGTTTATGCAAATCCGACGGTGAACGCTGGGACAGCACGTGACGTCATCCATTCAGTAACCAGCAGGCTGCAGACAGAACACCCAGATGCTCTTCTCCTCATCTCAGGCGATTTCAACCATGTTTCACTGTCTCCCATTCTACCCACGTTCACCCAGTATGTCACATGCCACACTAGAGACAATAAAACACTGGATTTATTCTACGCAAACACTAAGGAGGCGTACACCTCATCACAACTCCCCCCACTCGGGAGATCGGATCACAACTTGGTTCATCTCCGGCCGGTGTACAAACCCCTAGTGCACAGACAACCTCCGGCCATGCACACTGTGGAGTTATGGTCTGAGGAGACAATGGACACCCTAAAGGGCTGTTTTGAAGCCACCGCCTGGAAGCAGCTCTGCGATCCACATGGTGAGGACATCGATGGCCTCATTCACACCTTCACGGGCTACCTCAGCTTCTGTGTGGACAAATCCGTTCCCACCAAGACCATACGGCGTCACTCAAACAACAAACCCTGGATCAACCCTGAGATAAAAACACTTCTGAGAGAGAAGAAGAGGATCTTCAGGTCAGGGAACAGGGAGATGCTGAAGTCCGTACAGAGGGAGCTGAGGAGAAAGATCAGAGAAGGCAAGGACAGCTTCAGGAAGAAGATGGAGGACAAGCTGCAACAGTGCGACATCAGCGGGGTCTGGAGAAACCTCAAAACCATCTCGGGGCTCCAGAATACCTCCCCCCAGGCCACAGGGGGCAGGGAGTGGGCGAACAACCTGAATCTGTTTTTCAATAGATTTGACCAACCGCCCTCCCCCCCTGACTGCACAACAACCACTGCTGCCTCTAAAGAAATCAAGTCCTGCTGCCCACTCCCCACTCCACCAACACCCCCCCACTCCCAACACACAGCCCCCCATCCTGACCCTGACCAGGACCCAGGTGAGGACGGAGCTGAGGAAGATCAAGGCGAGGAAGGCGCCGGGACCGGACGGCATCAGCGCAAAGCTCCTCAAGTCCTGTGCAGACCAGCTGTGTGGGATTGTGACGTATATCTTCAACATGAGCCTGAAACTGGGGAGGGTACCACAGCTGTGGAAAACATCTTGTGTGGTACCTGTACCAAAAACTTCCCACCCCAAAGACCTGAACAGCTACAGACCGGTGGCCTTGACGTCCCACTTGATGAAGACCCTGGAGAGACTGCTCCTTGCTCACCTCCGCCCCCTGGTGGAACCAGCGATGGATCCACTCCAGTTCGCCTACCAGCATGGCATTGGGGTGGAGGATGCGGTGATCTTCCTCCTTCACCGTTCTCTGTCCCACCTGGAGAAGCCCGGGAATATGGTGAGGATCATGTTCTTTGACTTCTCCAGTGCTTTCAACACCATCCAACCAATGATCCTGAAGGACAAGCTGCTGCGCGCAGGGGTGGACCAGCACCTGTCATCATGGATCCTGGACTACCTCACGAACCGGCCTCAGTTTGTGAGAACCCGGGACTGTGTGTCCGACACGATCATCAGTAGCACGGGGGCCCCCCAGGGAACGGTGCTGGCTCCCTTCCTGTTCACTCTTTATACTGCGGACTTCTCACACAACACAACACACTGCCATCTACAGAAGTTCTCTGATGACTCTGCGATCGTTGGCCTCATCTCCAATGGAGATGAAGCTGAGTACAGAGGGCTTATCCAGGACTTCGTGGACTGGTGCCATCGGAACTGCCTCCAGATCAACGCGAGGAAAACTAAGGAGCTGGTGGTGGACTGCCGCAGGCATGGGCAGCCCCTCACAGTACCAGTAAATATACAGGGAACAGACATCGAGATGGTGACATCCTATAAGTACCTGGGTATTCATCTGAACAATAAACTAGACTGGTCACACAATACTGATGCACTCTACAAGAAGGGACAGCGCAGGCTGTTCCTGCTGAGGAGACTCAGGTCTTTTGGTGTACAAGGGGCGCTGCTGAAGTCATTCTATGACACGGTGGTGGCATCAGCCATCACTTTTGGAGTGGTCTGCTGGGGCAGTGGCATTACTGCAGCCGATAGGAAGAGACTGAACAAACTGATTAAGAAAGCTAGCTCTGTCCTGGGGCAGCGCCTTGATCCGATGGAGGAGATAGGAGAGAGAAGGACGGTGGCTAAACTGTCATCTCTGCTGGAGTCCGAGTTCCACCCTATGCAGGACATACTGAATGCACTGAGGAGCTCATTTAGCAGCAGACTACATCATCCCAGGTGCACAACCGAGAGGTTTCGTAGGTCCTTCCTACCAACGGCTGTCAGACTGTACAACCTAAGCAGGGCTGCTCGCAGAGATAGCAAAAAGACGTAACAAACTAATAGTTTTTTGAATGCAAAAGATGCAATAGACTTACACAATGGTCCCCTCCGGCATACAACTAGGAACATACCGGTCGCTATGGAGGGTGAGAATATGTATGGGCACATAATCATACCATGTAGGATAACTAAGTAGACGGTTATGCTGTTTCATTCCATCTAGCAACAATGCTCTGCACTGTGTGTGTTTATATATTTACATATTTATTCCATCTAGCTACAATGCTCAGCACTGGGTGTGTTTATATATTTATATATCTACATATTATTCCATCTAGCTACATTGCTCCGCACTGTGTGTGTTTATATACTTGCATATTTATTCCACCTAGCTGCAATGCTCCTTACTGTGGGTGTTTATATATTTACATATTGATTCCATCTAGCTACAATGCTCTGCACTGTGTGTTCATATATTCATATATTTATTCCATCCAGCTACAATGCTCTGCACTGTGTGTCTGTGTGTGTGTGTGTATATATATATATATTTTATAGTAATACGTACATATGTATATTAGCTGCTCTTGCTTGCTTGTTTTTTTCTTGCCTTCTGATTGTTGCTCTGAGTGTTGCTATCCCTGTGCTGTTGCAATCCTGGAATTTCCCCGTTGTGGGACTAATAAAGGCTTATCTTATCTTATCTTATCTTATGTACAGAGAAGAAGAAGTGACTGTTGCTTTTTTTTTTTTTTCAAGAAAACCTTAAGAAGGACTTTTTGCTACGCTTGTGGGACAGCGGTCTCTTTCAGGCTACATCTCTGTGTATGAAATGACATTCAAGCATGTTCAGTCAAAGACAGAAGAACTTTTTATCAATGTGGCTGAATTATTGCACACATAAAAGAAGGATGGATGCACTGAGGCATGGGAGGGAGGGTAATGTGCGTCACAACTATCATTAAGGATACAGAGAATCTTCAGTAGAAGACATATTTTATAAAGCTGCTAAATAGTTCTGAGGGACTTCAGCTTTTCGTATAGCACAACAGCTTCAATTCTGATTAGCATATTTCTTTTATGTCATGAAAAAGCTTTTCATGCAACTTAAGGGCAGAAGGAAAACACATGCAAAGTTAATTAAAAAAATCAAGCATAATTTGCTTGATGCTTACATAAAGATTGCTCACAAGTGGAAAAAAAAATGCTTGTCTGGAGCTGGGGTTAATTAGGGAGTAGACAGATTATAGTGCAAAGTAGAAACTTTTGTTTTTAAAATACTGTGGTGTGAAAAAGTGTTTGCCCCTTCCTGATTTCTCATATTTTGTGTGTTTGTCACACTTAAATTTAAGTGTTTACCGGAGTGGTGTAGTTGGCAGAGCTGGGAGGCCTGGGTTCAAACGCCGGCCTGGTCATTCTGAAGACCATATTAAAAGTGGAACTTCCTGCCGTCCAGCTTGGTGCTCAGTAATAATGGAACGGAGGAGGGAATTTGTGGCGGCACTTTCCATGGCAGCGACCCCTCTGATTCTAGATGTGATTAACATTGTAGATAAGAGGGACGTAATTTCGTTCTACTGTACATAATTGGCTGTATGGATTGAATGACAATAAAGTTGGCTTTACCTTTAAATGTTTCAGATCATCAAACAAATTTAAATATTAGACAAAGATAACACAAGTAAACACAAAATGCAGTTTTTAATTGACGGTGTTTATTATTAGGGGGGAAAATCCAAACCTACATGGCCCTGTGTGAAAAAATGATTGCCCTCCCGTTAAAACATAAATTAACTGTGGTTTATCACATCTTTGGAAAGCTGAGTTCAATTTCTCTAACCACACCCAGGCCTGATTACTGTCATACCTGTTCTCAATCAAGAAATCACTTAAATAGGACCTGCCTGACAAAGTCAAGTAGACCAAAAGATCCTCAAAAGCTAACATCATGCTGCAATCCAAAGAAATTCAGGAACAAATGAGAAACAAAGTAATTGAGATCTATCAGTCTGGAAAAGGTTATAAAGCCATTTCTAAAGCTTTTGGACTCCAGCAAACCACAGTGAGAACAATTATCCACAAATGGCGAAAACATGGTACAGTGGTGAACCTTCCCAGGAGTGGCTGGCCGACCAAAATTACCCCAAGAGCGCAGCAACAACTCATCCAAGAGGTCACAAAAGATCCCACAACAACATCCAAAGAACTGCAGGCCTCATTTGCCTCAGTTAAGGTCAGTGTTCATGACTCCACCATAAGAAAGAGACTGGGCAAAAATGGCCTGCATGGCAGAGTTCCAAGATGAAAACCACAGCTGAGCAAAAAGAACAAACACTTGTCTCAGTTTTGCCAGAAAACATCTTGATGATCCCCAAAGACTTTTGGGAAAATACTCTGTGGACTGACGAGACAAAAGTTGAACTCTTTGGAAGGCGTGTGTCCCATTACATCCAGTGTAAAAGTAGCACAGCATTTCAGAAAAGAAACATCACACCAACAGTAAAATATGGTGGTGGTAGTGTGATGGTCTGGGGCTGTTTTGCTGCTTCAGGACCTGGAAGACTTGCTGTGGTAAATGGAACCATGAATTCTGCTGTCTACCAAAAAATCCTGAAGGAGAATGTCCAGCCATCTGTTTGTGACCTCAAGCTGAAGTGCACTTGGGTTCTGCAGCAGGAGAATGATCCAAAACACACCAGCAAGTCCACCTCTGAATGGCTTAAGAAAAACAAAATGAAGACTTTGGAGTGGCCTAGTCAAAATCCTGACCTGAATCTGATTAAGATGCTGTGGCAAGACCTTAAAAAGGCAGTTCATGCTCGAAAACCCTCCAATGTGGCTGAATTACAACAATTCTGCAAAGATGAGTGGGCCAAAATTCCTCCACAGTGCTGTAAAAGAATCACTGCCAGTTATTGCAAATGCTTGATTGCAGCTGTTGCTGCTAAGGATGGCCCAACCAGTTATCAGGTTTAGGGTTCAATCACTTTTCCACACAGGGCCATGTAGGTTTGGATTTTTGTTTCCCTTAATAATAAACACCTTCATTTAAAAATGAGAAATCAGGAAGGGGTCAAACACTTTTTCACACCACTCTATATGTCTCCTGAAACCATGTACTCTTCAGTCCCTCCAGTATTTTGTGATGATGCAATCATGCCAATTCACGCAAGATCAAGCTGTCATCGTGTCTTTTGCGTGACCTTGCAACTTTGTCCAATCACCTCAACTTTCCTGCAATTTTGGCCAGTCCTCATCAACTTCTGCCAGTTTCGCCTATCAGATTTGTCCCAGAGTGGTGCTCAAACACCCAGTTAACCATTCAGATGTGTCGCTGCACTGCGCTCACTTCTGTGTTTACAGTGAGTATTAATGGAACACATCAGCAAAAAAACAGAATATGTGATTTAAAAAACACTCACCCATGAGTTTTCGCACATCGTCCTTCCCTCCGTCTCCCCCGGCTTGCTGGTGAACGTTTCCCCACGTCTCTGTCCTGACCATGTGTACAAAGTGCTGGGTTTGTGTTGAAAAACATCCGCTTGCCTGATAACTACCCAGTCACAGGAGCATGCATAAGGAGAGATGTGGTAAAACCACAAATGAGCAAATCTAACACTACAGCCAGTATTTGATCATTTTATACATCTTTAGAGGTAAAATCATTACTACATCTTGTCAATGAGCTTTAAAGCTGTGAATCTCTGGTCTGGACACGGGTCAACGCGTGCCCCCAAGTAAAGTCCCTCCTCCCTGGACGACAGTGTGTCAAATCGGGATGGGCGATACCAGCATTTTTCCTTTCGATACAACACCATTAATTTGTGGGACTTTTTCTACAATACCGATTCTGATACTTTTTGCCCCTTGAAGGAAAATCACATGATTGCAGTTTCATTAACAACTTTACTACAAGGGCAATATGAAATATGAATAAACTCATGAACATAAATACTTGAAAGAAATGCTTATAAAATGATAATAAAATAGAACAACGAGCAAAGTAAATAAAAATAAAATGATTTTTTCAATTATAATAAAAATTATTAAGACTAAAAATGAATGCAAAATGAATTCAATTTCTTAATTTGGTGAAGATTCTCAGTCATCCAAGCTGTATGAAAGCTCAGTCAAGTCAACTGGATTCAAGTATTTTTTATTTCTGAAATGTTTTGCCATTCATCCAAATTCTATGGCAATACCAAGCAGCGTATATGTGTAATATTTTTCACAATGCAATGTTTTTTTTATTTTATTATATTATGTTATATTACATTATTTATTTATTTATTTTTACACAGTTATTTTAACAATCTTAAATAGTGCTTATTTTGTGTATTTTTCAAAATTACGCTGCTTGGTATCACCATAGAATTTGGATGACTGGTGTAACATTTCAGGAATAAAAAATACTTGAATCCAGTTGACTTGGCTGAGCTTTCATACAGTATTTAATTTCTTAAATTGAAAGATCAACATATTGCTCAAGAACCTGCATTAAACCATGATCGCCATCACTAGCAGCATCATCATCATTCTCAACAGTAATACTGCTGTCTCTGCCATCCATACTTCTGCCACCTGCTCTGGCATCTGATAGGCTGCCATAATCATGTGACACAGCAGACCATCTCAAAAATAAGCCTGGGCTGGTTTTTCATCATTTTTCACACATAAACTTAATGCCTAAAACTCTCAGAAGTGAAAACAAATTGCATGTTTTGTATTAACACGGTGGTATCACAATATTTAGAAAAGTATCGACTCCAGAGTGTTAACTAGCTCAGGCCTATTCAATTAACAGCCTGCGAGCCACATATGACCCTGAACCATCCTCCGAGTGGCCCAGGCCAGAGAAGCAAAAGCCAACACGTTTCACAGAATTGCAGAAATCCATTAATTACTACAGACTATAAATGCAACACTCCACGGAGCCTAGCAACCGTCAACCCACAATGCAACACATTTGTTTTGAAGTGTGGCCTCTTTGACTGTGGCTAATATGCTAGTGGCAAGATACCAAGCCTACACCAAATGTGAATGGGCAGCGCAAATGCATACAAAGTCAATGGAAAGAGGCGAGCACACGCAAAATTGCACATTTGCATCCAAGGGATAGCGCTAGCTTTGAGATTCTGCCATCATCGGACTAAAAGTGTCAACACTAGAGAGTAAACTAGTTTGGAAATGAGACTGTCACTCACCTGGAGAAAGAAGGACTGGGAGCCCTTCAGCTGAATCAGGATGTCATTGTTATTTACCCACGGGCTCCTGCCACGGAGGTGCTAACAAGACTAGCAAACTAGCAACATAAACGTCTATCATCTTGTGAAGTTTTGGAGGTAAGGACAACTCTTTCAGGTGAGCCCCCCATTGCATAATGTAAACCTAAGCATGACGTTAATTTGGATATTTCAACAGCAGCTTGAACACAGCTGCAGAAGTTATAAAGGTAACTTCGCCTGTCTGCAACTCACTCAGATGGTGAATTCATGTCTATTCACGTGTTTACATTGAGTTATAATGTAATCACACCATGCAAAAAATTTCCCCGTTTGCGTCTGGTGTGAAGGCACCTTAAAACATGTCATTGTCAATTCTGGAGCATAACATTGATGATAAAAATCATTGGTTTAACCCTACCTGGACTGATATGCGTGTGTTATGGAGTGTGTAGTTATAAAAATAAGTTCCTACTGACACGTGGTGATTTAAAACAAAACAAACCACAATAGTGGATGTGCAATGTTTGTTAATGTTATCAATCTTTTCTTGGAGGGTTTGTGTACTGAAGTGTTTGACAGATTTTTTTTTTATTCAGCTAAATACACTTTGTGATGTGCCAAGGTCAGTTATGACCAGGATGTAGTATATTTTATTTCAAAAGGGAAACAAATGTTTCAAACAAATGCTTGGGTGGTGCAGTGGTTTAGCACTGTGGCAGCACAGTTTTACCCCCGGCCGGGGGATCGTGGGGATCATGAGATCGTGGGTTCGATCCCAGCCCCCGACCAACAGTGAGCTGTGTGGAGTTTGCATGTTCTCCCCGTGTTGCGTGGGTTTACTCCGGGATTTCTCCGGTTTCCTCCCGCATACCAAAAACATGTAGGTTTAGGGCGCTCGCGCACGCAGCGACCAGCAGCCGGTGGCTTGTCACCAGACTGCAAACCAAATCTACCTATGGGTACAAATAAGTAACAAAAAAAAAAAAATGTTAATGCTACAAACAGTGCACAGTGAGTTTTTATGCACTTTGAGATATGCCTGAGTAAGATGTGGCCAAAATGGTTATTTACAGAATTTTATTCTTTTCATTCTATTTGTTTGATTGATGTTCAAGAGGAAAAACATTTCTACTACTTCAAGTTCTGCTCAACCCCAGCACTGTTATTGTGTTTTTATGCACTTTTGATGTGCCTTTGTCATGTATCAAGTGCACATTTAAAACCAAAACAATGAATAAAAAGTGTATATTTTTCATCATACTGATCTGTGTTGGTTTGAAATTTGTCATATTCATCAGATCGTAGAACATGTGCGGCCCAGTTACATGTCTTGATTTCAAATTGTGGCCCAACTGATTTTGTAACTGAATAGCTTTAGACTAGCTGGTATCGAAGTATCGAGACGAGAGTATCGATACGCCCATCCCCGGTGTCAAGACACAGCAGTTAAACAGACTGGCAGGAGTCAGGCAAGGAAAGAGAAAATATTCAATATATATTTTTTTCCCAGTAAAACACAGACTTTGATAGATAGACAATACAGAGCAACAGAATAAATTATTTCTTTTCTCTGCGCTCTGTACCGAGTGGTTGGAGACCGCTGCGGTTAGGGAGTTTTCAAATGAAGGTGCTGCCATGATTTCCAATTCTATACTCTTTAACATACATTCAATGCAATTTAGTTGTTGTAATGGATATTGTGTTAAAGTCTGTCTTTGCTGTTGCACAAAAGAAATTTTCTGTATAGCAGAAGTTTCTGCTTAATTTACTAATCACTGTTTAATAGGAAATTTTTGACAATCCTGTGCTTTTCTTGTGGTTTTATAGAATGTCATTGCAGTAAACTTTGGAAAAAAACATGTGCTTTAAAATTTGTAATTCTTCCCACAACTTTTAGTGGGTCCGGGGGGGTCCCACAACTTCCCACAATTTTTAGGGGGTCCGGGGGCCTTGCGTCCGGACCCGCGCAAGGCCCCCGGTCCGGACGGCGTGTCTCCCTCCACCCTGAGACACTGTGCGAAAGAGCTGGCTCCTGTCTTCACAGACATTTTTAACACCTCCCTTAAGCTATGCCACGTGCCGACCTGCCTCAAATCCTCCACCATCATCCCTGTCCCCAAGAAGCCACGGATCACTGGACTTAACGACTACAGACCTGTAGCGCTCACCTCTGTAGTCATGAAGTCCTTTGAGCGCCTGGTCCTGCCCCACCTTAAGTCCATCACCACTCCCCTCCTGGACCCGCTGCAGTTTGCCTACCGAGCCAACAGGTCTGTAGACGACGCAGTCAACCTGGCACTCCACTCCATCCTGCAGCACCTGGACTCCCCGGGAACCTACGCCAGGATCCTGTTTGTGGACTTCAGCTCTGCATTCAACACCATCCGCCCCGCTCTGCTCTGGGACAAGCTGTCCCTGCTCAACGTGCCTGACTCCCTCTGCAGGTGGATCACCGACTTCCTGACGGACCGGAGACAGCATGTGCGGCTGGGAAAGACTGTCTCAGACTCTGTTAGCATCAGCACCGGATCACCCCAGGACTGTGTGCTTTCCCCCCTACTCTTCTCCCTTTATACCAACTCCTGCACCTCCAGCCACCAGTCTGTCAAGCTGATCAAGTTTGCAGACGACACCACCCTCATCGGGCTCATCTCCAACGACGACGAGTCCGCCTACAGGAGAGAGGTGGCCCAGCTGGCGTCCTGGTGCAACAACAACAACCTGCAGCTGAACGCTCTGAAGACAGTGGAGATGATTGTGGACTTCAGGAAAGTCACAACCCCTCTGCCCCCCCCTCACCCTCACAGGCTCTCCCATCACCACTGCAGATTCCTTCCGCTTCCTAGGCACCACCATCACCAGGGACCTCAAGTGGGAGCCGACCATCAGCTCCCTCATCAAAAAGGCCCAGCAGAGGATGTTCTTCCTGCGGCAGCTGAGGAAGCTCAAGCTACCCACCAAGATGTTAGTGCAGTTCTACACAGCCATCATCGAGTCCATCCTCACCACCTCCATAACCGTGTGGTACGCAGGAGCCACTGCCAGGGACAGACTAAGGCTGCAGCACGTTGTGCGCACTGCTGAGAAGGTGATCGGCTGCAAGCTCCCATCTCTCCAGGATCTGTACATCTCCAGGACCCGGAGGCATGCTGGCCGGATCATAGCCGATCCTTCACACCCTGGTCACGTACTATTTGCCCCCCTCCCCTCTGGTAGAAGACTTCGGTCCATTCAGACTAAAACCTCCCGTCACATGAACAGCTTCTTCCCCTCTGCCATCAGACTGCTGAACACTAAGTGACTTATTAGACTCTCGTGCACTATGTACAGCAGCTCAACCAGACTCATGTCAATCATCACTGTTTTCTTTTTGCATTACCGACTGCACTATGTGGTACTCCACAACATCTGCTGCTTGCTAATATATTTAAAACTGCTGACTAGTATTACTCATTCTTATTCTACACTTTATTGCATGTATAGTTTTTTTATTTCTTTTATTTTATCATGTTTAATGTTGCAGCATTGCACCGAGACAAATTCCTAGTTTGTGTACTACATGAACAATGGCAATAAATCTGATTCTGATTCTGATTCTAGTGCAAAAAACTTCTCAAAACATCGCAACTTTTATCGCAACTATGTAGAAAAGCTTCCGCGAATTCAAGCTTTTTGGGCTGCAACAATCACAGAAAACATCCCGTGAAATCCTGGAGGGACTGACTCTTTGTTCTTTCAATATTTTGTTTCTGAAACGAAAAAGAACTGGAAATAGTCGTTATATGATTTTTACCTTGTCAAAACAAAATCAGAATTCAGCCAAAACAGGATAGTGGATCTTATCTTGTTAGTTGTTTTTTTTTTTGTTTTTTTTTTCCATTTTATTGTTTTGGTCAGAGCCAGAAGAGCCGGAAGTTATGAAAAAAAAAATCCAATAATTAATCTGATACTTTACAAAAGGAATAAAAGGGATAAGTGGGTCTAAATATGAAAAAAGTGAAATGCACTTCCAGCTGTCACCACAGCAATAAAACAGAAAAGAAACAACTAACGAAATCTAGTGAATGTTATCCTGTTTTTGCTCAATTCCAATTTTATTTTGACAAGGCCAAAACCTAACAGCTATTTACGGTTGTTCTCCTTATTCTTAGTCTCCTGCTCTAAAGTATCCCCTTGTTTTTCAGGTGACAAACTTTAATGTCACCTTCGTTCAGCATCATGCCCCCCTGCTGGGTCATGACATCTGATCCACCTCAAAGTGAACAAGAACTTTCACCAGCATGACTTCCTCTCCTCTCTTTCATTCCTTTCCTCTCTTCATCTCCTAATGCGTCTTTTTTTGAGCTTCACAAAGCCGGATGAGGGTCATCTTACCAATGTCCCCATTGTGATGCAGAAATGTAACAACTCTGGCAACATCCTGACCTGTTAACATCTGAACTTCATGAAGCTGACAGGATGTTCGTCTCTTGCTTTCTGCAGCACCACTTGTACTGCACTTGTTATTATTGCTGTTATTTAAAAAAAAATTATATACAAAGAAACTTAGAAGTAACCAAAGGGTGGAATTAAAGTAAAACTATGTTAAAAAGGTGTGTGTGTTGCTTTGTTGCCAACTTTCTGCCAAAATTCTCACACACTTTGGATGATTCGTGTTCGACGCTTGTTTGAGTGGGTAGTAATTCCACAGAGGTACATCTTCTGACATGTGCATGCCGCTGTAACGCCGTGCTGTGGGTGTTGCTCTGTTTGTGTGTTGACATGTTGCATGTTTGCGTGTGTGTGTGCAGGGTCCGGCCAGGGGTGCTCTGAGGATGTGCGCGCATGTGTTGGTGTGGGGGAGGGAGGCACAAATCTGCAGCCTGATATTCTGGGAACAGCAGGGTGGCGTTGTTGACCCACCTGCTCCCTTCTCTCTTCAGCTGGATCTAGTCGGATTTCAGCAGCTGCATCCCCTCACAAAGCGCCTCTTTGTAATCTTCCCAAGGCGCACAAATACAACTGCAACCAGGAGAGGAGAGAAGAAGGCGGAGGGAAGAGGAACAGTGGAGACGAGTAAAAGGGCAGTAGCTGTTCGCCAGTGTCCCTGCCTCATCGTCGTTTACCTTTAAAGGTCCCATTCACTCAAACATGGTGTGCTTGTGAGTTTTTACGTTCATTATTTTCTACAAATTATATTCACCCCCACTGAAATCCTTGTTCATCTACCAATACTTAGTCATAAATGTCATTCTTTGACATTATTTTAGCTTATTTTGCTGCTCATCACTGCCCGGCAACTCAGGAGGAGGAAGCAGCCCCCTGTCCTCACTGTGTATGGTGCCGATGGGGCGCTGCTGACTTCGACTGGGGATCTAGTTGGGTGGTGGAAGGAATACTCCGAGGAGCTCCTTAGTCCCACTGTCACGCCTTCCACAGAGGAAGCAGAGCTTGAGGACGAGGGGGACGACTTGCCCATCAGTGTTAAATAGCCGGGCCTTGGGGGTGGATGAAATTCGCCGGGTACCTCAAGGCTCTGGATGTTGTAGGGCTGCCATGGTTGACACGCCTCTGTAACATTGCATGGAGGTCGGGGACAGTACCTTTGTCCTAGCAAACTGGGGTGGTGGTTCCTCTCTTTAAGAAGGGGGAGCGGAGGGTGTGTTCCAACTTTCGGGTTATCACACTTCTCAGCCTCCCTGGGAAGATGTATGCCAGGGTAGTGGAGAGGAGAGTCTGGCCGTTGGTAGAACCTCAGATTCAGGTCGAGCAATGTGGTTTTCATCCTGGTCATGGCACATCGGACCAACTCTTTACCCTCACAAGAATGCTCGAGGGTTCGTGGGAGTTTGCCCAATCAGTCCACATGTGTTTTGTGGACTTGAAGAAAGCATTTGGCCATGTCCATTGTGGTCTCTTGTGGGGGATGCTGCGGGAGTATGGGGTATCGGGCTTGTTGCTACGAGCTATCCAGTCTCTATATGACCGTTGCGAGAGTTTGGCTCATATTGCCAACACTCAGTCAAATTTGTTTCCAGTGAGAGTTGGACTCCACGAGGGCTGCCCTTTGTTACCAATCATCATAATATAATAATAATTTTTATGGACAGGATTTCTAGGTGCAGCCAGTGAACAGAGGGTGTCATGTTTGGTGACCACAGGATCTCATTTCTGCTGTTTCCAGATGGTGTTGTCCTGTTGGCTTCATCGAGCAATGACCTACAGGTCTTGCTGGGATGGTTTGCTACTGAGTGTGAAGTGGCTGGGATGAGAATCAACACCTCCAAGTCTGAGTCCATGGTCCTCAGTGATCTCCAGCCCCAAATGGAGGAGTTTAAGTATCTCAGGTTCTTCTTCATGAATGATGGGAGAATGGAGCAGGAGATTGACAGATGGATCGGAGCAGCATCTGCAGTGATGTGGACGTTGTACCAGTCTGTCGTGGTGAAGACGGGGCTGAGCTCTAAGGCAAAGCTATTGATTTACCGTTCAATCTGTGTTCCTACCCTCACCTATGGTAATAAGCTTTGGGTAATAACTGAAAGAATGAAATCGCGGATACAAGCAGCTGAAATGAACTTTCTCCATAGGATTGCTGGACTCACCCTTAGAGATGGGGTGAGGAGCTCAGTCATCTGAGAGAGGCTCAGAATGGAACCACTGCTCATTCACACTGAAAAGAGCCAGCTGAGGTGGTTTGGGCATCTGATCAGGATGTCTCCAGGATGCCTCCCACTTGAGGTGTTTTGGGCACATCTCACTGGGAGGAGACTCCGGGGCAAACCCTGGGAATGCCTTGGTATCCTCTCTGAAGAGCTGGAGCAGGTGGCTGGGGAGATGGAAGTCTGGAGTTGTCTGCTTGAACTGCTGCCTCCGTGACCCACCAGAAAAGCGGTAGAAGATGGATGGATGGATGGATGGATGTCTTACTATTTTACTCTGACTGGAACCAAAAGCATCTAGTGTCCGTTGGCAGTGCCAGTAACTCGTTCAGGATTGTTTCTGTGTTGAAACAATGTTGAAACAAAACAATTGTCCGTATTATCCTAACAGAGCACTACGCTCCCAAAATGCAGGATTACTTGTAATACCTAGAATCTCCAAAAGTACAATGGGAGGCAGAGCCTTCAGTTATCAAGCTCCTCTCCTGTGGAATCAGCTGCCAATCTGGATTCGGGAGTCAGACTCGATCTCTGTTTTTAAGAATAGGGCTAAAATCTACCTTTTTGATATAGCCTACAATTAGGGAGGGATCATGTGTTTCTGAACCCTCCCTTAGTTATGCTGCTAATAGGTTTAGTCAGCCAGCCGGGGGACCTCCAGTAATGCACTGGGCCTCACTCCTTTTCTCACTCTCAATGAAATATTTTTTTTGCTGGTCATTAACATTTGTTTGTTCTCTCCCATAGATTGAGTCCCCATCGTGCTGTTTGCTCTCTACATGTCTGTTCTTTTCTTCTTCTCTATCCCCTCACCCCCCAGCCAGTCGCAGCAGATGACTGCCCCTCCCTGAGCCTGGTTCTGCTGGAGGTTTCTTCCTGTTAAAAGGGAGTTTTTCCTCTCCACCGTCGCCAAGTGCTTGCTCACAGGGGATCGCCTGATTGCTGGGGTCTTTCTGCAACTGTGGGGGTCCCCCTACAGTTGATAGTGCTATGAGATGACTGTTGTTGTGAAATGGCGCTATATAAATAAAGTTGAATTGAATTGAATTGAATTGAAACTGAACTCCCCTGTCCACCAGTGATGCTTTATTTCATTCATATATTTGGACAAATTTACGTTAGCTGGCTTAGGCTGTTTTAGCTACCTGAGCAGGGGACTAGCCAGCTAACATTAGCTAGTGACAAGCAACATTCCAAGTGATGAAGAGGGCGGGTGGGGTTGACCTAAACAATTAAGGAGACATGCACTGATCCAGTAATTAAATAATTAAAGGCAGTTTAGCCAAAGTGTGTGACAGATATTTCATTTAGACCTGTGGGACCTGTCAACATGTGGACAAAATGCCGCGAATCGGACCTTTTAATGAAGTTGAACTCACCAGCATGTCATTGGGGACTTTAATGACTTTCACCTGTGCACAGCTACATGCAAAAGTCTGCATTTGCATACACTTTGAAAAGTGAATATCATTTTAAAAACTGTATGCAAAGAGTCTTTGCAAATCAATGCCCTAAAAGAATGAAATGAGAACACTACTAGCTGCCTCCCAAATAGAAAGTGACAAGAACTGAGATGTGTGGCCCATTTGTTTCCCATTAACAAAATTTCCCCTTGGCACTCACTGGTAATGGATCTCACGCCTCTAGAATACGCCATGTCACATGCATGTCACAGTCTTTTGTTGTGCGTGTCGTGCTACACAGAGCAAAACAAGAACAAGTCATTTCACCGTCTTCACCACAGCCCACTTTAGTTTAAACCCTAATCTCAATAATATGCATCCCCAAAACAAGACCCCATTCCCTCCTGTCTCGTCGCTGGTGAGTGGTCCCTGAAGTCCAAACCCAGACTTGCTGGTGGCAGAGGAAAGGAGACGTCATTAGGAGATTAACTACAGCAGCCTACTTTACTGCCATCATAAATACATATACCTGAGTTTCAGGCTATAAATGTACAAATGGAGTTGACATTTGGCTCTTGTTTGTAGGAAAGGGTAGTTGGAGGTTATTGGTTTTTCTGAAATTTAGAACCAATTTATACAAAAACCTGAACTCTTTTGTGGGTTACAAAAATGGTATGAGTGAAAAAATAAAATAAAATATGCATACAAAGGAAGTATTTTGTTGTAAGTGGTTAAAATAGGACTGTTCAGCTATCAAATTAAAAATAATGTTAAATGAAACAAAAAAAAGCTGTAGGCCTATACTTAAGAACAATATTTGACTTATGGACTTTATGGGTAACTTGCTTTACAGAATTTTAAAAACACCCTCATATTTCCTTAAATTAACATGAAATTTATGAGGTGGAGACAATGGACAGATCACCAGTCTTTCACAGGACCAACAGAGGGACTGACAGCCCCACACTCACATCCACACCTATGGGGAGTTTAAAATCATCAGCTAGAGCCACAGTAGGTAATCAGCCTTAGATGCATTTTTGTCCAGCGTCAACCTTTTTAAAGTCCCACCTGCATGCATTCCAGTTGTGCATACGTTGCACACAATCCCTAAATCCCATTCACTGGTTATTCAAAAAGTTGTGCAGGAGCAAAATTCTTTAAAGGAGTGTAAAAGTGTGTAAAATCTTGTGGTAATGTCAATTCTGAAATTATATGCAGCATAAGATCTTAATTGTGTTTTCACTGTTATATTATCCTTTTTAAGTACGTTTTTTATATGCAAGAAGAGGGTCTTTCTCAATGTAGGTGTGCATTTTGGACTGCTATAACATCTTTCCAAGCTTTAATGTTAAACTTTAATTATAATAAAGGCTTCTGCAGCTTCTCCTATACACTTTGGACCAAAGTGATGACAGATTAAATGTGAAATAGCTGCATTTTGAAATCTGAATGCAAAATCCCAGTGAATGTTATACACTGCTCCTTCAAATATGTTTAAACTATCAGTTGTTAATATCAAAGAAATACAAACTCAGCAACTAAACAGTCTATTTCTTACCTCAAACATTTTCAGAAATGCTTTTTTGACATTTTGTTCAAAAGATGTTAGAGAAAGTTTATTGCCCGGCCCCCATGGTGGATGATTCAGAAATCCATGAAGAGCCCGCCCACAAGTGAAGCAGTCATCCAGTCAGGAGCAACTTCATGTTTGTGCAGTTGGAAGAGGCTAAATTTGTTTTTTTTGTGAATACCTCGCTTATACCCCCCTTACACAGGAATGGAGATCACTGAGAGATCACTGAGTGATGAAAAATGGCCAGATCTGTCAGTGATCTCTCAACAATCTTCAACGATCTCCACAGTCCTCAAAGTTTTGACTCATTCCAAGACAATCTCTCAACAATCACCGAAGGAAAGCGATCTCTGAACGAACTCTCAAGGAGCACTCAACAATCTCATCAGTTTCCCAATAATCTCTCAGCGATCTCAGCCGCAGCTTTTCAGTGAATTCTATTGGTCTTTCATCGAACGTAATCTCTACCTTCGGGGTGAAAAAATTTGGTGTTTATTGAAAGGTAGCTCAGAGTTCAGTGAACGATCGTGTTTGATTTCCCAAACATTTACATAGAAACAACTTTTTTGAGGCTTTGGGAGATTGTTGAGAGATCAGACCAATTTTTGATCTCTCAATGATCACCCAGCGATTCCCATGCTGTGTAAAGGGACTCTTACTGGGAGTTTAATTAAAGAATAAATTAACAACAATTTGTATTTTTTTTAATTGCAAAAATAAATTGTAAAAATAAATAAATGAACAAATGAATAAATAAATGTGAATCTCTGACGATAGAATAAGTAGTGCTCTTTGAATGTAAGGTAGAACTTTACAAAGAGCAGAGAGAACAGACACTCATTATCACACATGGTCATGCACAGGGAGGTAATCCAAGGTGAACGTGTTGAGTGGAATCAAACGTTGGTGACTTGACCATCTTCAGCTGATATGTAATTTCATCTACACACTGATAGAACTCACAGCTGAACAGAGTCACCACTGAGAAGAGGATCAACACTTTGAACTTCAACAAAGGTGACCCAAAGCTTCATCATAATCTGTTCATGCAAAACCTAATGTGTTAGTTATTAGGACGGCAAAACAGAGTTATAACAGCAAAAACCAGTGTGAATAGGAGTAAATCATTTGCTGAATAAAAATCTCGGTCTTCTAAAAAAGGACTTCTCAAAGGACTGTTGATGAAACAGTTTTAGAAAGGTTTGCTGTACCACAGACAAGTTAGAATCACATTAAAAATACTCATCTAAAAATTGTTTTGATGGTAGGTTTTGATGTGATTATAGAGTTCAGCTAATAGATGATCACTTTTGACATCCA
This sequence comes from Pholidichthys leucotaenia, assembly GCA_020510985.1. NCBI lineage: Eukaryota > Metazoa > Chordata > Actinopteri > Cichliformes > Pholidichthyidae > Pholidichthys > Pholidichthys leucotaenia. Next base: position 280,245,836 of record CM035838.1, on the reverse strand, counting down.
AGAGGAAAGATTTCTATAAGCAACAGAGAAAAGTGACTTTTAAGCTGGAAAAAAAGAGGAAAAAGATTGAAAGAACCTATGGCTAACTGTTGTTCATTGTTAGCTAACAGGACAAAGATACAGTTGAAACTTAACCCATTATACTTTTATCAAACAATAAAAATTATAGCCGAGTATAATGGGCAAAAAGTCTGCAACAATGATGCAGCACATCAGATGAGAAGAACAAGTACAGCACTGTCCACAGAATACTGAGGTGAGGACCGGTGTTGGGCAAGTTACTAAAAAATAGTAACTAATTACAGTTACTAGTTACTTCTTTTCAAAAGTAATTAAGTTATTTTACCAATTACTGCATGATTAAAGTAATTAGTTATTTGGAAAAGAAACTTTCACATTACTTTTAAATGCATACTTAAACCATCTTGCACGCATAGAAAGATAGAGCAGAGGTAGAGAACCTGCTGCTGTGGTGTCAAGCAAACAACTGGAAACTGAATGTCCAAAAAAAACAAAGAACTCATACTGGGCTTCAGGAAGAACAGACAGGACCAGCCCTTCCTCCTCATAAATGGCAACCACGTGGAAACCATCCCCACCTTCAGGTTCCTGGGCACCCACATCTCCTCTGACCTCTCCTGGACTGTCAACACCAAGGCCCTGGTGAAGAAAGCCCAGCAGCGGCTGCACTTCCTCCATGTCCTGAGGAAGAACAACCTGGACCAGAAGATGCTGCTGGCCTTCTACCGCTGCTCAGTGGAGAGCGTGCTCACCTGCTGTCTGGGTGTGTGGTACGCCGGCTCCATGGCCAAGAACAAGAAGGCTGTGCAGAGGGTCATCAACACCGCCCAAAAAAATCATCGGCGGCCCTCTGCCCTCCCTAGAGAACATCTCCAGATCCTCCTGTCTCAGAAAGATCAAGGCCATCACAGGAGACCCCTCACATTCTGCCCACCACCTATTTAACCTGCTTCCCTCTGGGCGACGGCTCAGATCGATCAGGTCCCACACCTCCAGACTGACAAACACTTTCTTCCCCTGGGCCATCCGAACTGCTAACAGTCAGAGGCCCCAACTTCCCTCCCTCTGAACACTCACATGCTCAGAACTGAGGACCCTATCAATTATCCCAATAACACACCTGTCTTTGCACTCTGCACTTTCATGTACATTGACCCATCCGTGAAACCACTACCATTCCTGTGTATATTTTCCATAATCGTTGGGCCATTTTATTCATTCGTGTGTTCTGCACTCTGCACTCTTATGTACATAGTTCCATCCGTGAAGCCACTACTATACCTGTGTATATGCCTGTGGGCTATTTTTATTTTTATTTCAGGCATATGTTTAATTGTGTATTCTGTAACTGTGTTTTATCAAATCCTTCTCACTTACTTTATTGCGCAGTAGCCTGATGGAGCACCCACAATTTCATTGTACTGTACAAATGTACAATGACAATAAAGCCTGTTCTATTCTATTCTATTCTGTTCTATTCTATAATTTAATTAATGGATTACATTATGGGCTTATTAATGTCAGGCTGAAAACAGACTGTTTCAGACAGAACTTCACTGACAGTTTTTTAATGCTGGTGTTGATGCACATGTGTCAGTGTGAGACATGAAAGCTGTCCATGTTTATCTTACCTTTATGTTATGGATTCATCCGATGTACAGTGATCCAAAGAAAATGTTAATTTTCCACAGTCCAAAATCTGCTGTGACAGAGACATGATCCAGTCTCTCAAATGCCTTTTGGAGATCAAAATCCATTTCTGAATAATCTTTATCCAGGTAGCAGGTAAATGTGTTTTAATGTCAGTGGATCACAGTCCACCTGTCTGATGGAAAGTTACTGTTATCATGTCTTCATTCTGGAATGACATATCTTGTAATCAGTCAGTTTAATTCTTGCTGGATCACAAACTGTCCAGATACATACCTGTGACTGAAATCCAGCCGTGGCTGTTCAGATAAGAATATTTCCACTTTACATCCTGCTGTGAGATCCACTTCACGGTGTTAGTTGTTAGCATAGTTAGCAGTTACTTAGCACTAGCTTTGTCGGAGCTTGTTGCTGTTTTCAGGCACTTCTGAAGAGGACTCCATCGGCACTTAGTTTGCAACCCACCAATATGCTTTTGTCCTTAACCGCGACAAAGCAAAAATAATCTGTGTAAGTCCACAAAAACAAAGTAGCTTCATGTCTTCCTCCGCTCAGTAATGAAGACTTTGCTCTCTGCAACAGGTCACGTGGACTGACAGCTCGTCTCAGCTACGGTAGGGTCAGTTTGTATATTCATTTTTTTGCGCTAAAAACATCTAGCCATATTAAAAAAATGAGTAACGCATCTGATCAAATTTCAATAACTGTAACACATTACTGAATTTTTAAACAGTAATTTCATTACACAGCACATTACTGCAAAAGTAGTGGTGTTACAGTAACGTGTTAGAAAGTAAGTTACTCCCAGCACTGGTGAGGACACAAAAACATCTCATCACACCTTTTTCCCCAGGTTTAATGCATTGGTTACAGCAAACAGTGCTGTTTCTCTCATTAACTCAAACCGCCATGCTGTATTGTTGCTGAATGAGTAGTTAGGTTTTATAAAAAGTTGTATTCATTCAGTTTTTCTTCTGATATGGACAGGTTTGGACTTAAGATTTTTTTTTCCAGCATGCTATAGGCATAAATCTGAAAAAAGGGAGGACTGTCCCCCCACATAAGATAAGATAAGATAAGCCTTTATTAGTCCCACAACGGGGAAATTCCAGGATTGCAACAGCACAGGGATAGCAACACTCAGAGCAACAATCAGAAGGCAAGAAAAAAAAAACAAGCAAGCAAGAGCAGCTAATAAACATATGTACGTATTACTATAAAATATATATATATACACACACACACAGACACACAGTGCAGAGCATTGTAGCTGGATGGAATAAATATATGAATATATGAACACACAGTGCAGAGCATTGTAGCTAGATGGAATAAATATGTAAATATATAAACACCCACAGTACGGAGCATTGCAGCTAGGTGGAATAAATATGCAAGTATATAAACACACACAGTGCGGAGCAATGTAGCTAGATGGAATAATATGTAGATATATAAATATATAAACACCCACAGTACGGAGCATTGTAGCTAGATGGAATAAATATGCAAATATATAAACACACACAGTGCAGAGCATTGTTGCTAGATGGAATGAAACAGCATAACCGTCTACTTAGTTATCCTACATGGTATGATTATGTGCCCATACATATTCTCACCCTCCATAGCGACCGGTATGTTCCTAGTTGTATGCCGGAGAGGACCATTGTGTAAGTCTATTGCATCTTTTGCATTCAAAAAACTATTAGTTTGTTACGTCTTTTTGCTATCTCTGCGAGCAGCCCTGCTTAGGTTGTACAGTCTGACAGCCGTTGGTAGGAAGGACCTACGAAACCTCTCGGTTGTGCACCTGGGATGATGTAGTCTGCTGCTAAATGAGCTCCTCAGTGCATTCAGTATGTCCTGCATAGGGTGGAACTCGGACTCCAGCAGAGATGACAGTTTAGCCACCGTCCTTCTCTCTCCTATCTCCTCCATCGGATCAAGGCGCTGCCCCAGGACAGAGCTAGCTTTCTTAATCAGTTTGTTCAGTCTCTTCCTATCGGCTGCAGTAATGCCACTGCCCCAGCAGACCACTCCAAAAGTGATGGCTGATGCCACCACCGTGTCATAGAATGACTTCAGCAGCGCCCCTTGTACACCAAAAGACCTGAGTCTCCTCAGCAGGAACAGCCTGCGCTGTCCCTTCTTGTAGAGTGCATCACATCATCATAAACCTATCATGTTACATAACTGAATAAAATGCATTTGAAGCACCAATGCTCAGTATAAATCCAGTGAGAATTAACAGCTTTTCTCACAAATTTGTAACTTTTTTCATTAATTTACTGCATTTATTTGTAAATTTACACCTTTGCTGTTGTAATTTTTTAAACTTTTTTTTTATAAATTTACAACCTTTTTTATTATAAATTAGTTATTTTTTTTTCTCCTTAGTCCACTACTTTTTGCATCCTAAATCTGCATTTTTCCTTGTAAATTTGCAATGTTTTTCTAATGAAATTGTGTTTTTTTTTTCTTATTTACATATTTTTTCTTATAAATTTTCAACTTTTTGAACAAATTTGCAACTTTGTCTTGTAAATTTGAATATTTTTCTCATAAACCTGACTTTTTTTTCTTGTAAATTGGCAACTTTCCCCCATAAGTGCAGTTTTCTTGTAAATTTATGACTGATTTCAATAACATTATTAGTGTCCCCTCTGTGGTATATATTACTCATATATTCCATACCTACATATGTTAGAGCATGTGGAAATGTTTGGTGACAGCATATGTAAGGAACTTCACACCTCGGAAAGGACAAAGGAATCTCACCCGCCGTGTGAAGATCAAAGACGTCCCAGGACGCGGCGGCGGAGACGGACTAGACACCTTCGCCCCCCAAGGCGAGGAGAGGAATTCCCATCACCTCCCAAGATGAAGAGAGGAGATAACAGAACAATGGGGGGATTAAGATAACGGGGGATGTCAGCTTGTGTAATGCATGTCTTTGATGTGTGCCTGTATTTAACCAGCGAGCTGGGCAGAAATCTCTCTCTTTGCCTTCTGCCAAGCTCTGCACCAGATGAGACAAGATAGAAGAGCTGTTCATTAAAGGCTCTGTTTTTAATACAAAATCGCCTCATCATTTCCAGCTCCTCTACACTGGTGACCTTGACGCGAGTATGGACCGGAGGCGTTCTTCAAGCGACTCATCCGTGGCGACTCTGGCATACGCCAGCGACGATGCAGACGAGGGAACAAGCGGACAGCTGTTTCCCCCGGCAGAGGGTACCGAGAGAGCTCAACCGAGCTCCAGCACCGCCGTGAGAGCCGAGGCAAGGCACTCTCACCCGGCGGGCACAACAGTGATGATGTGCACGAACGCCGTCGCTGTCAAACTGCCAGATTTCTGGCGAGAAGACCCGGCCTCTTGGTTTCAACAAGCTGAAGCCCAGTTCATACTGGCGGGCATCACAGCAGACGATACTAAATTCTACCATATCGTCTCCAAACTCGACTCCGCCACTTCGAGGTGTGTGCGGAGCTTGATCCGGCGACCACCGGCCCGGGACAAGTATGAGACACTCAAGGCGACCATCGTGGCGAATTACGTCCTGTCAGCGGAGGAAAGAGCCGAGAAGATCCTGGCGGTCTATGGCCACAGAGGGGGCAATCCAAAGACCCTCATGGAGGATTTGCTGCAGCTCAAGGAGGAGGACAATGATAATTTCCTCTTCCAATTTATTTTCCTCAGCACGCTACCACCACACATGAGAGGGACACTCGCCAGTATGAAGTGCAACAATCATCAGGACTTCCGCACACTGGCCAACGAGGCTTATCGGCTTGTCAACGCCTGCAGGGAACTGACACCCACAGCGGCATCCGCAGACCTCAAAACTGACGCCCCGAGCCTTGGAAAGCCACAACCCACGGAGCAGACTCAACCCACGGTGACAGCGGCGCGGCCCAAGCGCAACAAACAGAATGACGTCTGTTATTATCACCACCGCTTTGCCGAGAAAGCCCGAAAATGTGTTCCCCCCTGCAAAGTTTACGATGTCGAGAAACGCCAAAGCCGAGGGCCGTTAACAGCAGCGGTTCTCGGCGAGAAAAATAAGCTGTTATACGTGACGGATGGACACCCAGGCAAGCAGTTCCTCATCGACACGGGAGCTCAGCTGAGTTTCGTCATGCCCTCCCACGCAGATCGAACCATGGGCACCCGGGGCAATGGAGCATTGGCAGCCAACGGCTCTGACATCGACACATTCGGGGAAAAGAGCCTGCACCTCCTCATTCACGGCCGCAGCTACAGATGGACATTTGTTGTAGCGGCGGTGAGTTTTAACTTGTTAGGTGCAGATTTTCTGTGTGCACACGGGTTATTAGTGGATCTAGCAAATAGGCGCCTGGTTAATGCACTATCTTTTGCTTCTATCTTTTCACTCCCTCGCTCAGCTCGAGTCTCTCCACCACCTGTGCAGGCCAACGTCACCACGGCAGGAGGTAAGTTTGAGCAACTCCTCACCCAATTTCCAGCACTCACAACCCCCAAATTCTCAGCCACTGTAGCCAAACACGGGGTTAAACACTTCATTCCAACAACGGGACCTCCCGTTTTTGCCAAAGCTTGCCGCTTAGACGCGGCCAAGCTCAACATAGCAAGGGACGAGTTTGCAGCTCTCGAAAAATTGGGCATTGTTAGACGCTCGAAGAGCCCTTGGGCTTCACCACTTCACATGGTTCCGAAATCCGACGGTTCTTGGAGACCGTGCGGAGATTACCGCAGATTAAACAACGCTACAGCGCATGACCGCTACCCCATCCCTCACATACAGGACTTTTCACTGCACTTAGTGGGTGCGCGCATTTTTTCAAAGATAGACTTAGTCCGCGGTTATCACCAAGTCCCAGTCCGAGCTGAAGACATTCCTAAAACAGCGGTTATAACCCCTTTCGGCCTTTTTGAATTCCTGCGAATGCCGTTCGGCCTCAAAGGCGCTGCTCAAACTTTTCAACGTATGATGGACGCAGTCCTACGCGACCTCCCCTTTGTTTTCGTCTACCTCGACGACATGCTGGTAGCCAGCTCATCCGAGGAAGAGCACGAGCAGCACCTCACTACTGTTTTTCAGAGGCTAGAAGAGCACGGACTAATAATTAATCCAGCCAAATGCAAATTCGGCATATCGCAAATTGATTTTTTGGGACATAGAGTCTCCCCGAAAGGGGCAGTTCCACTTCCAGACAAAGTTCATGCGATAGAAGGTTTTCCACGGCCCCAAACGGTCAAATCGCTACAGGAATTTTTGGGGATGGTTAATTTTTACAACCGTTTCCTCCCCCATGCAGCTCAGCTCATGCAGCCCTTGTATGACGCGCTCAGAAAAAAGAAAGCTTCCAACGCGGTCGAATGGACCCCGGAGCGCGAACGCGCTTTCGCGGAAGTAAAAAACGCCCTAGCTAACGCCACAATGTTAGTCCACCCAGATCCCTCGGCCCGCATTGCTCTAACCACAGATGCTTCAGACCTGGCCATAGGGGCAGTTGTAGAACAACTTGTCAGCGGGGTCTGGCAACCTTTAGCATTCTTTAGCAAATCGCTAAACCCGACGGAACGCAAATACAGCACTTTTGACAGGGAGCTGCTGGCACTCCATTTGTCCATCCGCCACTTCCAGTTTTGGTTAGAAGGGCGGAGTTTCACGGCTTTTGTGGACCATAAACCGCTCACTTTTGCTATGGCTAAAATTTCAGAACCATGGTCGGGCAGACAACAAAGACAGCTAGCTGCGATTTCAGAGTTCACCACAGACATTCGACATGTAGCGGGCAAACTTAACGTAGTAGCGGACTGTCTCTCTCGCGCTGTGGCACCACCAGAGCACGAGGAGACAGATTACACTGCCTCAGCAGCGGAACTCTTCACTAACGCAGACACATACGCAGCACCTATCCATGAAGGGATAGATTATGCAGCCATGGCGGAAGAACAAGGCAGTGATGCGGACGTGCGCACGCTCCTGTCTGGACCAACAGGGTTAAGGCTGGAGAAAAAAAGGTTGCGCGACGGCGTGCCCCCCCTAATATGTGATGTTTCAACCGGCCGACCTCGCCCGTTAGTACCAGCTGCTTGGCGCTGCCGCATTTTCGACGCAATTCACTCCCTCGCGCACCCAGGTGTGCACGCCTCGGTTAAAATGGTCGCCAAAAAGTTTGTGTGGCCAGGCCTGCGCAAAAACGTAAAAGAATGGGCAAAAACTTGCATTCCTTGTCAACGCGCCAAAATACACAGACACACAAAAGCCCCTCTGGAGCCTTTTCCAATCCCTGCTAGAAGGTTCGACCACATTCATGTCGACCTCGTGGGGCCACTACCTTCCTCCCAAGGTTTCACACACCTGCTAACAATGATAGACCGCACCACGCGCTGGCCAGAGGCAGTCCCTCTAGCGGCAACTACAGCGGAGGAAGTCGCTCGCGTTTTTCTAACAAATTGGGTGGCACGTTTCGGCGTCCCATCAGACATCACGTCAGATAGGGGGCCTCAATTTGTCTCAGAGCTCTGGTCAGCCATGTCCAACAGTTTAGGGGCAACAATTCATCGCACCACCGCTTATCACCCTCAGGCTAATGGGTTATGCGAGCGTTTTCACAGGTCCTTAAAGGCCGCCCTCAGAGCCTCATTAACGGACACAAATTGGGTAAATAAACTTCCCTGGGTTTTATTGGGGTTGCGTGCGGCACCTAAAGAGGATTTAGACGCTTCCCCTGCAGAATTAGTCTTTGCTCAGCCTATCAGACTCCCAGGTGAATTTTTACCGGAGAACCCGGAACCAGGGCACCTCCCAGTCCCAAGGTTTTTAGGCAGTAACGGACCGGACTCGCTCCACGGTCCAGCTCATCACTCCTTTCCACGAGTTTTTGTTCCTCAAACTTTAAAAAACGCCGAGTTTGTTTTTGTTAAGCATGAAGCTCTAAAACCAATGTTACGCCCAGTATACGATGGCCCGTTCAGAGTGCTGGAAAATGGTGACAAACACTTTGTGCTTGATTATGGGGCTAGAAATGAAACGGTCAGTATTGACAGACTCAAACCTGCCTTCTTGTTGAGAAACGAACCTGCACAGTTGGCACGAGCACCTCGACGAGGTAGACCCCCCAAGGGAAAAGTCTCAGCCCCCAGGCAGGCAACAAATAATCTCTCTCCTTCCCACACTGCAGATTCCTCACAAGAAGGTCCCAGCAGGTCGCCTAAACCAACCTACAGCAGTTTTGGGAGAAGATTAAAACCCAGACAGCACAGGGACTGATACCAACCACTCCGCAATTATTCACTAATTGTGCTGCAACAGTTTAGGACTGACTTATGATTGTACTATGCTGTTATGTTTACCACTGAACTCTCTTAGGAGCATGGCTGCTTGAAAGTTTCTTCTGTGGCAACAGCTGTAACACGTAGTATGTTGTAGTAATTACCCTAGACTGTGAATCTTTCTGTGTCCTTTCCTAGTTGTTTGGGGGGGCTGTGGTATATATTACTCATATATTCCATACCTACATATGTTAGAGCATGTGGAAATGTTTGGTGACAGCATATGTAAGGAACTTCACACCTCGGAAAGGACAAAGGAATCTCACCCGCCGTGTGAAGATCAAAGACGTCCCAGGACGCGGCGGCGGAGACGGACTAGACACCTTTGCCCCCCAAGGCGAGGAGAGGAATTCCCATCACCTCCCAAGACGAAGAGAGGAGATAACAGAACAATGGGGGGATTAAGATAACGGGGGATGTCAGCTTGTGTAATGCATGTCTTTGATGTGTGCCTGTATTTAACCAGCGAGCTGGGCAGAAATCTCTCTCTTTGCCTTCTGCCAAGCTCTGCACCAGATGAGACAAGATAGAAGAGCTGTTCATTAAAGACTCTGTTTTTAATACAAAATCGCCTCATCATTTCCAGCTCCTCTACACCCTCAATATTTACAGTTGTGCTCATAAGTTTATATATCCTTGCCGAATTTATGATTTTTTTTCCCTATTTTTCAGAGAATATGAATGATAATACTAAAACTTTTCTTTTAATCATAGTTAGTGGTTGGGTGAAGCCATTTATTACACAACATAACAAAAATAATTTTTTTGTAAGTTGTCTGTGTTTTTTCAACTGATTTAAGACAATTTTGCGCCACTGAATCCAAAAATGACATCTGTTTATCTCGATCAGGTCAGGTTTTTATGTTAAGTTATAAGCAGTTGTACAGCAGTTGTGCAGTTGTACTGTAAATTGAATAGTAGACATTGATAAAGGTAAGTACATGTAAATTGAATGTTACATCATCATTGTTCAAAATTCAGAGAATTTCAAGAAATAAAAAAGAATTTTGCATCATATACAGTGGGGCAAAAAGTATTTAGTCAGCCACCAATTGTGCAAGTTCTCCCACTTAAAAGGTGAGAGAGGTCTTCAATTTTCATCATAGGTATACCTCAACTATGAGAGACAAAATGAGGAAAAAAATCCAGAAAATCACATTGAAGGATTTTTAATGAATTAATTGGTAAATTCCTCAGTAAAATAAGTATTTGGTCACCTACAAACAAACAAGATTTCTGGCTCTCACAGACCTGTAACTTCTTCTTTAAGAGGCTCCTCTGTCCTCCACTCGTTACCTGTATTAATGGCACTTGTTTGAACTCGTTATGAGTATAAAAGACACCTGTCCACAACCTCAAACAGTCAGACTCCAAACTCCACTATGGCCAAGACCAAAGAGCTGTCAAAGGACACCAGAAACAAAATTATAGACCTGCATCAGGCTGGGAAGACTGAATCTGCAATAGGTAAGCAGCTTGGTGTGAAGAAATCAACTGTGGGAGCAATTATTAGAAAATGGAAGACATACAAGACCACTGATAATCTCCCTCGATCTGGGGCTCCACGCAAGATCTCACCCCGTGGGATCAAAATGATCATGAGAACGGTGAGCAAAAATCACAGAACCACATGGGGGGACCTAGTGAATGACCTGCAAAGAGCTGGGACCAAAGTAACAAAGGCTACATCAGAAACACACTACGCTGCCAGGGACTCAAATCCTGCAGTGCCAGACGTATCCCCCTGCTTAAGCCAGTACATGTCCAGGCCCGTCTGAAGTTTGCTAGAGAGCATTTGGATGATCTAGAAGAGGACTGGGAGAATGTCATATGGTCAGATGAAACCAAAATAGAACTTTATTGTAAAAACTCAACTTGTTGTGTTTGGAGGAGAAAGAACACCATACCTACTGTGAAGCATGGGGGTGGAAACATCCTACTTTGGGGCTGTTTTTCTGCAAAGGGACCAGGACTACTGATCCGTGTAAAGGAAAGAATGAATGGGGCCATGTATCGTGAAATTTTGAGTGAAAACCTACTTCCACCAGCAAGGGCATTGAAGATGAAATGTGGCTGGGTCTTTCAGCATGACAATGATCCTAAACACACCACCCGGGTAACGAAGGAGTGGCTTCGTAAGAAGCATTTCAAGGTCCTGGAGTGGCCTAGCCAGTCTCCAGATCTCAACCCCATAGAAAATCTTTGGAGGGAGTTGAAAGTCTGTGTTGCCCAGCGACAGCCCCAAAACATCACTGCTCTAGAGGAGATCTGCATGGAGGAATGGGCCAAAATACCAGCAACAGTGTGTGAAAACCTTGTGAAAACTTACAGAAAACGTTTGACGTCTGTCATTGCCAGCAAAGGGTATAAAACAAAGTATTGAGATGAACTTTTGTTATTGACCAAATACTTATTTTACCAAGGAATTTACCAATTAGCTGCACGGTGGCGCAGTGGTTTAGCACTGTGGCAGCACAGTTTTACCCTCGGCCGGGGGATCGCGGGGATCATGAGATCGTGGGTTCGATCCCAGCCCCCGACCAACAGTGAGCTGTGTGGAGTTTGCATGTTCTCCCCGTGTTGCGCGGGTTTACTCCGGGATTTCTCCGGTTTCCTCCCGCACACCAAAAACATGTAGGTTTAGGGCGCTCGCGCACGCAGCGACCAGCAGCCGGTGGCTTGTCACCAGACTGCAAACCAAGTCTACCTACGGGTACAAATAAGTAACAAAAAAAAATAAATAAATAAAAAATTAATTCATTAAAAATCCTTCAATGTGATTTTCTGGATTTTTTTTTTTCTTATTTTGTCTCTCATAGTTGAGGTATACCTATGATGAAAATTGGAGACCTCTTTCATCTTTTAAGTGGGAGAACTTGCACAATTGGTGGCTGACTAAATACTTTTTTACCCCACCATAAAGCGAAAATACCTGCATATGTAAACAAAAACGTAAAAAACATGTGGCCATAGTTCAAAAAGTTGACCTGACTGAACAAAACCAATGTGATTTTTGGATTCAGCACATCAAAATTGTCCTAAATCAGCTAAAAAAAAACTTAGACAATAAATTTGGTGTTGACCAGTGTTATCAAGCAATTGCGTTTGCTCTTTTTAAATCATAATGACAACAGAGACTACCCAAATGACCCTGATCAAAAGTTTACATACCCTGGAAGTTTTGGCCTGATAACATACACACAAGTTGAGACACATGGGTTTAGATAGATAGATAGATAGATAGATAGATAGATAGATAGATAGATAGATAGATAGATAGATAGATAGATAGATAGATAGATAGATCCCAAACTGGGAAATTACAGTGTAACAGCAGCATGACACGGTAGACAACCCAACCAACAGAAATACACACAGCATAATAGAAAAGGAGTTACCCAGGAAAGTTTAAAAAAAAATGCTTAGATAACTTTATATACAACATAGGCTACTACTAGGTTAAATAAGATGATGATCCTTATGAGTCAATGGATAGTACTGACTACAGAGAAGGATTATATGGTGCAGGGTGAAATACAAGGCACTAATTAGACTATAAGGTGCAGTATGGCAGCATTGTTATGACCAAAATTCAACATTGGAGTGAGTTATTTTACAGTGAAATGGCATGTAGCAGAAAAGATTTCCTGTACCTGACCGTTGGGCAGTGAAGCTGTAGCTGTCATGGTCCGAGTGCTGACTCTGTCCGCACTCGGGTTGTCCGGTAGTTCTCCATTCTCTACTCTGGTTTACCACAGGGCCTTCGGGCTCTTATTGTGACAGCGTCTCGGCGGGGCTTCCAGCTGTCAGAGCTGCGCTCCGCTGGGATGGCTGGTAATCAATCAGCTGATGACATTCTCATCAGCTGAGTATTCTGTGAAGCCCCATTTAAGGGAGCAGCTCAGGTTACTCCATGCTGCGACCTCGTCGAACATCCTCTCATCAAACCTCCTTCTAAGATTCATATCTCGTTCGTCTCACAGTAAGTGTATTCCTTCTGAGTCTGTTTCCCTCTGCCCATAGTCTTAGTCTTAGTCACAGTCATAGTTGTGTTTTGCCCCACGCGGCTCATTATTTTGTCATTTGTTTTCCTTTAATAAATTATGCAAACTCATCGGTGGCCTATAGCGTCTTATTTGCAGCCCGCGAGGACCGCAGCATGACAGTAGGTCGCAGCCAGACTGAGACGCCGGTCACCGTGAGTTTGCTTTAGACTTGAGTTTTTTCCCTTCTCCGGGGAGCTCATATCGCTCAGTATGTCCGCTGTTGAGCGTGGGTATTGCCCCGAGTGGCTTCAGGAGATAGATGGCTACCTGGCAGAAGCCCGTCTCCTCATGCCCACCTATGCAGCATACGAGCCCCTGGGTCTCGCTCAGAGGACTCTATTAAAATATCATCTCACCTCCTTTCCGGAGGGAAAAGAGCGAGTGACGTGGATTGTGTCACAACGTGTCACAACGGATAGAGAGAGCGCTCGTGAGCGCAGCCAAGGAACCCTCACCTCCTTCCCCGAGAACGGCATCCCCAAAGGGGAGGGAGATCCGTGGACTGGAGGGAAATCCTGGCAGGAGGCTGATGGTGGGGCAACTCCATTCCTTGCCTTGGGAGTCAGCTCCTGTCGCCCGTCCAGCCCAGGTGCAGCGTTTCCCTGGTTTCACCTCGCCCTCTGCCGGTAAACGTCATCACACAGCCACCAGTAAGCCTCTGCGAGAACCCTGTCCAGATCCATTTCCGGGTTGTCGAAGGAACTCTGTCTCCCAGTCAGCTGTTTCTCCTGCGTCACGTCAAGAGGGAAATCCTGCAGCCTCCCCCTCCGAGTCGTCTGTTCCTGCTGTCCCATCAGCTCCTCGGGCCTGGATCGCCTCAGCTGTCACCCCCTCCTCCTCGACGCTTTCCCCGGCTGCTGTGAGTGCCACGAGTCCTGCTTCGGCGAGGCCCGTCATCGATCCATTGCGAGCGGCTCCTTCTCGTCTTCTCGGGGGGCCCTCCGTCACCATCCAGCGGGGGAAGAGAGGAACCAAGTCCACTGCAGCGGGTCCCATCAGCCTTCAGCGAAGCAGGCAAGTGCACGTTCATTCTTTTCCCTCACTGGGTGAATTGCCTTGTCTGATCTCTGGGGGTGGAGCTCCAGGTTTACAGTCCCTCGAGCTCTCTCCACCTGCTGCAGTAATTAATAGTGAACCTGCTGCTTCTGTGTCTCCTTCCCCTGAGCGTTCCTCGCGGTCAGGACTACACCGCAGGACAAGGAGGGAGCCTGCAGCCCTGGAGAGTTTGGATCCAGCCTCGCAGCCACGTCACGGGCAGAGGAGGAGGGCGGACTGCAAATTGGAGCCTGCGCCGATGACAAAGCGTCCCCGGGTCTCCATGGAGGAGCGGTTCGACCCAGCAGGTCGAGGAGCTCCTGCCACCACGCCGTGCGGGTTGTCGGCATGGATGTCAGTGTTGGAGGGTCCTCAGACTATGGAGACCATCATGCCAGCTGCGGAGGCCGCCATAGCCGAGTGGGAGCCAGAGGACGTCCTTCTACGTCCTGAACCCGGATCGCCGAAGTCCTGGACAGTGACAGAACTTGAGATCAGACAAGTGCTCTACTTTGTCTTCCTCCTTTCTACTCTGGAGCATTTTTGCCTGTCTCTCGGGGAGACGAGCCGGGTGCAGCTGTCCGCTGCATTTGAGCCTGTCTCGCCGGGTTCTGTCACTGCGGGTGATCCTGATTCCGGTCCTTTTCCCTCTCCTGAGCCTTCTCCCAGGGTCACCGGTGATGAGTCGGTCCTGGTCTCTGTTCTGGAGGATCTGGGCTCGGGGTTGGAGGTCGTTCCTGGTGCTGTTCCAACCTAGTCGGGGTCCATCGTGGGTGCAGCCGTGATCCAATCGGGGTCCATCGTGGGTGCAGCCACGACCCGGTCAGGGTCCATCGTGGGCGCAGCTTGGGCTCACGTGGGATCCGACAGGAGGACAGTGCCTAATCTAGTGAAGTTCGGAGGTGGAGCTGGAGATCCTCCGCTGATCATAGCTGGACTGGTCCCTCGTTTTATCCCCGTTCCTGGTTTCCGTCCATCAGGGGCCGCTAGGACTTCCCGTTTTTGGCTTGGCTCTCCCTCGCTATCCCTCTCCATAGGGAGGCCGTCTCCAAGTGCTCTCCTGTGGTTTTGGTGGCGGAATGACGTGGGTCGGCCGCCTGGGACATTGCTTCGCCCGTTTGGCGTTCTGGGTCGGCCGCCCGACAGATTGGTCTTTCTATTCGGGCGCCTGGTCCAGCCGCCAGAAGTACTGTTTTTCCAGGCCTCGGACTGGGGTAAGCCGCCCGAACTGATCCTTTTTCCCCTGTTATGCGATCTGGATGCTAGACGCAGGCAGACCACCTGAACTTGTGGTTTTTTTGCTCCATTGCGCTCTGCCTGTTGTCGTCCCTTTTCCCCCCCTCCCTCCTCTGTATGATTCGGGATGCTTTTGTGTTTGGGGTCCTAGACTATTTTAAACTGTGTTTATCGCCGCTCTTTTGCGTGTGTTATTTTTTCCCACTCCTCTGTAATCTGAGGTTCGTTTTCTGTGTTGCCTGTGCCATTTATTTATCTTTATTGAACTGTTGTATTGTATGTCACCGCCTGGTAGCGTGTGTTTTTTTTTTTTCTCTCTTCCTCCTCGCGTGTGGTGATTTTACACTGAACTGTATGTATCGCTGCTTTGCGGCTTGAGTTTTTTTTTTTTTTTTTTTTTTTCCCCGGTATTATGGGGCATGCTGCAATGTTGTGCCTGTATTTGAGTTCCTGTTTTCTCTGAGTTTCTGCTTGCGGTCATTTTGAGTTTTTTTCCTCTGATCTTCTCCTCACGGGTTTTTTTTTTTTTTTTTTTTTTCCTGTGTACAGTGTATGTGCATGTTCTTCTTCTGTACTGGTTGCTATATTCTGGTTGTTGGAGTTTTTTTTTTTTTTGTCCTTGATTTTGAGCCTTGTTTCTTGCCTGCCTGGCCTTTCCCCCACCTCCCTCCCTGGGGTGGTCCTGTTGACCCTCGGGGGGGGGGGGCCTTTGATGTTACATGGTGCCTGGAATTCGCCTTGCGAACGGGGGCTACTGTCATGGTCCGAGTGCTGACTCTGTCCGCACTCGGGTTGTCCGGAAGTTCTCCGTTCTCTACTCTGGTTTACCACAGGGCCTTCGGGCTCTTATTGTGACAGCGTCTCGGCGGGACTTCCAGCTGTCAGAGCTGCTCTCCGCTGGGATGGCTGGTAATCAATCAGCTGATGACACTCTCATCAGCTGAGTATTCTGTGAAGCCCCATTTAAGGGAGCAGCTCAGGTTACTCCAGGCTGCGACCTCATCGAACATCCTCTTGTCAAACCTCCTTCTAAGATTCATATCTCGTTCGTCTCACAGTAAGTGTATTCCTTCTGAGTCTGTTTCCCTCTGCCCATAGTCTTAGTCTTAGTCACAGTCATAGTTGTGTTTTGCCCCATGCGGCTCATTATTTTGTCATTTGTTTTCCTTTAATAAATTATGCAAACTCATCGGTGGCCTATAGCGTCTTATTTGCGGCCCGCGAGGACCGCAGCATGACAGTAGCAGTCTGCTGGAGAAAGTGTTCCACAACACTAGAGGTGGGTTCAAAAGATCGATACAACAATCTGGATCGATCCACATTTGACTGAGCCGATATCGAGCCACAAAATCCGCGGATGGATCTTTTAACCCTTTAACTGCCCTAGGTGCCATGTGGCGCCTGGGGCAGTGCAAGGTAACTCAAGGCCCCCCTAGTGGTCAAGAGTGGTAAAAAATTTTCTCAATAAAATAGTTCAGATTTCCAAGGCTATAACTTGAAAGTTACAAGAGACAATGGCTTACTGTCAATTAGAAAGATGTAGAATATGATCCAAAGTTTCAGATTGAAAAAATGTATGCATCTAATTTGCATAATGTCACAGCAGCTATATAAATTACATAATTCAGTCAAAAGTGGACTGTGGACACATTTACATAAAGAATGGTCCATTTTTTTAAGCCAGTTTGTCTACAGGGGTATGTTTTTATCTAATCTTCAAAGTATATGAACCAGAAAATCAATAAAATGTCAAAAAACATATATTTCTCTTACCTGTTGCAAGGTGGGGGGGCTCGCCTGCCCATGTGATCGGTCCGTTTTCGTCCATCGTAGTCGATGTTTGTGTGTTTGCTCAGCCATTTACACCGTGTATCACATCTACACACTCTTATGATTATCCCAGGTGAATTTCATTTGTATTACACGGCAATTTTTCCAGTTTCATGCAGTTTCAGTTATCATTGCGGCATCGATGACCAAACATGGCGGCATCCACATTGGCGTGTGAGCTCAAAGCAGAAAAAGGAAGAAGAATAATGAGGATTTTGTGATGGTTCGCTCTGGCTGCCTATCATCCTCAGCTGCGCGCACGCCTGCTCCCCATCATGGCCAGGGTTATTTAGACTGCGCTGCCCTCAGATCAGCGCGGAGTCGTCTGTCTATTTTTTTTTTTATTTTAAGATAAGATAAGATAAGCCTTTATTAGTCCCACAACGGGGAAATTCCAGGATTGCAACAGCACAGGGATAGCAACACTCAGAGCAACAATCAGAAGGCAAGAAAAAAAGCAAGCAAGCAAGAGCAGCTAATATACATATGTACATATTACTATAAAATATATACTGTATATACACACACAGACACACAGTGCAGAGCATTGTAGCTGGATGGAATAAATATATGAATATATAAACACACAGTGCGGAGCATTGTAGCTAGATGGAATAAATATGTAGATATATAAACACCCACAGTACGGAGCATATTAGTATTTGTTTATTTGACAGGGACAGTGCAATAAACATAGACAATTAATCAAATGACAATCAATCTAATGTGTTGCACAAAGAGTGTATAGCTATTAGCTAATTTGCAACTCTTGTCCCTGGATGTGCTTTAGAAAGAAGAAACAGGTAAAAAGAAAGAAGGATAAGGAAAAGAAAAAATGAAAACAGAATAAACAATAACCACATACATCAATGCAAACAAGATTATAAATACACAATATAAAAACCTGGTTCACATTTGCCTATTTCAGGTCTCCCTCCCTTCATCACTCACTATAAACAAACACATTCATTCCTTCCCTTCATTCACTCTCACCCTGCAGACAATCATTTCATACATGGGTACATTCTTGTTTATTTTTCAGCCAGTTTTTAACCTTTGTAGTAAATGTTTTAAAGTCCGTTATTATTTTAATTTCATTTGGCATTGTGTTCCAGATATGACTAACCTTTATAGAGAAAGCTGTTTGTCCAAATGTGGTTCTGCGGTGGGATATTTTACAGTTATTGTCTCTTCTCCTAATGAGACCAGCTCACGCCTTCATCCTCGTTCCAGAGAACCCTTGCTTCAGCCTACTCTCGTCTTAGTATTCTGCCTCCTGCCATCCGACATTTGGAGGAATTCTCAGCTCTGCTCCAAGTAAGCCCTCGCTCTATTCACCTTCATCTGCTCTCGTTCCCCTGTGCACAGGCAGAGATCCATGGCGGCAGACCTCCCTTCCTCCTGGCGGCGGATCGAGCTGCACCACTCTTCACCGGACTCACCAACCACCTCCAGCTGCAACCAGGACAGCGGGCACTGTCTTCCTGGCCGTAGCCACTGAGCTGAACCTGAGCTTAACCCCATCTCAACAAACAGTAAGCTCTGTTCAGTCCTGTACATCCCCTCTGGTATCTGTCACTAACTCTCCCTGTCTCTGTCTGTCCCTAGGGTTGCCAGGTTGCACGGTGCTCTGCTCGACCCCGGCTGTTACACGAGCACACACACACACACACACACACACACACACACACACACACACACACACACACACACACACACACACACACGCACACACACACACACACACGCACACACACACACACACTAATCTCAATAAAGATAACTGCATCTACTTTAAGTCCGAGTCTGCTCTCTGGGTCATTAAACCATGTCAGTTTGCATTGTGCGTTGTGCATAGTGCATTGTGCCACTGGGGGCGCACGACCCGTATATTTAATCTTGGCAGTTAAAGGGTTAATATAATGCTTTTACGTCTGTGAACATCTGCCGAGTCTGATTGGGTCTAAACTGGGTCAGTGAGCTGGAACAGCGGCAAAGAACCAGAAACACCCAGAGTGCTAACAGAGCTAACAGCTAACAAGCTAACGGATATGTTAGTTCTTCTTCTGTGGTGTTAAAACGGTTCTCATTCGGCAAGAGTTCCCTGCGGCGCACGTCTTTACTTCTGTGTTTACATGAGCAGAGTTGACGTGCAGGTCTCTTAATTTATCAGCAAAAGTCACCGTAAAGACTGTCCTCAACAGCTTCTCAATATTTTTCATAAAGCGGGGATAAACGGTTTTGTACTACGTGCAGCGCTGTGTTGGAACATAAAGTCGACGATTGATAAACACTTGAAACAGAAAGCGCAGAGAGACTGGCTGAAACTTGTGAACAGACAGACTTGGAGCTGCTGAGATTGTAAGTAAAATATCATTTGTTTTAACATTTGTGTCGTAAATTAATAATTCATCCAGCATCATGGTGTTTTCTTTTACAAACTGTGGATACAGTAGTTAACTGTTGGTTAAGCACTGTGAATAAATGCAGAATAAAGGTATATTTTATGAGATTATGGACTTCTAGCACTTAAGTGAGAAATCTGAAGATACAGTAATAATAAATCACAACTAGAAAAGCACTCAGAAAGTTCATACCTCCGCCAAGGCTCCTTCCTTCCTTCCTTCCTTCCTTCCCTCCCTTTGTCCATCCATCTGTTTGTATCTCCCCGCCTCCATCCCACCATACATTGCAAGATTGGGCCTTGGTAGAGGTATGCGCTCACAGATCAGCTCCAAAATGTAATGGGTTCGTCTGCAGGCCAAGTACCATCTCTGGTTAAAATTTCAGCAAAATCCATCCAGTAGTTTTTACATAATCCTACTAAACCACTGCAAGAAGATTGAGCCTTGGCAGAGGGATGCAGTCATGGATCACCCCCAAAATGTAATGGGTCCGTGTGTAGGCCAAGAACCACTTCTGGTGAAAATTTCATCCAAATCCATCCAGTAGTTTTGGAGTGTTGTTGCTAATAGTCTGTGAGGATATATGAGCCTTGGTGGAGGCATGCATTCTCAGATCATCTCTGAAATGTAATGGCTTCCCCTCTAGCCCAAGAACCAACTCTGATGAAAATTTCATCTAAATCCATCCAGTAGTTTTTGTGTAATCCTGCTGCACAAATGCAAACAAAGCCCTTGGTGGAGGTGTGCACTCTCAGATCATCACTAAAATCTAATCATCTGTTGCCATGATACACCTTTCCTGAACATGTCATCAAAATCCATCCATAATTTTTTTGAGTGATGTTGCTAACAAACAAACAGACAGACAAACGCCGGCAAAAACTTAACCTCCTTGGCGGAGGTGATAAAATGAAAATGACAGAATTAATAAAGGCTTCAGTACAAGCCATTTTTACTTAATAGAACTAAACTGAAATGAACAAATCTTCCTAGGAAATGAATTGAAACCCTTTTCAAAAATTGAAAGTTAATTTGTCGTTAAAATATAAACAACAAAAAATAAAAGAAACTAAATTATTAAATCCTACTGTGGTGTGGGGATTTAAAAATGTGATTAATTTTCCTTTGAAATATATTTTCCTTTTCATCTCCCCTTCAGATGTATGAAGACTGGGTTTCCACTCCAAGGTCCATCCTGCACCGAGACGTTCTGAAGGGAAGAGGTTGTCAGTGGAGGAGCCATCCCTGCTTCATGTGGATTTCAGCACAGAAGAAGACCTCAAATTTTTCAGGGTCTTAGTTTTGAAATTCAAGATTCAAGAAGGCGCTGCCATAATTTCCTACATACTCTAACATGCATTCAATGCAATTTAGCTGTTGTAATGACTAATATTTCTTTTTTTAATTTCTCAGCATTTTGGTCATTTTTTGAAAACTTTACTGAACATTTAATTTTATGTAAATCATTGTTTAACAGGAAATTTTTGGCAATCCTGTGCTTTTCTTGTGGTGTAAAATAGAACAGCATCACTGTAAACTGTGGATAAAGCAGCTACTTTAAAATCTGTACTTCCTCACACAACTTTCAGTGCAAAAAAACCCTCTAAAAATGTCTCAACTTTTGGGAAAAGCTCCCACAAATTCAAGCTTTTTGGGCCACAACAATCACAAAAACAGCTGACGAAATCCTGGAGGGACTGAAATACAGTGAGATTATGTATAGATGCT
This sequence comes from Pholidichthys leucotaenia, assembly GCA_020510985.1. Lineage (NCBI taxonomy): Eukaryota > Metazoa > Chordata > Actinopteri > Cichliformes > Pholidichthyidae > Pholidichthys > Pholidichthys leucotaenia. The sequence goes on along the minus strand of CM035838.1, from coordinate 280,224,558 downwards.
TTGTGCACTGAATTTGTTTACTGACTCTGGGTCGTTAACTTGACACTACACGCCCTTTGCACTAATGAAAGCACTTGTGAGCACTTTGTGAAATCATAAGTTAAATAATAAAAAGTGCATTATTGTAAATGATTTTGGGTCACTTCTTTATGTGATAATTTATGTATTAACAAAGTCAGAGTATTCTTGATACAATTTGCAACATTAGGTCTCGGAAGATTTTTTTTTTCCTGGCAAATAAAATCAGGTTCAGGTTCAGGTTCAGGTTATGTTATTTGTACCTGTAGGTAGATCTGTTTTGCAGTCTGGTGACATCCATATTTACAAGCCACAATTACATTCAACATAGACACAAACACAGGCACACATGAAGCTGACTATAAACATGATAAAAATACTCAAGGCTCCATCAATCAGGGTATAAAGACAAAGAGATGAGAGAAAAACCAGAGGTAAGAGAGAAGGGTCATCTTAAAAAGTTAAAAACTAGTCAAAGAGGTTAAAAACTCAAAGGTCTAAAACCCAATAAAATATTTAGAACCCAAATAACATCCTACAAAAATAAGTAAATATAAAATGGAGTTAATAAATAGGTACCTAAATTATGTGCAATATGTTGTTACAACTTGTTCAACTCTTTGACAGCAGCAGGAACAAAGCTGTTTTTGTAGCGCTGGGTTCTACTTTTTGGGACAGCAAACCTCCGTCTTGAGGGAAGAAACTGAAAGTTGCAGTGCAAAGGGTGGGAGTCATCATTTAAAATGGAGGTAGCAATCCCCTATACCTGTCTGGTGTACAGGGATGTCAGGCTCAGCTGTGACTCACCAAGCAAACGACTGGACCATCTAACTACCCGATCCAAGGATTTCCTCTGTTTCAGTTTTATCTGACCAAACCATGACACTAAAGAAAAGGATAAAACAGATTCAATAAAAGCCTGATAAAACACTGTCATTATGGTTCGGTCAATTTGGAAGCGTGCAAGTTTCCTCAAGCAATGCAAATGTTGCTGACCCTTTTTGCACACCCTTTCACAGTTCTCTTCAAAGTTTAAATTACTATCAATAATCGTCCCAAGATATTTGTAGGATTGTACACATTCGGTGGTCTGGCCTTTTAGTATGGTGAATCAGAATCAGAATCAGAATCAGAAAAGCTTTATTGCCAAGCATGTTAAAAATATACGAGGAATTTGACTTGACATTGGCGCGCTCGATAAGCGCTTCCCAATGACACGGCAGCCATGCAAGGCGCCTCATCAAAACAGTGGGGGGTAAGAGAAGAAGAGGGGAGGGGATGACTACATTGGGCAGAGAGAAAAAACATAGTTTATCAAAATAAAGCTCGTTGAATGAGCAAGATTGTGATTACATAGAAAAAAAACCTCTAGTTGCACAATTAGCAGACAATACAAATCCACACAAAAACAAAGCAAAAGAGAGAGACCAGTGTGTGTATATCAGTCATGTGATATCAGTGTGAGTGCAGTGTGAATGTATCAGTTACTGGAGCACAACAAAAATCATCTCCTAGGCAGCGGCTAGATGTTATATTCATGTATTCTAAACATAGATAAGCATGTCCTCAGAGTTTATCTCTCTTCATGCCAGATGGTAAAATTCCATGTTGGTCCCATGACAACGCTGTCCTTGGAGAGTTCAGATTATTGTACAGCAGCAGTTTTTTGGGTTAAACTCTCTTCTGCCTTATCTTCTCTCTCCTGGAGGAATGAATGCAAGGGCGCCGAATCAAGGCCAAATGAGCACAGTTCACTCAGAGCAGAAATTTCCTCTCTCATGCGATTCTGAGCATCACAATTTAAATTACATAGGCTTTAAAATCATTCCCTGGAGAGCACCAAGTGACTCCAGATGTTTCCCCTTCCAAACATAGATAAACATGTCCGGCAGAGTCCATCTCTCTACAGTGCATGCCAGATGGTAAATTCCATGTTAGTCATTTGCCGCTATCAGTGCTCTCCCCAGCTGGTCGAATTGTTGAAGAAGCAGCTACGCCGGGTCCGCATTTTGATTAGCTCTTCCAGTTAAATTTTCGATACACCAGGAAAACTCCAGAGCCAATCAGCAGAAAATCCTGTGATCATGAAGCCAAAACAGAACGAATCACGCAGACACATGAGTTCCAATTGATCCATGAGTCTCTCCATTGGGGCTCCCCCTGGCCCGAATTTTTGTAAAATGGTGTCAATAGTATTAAAGCCCGCTCATCAATTCCATAATTTTCCATTTGGATCGAGATTCAGCCAGAAGAAGAGCGAACATAGACAGGACACAGCAAGCTGGGATAGTGAAGAGGGGAGAGGAGTGAGGAGAGGGGAAGAAATGCGTCTGTTCTCTCTGAAAGCCGGAAGAAGAAGGACTTGGTGACATGGTGACTTTGTGCCTGGGAGTTTTCCTCCTAAAGTCAATAATCATGTCTTTAGTTTTAGTCGTATTCAGCTGCAGGTAGGAATCCTCACACCAGTGAACAAAATCATTAACTACTGGGCCGTGGCCACTCTCACCATCCTGGAGGAGACTGACAATAACTGAGTCATCAGCATACTTTATAATGTGTCTGTTGTTATGTCTGCTCCGACACATGTTTGTGTACAGGATGAAGAGTAGTGGTGACAACACACACCCCTGAGGAGAGCCAGTAGAAGAGCACTTTAGGTCAGACAGTGTACCATTGACCCTTACTCTCTGCGTCCTGTTGGTTAAGAAATAAAGAATCCAACCCACCAGATTATTGCTCAAATCAAATTGTTGCAGGAGCCTTTCAACTAAAATATGAGGTTGGATTGTATTAAAGGTGGAGGAAAAGTCCACAAATAAAAGCCTGGCGTGTGTCCCATTAAAATCCAGATGTTCAAAAAGCATGTTAAACAGAGTGACAGTGGCGTACTCCACTCCTCTGTGAGGCCTATAGGCAAACTGCAAAGGATCCAATGCATGCTCAGTCTGCTTTAGGACCTCACATCTGACCAGTTTTTCAAAAATTTTCATTAAAATTGAAGTCAAAGCAACTGGTCTAAAGTCGTTTACCGTTTTAGGACAGCTGGATTTTGGAACAGGAACAACCACGGCTTCTTTCCAGATCTTGGGCACATGTTGTGTCTGTGAGGACTTATTGAAAATGTAATGAAATACAGGACTCAGTTCATGTGCACAGGACTTTACCAAGCGCCCACATATATTATCAGGGCCCTGACTTTTGTTCACTTTTACAGCGCAGAGCTCCCTTTTAATATCCTGCACCTCAATATTAAAGTGCTGATTGTCTTTGAGTTTCTGTTTCAAATCTTGGGTTTCTGTGCTAAAATCAAAGGAGTCAAAACGACCATAAAAACAATTTAGAGCATTAGCCAGCTCTGTGTCTGAATTAAAACCATCTAAAAACACACGATTACTGTGCTCTGTGTTCTGAAGGCCTGCAATAGTTTTCATACTGGCCCAGTCTGAACCAAGTTTCTTTGTTGCCATCTTACTTTCCAACTCTGATTTATAATTCTGTTTTGCTCTTAAAATTTCAGACTTCAGCTCTTTTGTGGCAACCTGTAGCTCAGAAACAGACCCCTGTTTAAAGGCAAGTGCTTTCCTCTGTAAGCAGGATTTAATTGATTTTGTAACCCATGGCTTGTTGTTGGGATATATTTTGACACGTTTACGTGGAACGATCGTATTTTTACAGAAAGCCATGTTTGAGCATGTGACGTCCACCAAAGAGTCCAAATCATCCCCACAGGACAGTGTGAACATCTCCCAGTCTGTACGGTCTCAATGTCTCTCGTCTCCACCTTGCCTCTTCTGAGAGCAGTTTTATACGTGAGCAGCAAATGTACACAGTTGTGATCTGAGGATCCTAAAGGAGGAAGGGGGAGTGATTTATAGGCCCTCTCAATGGATCCATAGCACAGGTCCAATGTCTTTTTTCGCCTGGTTGGGCAGGAGACATACTGATAAAAGTTTTTAAGTGTTTTCTTTAAAGAAACATGGTTAAAATCCTCAAGAATAAAGTTTGGCGCCTCTGGAGAAATTGACTGCAGCTGCTGCACCACATCAAAGACGGTGCTGGAGGCGGAGTCAGCGTCTGCCCTCGGGTGAATGTACACAGTTGTGATGAAAAGTTGGGGGAACTCGCGAGGCAAATAAAAGGGGCATAGCGATACGGACAGAAGCTCCACATCGGGTGTACAGATGCGCTCTCTGACCGTGACAGATGTGCAGTACTGCTTATTAATATATAAACATACACCGCCCCCCTGACGCTTCCCCGTTACCTCTTCCTGCCGATCAGAGTGGAGTGGGGCTCCAAAGCCGTCAATCCACAGGTCCGCGTCCTGGTCATGCGCAGTAAGCCAAGACTCGGTATAAGCCATGACACAGCAGTTCTTAAAGTCCTTCTGGTAGCATACATTCCCTTGAATTTCATCCACCTTGTTCCTCAGAGATTGTACGTTCCCAAAAATCATAGAAGGAAGAGGAATGTTACCAAACTGACGTTTCCTCAGCCGTAATTTCATGCCTCCACGCTTTCCGCGTTTCCTTCTCCCGTCTCTCTTTTCACTGCTGTGTCCATAAACGTCTCTCAAAATAAAGTCTGGCAGTTGTGGCTTAGACTCAATCACAGACGCTGCATCAACCGTGTTTAAATGCAGCAACATGTCCCTAGAATAATGTATTCTGCCCGGCATGATGCTGATCACTCTCACCTCAGAGACAAAGAGCCGACGGAAAAACAGCAGCAGTGCAAAAAAGGGGAGGAAATCCATATTGATGGATATTAAAATGGTAATTTTCCAGATTGAATCGGGATCGGATCGAATTGAATCAGAATTGAATCGATTCAGAATCTCAAGAATCTGAATCGAATCGATTCTGGAAATTAGGGATTGTTCCCAGCCCAACACGACACCCAGGTATTTGTAGTACTCCACTACCCCCGCAACCTCCTCTCCAATCCACAATGGCTGTGAAGGTGTCCTCTTCTTCCTGAAGCCAATCACCATTTCTCTGGTCTTGCCGACGTTCAGCCTCAGGTGATTCTGCTTGGTCCAGTCCACAAATCTGTCTATTAGTGCCCTGTACTCCCCCTCCTCTCCCCCACTTATACACCCAACAACAGCTGAGTTATCAGAGAATTTCTGCAGGTGGCATGAGTCGGAGTTGTACTTAAAGTCATTAGTATATAAGGTGAAGAGAAAAGGAGAAAGCACAGTCCCCTGTGGTGCCTTCGTATCACTAACTACCACATCAGACAAGACCCCGCTGCCAGACGAATTGTGGCCTGCCTGTCAGGTAGTTGCTAATCCAGATCACAGAGCTGTCAACCCCCATCTCCGGCAGCTTCTCACCCAGCAGCAGTGACTGGATGGTATTAAATGCAATAGAGAAATCAAAGAACATGATTCTCACAGTATCTCCTCCTCCATCCAGGTGCAAGTGAGCTCGTAACATTAAGTAGATGACAGCGTCTTCAACTCCTAAATGGGGCTGATATGCAAACTGCAGAGGGTCCAGCCACGTCTTCACCTGCAGCCTCAGGTGGGCTAAAACAAGTCTCTCCATGACCTTCATCACATGAGATTTGAGGGCAACTGTTCGATAGTCATTCAGGTCCAATGGAGACAACTTCTTGGGGACAGGAACCAGGCAGGATGTCTTCCACTGATGTCTTCAGTGGAGAGGAAGGGGGCTGAGGGGAGAGAGAGGTGCTGCACAGGGAGTGAGGGGGGAGGGGTGTGTGGGGGCCTGGCTGTGTTGTGGGGGTGACAGATGTTGAGTTGAACTTATTAAAAAACAGATTCAGCTCATTAGCTCTGTCATGGCTCACCACTGTCTCTCTAACTCTCCCCTTACACCCAGTGATGTTTTTCATTCCAGACCATATCTCCCTCATGTTTTTCTGCTGGAGTTTATCCTCTAACTTCCTCCTGTAATTGTCTTTGCACCTCCTCAGCATTTCTCTCAGTTCACACTGCACTCTCCTCCCTTTCTCCAGACTAAAAACCCTTCTCCTTCTTGTTAAGAAGTGCTTTCAGGTCACTGGTGATCCATGGTTTGTTGTTGGGGAAACACCGCACGGTCTGGGCTGGCATGGTTATGTTTTCACAGAATCTGATGTATTCTATGATGCAGTCAGACATGTTGTCTATGTCCTCCCCATGTGGCCCACAGAGTACATCCCAGTCCTTTGTCTCAAAGCAGTCCTGTAGTGCATCAGCAGCCAAGAGGAACATACTTGGGGGTTAACAGAACCAGGTTATGATCAGATCTGATGGGGGGGGGGGGTAGAACTGTGGTGCTGTATGCATCTCTGACATTGGCATACAGGAGATCCAAAGTTTTATTTTCTCTGGTGGGACAGTCAACAAATTGGTGGAAGTTTGGCAATGTTTTGTCCAGTGAGATGGTTAAAATTTCCCGTGATGGCCATGAATGTGTCAGGATGCTGTGCCAATAGAGTGGCAGCAGTGGAGCTGATGACATCACATGCCGCCGCTGCATCAACCGACAGATGAATGGAAACAGCGATTACAATGGCGCACGTGAGCTCTCTTGGCATGTAATAAGGTTGCATGCTCATGGCGAGCAGTTCAATGTCTGGGCTGCAGAGATGATCCTTTACATCAATGTGTCCAGGATTACACTACTTCTCATTCACAAAAAGCGCAATTCCACCTCCCTTCCTTTTCCCACTCCCTATAACATCCCTGTCTGTCCGGATAATCTTGAAGCCGGGTAGTGCGACGTTGCTGTCAGGGATGTGTGAGCAGAGCCACGTCTCTGTAAAACACATGATGCTGCTCTCCCTGTATTCTCTTTGCATCCTGATCAGCACTGTGAGCTCGTCTGTCTTATTTCCTAGAGACCTCAAGTTCCCCATGATTAACACCGGTACGGTTGATTTAAACTTTCTCCTCCTCATTCTAACCTTTCTTCCAGCTTTTCACCCCCAGTGACTCCCCCTCAGCTCATCCGGGATCAGGGGCTTTGATCCAGGAAGCCCATTAAGCAGAATCAGCTGGTCGTGTGTGTATACAACCCTTCATACTCCACTGTTCTCCATAGCCACAAGGAAGAAAAATAGCAGGAAAACCAGTAGAAAAAAAATAGTAAAACTTGGTCCAGTCATTACTTATTACCCAGCCTTGACAAGAAAGAACACACTAGAGAAAGAATACACTAAATAAAGACACAAAATTAGGAAAAACATTAACAAGAGCTGCTGGTACTGGCCTCCATCTTTCGCCGGCAGGGAAAAAAATGGCTACTAAAGGTAACCAGCCTCACCTGTGATCTATTTACTTGTAAGTAGTGTGAGTGTATAAAAAGTCAGTGAGTTTCTGGGCTCCTGACAGACCCCTGAATGTTTCATCCAGTGCTGCACTGACGTTGCTGGATTCCGAGACATGGAGAAAGCAAAAGAATTATCAAAGGACCTGCGGGAGAAGAAAGTTGAACTTTATAAAACAGAAAAAGGATATAAAAGATATTCAAAGAACAGAGAATGTCAATCAGCAGTGTTCAAACTCTAATTAAGAAGAGGAAAATGAGGGATTCTGTTGAAACCAAGCCATGGTCAGGCAGACCAACAAAAATTTCAGCCACAACTGCCAGGAAGATTGTTCGGGATGCAAAGGAAAACCCTCAAATAACTTCAGCTGACATATAGGACTCTCTGAAAAAAGTGGTGTGGCTGTTTCAAGAGGCACAGTAAGGAGGCGCTTCAAGAAAAATTGGCTGCATAGTCGAGTCGCCAGAAGAAAGCCATTACTATGCCAATGCCACAAAGCGGCCCACTTACAATATGCCAAACAGCACAGAGACAAACCTCAAAACTTTTGGAGCAAAGTTATTTGGAGTGATGAGACAAAAATTGAACTTTTTGGCCACAACCATAAATGCTACATTTGGAGAGGAATCAACAGGGTCTATGATGAAAAGTACACCATCCCTACTGTTAAACATGGTCGTGGATCGCTGATGTTTTGGGGATGTGTGAGTTACAAAGGCACAGGGAACTGGGTCAAAATTGATGCTAAAATGAATGCAGCATGTTATCAGAAAGTACTGGAAGAAAATTTGCACTCATCAGCCTGGAAGCTGCACATGTGATGCACTTGGACATTCCAACATGACACCACGGCTACATGGGCAAAATTTCTTCAATCTGATTACAATTCAGATCAGAATTTTGCTGTTTACATGGATCCTGAAAAAGGTGATCCGATTAGGACGTGCATTTCCAGGTGTCACACAATTGAATAGAATAAATCATTTTGACATGCGACATTCATTTGACGTGTGACATTCGTGTCAAAATGGACCTGTATTGTGTTATTCAGACTGTACTTTTGTTTCTGCTGGTCTCCTTAATGAAGCTACAAGTACATACTTCTGCATATGACGAACAGAGGAAGACAGCAGGACAATTCAGACCAGTTTTGTTTTACTCCCGCTATGCTTTCCGCTAATTGCTGCAAAGGCGGAAATACGTCACGTCGACGTGCAGTTAGAGTACAGACATGCGCAGTAAACATATTTTCTGCCCTACGTTCGGAATAAATGTTTTCATGTGCACCATTCAGGTTAACAATCGGCATAACGGAATGGTGCGCATGAAAACACTTACAGACGTGGACAAAATTGTTGGAACCCCTCTGTTAATGAAAGAAAAACCCACAATGGTCACAGAAATAACTTGAATCTGACGAAAGTGGTAATAAATAAAAATTCTATGAAAATTAACCAATGAAAATCAGACAATGCTTTTGAATTGTGGTTCAACAGAATTATTTTAAAAAACAAACTCATGAAACAGGCCTGGACAAAAATGATGGTACCCCTAGAAAAGATTGAAAATAATGTGACCATAGGGACATGTTCAACCAAGATGTGTCCTCTAATTAACATCACAGGTGTCTACAAACTTGTAATCAGTCAGTCTGCCTATTTAAAGGGTGACAAGTAGTCACTGTGCTGTTTGGTGACATGGCGTGTATCACACTAAACATGGACCAGAGGAAGCAAAGGATAGAGTTGTCTCAGGAGATTAGAAAGAAAATTATAGACAAGCATGTTAAAGGTAAAGGCTATAAGACCATCTCCAAGCAGCTTGATGTTCCTGTGACTACAATTGGACATATTATTCAGAAATTTAAGATCCACGGGACTGTAGCCAACCTCCCTGGATGTGGCCGCAGGAGGAGACGGATAATACGAATGGGAACAAAAGAGCCCAGAACAACCTCTAAACACATTCATGGTCAAGGTCAAGGTACATCAGTGTCAGATCGCACCATCCGTCGTTGTTTGAGCCAAAATGGACTTCATGGGAGATGATCAAGGAGGACACCACTGTTGAAAACAAATCATAAAAAAGCCAGACTGGAATTTGCCAAACTGCATGTTGACAAGCCGCAAAGCTTCTGGGAGAATGTCCTATGGACAGACAAGACAAAATTGGACCTTTTTGGCGAGGCACATCAGCTCTATGTTCACAGACGCAAAAATGAAGTGTAACCCAGCGTTAAAAACGTGAATAAAATTATAAATATTGATACCACTTTAAGAAGAAGGGGACACTCATTTCACAATGGGAATAAATATTTTGAGGATAAATATATAGATGGATATAAGTTCAAAAAATATATCCATAGAGTGTATTCATAGATAGTTAAAAACATTTTTAAGGGGCTCTGATGAAGTTCCTAATGTTTTTATCTGGTATATCGAGCAACCAATGGCTGCGTCGTTTGTTTGGCAGCATCAGCCAATGGGGTCACGCCAGCCAATGGGGTTACGCACTCCCTCACTCGGTCTTAGTGTGGCCTGGAGAACGTTTCAGTCGCAGCAGAGACACGACGAAGAGAACGCGATCCCTTACTGAGACGATGAGCTAACGTGCTAGTAGTAGCCTTTGCCCGGATAAACTCTTGAGATTGGTAAGCCAAAACCAACATAAGAAATGAGGTATTGCTGTACTGCCAAATTCTAATACCTCTTTCATTAAATTTTAAGATTTGAACCCAAAGGCTGTGAACTCACGTGAGCGCAGGAATCCTGTAAAGCACGTGTTGCTTAGCATGGTGAGTGCCATTCAGTGTGTATGTGGAAAGCTAATCGCTAGCTTAACATGCTAACCGCCGATGCTAATTCCGGCTAGGTTTTCTATCAGAAAAGGGCGCTTTTCAAAGCTGTAATTGTTAGCAAAAGGTTTCATTTCACTACTACTGACTGCTACTTAAGAGTGAATATTACATCTGTGGTTTAAAGGTGTTTAAAAAATATTATTGTTGTGTAATTTAGAACTATGTGAAACCCATGTGATAAGCTTTAGAGCATAGCTTATTTGTTGTGTTCTGACCTATTCTGTAGGTCAGGTTTTTTTGTAACCTGGATTCAGAAGAGCGTGGCTCTCCAGATCTGGATGGCGAGCCGAAGCCCGAACCCTATTAACTGCTAGAGGTGATTCAACCGGTTACCTGGAACTGATACAAAAGGACTGAAAGTATTGTAAATATATTTTGGGGTATTTTATTTTTATTTTTTCTTTTATTATTATTGTTGCAAGTGCTGTGTTTGTTTAAGTGTACACAACTGTTAAAAAAAAATATACACATATGTGAAAGTTCCCATACTATGGTGTATGTGTCATCTGTTGTTGCACCTCCCAGGCTCCTACGAACCCAGAGTCTATCTGACCTGGCCCAATTGTCCCTTCTGTCCAGGTGGTAAGGTTAAAGATAACTACACTGCCATACCTAGTACTACCAAAAGGGTACATGACTGCACCTAAAGTTAGTGCTATACACACACACTAAAGTGGTGTTACAGAAGCATACCAAGAAAAGAACACTGTCCCTACTGTGAAACATGGAGGAGGTTCTGTTATGTTCTGGGGCTGCTTTGCTGCATCTGGCACAGGGTGTCTTGAATCTGTACAGGGTACAATGAAATCTCAAGACTATCAAGGTATTCTAGAGAGAAATGTGCTGCCCAGTGTCAGACAACTTGGTCTCAGACACAGGTCATGGGTCTTGCAACAGGGTAATGACCCAAAACACACAGCTAAAAACACCCAAGAATGGCTAAGAGTGAAACATTGGACTATTCTAAAGTGGCCTTCTATGAGCCCTGATCTAAATCCTATTGAACATCTGTGGAAGGAGCTGAAACATGCCGTCTGGAGAAGGCACCCTTCAAACCTGAGACAACTGAAACAGTTTGCTCATGAGGAGTGGGCCAAAATACCTGCTGAGAGGTGCAGAAGTCTCATTGACAGTTACAGAAATCGTTTGATTGCAGTGATTGCCTCAAAAGGTTGTGCAACAAAATATTAAGTTAAGGGTACCATCATTTTTGTCCAGGCCTGTTTCATGAGTTTGTTTTTAAACTAATTCTGTTGAACCACAACTCAAAAGCACTGTCTGATTTTCATTGGTTAATTTTCATAGAATTTTTATTTATTACCAGTTTTGTCAGATTCAAGTTATTTCTGTGACCATTGTGGGTTTTCTTTCATTAACAGAGGGGTACCAACAATTTTGTCCACGTCTGTATTTCGAATGTAGGGTAGAAAATATGTTTACTGCGCATGTCTGTACACCAGCCGCACGTCGATGTGATGTATTTCTGCCTTAGCAGCAGCTAGCGGATAACTTAGCAGGAGTAAAACAAAACTGGTCTGTATCGTCCTGCTGTCTCCCTCTGTTCATCATATGCAGAAGTATGTACTTGTAGCTTCATTACGGAGACCAGCAGAAGCAAAAGTACAGTCTGAGTAACACAATACAGGTCAATTTCGACACGAAGTGGGGCTTGCTAACACCGGAAGTTGCTTCTTCTTCTACTGTTTTCGGAATGTTGAAATGTTGACGTGTGCATGTCAAAATGATTTATTCCGTTCAAACTTGTGACACATGGAAACACACGTTCTAATCAGATCAGCTTTTTCAGGATCCATGTAAACAGTAAAATTCTGATCTGAATTGTATTCAGATTGAAGAAATTTTGCCCATGTAACCGTGGCTTGTACAAGATTCAAAACACAAGGCCAAGTCAACCTGTCGTTGGCTACAGCAGAAAAAAGTGAAGGTTCTGGAGTGACCATCTCAGTCTCCTGACCTCAATATCATTGAGCCACTTTGGGGAGATCTCAAACATGCAGTTCATGAAAGACAGCCCAAGAATTTACAGGAACTGGAGGCTTTTTGCCAAAAAGAGTGGGCAGCTTTACCATCTGAGAAAGTAAAGTGGCTCATCCACAACTACCACAAAAGACTTCAAGCTGTTACTGATGTTAAAGGCAACAATACACGGTATTAAGAACTAGGGTATGTAAACTTTTGATCATGGTCATTTGGGTAGTTTCTGTTGTCATTATGATTTAAAAACAGCAAGCACAATTGTTTGATAATCAATGGCTTCACCCAGCCACTAACTTTGAGTGAAAGAAAAGTTTTTGTATTATCATTCATATTCTGTGAAAAATGGCTAAAATAAAATCAGAAATTCCACCAGGGTATGTAAACTTGAGCACAACTGTACTCTGGAGAAAATGTTTTGTTCTTCCAACAGGGAAATGCCCGTGAAGCATATTAGCATTGCTTCAGACCTCTGACCCACTGGGAAAAATAAATGTGGTCTTTTCATCAGTAAGTTTGAGTACCCCTGTTCTAGACAGATATTATGAACTCTTTTCTGTATTTTGCCTTCCATGTCTACAACAGCCAGACAAACAGCTGCAAATAGTGAAGTGGTGACCAGGAAATACCCTATATCATAACCAGTTGGAACGGTTAGCAACTGCTTCCTTCTTTTCCTGCCTGGGGTCAGTGATGCCTGTGTGACTGTTAGTTGCTGCTCACCTTGGATTAACAAAAAATGAAAGTGAAACATCATGTCACAACAGACAAAACAAACAAAAATAGCTAGATTCAGGAGGAAAAGTACGCTCATGTTATATTCTATGATGCTAATTTCATGACACATCCAGTGTTGGTCATTAACTCACATCATGTCATATTAGTCTAATTATACCCCTCACATCAAAGCAAGCAATTATGTGGGGGGGGGGGGGGTAAAACAATTATATCCTTAGTAATGACACACACAATGCATAATCTGTTTTTAATTTTTAGAGATGATGGATTTTAAAATGAGGATGAGAGTTAATAATAAGGACTTTAAACATTTGATCTCCTCTTAATTTCTATAGCCTATACCCATTATAAAACTATCTATAGTTTGTACATTTGTACATGATGCTACTTATACAATAAAGTAATGCAACAGTGCTTTCCTTCTACATATGAGGCAAAAGTCAAAATTATCTCAAGTACAAGTCAGACATCTTCTAGTGCAGCTAGTCAGAAAACCCTCTAGAGTTAGCTGCTGTTGTTATGACCTGAGCACAGAGGATTCCGCCGTACTCCGTCTCATGGTTGTTGTTTTTTTTTCTCATATTTGTTTATTTGTTGTACTTTGTGTTCTTTGGCTCCTGTCTTTTTATTCCATGGTTGATTTTTGTATATCTTGTATTGTTTCTTATTCTTCTGGTTCCCCTTGTTTATCAATCAATCAATCAATCTTTATTTCGGATAGATTAAAAGTACAGATTTAAAGAAACAGAATAATATAACAAAGGGGGGAAGAAAATCCAACAAGGTCAAATTAGACAATAACTCCTCTGATTATACAGTTCAACACAAGTTATCCGAAATGGGTGATGGCTGAAGCCGCAGCTTATATTGATAAGATAAGATAAGCCTTTATTAGTCCCACAACGGGGAAATTCCAGGATTGCAACAGCACAGGGATAGCAACACTCAGAGCAACAATCAGAAGGCAAGAAAAAAAAAAAAACAAGTAGCAAGAGCAGCTAATATACATATGTACATATTACTATAAAATATATATATACACACACACAGACACACAATGCAGAGCATTGTAGCTGGATGGAATAAATATATGAATATATAAACACACAGTGCGGAGCATTGTAGCTAGATGGAATAAATATGTAAATATATAAACACCCACAGTGCGGCGCAATGTAGCTAGATGGAATAATATGTAGATATATAAACACACAGTGCGGAGCATTGTAGCTAGATGGAATAAATATATAGATATATAAATATAAACACACCCAGTGCGGAAACAGCACAACCGTCTACTTAGTTATCCTACATGGTATGATTATGTGCCCATACGTATTCTCACTCTCCATAGCGACCGGTATTTTCCTAGTTGTATGCCGGAGGGGACCATTGTGTAAGTCTATTGCATCTTTTGCATTCAAAAAACTATTAGTTTGTTACGTCTTTTTGCTATCTCTGCGAGCAGCCCTGCTTAGGTTGTACAGTCTGACAGCCGTTGGTAGGAAGGACCTGCGAAACCTCTCAGTTGTGCACCTGGGATGATGTAGTCTGCTGCTAAATGAGCTCCTCAGTGCATTCAGTATGTCCTGCATAAGGTGGAACTCGGACTCCAGCAGAGATGACAGTTTAGCCACCGTCCTTCTCTCTCCTATCTCCTCCACCGGATCAAGGCGCTGCCCCAGGACAGAGCTAGCTTTCTTGATCAGTTTGTTCAGTCTCTTCCTATCGGCTGCAGTAATGCCACTGCCCCAGCAGACCACTCCAAAAGTGATGGCTGATGCCACCACCGTGTCATAGAATGTCTTCAGCAGCGCCCCTTGTACACCAAAAGACCTGAGTCTCCTCAGCAGGAACAGCCTGCGCTGTCCCTTCTTGTAGAATGCGTCAGTATTGTGTGACCAGTCTAGTTTATTGTTCAGATGAACACCCAGGTACTTATAGGATGTCACCATCTCGATGTCTGTTCCCTGTATATTTACTGGTGCTGTGAGGGGTTGTCCTTGCCTGCGGCAGTCCACCACCAGCTCCTTAGTTTTCCTCGCGTTGATCTGGAGGCAGTTCCGATGGCACCAGTCCACGAAGTCCTGGATAAGCCCTCTGTACTCAGCTTCATCTCCATTGGAGATGAGGCCAACAATCGCAGAGTCATCAGAGAACTTCTGTAGATGGCAGTGTGTTGTGTTGTGTGAGAAGTCCGCAGTATAAAAAGTGAACAGGAAGGGAGCCAGCACCGTTCCCTGGGGGGCCCCCGTGCTACTGATGATCGTGTCGGACACACAGTCCCGGGTTCTCACAAACTGAGGCCGGTTCGTGAGGTAGTCCAGGATCCATGATGACAGGTGCTGGTCCACCCCTGCGCGCAGCAGCTTGTCCTTCAGGATCATCGGTTGGATGGTGTTGAAAGCACTGGAGAAGTCAAAGAACATGATCCTCACCATATTCCCGGGCTTCTCCAGGTGGGACAGAGAACGGTGAAGGAGGAAGATCACCGCATCCTCCACCCCAGTGCCATGCTGGTAGGCGAACTGGAGTGGATCCATCGCTGGTTCCACCAGGGGGCGGAGGTGAGCAAGGAGCAGTCTCTCCAGGGTCTTCATCAAGTGGGACGTCAAGGCCACCGGTCTGTAGCTGTTCAGGTCTTTGGGGTGGGAAGTTTTTGGTACAGGTACCACACAAGATGTTTTCCACAGCTGTGGTACCCTCCCCAGTTTCAGGCTCAGGTTGAAGATATACGTCACAATCCCACACAGCTGGTCTGCACAGGACTTGAGGAGCTTTGCGCTGATGCCGTCCGGTCCCGACGCCTTCCTCGCCTTGATCTTCCTCAGCTCCGTCCTCACCTGGGTCCTGGTCAGGGTCAGGATGGGGGGCTGTGTGTTGGGAGTGGGGGGGTGTTTGTGGAGTGGGGAGTGGGCAGCAGGACTTGATTTCTTTAGAGGCAGCAGTGGTTGTTGTGCAGTCAGGGGGGAGGGCGGTTGGTCAAACCTATTGAAAAACAGATTCAGGTTGTTCGCCCACTCCCTGCCCCCCGTGGCCTGGGGGGAGGTATTCTGGAGCCCAGAGATGGTTTTGAGGTTTCGCCAGACCCCGCTGATGTCGCTCTGTTGCAGCTTGTCCTCCATCTTCTTCCTGAAGCTGTCCTTGCCTACTCTGATCTTTCTCCTCAGCTCCCTCTGTACGGACTTCAGCATCTCCCTATTCCCCGACCTGAAGATCCTCTTCTTCTCTCTCAGAAGTGTTTTTATCTCAGGGTTGATCCAGGGTTTGTTGTTTGAGAGATGCCGTATGGTCTTGGTGGGAACGGATTTGTCCACACAGAAGCTGAGGTAGTCCGTGAAGGTGTGAGTGAGGCCATCGATGTCCTCACCATGTGGATTGCAGAGCTGCTTCCAGGTGGTGGCTTCAAAACAGCCCTTTAGAGTGTCCATTGTCTCCTCAGACCATAACTCCACAGTGTGCATGGCCGGAGGTTGTCTGTGCACTAGGGGTTTGTACACCGGCCGGAGATGAACCAAGTTGTGATCCGATCTCCCGAGTGGGGGGAGTTGTGATGAGGTGTACGCCTCCTTAGTGTTTGCGTAGAATAAGTCCAGTGTTCTATTGTCTCTAGTGTGGCATGTGACATACTGGGTGAACGTGGGTAGAATGGGAGATAGTGAAACATGGTTGAAATCGCCTGAGATGAGGAGAAGAGCATCTGGGTGTTCTGTCTGCAGCCTGCTGGTTACTGAATGGATGACGTCACGCGCTGTCCCAGCATTCGCCGTCGGATTTGCATAAACAACAATGCAGATCACGTGTGAGTGTCCTCTCGGGAGATATATAGGCCTCCTGCTAACAGCTAGCAACTCAATGTCTTTGCTGCAGTGTCGTTGTTTAACAGTGATATGTCCCGGTCTGCACCAGTTGTTGTTAACATACATTATCACTCCACCGCCCCTTGCTTTGCCACTGTCTGGTGTTCGGTCTGCCCGTATCATGTGAAAACCCTCCAGCTCAATGTTAGCATCTGCTGCTAGTTCAGTTAGCCACATCTCAGTAAACAAAAGGAGAGAGCACTCCCGGTATGTGCTATCATAACGGGAGATAGCCGCTAGCTCATCTAACTTTCCCAGTATCGACCGTACATTTCCCATGACAACAGATGGAAGGGAGGGTCTGTACCTTATATTTTTTGTCCTCCGCCTTACTCCAGCCCGGCAGCCGCGGCGTTTTCGCCTCAGTTCTCTCGGTATGTCGAGTTTTTCCAATGGGACCGGGTGGCGGTTGAATGCTAGCAGCTCTTCCCTGCTGTATCGTATCCTGCTATAAACAGTGGCTCCGTCCATCGGCTCAGGAGACATTTGGGACGATCTGTGTGTCCATGATATAAGTGGAGTGAAAAAGACGGATCAAAAAGATAGAGGAAGGGAAAAAAGACTCGGAATCGAGCCGCTGTATTGCCCACCCATATTCCATCCAAGAATTCAAAAGAAAAACAAACAAGAGCGATTACAATTCAGAACAAAGCTAAGACAAAATGTGACAAAAAAAAAACGAAGCAACAACACAACGCAGACTGGATATGACAATCCTTATGTGATTTTACATGTCATCTTGTATATATGTTTGGAGTATTTCTTCCTTTAGTTTTTGTTTAAATTGTCCGAGCGTTGTACATGATTTTAATTCAGGTCCAAAATCGTTCCATAATCTGACTCCTTGCACTGAATGTTGCTTGGTGGTAGTTCTCACTGAAGGTTTTTGAAATATACATTTTCCTCTGAAATGATATTGTTTCTCCCTTATTTGGAACAGCTTTTGGATATATGTGGGTAGTGATAGATTCTTCACTTTAAAGATTATTATGGCAGTTTAAAAGTCAACCAGATCTTTCAACTTGAGAGCTTTTAATTTAAGAAAAAGTGGGTTTGTTGGTTCCCTGTAAGCAGCTTTGTTTATTATTCTAATAGCTCTCTTCTGAAGCATAAAGACTGGATATATGTTTGTTTTATATGTATTTCCCCATACTTCAGTACAATATGTCATGTATGGGAGTATTAATGAATGATACAAGGTATATAGTGTGGGTTGATTCAGCAAATATTTCACTCTGTGTAGTATTGCAATTGATTTGGATATTTTACCTTTAATATAATTAACATGTGACTTCCAACACAGTTTATTATCAATTATTACACCAAGAAATTTAGTTTTGGATACCCTTTCAATCTCTACACCATTTACACTGAGATTAGATACTAAGTTGTTGTGATGGTTGTTAAAAACTATAAATTTTGTCTTACTTAAATTGAGCGTTAATTTGTTTGAATCAAACCACAGTTTAAGCTTTCCTAATTCATTTCCGAGTGTATCCAAAAGTTGTTCCAAATTGCTTCCACTGCATAATAAATTAGTGTCATCGGCAAACAATATTAAATCCATTTTTTCTGAAACTTTACATATAAGATAAGATAAGATAAGATAAGCCTGCACGGTGGCGCAGTGGTTAGCACTGCGGCAGCACAGTTTACCCTTGGCCGGGGGATCGTGAGATCGTGGGTTCGATCCCAGCCCCCGACCAACAGTGATCCGTGCGGAGTTTGCATGGTCTCTCCGTGTTGCGTGGGTTTACTCCGGGATTTCTCCGGTTTCCTCCCGCATGCTAAAAACATGCAGGTTAGGAATATGGGGCGCTCGCGCACGCAGCGACCGGCAGCTGGTGGCTTGTAAATACGGAAGTCACCAGACTGCAAAACAAATCTACCTACGGGTACAAAGAAGTAACAAAAAAAAAAAAAAAAAAAAAGCCTTTATTAGTCCCACAATGGGGAAATTCCCAGGATTTCAACAGCACAGGGATAGCAACACTCAGAGCAACAATCAGAAGGCAAGAAAAAACAAGAGCAGCTAGTATACATCTGTACATATTAATATATATATATATATATATATATATATATATATATATATATATATATATATATATAGACACACAGTGCGGAGCATTGTAGCTGGATGGAATAAATATGTGAGTATACAAACACACAGTGCGGAGCATTGTAGCTAGATGGAATAATATATAGATATATAAACACACAGTGCGGAGCATTGTAGCTAGATGGAATAAATATGTAAATATATAAACACACACAGTGCAGAGCATTGTAGCTAGATGGAATGAAACAGCACAACCGTCTACTTAGTTATCCTACATGGTATGATTATGTACCCATACATATTCTCACCCTCCGTAGCGACCGGTATTATCCTAGTTGTATGCCAGAGGGGACCATTGTATAAGTCTATTGCGTCTTTTGCATTCAAAAACTATTAGGTTGTCACGTCTTTTTGCTATCTCTGCGAGCAGCCCTGCTTAGGTTGTACAGTCTGACAGCCGTTGGTAGGAAGGACCTGCGAAACCTCTCGGTTGTGCACCTGGGATGATGTAGTCTGCTGCTAAATGAGCTCCTCAGTGCATTCAGTATGTCCTGCATAGGGTGGAACTCGGCCTCCAGCAGAGATGACAGTTTAGCCACCATCCTTCTCTCTCCTATCTCCTCCACTGGGTCAAGGCGCTGCCCCAGGACAGAGCTAGCTTTCTTGATCAGTTTGTTCAGTCTCTTCCTATCGGCTGCCGTAATGCCACTGCTCCAGCAGACCACTCCAAAAGTGATGGCTGATGCCACCACCGTGTCATAGAATGTCTACATATATCATTTATATACATATTGAATAACAATGGCCCCAAAACTGAACCCTGTGGGACTCCACGAGTAACTTTCAGTAACTGTGAGTTTTTGTTACCAACACATACATACTGATATCTATTCTTTAAGTAACTACGTAACCAGGACAGTGCTACTCCCCTAATACCACAATTTTGTAGTTTCTTTAATAATAAATTATGATCCACTGTATCAAATGCTTTTTTAAGATCCAGGAATACCCCAACTGAATACTCTTTATTTTCAACGGCAGTTGATATTTTTTCTATAAATTCCATTAGAGCAAATGCAGTTGTCCTCTTGTGTCTGAACCCATATTGCTGCTCACACAATAAATTATTCTTCAGTATGAAGTTGTCAATTCTCTCATAGAATATTTTTTCAAGTATCTTGGAAAATTGCGGCAATAGTGAAATTGGTATTTCTCGAGCCAAATTAGGACCAATGTTAACAAAAAAGTTATTAAAGTCATCTGCAGGTGAAGCTGCATTCACACTCTGAGTCGTTGTATTACTTCTTGAAAAACTGGTTGGGTAGCTTGTATTTCTGTTTTTATTTCCAAGAATATCGTTAAGTATTGTCCATGTATTTTTAATATTGTCTCTGTTTTTCTCCAGTTCTTTACTGTAATAGTCTCTTTTATTACATCTTATTATATATGTTAACTTATTTTTGTATGTTTTATACCGCTGCTCTGCTTCTTTTGTCCTTTTCTTTAGAAAAGCTTTATATAATAAATTTTTCTTTTTACACACCTTTTGTAATCCTTTGGTTAACCATGGCTTATCGGCAAATTTATGTTTAAGCTTTTTCTTTACTAATGGACAATTTTTTTTCATAAAGAGTGGCTACAATGTTTATAAATGTGTCATAGGCTTCATTTACATCTGATACATAGACTTTTGTCCAGTCTTGCTTCAGCAAGTCTTCTTTAAAAGAACTGATTGCATTTTGTGATTTGTATCTGAACAATTTTAAAAAAAAATTCTGTATTGGCCCCCGTGTGACCATGGATAAGTGCAAATGTTGGCAAATGGTCACTTATATCATTTATCAATAATCCACTTTCTATTTTCTTATCAATAATATTAACAAACAGGTTGTCAATAAGTGTAGCAGTGTGAACTGTGATTCTGCTGGGATGTGTTATTGTGGGATATAGACTCATGCTGTACATAGAATTCATGAACTCTGTAATTACATTTTGTTGATATGGATTTAGTAAATCAGTATTGAAATCTCCACAAATTACTACCATTTTCTTACTAGTAATATTATTGTACAGCTCGACTAATTTATCTCTGAATGTCTCAATGCAAGTTCCCTGCGTTCTATATATACAACTTATAATTAGATTTTTTGTTTTATCTTGGTCAATCTCAACAGTAGCACATTCTAAAATCCCTTGTAGTGCAAAGGACATTCCATTTACAAGCTTACACCTATACAGGTCATCAATATACAGTGCAACACCACCACCCTTTTTTTGAGATCTGTTAATATGAAACATCTGATATCCCTCTATTGCCATCAGGGGAGCCTGCTCTTCATTAAGCCAAGTTTCAGAGACTGCGATAGCTGTAAATTTTCTGTCTAGCTGTAAATAGTTTATGCTATCACAGTTTTGCTACTTCTTTATTTAGTATATGTTTGTATTTTTCCCTCAGTCCTTATTTGTTGGCATTTAATTCTTTATATTGTACTGTTGTGCTTTCTCTCTCTCTCCCTCCCTGTCCGTGGCTGCAGCTGTCAGTGGCACTTCCGGGTTTTTTGTTCTGTTGTGGGTGGTGCTCCTGTCAACTGTCAGTCCCGTCTTCTCTCCTCATTACTCCCAGCTGACCCCACTTGTAATCATTGTCACCTCCTGCCCATTCATGTGATCCACACCTGCTATCACTTGTATCATTTGTTGCTGGCTCTATTTAAGGGCTATTATTTCTCCTCCTCTTTGCCGAAGTCTAAGCTATTCATCTCCACCAGAACCCTTCCCCTGTTCTGGGGAGCTCTGTATTCTCAACTTATTCCTCCACTTGTAAGTTTGTTTTGTTTTCAGTTTGGATTTTTGTGTTGGTGCTGTTGTGTTGGGTTTTGGGACCTTTATTGTGTGACACGGGTGGTGGCTCCACCTTTCCGGTTCTGCCGCCACCCAGGGTATAAGAGGGCAGTGAGAGGGAGAGGCGGTCTCTTGGCCCCCTCTCTACCTGGTGGGTGTGCATGTAATGTGAGGAGTCACAAATAAACCTATGTCCAGTTCAGCACTCAATCTCGTCCTTGGCTCCTACCACCGACGTAACAGGTGCACCGTTTGAACTCGTGTTTTTTGTCAATAAATATCACAAACTACAGTTCAATGTGTGGGTCTCCGTTCCTGCCTCGAGGGGCAAATCATGACAGCTGTTAGCAAAATTGGTTGAAAACAGTGTTAATTTATGTATAAAAAACAGTAGAAGCATGTTCAGAGACAGAAGATGGGTTGCATAAATGACCAGGGGTGGTTATTTATGTCATGGGCTGGTTTGGACGTCTCCAACACCGTCCATGATTGGTGGCTGTAGTTTCTTTGGTCATTGTTTTCTTAATTCTCAGCTGGAAGGTTTTAGGAGCCTCTGGGTTTCTGGGCTACCTGCCAGTCTACAGCCACGCCTCCTCCTCCCTGCTGGCATCCACCAGCTGACTGCCATTATTAATCATCCACTCCTCTGTTCACCCTTACTCACGTACACACACACTCTCATGCACGCACACACACACACACATTCATACGCTGACACGCACTGATGCACTGACTGCCGCCGCACACCTGCATCCACTTGTCACTCATTAAGTACACGGTGTACTTATGGGTGACAGTTTGACCACTCAGTGTGGTGGCGTAAGTCAACACTTGATGTTCAGGCTCCTCACAGTTGGTGTCTCCTCCGTTGTATTTAGATGGTGTCGTTGTTCCCATAGCGCTCCGACCCTCTGTAAGTATTTGCCCACTTGGTTCAGCCTGGGCCAGTATGAAAACCATTGCAGGCCTTCAGAGCACAGAGCACAGTAATCGTGTGTTTTTAGATGGTTTTAATTCAGACACAGAGCTGGCTAATGCTCTTAATTGTTTTTATGGTCATTTTGATTCCTCTGATTTTAGCACAGAAACCCAAGATTTGAAACAGAAACTCAAAGACAATCAGCACTTTAATATTGAGGTGCAGGATATTAAAAGGGAGTTCTGTGCTGTAAAAGTGAACAAAAGTCAGGGCCCTGATAATATATGTGGGTGATTGGTAAAGTCCTGTGCACGTGAATTGAGTCCTGTATTTCATTACATTTTCAATAAGTCCTTACAGACACAACATGTGCCTAAGATCTGGAAAGATGCCGAGGTTGTCCCCGTTCCAAAATCCAGCTGTCCTAAAACGGTAAACGACTTTAGACCAGTTGCTTTGACTTCAATTTTAATGAAAATTTTTGAAAAAACTGGTCAGATTTGAGGTCCTAAAGCAGACTGAGCATGCACTGGATCCTCTGCAGTTTGCCTATAGGCCTCAGAGAGGAGTGGAGGATGCCACTGTCACTCTGTTTAACATGCTTTTTAAACATCTGGATTTTAACGGGGCATGCACCAGGCTTTTATTTGTGGACTTTTCTTCCGCCTTTAATACAATCTAACCTCATATTTTAGTTGAAAGGCTCCTGCAACAATTTGATTTGAGCAATAATCTGGTGGGTTGGATTCTGGATCTTTTAAGCAACAGGACACAGAGAGTAAGGGTCAATGGTACATTGTCTGACCAAAAGTGCTCTTCTACTGGCTCTCCTCGGGGGGGGGGGGGTGTTGTCACCACTACTCTTCATCCTGTACACAAACATGTGTCGGAGCAGACATGACAACAGACGCATTATAAAGTATGCTGATGATTCAGTTATTGTCAGTCTCCTCCAGGATGGTGAGAGTGGCCACGGCCCAGTAGTTGATGATTTTGTTCACTGGTGTGAGGATTCCTACCTGCAGCTGAATACAACAAAAACTAAAGATATGATTACTGTACTGACTTTAGGAGGAAAACTACCAGGCACGAAGTCACCGTACTAAAAGGCCAGACCACTGAATGTGTACAATCCTACAAATATCTTGGGACGGTTATTGATAGTAATTTAAACTTTGAAGAGAACTGTGAAAGGGTGTGCAAAAAGGGTCAGCAACATTTGCATTGTTTAAGGAAACTTGCACGCTTCCAAATTGACCGAACCATAATGACAATGTTTTATCGGGCTTTTATTGAATCTGTTTTATCTTTTTCTTTAGTGTCATGGTTTGGTCAGATAAAACTGAAACAGAGGAAATCCTTGGATCAGGTAGTTAGATGGTCCAGTCATTTTCTTGGTGAGTCACAGCTGAGCCTGACATCCCTGTACACCAGACAGGTACAGAGGATTGCTACCTCCATTTTAAATGATGACTCCCACCCTTTGCCCTGCCACTTTCAGCTTCTTCCCTCAAGACGGAGGTTTGCTGTCCCAAAAAGTAGAACCCAGCGCTACAAAAACAGCTTTGTTCCTGCTGCTGTCAAAGAGTTGAACAAGTTGTAACAATATATTGCACATAATTTAGTTATCTATTTATTAATTTCATTTTGTATTTACTTATTTTTGTCGGTTTTTTATTTGGGTTCTAAATCTTTTATTGGATTTTATACTTTTGAGTTTTTATTCTCTTTGACTAGTCTTTAACTTTTTAATATGACCCTTCTCTCTTATCTCTGTTTTTTCTCTCATCTCTTTGTCTTATATCCTGATTGATGGAGCTTTGAGTATTTTTATCATGTTTATAGTCAGCTTCATGTGTGCCTGTGTTTGTGTTTATGTTAAATGTAATTGTGGTTTGTAAATATGGATGTCACCTGACTGCAAAACAAATCTACCTACGGGTACAAATAAAGTAACCTGAACCTGAACCTGAACCTGAACCATTCCACTGGGGGCTATTTCCTCAGTATTATTTGCCCTTCTCCTCCACTGCCCAGTTCCGTCTAGGAGCGCGTGGGGCTTTTTCCTCCTTCTTAGCCAACAGAGTTTGTAGCCGGTCATCTGTATCGTTACTTGTCTTGGACAGTTTACATGGACACTTTGTTTGTTGCTTTTCTGTTAATAAACATGTTCACTTCACCTGCATTTGGGCTCGTATCCTTTTCATCTGTGCGCTGCGGTGCACGTACATGACAGTATGTCGCCACCATTAAGAGCCCAGCTGTGAAGTGTGTGTTGTTTTTTCACCTTTTTTGTGTGTGTTCCACTTACCTGTTCTGGAGCATGAGGTCCCTGGCACATTATTTCCACACTGGCATAAGTAGACGAGTGGCGGGGCATCCGGGCGTGGATGAGAAGTGGGCAGCCATGTTTATCCGGGAGTTCATGGAGGATACCTGTGAAGCCTATGGTCCCAGAGAGAAGTGGGATTGCCTGAACAGGGCTTTGGGTATTCTGGAGGCTCACCCCGGACTCTGGAATTATCCTCAATATGCTGAGCTGCTCTCCTCTGTCTGTGCACTCCAGCGGGCATTTCCTGACCTGAGGAGAGGGGCGATCCTCACAGAGCCCAAGCGGAGACACTCTTCTCAGCCGGTGGCCATTCCTCCCCTCGCTTCGTCTTCAGCTCCAGCATAGCCATCGTCAGATCAGTGGCAGCGACGACGTCGTCCTATCCCGGATCCTCGGACGAATTATCCAGCTCCCTTGACAGCCGCTCCTCGTACACTGAGCCCAGCTATCCCCGCAGCAGACCTTTGTTCCTCTTTTTCCTCACCAGCAGTTTTGCCTGCTCACTTGTCTCCCACTTCCGCTGCAAGGTCTTCTCCCTCGGTGTTTCCGTTGACTGTCAGCGGGTGTTTGTTTTTGTCACCAGCGGCTCCCATTCCCGTGGCCAGAGGGGCAGCTCCTCCACAATCGTCAGTGGGGCCTAGAATTGTCCTAACCACAGGGAAGGATGGCGTATCCGCTACAGCAGCAGGCAACATCCAAATCCGGGAGAACAGGCAAGTTTTATTTCATTTTACTCCTATTTTTGATGAAATGTTTTGCCTGATGCCCGGTAGGGAGACTCAGGAAAAGCAGTCCCCTGAGTTCTTCCCACCTGCTGCTGTTATGATCTGCTCACCAGCCCTCTCTATGTTTTCTCCTCGGGTCACTGAATGCACGCCGGAGCCGAACCACAGGGACCAGGAGGAGACAGAGGTCCGGGAGGATCCTTCCCCCACAGCAACGGTGAGTCAGACCCCAGCCGTCATGCTGGAAGAATTCCCTGCATGGAGCACGACAGCTGGGGCAAATGAGACTGCAGTTACCATCACGCCTGCTGCGGATGCCGCCACAGCAGAGTCAGCGCCGGAGCTGAACCTCCAGGAGGCCGAGCCCGAAAGAACATCGCCTGGATCATCGGAGTCCTGGAAGGCGGTGGAGCACCAGCTAAGGCAAGTGCTCTCGTTTGTTTTTCTCCTTTCCATGTTAGAGAATTTTTGCCTAGCTCTAGGTGAGGAGAGCCAGCTGCAGCTGCACACTGCACCTGAGCTCGCCTTGCAAGGCTCCGCCACTGCCAGCGACCCTGACCCCTCTTGTTATCTGTCTGAGTCCTCTTCCAGGGTCGCCGGAGAGAGTCCAATGTCACCGGACGAGTCCGAGGATCCAGGCTTGCCACTGGAGGTCATCATGGCTGCTGCCGTCACCGCTGAGGATGTCATCATGGCTGCTCAGCTCCAGCCCAAGGTGCCTGTGATTGATCACCTCCTGGCTCGGGTGCTCACGCAGGTCGGCTGGCCCACAGTTAAGGTGGCTTTGGGGTCAGCAGGAGCCCAGCTGGGTTCCACCGTGGGTGCAACCATGGCCCGGTCGGGGTCCTCACGTGGGTGCAACACTGGCCCAGCCTGGGCCCATCGTGGGTGCGGCCGAGCTCTAGTCCCAAGCCAGGACCACCAAGGGTGCAGCCGGTCAGTTTGAGGACACCGAGGTCTCCTCTTCCCTTCCTGAGGCCTTCTGGGTGTTCCTTCCTCTTTTAAGGCCACCGTCATGGCCCATCTTCCTCTGCCACCAGTAACCACAGGGGTCTCCCCTTCCCTGTCCAGCCACCCACCTCTTAGCCCTCTGGTGGTTAGGCCACCGCCTCATCCACCCCTCCAGTCCTGGTGGCTCAATTATGTGGGCTGGCCGCCTGAAGGACTGGGTCTCTGGGTCAGGTGGCCCATTTTCTCTGGCAGGCCACCTGACGCTGTACTGTAGGATGCCTGCTGGCCCCCTGAACTTTGGGACTCTTGGGTCTTGGGGGGGGGGGCTTAGTCCAAGGTTTGGGGGTTGGGTGTTTTTGTGTTTTTGCTTTGTTCTGTGGTGTTTAATTCTCTGTCTGTTGATTTCCTCCAGACCTGTTTCCCCCCACCTCCCGCCCTGGTTAGGTGTGACAGTTCTCTGGGGGGGGGGGGGGCAGGTTTTCCTTTATGTTTTGTTTTCTTTTGATGGTACGGTCTGGCATCCACCACTTGGTGTCTCCAAAACCGTCCGTGATTGGTGGCTGTAGTTTCTCTGGTCATTGTTTTCTTAATTCTTTGCTGGAAGGTTTTAGGAGCCTCTGGGTTCCTGGGCTACCTGCCAGTCTACAGCCATGCCTCCTCCTCCCTGCTGGCATCCACCAGCTGACTGCCATTATTAATCATCCACTCCTCTGTTCACCCTTACTCATGTACACACACGCTCTCATGCACGTACGCACACATACTTGCACACACACACACACACACACACACACACACACATTCATATGCTGACACACGCTGATGCACCGACTGCCGCCGCACACCTGCGTCCACTTGTCACTCATTAAGTACACAGTGTACTTATGGGTGACAGTGTGAGCGCTCAGTGTGTGGGGTAAGCCAACACTAGATGTCCAGGCTCCTCACAGTTGGTGTCTCGTCCTTTGTATTTAGATGGTGTCGTTGTTTCCAGAGACCGTAATGCTCCAACCCTCTGTAAGTATTTGCCCACCGTTCCGCCGGGGGCTATTTCCTCAGTATTATTCACCCTTCTCCTCCGCTGCCCAGTTCCGTCTCGGGGCGCGTTAGGCTTATTCCTCCTTCTTAGCCAAAGGAGTTTGTAGCCGGTCATCTGTATCATTACTCATCTTGGACAGTTTATATGGACACTTTGTTGCTTTTCTGTTAATAGACACATTCACTTCACCTGCATTTGGGCTCGTATCCTTTTCACATGTGCGTTGCGGTGCATGTACGTACATGACAATTTTATGTCACTTTTTGGGGGGGACAATAAACAGAATATTTTCCCCAGAGAAAAGAAGACACTGTAATTATTATTGTAGACAGGACCATTTCTAGCTTTTGGGGGCCCTATGCAAATTGTGTTTGGGGGTGGGGCATATTATTGTACAGGGAAAAGAGTTCAAACCTTTAAAAATGAATGAATAAATAAAATATCTCCCCTTCATACAAAAATATTAAAAACAAAACTTTGCTATTGTCTAGATGAAGAGAAGAAAAATCAAACCATCAAATAGAACTAAAAAATATAGCCAGTATCTACACTACCATTCAAAAGTTTGGGGTCACTTAGAAATTTCCTTATTTTTGAAAGAAAAGCACTTGTTTTCAATGAAGATAACTTTAAACTAATCAGAAATACACTCTATACATTGTTAATATGGTAAATGACTATTCTAGCTGCAAATGTCTGGCTTTTGGTGCAATATCTACATAGGTGTATAGAGGTCCATTTCCAGCAACTATCACTCCAGTGTTCTAATGGTACAATGTGTTTGCTCATTGTGTCAGAAGGCTAATGGATGATTAGAAAACCCTTGTGCAATCATGTTAGGTCTGCAATGCTGTAATTGCTGCAAATGGAGGATTCTTTGACGAAAGCAAAATTTGAAGGAAAAAATTATTATTTCAAATACAAATCATTATTTCTAACCTTGTCAATGTCTTGACTATATTTTCTATTCATTTTACAACTCATGGTGGTAAATAAGTGTGACTTTTCATGGAAAACACAAAATAATTGTCTGGGTGACCCCAAACTTTTGAACGGTAGTGTACGTGTATGACTGTTTTAAATTTATAAGAAAAAAGTTACAAATTTAGAAGAAGAAAAAGTCACACATTTATGAAAAAAAGTTGCAAATTTACTAGAAAGAGGTTGCACATTTATGTCATGTACGGCGATCCTCGTGGATCGCCATAAGACGCCAAGAGTCACCAGTGAGTTTTGCAATGATGTTTTATTTGCAAGACAAGACAGGACACAAGGCTATGAGCCGCTAAGGGCAAACACACACTAAGAGATATAAGGGCTCATAGGGCTAACCCCAGCCACTACGAGCTAAACTATGACAAGACAGGAATAAAGACGAACCTGATATGAAGGTCTGACAGGGTATCACGAGGGGAGGTTGACTTAGGTTGACTTAGGTTGACTTATGCTCCCGCAGTCTCACTGCCGTCAGTGCCCGCCTTATAAAGGCGAACACTAACGAGCAGTGATGACAGACAGCTGACCGCCCTTGACAGGCGGAAGCCCCATGGAGCGCCTTCACAATAAGAGCCTGGTGAGGCCAGAATACAACCCACGTTGTCAAGGCCGGCAGCGAGCTGTGCGTAGCCCGAGCGCGGACAGAACCCATCGCTCGGGTCGTAACAGTACCCTCCCTCCAAGGGCAGGCTCAGAACGCCCACGGACCACCCCGCCCCCCCACCCCCCAGGGTGGGTGGCTGGGGATAGGTCCGGAGGGAGAGAGACCAAACCCAGAAACAGTGTAATAACAAAGTCAAAACCCGGCAAGAAAAACAACTAAACACAGGACAATGACAAGAGATACCAAATACTCAGATTAAATTAAATATTCAGCTAACAATTACAGAAAATAGCACAGGATATCATGGAGAAAAAAACAAAACAAAACAGACCAATTACTGGGTTAGAATATCATCAGAAAAAGACCACTACCCCCCCGACAGTTTATGCCGACCAGCGGAGACCAGGTGCCACAGGAACAGTTCAGGCGGTCTCCCCCAGTCCAACGGCCGACAGGTGGTTATGGGGGGTGGGACATGACCAGGCGGCTCACCATAGTCTGAAGCCCAGCACGTCCACTTCTCTGGTGGCCGAACCAGGTCACCCAGCAAAAGACATAACAAATCGGGTGGTCGACCTGGGGCGCCAAACCGGTGAAGCAGTTCCCCAGGCGGCCGACCCACGTCCCTCAGCCACCAGTCCCAGGGGAAAACAGCCCGCGGCGGCCTCCCAGACGAGGACAAAACTTGGGAGAGCCAGGGCGAGCAAACAGGGACCCCCACGGCCCCTGGCGATGATGCGCAGGGGCGATGACTTTGTAGAGGGACTAAAAGGCAAGGATGAGCCGGTAATCCGTCCGGCGGTGAAGGGTCTGCAGCTCCTCCACCGTCTGTGGACCACGCCGGCGCTGCATCTCCGCTGGGGCCCGATTGGGCTATAGCTGGAGCTTCTCCAGGGGATTCCCGAATGATGAAGCTCTCTGGTGGGGATCACCCCTGGGCAGAGCGAACTCCTGGACCGGAGTGGAGGCAGGAATGGGATTCGGACGTGAGGAGTGGGGATGCCTCCTCTTCGGCTTCCTGCTGGGATTTCCCACCAGCCCACGGAGTGTCTTGAGCTGTGCGGCGAGTTCAGCCCTCCTCATCCTAACCTTCAGGTAGACGTCGTAGTGGAGAGAAAGGTCATCCAGCAGAACCTCAGCGTAGTCCAGGTGCCAGAGCATGTCGTAAGGGTTGTCGTCAAAGGTAGCGGCCAGGAGCGACCCATCAACATACTCCAGGGCGCTTGCTAGCTCCTTGCCAGGCACCGACCGCGGCCCCTGGATGACGACATTCTCCCGGGAATTGACATTTGACACCCAGACAGGAAGAACAACAGTCCAATAACTGCAAAAACTCACGGTGAAAAAAGGCGTCTCAGTATGGCGTCTCCATTTAGACGTCGGGCGGCGGGAGCATACTGTCATGTACGGCGATCCTCCCGGATCACCGTAAGATGCCAAGAGTCACTGGTGAGTTTTGCAATGATGTTTTATTTGCAAGACAAGACAGGACACAAGGCTATGAGCCGCTAAGGGCAAACACACACTAAGAGATATAAGGGCTTATAGGGCTAACCCCAGCCACTACGAGCTAAACTATGACAAGACAAGAATAAAGACGAACCTGATATGAAGGTCTGACAGGGTATCACCAGGGGAGGTTGACTTAGGTTGACTTAGGTTGACTTATGCTCCCGCAGTCTAACTGCCGTCAGTGCCCGCCTTGACAGACAGCTGACCGCCCTTGACAGGCGGAAGCCCCACCGAGCGCCTTCACAATAAGAGCCCGGTGAGGCCAGAATACAACCCACAGCTGTCAAGGCCGGCAGCGAGCTGTGTGTAGCCTAAGCGCGGACAGAACCCAGAGCTCGGCTCATAACAATTTATGAGAAAAAGTATGAAGTTAATGAAATAAAAGCTGCACATTTTTGAGGAAAAAAGTCACAACTTTATGAAAAAACTAGTTTTATGAGGAAAAAAGTTGCAAATTTATAAGAAAAAATTATAATTTCAAATAAAAAAGTAGCAAATTCATGAGAAAAAAATGAATTTGCTGTATGCTTAGCACAGGTGCTTCAAATGTATTCAATTATGTGCCACAAAGGGCCCTATAAGGACAATCATCAGTGGACTTTTCTTCCAGACTTTCCGCCATATGCCAGTGTTCTGCCCACAGTAAAGTGTGTTTCATAGAAGGTTAAAAATAGTTCACAAGTTCATAATAAAATGTTATAATTCATTTGTAATAATTCACGCTAAAAAAAACAGTCATTGTGTTAAAAGTAACTTCTATACAGTTAGTACTAGTTTACCTGTATTTCATTTTGAAGGCGCAGCCAGTAGTCGCTATGATTTATGGGTAGCAGAAGCGGACGTTAGTAAGAGAGAGAAATAAAAAAAGGAGAAAAGTATAACCTGCCTGTGAATGTCTGAGACGCTCCTCCTGTGTGTTATTTCCTTTTCTACACCTTCGAAAGCAATGGCTGTGAGTTTAATGAATGTTATGTTATCTTTATAAGTTTTATGAGACGTGAACTTGATATAGTTTGTGAATATGTTGTTACCAGGAATTAGTCTTATCCCAGGAGCCGCTAGCATGTTTTACACCGAGAGTGCTGTATGTTAGCATAAGCAACGCTGCTACTAGCGACCTAATTAGCATATGTAAGGATAGCGATAATGTGTTGTTTGTCTTTAGTAGCAGCTATAGAGTAATTTCTGTGTGAGTTTTCTGATGTTAGTTATTTTTTGGTGCATTTATTTTTCATCTGATGAAGAGCTAAAACGCTTTATTTTCTGTTTGTATTTTCAGTTTCACTCGGACCTTTTGTTGAGCATTCAGGCCTTTCATTGAGCATTCGGGCCTTTCATTGAGCTTTAACGCCACAATTATAAGAATTGTAAGTTGTCTAAGAAGACTGTAATTAAGGAGCAAGACGCTCGGTTTCCTGGCTCAAGAAAGACGAGTTTGGCTTGCTGTTGATCTGCGTTAACATACACAGTGTATATAACACGTAGTGATAACAGTACAGCCAGTGTTTTTGTTAGTTTCTGACAGTGCATTGTCTGTTTTTTTACACTTTGCGTCACACCATCAAATTACCAGTAGACAGCGCTCTCGCTATGCACTGAGAGGTGGAGGCTCATTTCAAACAGTTGTGGCAGCACACAATCTAATGAGCATTACTATTATAGTGCATTCCATAAGAATCTGCGTTTGATCAAGGCAAAGGAGGTCTGTCATCAGAAGCGCATTATTTAATGATATTTCAGTGGCGTGTTTTGAAATTGTACAGCTCTGGAGCTCATGAGAAAACAGCATGTGTGGGGATCTTCTTTTATTTTAATAGAGAGAGTTGTAACAGCCATGATATAATCACCCGTCATTTTAATTATATGATAATCACACACTAGTTTTTTTATTCCATCCACACTCTCATTTTAATTGTGGACTTACCATTGGAGTCTATAGATTAGACATTAATGTAGGATTTTTTTAGGGGAATGAATGAATGAACAGGGAGCATGTGTGCATTCTATTGTGATGTGCGATGCATGGGGGAGGGATGACAGCCTGAAGATTTTCGTTTTCATCATGGACTTATTAGGCATTAATGTATTTAATTTTAAGGGAATAAATGAATGAACAAGGAGTGTGCAGTATTCTACTTTTCACTGTAACTCCCCACAGAGACAGGAGATGCATCCACATCTGCCCCGGGTTTCCAGCCAGGCTGGGCCGGGCCTAGGGTCACGATTCTCCCCCAGCAAGCTCCCCGGCTGCTACCTGTCAGCCCTCGGCAGAGGCCATCAAGAGCAGGCTCGCTTTGTGACAGAGGTCGCGGTGTACAAGAGGCCACACCAGATCTCCTCCTTCCTTCCTGTCCAAGAGGGACTGGGACAGAGAGCCTCAAACCTTCGCAGACCGCTGCACGAGACAGGGGGACCCTCGGTCAGCGAAAGCAACAGGAAAGGGAGCACTCCATCTCCCCACGACCGGGAGTGACTTCCCGCCATTGTTAATGAAAGTTTATAAAAGTTTGCATAGCATTATCCTCTTTTCCTGAAGTTTCAAAACCACTCTTCCAGTCTTTGTGTTGCATCCGTGTGCACTAATAATAATAACGGTTTGCACTTATATAGCGCCTTTCAAGAAACCCAAAGCGCTTTACAATGAAAATCCATTTTTCATTCTCTCCACAGACAGACAATGGTAGCGGTAAGCTACTACTGTAGCCACAGCTGCCCTGGGGCAGACTGACAAAAACGTGGTTGCCAAGCCACACCAACGGCCTCTCTGACCACTACCAAACATTTATACGCAGTGTCATGGACACTGGAGGCAAGGTAGATAAAGTGTCTTGCCCAAGGACACAATAGCAGGATTCGAACCGCCAATGCTGTGGTTATTGGATGACCCACTTTACCTCCTGAGCCACTGCTGCCTACATTTTCCTTCTCCGTTCCATTTTTGTTGAGCACCAAGCGGGACGGCAGGAAGTTCCACTTTTGCATGGTCTTTGGCATGACCCAGCCAGGACTTGAACCCCGACTTCTCGATTGTGGGGTGGATGCTCTGCCTCTAGGCCACCACTCCAGTGCTGACCAAAGTGCTGACTGAGCTACATCATTGCATAAAAACAACTTTGGGGCTCATCAGCACCATTACAAAACAAAACACTTATTTTCTTTATGTGGCCAGCAGCAGGTGTGCTAATGCCAGTTATGTTCGAGGTTACAGACATACTGGAGACACATAAGCTAACTGCTGCCCATAAACTCTGAAACTTTTGGCTGGTGCCCCAAAAGACTAATTGGAGAATTTGATCCACTTCACCAATAATCATTTTAATAGGTTATAAATTATCCTGTAATGTATGAAGTGTACTTGAGAGATTCAGGTTTCATGCTGGTCAGGGCGTTCTACTCCCACTTGGACTCAGAATCTGTTCATTTTTCAAAGTATTTGTTTTTCTTGAGTTTTAAGGATATTGAGCTCATAAAAGGAATATTAAGTGAATGGTGCAAATAGATTTTTATTTTTTTGTTTTAATTATCTGCAAATAAAAACAATACACTGCAGTTATCTTTGCATTGTGAGGCAAAGTTCCCACCATCACAAAATAGTCCTCGAAACAGACTGGTGAAATAGCCTCTTATTTCCCGTAAAGTCAAGGAGTGGGCTCTCTTTTCTCTCACTGCCCCTCAAAGTTGTCCTAAACGTCCTGCACCGCATAATTCACAGGCAAATTAGGGAGAAGATTTATGACAATCAACATTTAAAAAAGTAGACATTGTGGAACACTCAGGACACCGCAGGTTTTATTCAGAACATGTGTCAAAAAAGATGACAGGGAAGAGCTACAGAAAGATGGGAGTATAGAGCAGGAAGTGGAAAAAAAAAGATCAACATACAGCCGCACTCCTCTTGAGACAATTGAGACAATACAGAGACAATATATGCCCTGGGAAGTGTCATTCCCTCTGAACATGTCAGCATTTAGTCAAGTAAAACAAAAATGTCACAGCAGGTTTCTTGATCTGTTCTCCAGTAATCAACCTGGAGCTTCACCTTTACTCCGCTTCCAAACAGAAACTTCTGTTGACAGAAGAGATTATGCCCATAAAGTAAAGTACACAACAAGGAGTGACAGTTTTTAGATCAAAGCTATTCCAGAAAGACCTAAGGGAGACAATTGAATGAGAAACTGACTAAACATAATCCTCCCCAACCAGCTACTATACTGCTTCCAAAACCTCATAGTCCCTAATTCATATGAACATATACAACTATCACAAGCTAAACCGCCGCCTTGCAAACCAGTTATGTGTCAGGGAAAACACACAGCACATAATCTGGAAACACTTGAGCTTTTTTTTTATACTCCCGACATTAAAAACCAAGCGTGGCCAAGGGCCAAACACGCCCAGAGACTTTTTGGACTAATTGTTTCCTTCGGTTTCAAACACTCCCTCGACAATGGCTTCAGAACTCCCTTCCTCCACCTCTCTGTGACTGCTAATAAGTTTAAATAAAACCTGCAATTGGTTCAGTAAACCCCTCATTATAGTGTTTTAATAGAATGAATTTAGGATGGTGTGAGGTCGGAGGTCAATGGGAGGTCCTAACATACAGCAGCTGTTAAGGGGACTGGACTATTATTAGGATCCTTGACCCTCACTAACTAGAAAACCTGCAAAATACAACTGGCCCCAGTCCAAACTGGAAAACATCCATCATAGAAATTGATGGATGAAAAGAAATGGAACAGCAAAGAGGAGTGCATGCATTTGTCACAGAAAGTTCTCTTTGATGCAGTTTGTGTGTGAATCAGACAGGAAAATTTCATGTATTTCTTTATTTTTTTTCTTGTCTATTGAAAATTTCGGTTTGAAAACTAGCATTCCTCTGGCATTTTCTTAATCAGCTCCTTTCTACATGTGTGAAACCAGAGAAGTGGTCTGGTTGATGTGGCATATGGGCAAAATATGGTTTGTTGGCAGCATAGCCTGTTCCAAATGTGGCAATGAAGTGGTCGGGTTTCTCTGGGTGAGAGGGAGGCCTTGCCAGTGTCTGAAGTTCACCAAGTTTATAGACACTCGGTGTGAAATCAGTCAGATTATTTAACAAAACTAGTCCATGCCAGTAGAAAGCAAGTATTCTTGTCTGAAAACAGGTAGCCCAATTAGGCTTTACAGGCTCAAATGTAGGCTGTGTTTGAAAGTGGAATAAAAACAGGTGTAGCCTATATGTAGGCACTCACACATGTTAGACTTTGACAAACATAAAAGGGACAGAACAGCACTAAGATTTATTTGATTGTGTGAATATTAATTACAGAATCATTGAAAATGAATGGGACATCCAGTATTGGCAACTGTTTAAGAACCCTTGTTTATTTTTTTCAGATCACTTATTTGTGTGATCTTTTATGACTTATATTCATAGGTGTTGTATCTTGAACTTTGTGTCATGGATGGCCCTCACGAGCCATCATAAGACGCCACAAATCGCCAGTGAGTTTGCACAGTTTATTAATGAACAGAAAAGGAACACAGAATAACAAGCCACGGGGGGCTAAAACACACTACAACAACATACAGACTACGATAGGGAATAATGGATACATTGTGGAGGAACAAAGTAAGTTCAGGCGTGACACGGCGAGCTGAAGGTTTAAGAGTTTTATTCCTCCATCATCATGAGACACTGCAGCACTGTGTGCTGTGTGTGAGCTCTGAGTGCGTTTGTGAGACATGTAAAGTCAGCTCTTTTATACAGTGATACAGACAGAGAATGCATGGCACATTAGCATATCAATTGTCATCCAATACACATCGGTCAATACACATGATTAGCATGACATTGGTTGGCACAAAAGATGCATGCATTCAGTCCCGTCTGACTGTCTCCTGTGGTTCTTTTGGTCGTATGCAAATCCCTGCTGAGCGTGAATATTATGAGTCTGCATTGTGCTGGGTGCCCACACGTGTGCTGGGTGCCCACACTGCTCCCCCTAGAATGGTCAGAAGGGGTTGAGACACCCCCCCCCCTCCGTCGTTTGGCTCCAGCTCCGGTAGAACTGTCAGAGGGCATGTCAGTCTGTGAGGGGGACGGGGGAGGGGTGGAAAGGGCAGTGTGCGCCACTCCGAGTTCCAGCACATTGAACGGCCGTGGATCGTGGGCACACGGGTCTGTGTGCCGTCGTGCGTAATGGAACCAGACGGCGATCTGCCAGCTTTGGGAGTGAGGTGCGGGAAAAGCTCCGTGCAGGAGGAGGTTGAGGGGGTGAGAATAAGTGAGTGCCGGCCCGGAACGTGGTGTCTGGGCCGCGTAAAAATTGCGTGTGGATCCGCGATGGTGAGGAACTTTTCCCGTTAAACTTGGCAGAGATCCACAGCGGCTGTGAAAAAATTATATCTCTGACTTCTCTTGTGTTTTGGTCCAGCGAGGATGTGGGGAAGGCGAGCGGCCAAATTCCCCGAGGATGCGTAGTGGCTGTGATAAACTGAAGCTGTGTCAGGGACTCAGCAGTTTGGCTTTAGGTGCGGGAAGCAGCCCTAAAGTCATCAGGGAAAGCATTCGGCTAAATTCCCCTTGTGCGCCATGGCTGGAAAACTCATACAAAGTCCTGTGTGCTAGCTGCACATCCGCTCCAGGTGCGCGAGCAGCCCTGAAAGTTCTGAGGGTGGTGATCGGCCGTGTTTCTTGGGCATGTGCAGCGTTGGAGAACGATGTATCAGTCTGTGGAGCCGGTATTGTCCCATGCGTGGCGTGCACTTGGCGCAGTGACCACATAGCTGGCAGTTGCGCTGTAACCGTAATCCTGCCGTGTGCACGCATGGCTTCCGTGTGCGCGCATGGCTTCCGTGCGCGGAAGGTCCATTGTCGAGAGTTGAAGTCAGGGTCAGGGAGTTTGATGGAAATCAGCGCAGTCGGCGTCGATGATTGTCCCCGTTCAGGCTGCTTCCTTTGTTCGCTCGTGTTGATCATGGTGCGTTCTGGTTCAGCGCTGCGCTCTCGGCCCTGGAGGTTGCCATCATGGAGCTAAAAGATCAGGCGAGGGACGCACCATGACTCGTTCCTAGGCTTCCCGTCCGGGTCATCTCTGGGGTGTTCGCCTCGTGTTCCATTCTTCGTCAAGGGTCACCAGTGTGGAGGAACAAAATAGTCTACAGCGCGGCAGAAGGGAGAGACAGTCCATCACGTTGGGGTCACCAGTGTGGAGGAACAAAATAAGTTCAGGCGTCACACTGCGAGCTGAAGGTTTAAGAGTTTTATTCCTCGATCATCATGAGACACTGCAGCACTGTGTGGTCGTATGCAAATCCCTGCTGAGCGTGAATATTATGAGTCTGCATTGTGCTGGGTGCCCACAACACAAGGAAGCACACTTACGATCACAGAAGTAGAATAGTCAACGTATGAACAGAGGGATGCTCGCTCATGTCTGACAATGGAGAGGTTTTTGATGAGACTGCCACGCCTTTCCGTTCCCAGCTGCCCTCTTAAGTGGAGGGCAGCTGATGAGGCGAAATGCGGCTCAGCTGTCAAGTCTGACAGCCGGAAGCCCCTCCGGGCGCTGTCACAGTAAAGGCTGGGGGAGCTAAAAGGGGCACACAGCCGTCAAATGGACGAAGATAGTGCATGGCTCGAGCGCGGACGGGATCAACGCTCAAACCATGACAGTACCTCCCCCCCAAGGGCGAACTACGAGTGCCCTATGACACCACCACCCCCTCCCGGGTGGGCAGATGGGGGAACAGGCCTGGAGGGTGAGAACCAGCAAGAGAGGAAAAAAAACACCTTAGCGATGACCGGGAACAAATGAGGTAATTACAGAGTACGGTTGGCAAGAAAAACACAATACTCCATAGTGCACAAATGATACTTAAAACACGGCAAGAAAAAAAAAACAACCATGACGGTGACAGGGAACAAATGAGGCAATTACAGAGTATGGTTAAAAGAAAAACACAATACTCCATAACGTACAAATGATACATTGAACAGGGCACAAATGAGGCAATCACCGAGTATGGTTAACAGAAAAACACACTACACAGTGCTACATACACCGATCGACAAAGAGGAAAAAACAATGCACCCGAGTGACCTTAATATTAGGTGAAAATAAGCAACACCCTGGCGACGGCCTCCCTGGCTAGGGGGAAAACGTGGGAGAGCCGGGGCGAACGTAGAGAACCCCAAGGGCCCCCAGTGGCAATGAGCTGGGATGGTGACGATGATGATGATGATGATGGGGATGATGATGACGATGAGCCAGTACAATGTCAGGTGGCAGAGGGTCTGCGGCATCTTCACCGACCTTGAACCATACCGGTGCTGCACCCACGACAGGCCCTGATTGGGTCTCGGCTGCACCCGCGATAGACCCCGATTGGGTCACGGCTGCACCCGCGATGGACCCCAATTGGGTTGGCGCAGTACCAGTGACGACCTCCAGCCCTGAACCCGGAACCTCCAGTACAGCGACCAGGATTGGCTCCGCACCGGTGACCCTGGGAGAAGGCTCAGGAGAAAGGAAACAACCGGGATCAGAATCACCGGTAG
The DNA here is from genome assembly GCA_020510985.1 of Pholidichthys leucotaenia. NCBI lineage: Eukaryota > Metazoa > Chordata > Actinopteri > Cichliformes > Pholidichthyidae > Pholidichthys > Pholidichthys leucotaenia. Next base: position 280,185,286 of record CM035838.1, on the reverse strand, counting down.
TGACAGAGCCCAGCGAGACGAGCTTGGGTGCAGCGGACGGCTGCCCCTGGCTCGTCTCCCCGAGAGGCAGGCAAAAATGCTCCAAAATTGAAAGAAGGAAAACAAGGTAGGGCACTTGCCTGCACTCGGGTTCTGTCGCTGCCCAGGACTTCGATGATCCAGGCTCAGGACGAAGAAGGTCGTCGTCTGGCTCCCACTCGGCTACGGTGGGCTCCGCAGCCGGCATGATGGTCTCTACAGCCTGAGGACCCTCCGGCACTGGCGTCCATGCCGATGACCCGCACGGCGTGGTGGCAGGGGACCCTCGACCTGCTGGACCGGACCACTCATCTGTGGAGACCCGGGGACGCTTCATCGTCGGTGCAGGCTCCACGCTGCAGTCCGCTCTCCTCCTCTACCCATGACATGGCTGTGGGGCTGGAACCAGGCTCTCCAGAACCGCAGGCCCCCTCCTCGTCCGGCGACGTAGACCTGGCGTCGTGGACAGCTCAGCAGAGGGAGACACAGAGGCAGCAGGTTTAATGACAGGCACTACAGCAGGTGGTAGGAGCTTGGGGGACTGCGAACCCCAAACTCCGCCCCCAGGAGTCAGACAAGGCAAATCACAACTATGAGGAGAAGAATGAACTTGCACTTGCCTGCTTCCCGGAGGATAGATGGTGCCTGCTGCAGCGGGTGGAGTTCTTCTCTTTCCCCTCCGGATGGTGACAGCAGGCCCCTCGGGAAGACGAGGAGGAGCCGCTCGTGGTGGATTGCCGACGGCCCTCGCCAAAGCATGACTCACAGCACTCACAGCAGCCAGAGATGATGTCGAGGAGGAGGGGGCGACAGCCGAGGTGATCCGGGCACGAGGAGCTGACGGAACAGCTGAAACAGATGACCCGGGGGAGACGATTACGGGGATTCCCTCCTGTCGAGACGTGGGAGATGCAGCTGACTGGGAGGCTGGGTTCCTCCGACGACCCAGAGCTGGATCCGGACGGGATTCTTGCTGGGGCTTAGTTGTGACATGGCGCCGGGGCTGGACGGGCGACAGGAGCTGAATTCCGAAACGTGGAGCGGGGATGCCTCTCCGTCGGCCTCCTGCCGGGATTTCCCTCCAGTCTACGGATCTCCACTCTCGTCGGGGACGCTGTACTTGAGGGAGAAGAAAAAGGTTCCTGGGCTGTCTCTACAATTAACGTACACTGTTCCACAATCCATGTTACTCTTTCCTTTCCTTCCGGAAAGGAGGTGAGGTGGTATCTTAATAAGGCCCTCTGGGCAAGGAACAAGTAGTCCCCTGCCGCTGGAGTGGGCATGAGACGATGGGCTTTAGCCAGATAGCTGTCGATCTCTTGAAACCACTCAGGGCAAAACCCACGCTCAAGGGCGGACATCCTGTTGACAAGCCCAAGTGAAGGGAAAAAACTCCAAACCACGGCAAACTCACGGCGACAGGCTTCTCAGTTTGGCGGCAGTCTACTGTCATGGATGGCCCTCATGAGCCATCACAAGACGCCACAAATTGCCAGTGAGTTTGCACAGTTTATTAATGAACAGAAAAGGAACACAAAATAACAAGCCACGGGGGGCTAAAACACACTACAACAACATACAGACAACGATAGGGAATAACGGATACATAAGGAAGCACACTTGCGATCACAGAAGTAGAATAGTCAACTTATGAACAGAGAGATGCTCGCTCACGTCTGACAGTGGAGAGGTTTTTGACGAGACTGCCGCACCTTTCCGTTCCCAGCTGCCCTCTTAAGTGGAGGGTAGCTGATGAGGCGAAATGCGGCTCAGCTGTCAAGTCTGACAGCCGGAAGCCCCTCCGGGTGCTGTCACAATAAAGGCTGGGGGAGCCTAAAGGGGCACACAGCCGTCAAATGGATGAAGATAGTGCATGGCTCGAGCGCGGATGGGATTGGCGCTCGAACCATGACACTTTGGGGAATGGGAGTTGTTCAGTCATCATCATAATTGTTTAGTTTATATGTGCAGTTTATAGTTTATCGTCAGTAAAATGGTAAATGGTAAATGGTGTTCACTTATATAGCACTTTTATTCTCATCTCTTGATGACCAAAGCGCTTTACAGATCCTGCCATCCACCCATTCACGCACCCATTCACACACTGATGTGTGTGAATGTGTGTACTGCATGAGTAAACTCATGCAGTACTATAACAGGACACGTTTACAAATATTTGATACCCATTCTAGCACATCATTTTATATTTTAGGAATATTACAAATATAAAACACTGAACATTATTATACACAGCAGAATGACCTGTTTGGCTGCAACTGTTGCATCAGTATTGCCCTTTTGTCAGTAAATATTTAAATAAAAATTATTTATTTTGTTATTTGGGCATTTTTGTGTCCAGTTTGGTGACAGTCGACGTTCAGTCAAACCGTGCGTGTGGCCACATATGATATGCAATTGATCTGGGCATTCTACTCCACAATCATAGTGGTATTATTATTAACTTTTAACTTTTAGATAGCCGTGCGAGCACACCGAGAGGAGCGCCATCGGTGACGGCGAGTCGTGGTCCTGCAAAGGGACGCCTGTCTGCCACTGACCGGGTGGGCTGGGCTTGCTTCCCTGCCAAGGACCACGTTCCGTCTGCTGCTTCTCCAATACCGGCATTCTTTAGGCAAACCCTGGGTCCCCCTGGCATTCCCTGAATTATCTTTCAGATGCACGCAACCACAGCAACATTATAGTATAATTTTTTTAAGCATTACATCTTCACTACTTTCTCTTTCTTGTCAAATTTGTCGCTTTTCACTTCCTTTTTTTGTTTGTGAAGCGCTGTGGTGACTGATTGATTGTGATGCCTCGTATTATCAAATCAGCATGGTCGTGATGCTGCGTATTATCCAATCAGCACGCAGTCAATCCGAAACCCTGCCCACACTTCCTGAAGCCAGGACATGAAGAGACAGAGCGGTGGCTAAACTTTTATTGATAAAAATGACATATTTTGACTGAGTGACTCCATACTCGGGGATACAAACCCTTGTAACCTCAACAAACCACTTATAAAATCTTAGGCCAGTCTGACAAACAGTTCAAGAGATATGTGTGGAACAGACACACAGATAGACACACACACAAACAGAGATATGCTGCATTTATAGATAGATGAAGGCTTGCTATGTGGGTTAGAGTTCTGTGGGGGCTGCAGAAATGATTATTTAGCTGATTTCTGGATTTATACATCATGAACTCAATTTGGATTAAAATTCTTGATAACTGCAATGAAAACACAGTGACTAAACTATTTGTTCCCAGCATGCAAAACCTCATCAACAATTTAAACAGCAGCAGGCTATGTATTTTACACCTGGGACTTTGGTGATGTCCAAGCCATAGAGATCTGTAATTAGTTTGATGTGGTCCTACCTGTACGTGTCCACCTAGTCTTCTAACACTTGATCCCCACGCTGCCTCCACTTTAGGGATCCACAGCAATATTTGTACTTTGTCTTTTCTTCAGTAAAGGTTACTGGGAGGCTGGGGTCTGGGCAAAACATGTGACCTGCACCTCATTTATCAACACTATGACACGTCTGCTGGTGGGCCTTCTGTCAAATCTGTTTACCCCACGTCCAAGATGGTGCTGGAACATAAACTTTCTCTTATATCTTCAGAATCAAACACTGATTGTTTCTGATAACAGTCAAGGTAAGAAATTAATGGTGTCGTTGCTGAATTTGTGTTTACTTCTTACTAACAACCACTATTTAATAAGTTCAGCATGTGATCACCCCCATGCGTCCTACATAGACAATGAACTGGAAGCAGAAAAGGGACACCCAGGTGGACATACCATCAATCCAGCAGGGATGTGGTGCCAAACGTTTAAACCAGTGGCTTAAACAGATTCATTAACTGCACCTACTATTTCTCACCTCAAATGTTGTTATAAACACTTTTAGGTGGTTTGTTTTAAAGATACCAAGTTTACTCGCGATCTGCCATGTTGTCCAGGAGGTGAAAGACCGCCCACAGCAGCATGCACTGACTAATCAGGTGCAGCCTTTGTGTTCATGGCAGCCAGACCACTTTAACTATTGGTTACATGATGTCAATCATTTTCTGTCAGTTCATCTAAACCAGCAGTGTCCAATCATGTGCCATGGAGGGCCAAGACCCTGCAGGTTTTCTCTTCTACCTAGTCTCTTCAGCAGGTGTTTTCACTGATCAGCAATCAGTGGGAAGAAATTCAGTGGAATCTGCTGTTGAAGACATTGGAGGTAAAGCCTGCAGGGTCTTGGACCTGCATGGCGCATGACTGGACACCCCTGATCTAAATGGTGCTGGTTATGTGATTTAAAAAAAAATAAATCTATGATCTGTTTAATTAATAAAATGATAATATCTGATACAAATTAAATTATTATTTAATAATAATTTCATTTTAATATTTTTTCTAATGAAAAAATACTTATAAATACGAAAAAAAAAAATGTTCAGAGAGTTCACACAGGACTCACCTGGATTTCTGTCACACAGAGAAAAACAAGTTTTGTCTGTTTATTCTGACAATTTTGACCAGATTCATGCCGGTTTGTGCTGGGTCAGAGCAGCTGTAGAAGGCTGAGGGCGCATAGCAGCAGCAGTTTCCGGAATATTTGGGTGCAGTAAATAAGACTCCCTGCTTGCATATCCCCAACTTGGAAGGTAAACCGGTATTATTTAAGATGCTAGCAGGGGCAAAGATTCTTGTTTTCCATGGTTAAACTGAATCCAAGTCAGCAGACTGATGACGCTCTAAAATTACAAAGAGTTAAAGTTAGGAGTTAAATCACAATCCGTCAAAATGACAGATAGCCTTAAAAAATTTCCATCACTATTAAAAATTAGCTGTCATTGAAGGAGAATTCTTGGTTAACACGACCACTGCATCCTATCATCATCCAGTCAAAAGACATGGAGATGCCGGTGCTGTTGTACGCCTGCATGATAGCCCAGTGTGGCAAACTTGAAATCTGACTGGATAAAGCAAGAATCTCAATACTATTCATTTCCAAGGTACAAATGCCTGCTATCGCCATTCCTGAAGGCCCAAGGCAGATTTCTTTGACCCTGGCAACACATGATGCCTGAAAAATGATTGGACAAAACTCTACACTACAATACTGGTAGTGCAACCAAGAGGAAAACTACAAAATAAAGATAATAGACTTTTAGCAATAATTGAATACATCCTTATGGAACAAATATAAGAATGCAGGGTGTAAATGTAATGTTTAGGTCAGCAGAGAATGCTTTTGTCAGGTACAACCTCTGCCAGAACAGGAATAATTGACTCCTTAAGGCAGGTGGAACTCCAGTGTAACATATTTATTGACAGAGTGCAAAATAACTTACAGCATGGGGGCTGTCAAACACAAAATGCGCAGAAAATGTTAAACACAAATTAACAAACGATGAGGAAGGATCAGTAGGAAATATTGTAACAATGCCACAAACAACTGAAACTGAGGCTAGTATATATAGGGAACTGAAAATTAACAAACACAGGACAGCTGGGTAACTAATTAGGGCCAAATGAAAACACACACAAGTGGCTAAAGGAATGGGAGGATGACGGGAGAGACTAGAAAACAATAGCTGAAATAAGAAACTAAGGATACATCAGTACGATAACAGAATCGTGCCAATAGTTCAAAAATAATAGAAACCGTGGACAAGATGTCCAGATCATGACAGCTTTGGCCGTGACGGCCCACCACTGAATTTAAAGCCCCCAAACTGTAAATTTTCTAGGGATTAAATTTAAGTTTCATGTAGCTTTAAAAACCAAAAAACATTTTTGTTTTGTTTTTAGCTCATTAAAAAAGCTGTCTGTAGCGTTCTGTTTGAAACTGTGAGTTTTCTTCCTGCTCGTTAATATTCAGGAGTCCCTAATCTGATTGAATACACTGAAAAACAATTTGGAGTGGCATTTACTTAAAAAAACAAACAAAAACTTTGTCAAATATTTTCATCCGGATGCCTAATAAAAGTTAATTAGCTTTTTCGTTAGTAAAACTTACTTAGTACCAAAAGTATATTTTACAAATATATTCTAATAAAGTTTGCTAAGAACTTTAGTTTTCAGGTAAATTTACTTATGATTTGGCAGTACACTTTACTCAGTTCTCCTTAGTTTGATAAACCAAAACCTTACTAATTATTTATTTTCAATGTTAAATTTTCTAGGTTTTATGTATGAAATAAAGTGATTTTCACTTTATATGTATATTATCATATATGAACACACTTCACCGCTACATTATTACTGATTTAATGCAGTTTGCAACATGCATTTCCTCCAAGGCAATGTACACAAATGCTATCAAGCCATATGAAGACATACAAAGCACAAAATATCTGCCGTTTGATTTCTTAACCAATGACAAACAAATCTTCTGCACTATGTTTGTCTTTATGAGCCACCGGGGGACACATATCAACCAAGAGGAAGCACACGGTTTCCACAACGCAGTGAAGAGGGGATGATTCTTCACCATCTCATGCTCAGTAATGGCATAACAAAAATAAGTTACAAATATTAGCCAACAGAAACAGCTTTGACATATGCACAGCACTAACACACATTAAACTGAGAGTTTAACTAAGTAAAACACATTTATTTTCTGACATTTCCCATCATCTCACCCAAAATAAGTTACTTTTACTTATGTTTGTAAGGTCAGTAAACTACTTTTCTGTTTAAATGTTACTTGATTTTAAAAGTAACATAGAACTTAAGTATATAAAATTACTATCAAACATCAAGTAACACATCAATTGAAAACTGATATTTTAAATAAAAACATTTGAATATTTCTACATAAAGTAAAAAAGAAAGACTGTAATAATTACAAGTTCAGAAAGACATTTTTTTTCCAGTGGTTTCACGGTAAGGAGGCAGTCAGGTGTTTGCTTAATTATGTCAGAGAACTGAAGGTGGGGCTTGTTGCTTTGTGAGTCTTACAACACAGGAAGTGCAATCCACTAGGAGCTTAACTTAATAAAAATGCAGTGTGTATTTCTTTTTGAAGCGAGTGCTTTAATATTATAACAGTAAATATGTGACTCGTGACCATATTTTCTAAGATAAAAACCACTAAAACACAATTTTACACACTCGAACTGTAAGAAACATGTTCAAACTGTTGAGATATCTGGCAAAGTTGGCCTTTATTCCATCATATTTTGAAAAAGTTGTTGTGTTCCTCCAACAGTCTAAACTGCAGATATTTCCACTAGAGTTGGGGCTACATTTGGACCAAGTCAGACCAAATACAGTATAATTTTCAATAACTATTTCTGGGCGAACTAAAGGGCATGATCCTTGGTCGTTATGAGGCTGATGACCTGGTGAATCAGTTTTCATCATTGTTACATATCTAAAAAAGCCTCTCCTAAATATCAAAATGCTGTGGAATTTCATGTCAAGTCAACCCTTCAGCATGCTCTGACCAATATCTTGGCTGGAGTGAGGAAAAGTGCCTAACTGCATTAAAACACAGGAGCGGAGACCAAAGGCGGCGAGATTCCTGCGGGTGACTATGTAATTCAATTTCATATGCACATTAGGAGCCAGAGAGTATAATTTACATGTGGGGTAGAAAATAAAGTGACGGGCCCAAGAGAAATCGGCCAACATGCTCAGCAGAAGTCTCAGAAATCTTTACCGTGGTCTTTTCTTTGAGATGCATCTCACCAAGGAAAAAAAAAAAAGGAAAATTAAAACCTTCCTTGGTTCCTCAGGACACTTGGAGTTCATGCGCAGTTCCCTCTCCTCTGCTGCTCCTTCCTTTTCTAATCAAGAGCCCACAAACTATGACCAGAGTTTCTTCCCACAATACAGGCAGACATGGATGGGGAGGCCGGAGTCTGTTTAAGTCTGTCTCCTCCTTTCCATCTCTCTCTGCCTGTACTCCGAGAAAACATGACTGTCCCACTCAGCAGGGTTTGGTGGCAGCTGTCACTCATACTGAAGTTCAGCGTCATCCAGCCTGTGACGAGACGACTGAGGAGAAGTACAAACCGCAGGTGACTGAGGGGCATTGCCTCTCTCAGCCGGGAAAAAAGGGAGACTCGTCCCCCCAGTATCATCATAAACCTTTCTATATCATGTAACTGGACCAATCCTAAGCAGAAATGCAAAAATAAATAAATGAATTCATTGTCTCATAGATTTGCAACTTTTATTCACAAAATTTCTGACTTATTTTTTATAAATTTGCAACTTTTTTCTTTAAAATTCATTATTTTTCTCTCAAATTTCTTGCAAGTTCGCAACTTTTTCTTAAAAATTTTCAGCTTTTTTCTCATAATTCTGCTTTTTTCTCATAAATCTGTAACTTTTTTCTCTCAAAAATTTGCCACTTTTTTCTCATAAATTTGCTATTTCTTGTAAACTTGCAATTTTTCTCTTGTAAATTTTCAACTTTTTTCAATTGCTTCAATTCAATTGACATTTTGTGACTTTTCCTGTAAATTTTCTTTTTTCATATAAACTAACAACTTTTATGTTGTAAATTTACAACTTTTTTCTTATAATTTTTCTACTTTTTTCTCAAAGATTTGCAATTTTTTCCTGTAAATTTTCAACTTTTTTCTGATAAATTTACAATCCTCATTTGGATGCTGTTTGGTGTAATTAAACTGTAACTTGTGACTTTTTAAATTGCCATCTTTTATCATATCTTTATACCTTTGTTCTTGCAAATCAGGGGCACCAGTGGCTCAGGAGGTAGAGTGGGTCATCCAATGACCGGAGGGTTGGCAGTTCGAATTCTGCTCTCCCCAGCCATCCTGCCATTGTATCCCTGGGCAAGACACTTGACCCACCTTACCTCCAGTGTCCATGACACTGGGTATACATGTTTTGTAGTGGTCAGAGAAGGCATTGGTGTGGATTGGCAGCCACATTTCCATCAGTCTGCCCCAGGGCAGCTGTGGCTACAGAAGTAGCTTATCGATGTCTGTCTGGAGTGAATGAATAATGGACTCACTGTAAGCGATTTGAGATGTCACTTGACATGTAAAGTGCCATATACAGTGCATCCGGAAAGTATTCCCAGCACTTCACTTTTTCCACATTTTGTTATGTTACAGCCTTATTCCAGAATGGATTAAATTCATTTTTTTCCTCAAAATTATACACACAACATCCCATTATAACAATATGAAAAATGCCTTTTTTTGTTGAGATTTTTGCAAATTTATTAAAAATAAAAAACTAAGAAATCACATGTACATAAGTATTCACAACCTTTGCTCAATACTTTGTTGAAGCACCTTTTGCAGCAATTACAGCCTCAAGTCTTTTTGAATATGATGTCACAAGCTTGGCACACCTATCTCTGGGCAGTTTGGCCCATTTCTCTTTGCAGCACCTTTCAAGCTCCTTCAGGTTGGATGGCAAGCATCGGTGCACAGCCATTTTCAGATTTCTCCGGAGATGTTCAATTGGATTCAAGTATGAGCTCTGGCTGGGCCACTCGAGGACATTCACAGAGTTGTCCTGAAGCCACTCCTTTGATATCTTGGCTGTGTGCTTAGGGTCGTTGTCCTGCTGAAAGATGAACCGTCACCCCAGTTTGAGGTCAAGAGCGCTCTGGAGCAGGTTTTCATCCAGGATGTCTGTACATTGCTGCATTCATCTTTCCCTGTATCTTGACTAGTCTCCCAGTTCCTGCTGCTGAAAAACATCCCCACAGCATGATGCTGCCACCACCATGCTTCACTGCAGGGGTGGTATTGGCCTGGTGATGAGCAGTGCCTGGTTTCCTCCAAACATGATGCCTTGCATTTACGTCAAAGAGTTCAGTCTTTGCCTCATCAGACCAGAGAATTTTGTTTCTCATGGTCAGGTGCCTTTTGGCAAACACCAGCTGGGCTGCCATGTGCCTTTTACTAAGGAGTGGCTTCCGTCTGGCCACTCTACCATACAGGCCTGATTGGTAGATTGCTGCAGAGATGGTTGTCCTTCTGGAAGATTCTCCTCTCTTCACAGAGGAACACTGGAGCTCTGACAGAGTAACCATCGGGTTCTTGGTCACCTCCCTGATGAAGGCCCTTCCTCCCTGATCGCTCAGCTTAGACGGCCAGCCAGCTCTAGAAAGAGTCCTGGTGGTTCCAAACTTCTTCCATTTATGGATGATGGAGGCCACTGTGCTCACTGGGACCTTCAAAGCAGCAGAAATTTTTCTGTACCCTTCCCCAGATTTGTGCCTCGAGACAATCCTGTCTCAGAGGTCTACAGACAATTCCTCTGACTTCATGCTTGGTTTGGGCTCTGACATGCACTGTCAGCTGTGGGACCTTATATAGACAGGTGTGTGCCTTTCCAAATCATATCCAATCAATTGAATTTACCACAGGTGGACTCCAATTAAGCTATTGAAACATCTCAAGGATGATCAGTGGAAACAGGATGCACTTGAGCTCAATTTTGAGCTTCATGGCAAAGGTTGTGAATATTTATGTACATGTGATTTCTTAGTTTTTTATTTTTAATAAATTTGCAAAAATGTCAAAAAAAAATGTTTTTCACGCTGTCATTATGGGGTATTGTGTGTAGAATTTTGAGGAAAAAATTAATTTAACCCATTTTGGAATAAGGCTGTAGCATAACAAAATGTGGAAAAAGTGAAGTGCTGTGAATACTTTCTGGATGCACTGTAAAATCTAATCCATTATCCACCTTATCCCTGGGGGTGCTGCTGTAGGAATGATTATGGGCGGAACTTCCGGTTTCAGCTGCAGCAGTGGTAAATCAGTCAGTCAGAGTGGAGCAGTGGGGCATTAAAAATAACATTTGTAAAAGTTTTTCAAATTCATTTTAATGTATAGTCCCCATATGTGTTTTGCATTCAAGTAGCAGCTAATTTCAGCACTTGTAGTTTTGTATTTTTTGAATGTTTTGGCGTAGTTCTGGTACTTGTTGCTGATGTTCGTGGTTGCCAATAGACTGTATAAATGGAGGCTTCTCACCGGCAATGCATAGATCATGCACTGAAAACCAAAGAGGACTGTTGGTTTGATCGGTGGTACAGACAAAACAGCACCAGGTATGTTTTCACTTGTATAAATGTCACAGAGCTGATGTTTGTGCATCATATATGTCACCAGATGCAAGGCTTCATGTAGTAAAATAACAAATAAAAAATAGTAACTGTTTGCTTCCTAAGGCTTAACAATTTAAGAAGGATATCAAATAGTTTTTTTTTTCATTCATTCCACTGCCTTGGAACAGTATGGACTTGATATTAGCAGCTTCAGCGTACATTAATTTTTAAATTATCACAAAATATAGATCAGTAAAATTTTGAACAATTGTCAGAAAATGTCTGTACGTGCTAAGTTAAATAACAAGCATTCGTGGCATGACAGCAGCATGAGCATTTTAATTTCGGGGTAAAACAAAGAGCTACAGCCGTCTGTTTTACCCCGACGTTAAAACACCCGAGCACGGTGTTGTGGTTCTTTGTGGCTCTGACAAGATTCTACATCTGCTCTGAGGTAAATCTGATTATGTCCAACATCTTTTAACAAAATGCATCTGACTTTATTGAGACATTGATATATCTCAGAGTTTTTAATTTGTTTACAGTGTTAGCACCTTAGCAGCGGAGCTATCTAATGGAGCTACTGTCTGCCAGGCCACTTTTTAAGGTCATCTTCCCATCATTCAATAGTTGTGGGAAGTGGTATGATTATGGTGTGGGGGACCTAGACATTACATTCTCCACTCAGACTGAATGGCACAGGAGGAGAAGTTAAACGGCTGTTAGACGGATATGCAGGGCAGACTGTGGTTTTCTCCATAGGACCGCATGAGAATGCTCCTTCTCCACTGGACTGCATAATAATGCGCCGACAGGCTGGGTGACAAAGGGGATTGTAATTGTATGTATTGTAATGTGAACCCCCCAGGTCACTAGGCGAGGAACAAAAGAGAGATGCCAGCGACCTGGGTTATGCTTCTTGTTGACTGATGGATAGAGAGAGAATAAAGTCTACTCTGATCCAGCTCACTGCCTCGCCTGTTCATTTCTCTCTCTACAATATTACTGTTTTTGAAGTGCAAAAGGCCGTGTTTCTGCATTTTTGATGCCAAAGTCTTTGTTTATAAACAAGGAAAAGTGTCCTCTTTCAGTGACAACCACACGTTCTAAACTAGTACCGAAAGTTGGGCCCATAATTCACACAAGGCATCATGGGGGCTGGGAATAAGGTGGATAAATTTGACCCTGATCTGAGTCACGATGCAGATTGTGGATCACTTTTTCACTTGTAAGATAGGGCCTTGGTGGAAGTATGCAGTCTCAGATCACTTCCAAAATATAATGGGCTCATCTGTAGCCAAAGAGCCAACTCTGGTGAAAATTTCATCAAAAGCTGCCCTGTAGTTTTTGCGTAAGCCTGCTAACAAGCAAACAAACCACCCCGATCTCCTTGACAAATATTGACTTTCCTTTTTTAATGACATTAAATGCTTTTTAGCCTCAGCCAAAAATGAATCAATTTGTTGGCAATCACAACTCCCATGGGAAGAGAGATTGAAACAGCTGATACAGTTTCAAAGATGATTGAGAACAGGAATTTGCAACAACAGGAAAAACAGTGACATGACAAAAAAAACCCCAACAAAATATTGCAACACCAAAAGGATTGCAAATCAGAAAATATATTAGAAATCCAATTCAGCTGACAGGATTTAGGTCCCATGAGTATTGCACGCAAATTGATAAATATGCTACCAGACAAAAGATGCCTGAACATGCTATAAATTAAAATAACTGAGGACACGCAAGCAAGCCTGACAGTTCCACACATGCTGCCATACGCTGATACTTTGTATGCAAAGACTTTTGGACGTGCAGACCTGGGCAAGAATGACGCTCCAGCCGTTTGTGTTTGCATATAAGCTGCTTTCCTGACTCAACACAGACGCACACATGTAGACAACAGTTTGACAACATCTGTAAGAAGGAAGAAGCATGTCGGCTCCAATAGTCAGTAACATTTTATTTCTTTTGTATCTGATCAAATAGGCATGCAGCATATTTCAGTTCAAAGACACTGCACGGCCACCCACTTATCTACAGGCCATTATTAATGAAGGAGCAAGCATCTTACCTTTGTGCCAGTGTGGAAAACTGCTCACAGCAGCCAGGCTTGCTACCATCTCCACACTAGAGACTCTCCTCGCTCCTCAGCCACCTGCAGTGAGCGTGGAGCAAGGCAGACTGGCCTCCAGCACAAGCATACCTCATCTTTTCATGGAGAGGCCAGTGATAAAAATCATCCCACAATACATGAACAAAGACAGTGTTAACAAAGGCAACGATTCAGTCTGCCCCCCCCCCCACCCCCCTTATCTCCTCTGCTCTCTGTATCTTCAGTGTCATAAAAAGCAGGCTTCACTGGTGGTGAGGACAGACTACAAACCAGCTGATGACACAAACCAACGTCCTTGTCCAAATGGGTTGTGTTAACAAAATTAGGAATTTTAGTTGATTTTCTGATCTATAATTATCTGTGTGGATTCTTTACCAAAAACACTTAATATTGCACACTGAATTTGGAAAAAAAAAATATGAATGAGTCAAGTTTAAAAGCAATAATTTGCTACTTACTGTATGGGAGGGAGAATATTTAGCTTATTCTCTTATTTATATATTTATTTGGATTAATGTCATTTTAATGGGCTCCAGGAAGGAGAAGTTTTTGCTGTGGTGCCAGCTAATGGAGCTCAAAATAAAGAATAAAAAATAAAAATTCATACTAATATTCTATTCTCTTCCATTCTAATACTTGGACTGTCAAACCTGCCATGAATTACATTTAGTTTAGCCTGCAATCATTGTGGAAAATAGCTCGGTCTAATCTATTTATTGAGAAACATAGTCAGGCTTGTTTCTTTTTAGGGACCCTAATATTGGGTTTGGTGGCCAATGTTTGTGTGACGGGGAAGAGTTCAAAACCTTTAAGAAGGGGTGGAGGATCTCTCCCCTCCCAACAAAATCATTTACAAATATACCTGGGTCACTGTCTAGACCAGGGGTCTGCAACCTTTGCCAACCAAAGAGCTGTTTTGCCCATCTCTGACTAAAATAGAAGTGGCTGAGGGCCGCAACAGCAATTTGACCTTTAAAATAAAGATTATGTTGCTTATAAAGTGTTTTATAAACATACTGTAGCTCTGAATATTATGTGGCATTAATGAATTTATACTATAACAGTGGAAAAACTATCCAGTTATATACAGCTTCATTTATAGAATAAAGGTTTTAGAGATATATTGCTAATCGTTTTGTGCTGAAAAATAAATTTCTGAATATCTGACCATAATTTTTTGCATAGTTTTAAATATCATCCATCTCCTACTTTCACCAGTGATCACACAGCTTTAGTTCCTGGTATTTTAATAAATTAGAGATGAAAGTTTTATTTAGAAGAAGCTACTTTTCATCCTTTTTATGTTTCCTCATAATGCTCCTTATGCAAATGTATTAATATAATATAAATCTGTATCCTTCACCTGTTCTCCAGACTGTCAAGTTGACAACTAGTGGGTTGGTTGTCTGATAACTGATTGTCTGATATTGTTCTTTATTTTGGAATAAAACAAAAAGAATTCTAAACAACTTTCTAAATAATATAACTTTAAAAATCATTTGATGCAAATGAAACCAATTAGAAATAATTACAGCAGAGTGGAAAAATGTTTAAAAATATGTTCTTCAACTGAGCTAAATGTTGGTTATAATTAAAAAAAAGTGTGGCACTAATAGACAGTCTTCACATATGGGGGGGGGGGGCTGAAAAGTTCATGAAAAGTTCAACTAGTCATGGACTGAATTCAACCTTTTCTGATACTAACTGCATTGTTTCTTTTCAGATACACTGACATTGGAGACTATGTTGAAAAATAAACTACATTTGGTCAAATTTGACCACTGCATCATGGTCAGTCTATGAACGTTTCAGCCCCCCCCCCCCCCCCCCATAATTCACTGTTCAAAACCCCACAGATAACAATCTAGCAGTTATCCTGCAGAGAAAAAGCTGAAAACATCCTTAAAATAAAAGGCTCACCTCTACATCACTGTCACAGAATCTTCTCTCCTCTTTTCTCACTCATCTGAACTCCTTTTACTATTTTTTTTCTTTTTCATTTACAGATTGTGAGGAAAAACTGTTGGTTGTATGTTGCTGATTTCACATAAGTATGATGGCATTTCATAATAAAAGCACATAAAAACAACCATTCTGAAAACTGAATCGCTGTAGAGGGCTTTTATTTCCACATAACTCAGGAAGTATTGAGCTGTGATGGAGAAAATAAATTTACACTAATTCAGACTTTGTCATGTCTGGTGAATCCAGCATTTATAGCACAGGCGACTATAAGGTTATTGAGCAGGAATTCAAGGCTTGTTTCTCATTTTCAAGGATAATTAAGATGTCAATTTTAGATCACATTTAAGACTTTTTATAAACCTGTAGACACTAGTGATGGTTTTCGTTGTTTGTGTTCTCATGGAGAAATTCTCTCCACAACAACCCACATGAGCACAAATGAATCTGTCCACATAGAATTAGACTCTATTTTCCTCTATGATTTTACTTTCTCAGGATCTGTTCATGTCTTACCAAGAGTGATAGGAAGCGGCTGCTGTCCGTGCTGTCTCTCCACATGCACTGAGGAGAGCCTGAGCATCTCTCTGTGCAGCCACCGTCAGATGTGACACAGTCATGCATGGCTGACAACATAATAAACAGTTTAAAAATATATATTTTAAGTTCATAAAAGTAGGCGTTTCCATTGAGAAATGTATCCAATTGCAATAAACAATAATTTAAAAAATAAAATAATTAAAATGAGCTTCATTAATTTTCATGTGTTTTGAGATATAACTGCAGGGAGCTGCAGCATGGGGGCTGAAGGGCCGCATGCAGCCCTGGGCCCGCGGGTTGCCAACCCCTGGTCTAGATGAACAGAAAAAAAAAATTAAACCATTACACAGAATAGAAATTTAACCAGCACACCGGAGTGGTGGCCTAGAGGTAGAGCATCTGCCCCATAACCAGGAGGTTGTGGTCCAAAGACCATATAAAAATGGTACTTCCTGCCTTCTAGCTTGGTGCTCAGCAAAAATATAATGGAGGAAGGAACGCTGGTTACCCAGCCACAGGGAGTGTACAAGCCAGTGTACTCCCTGAGCCAGTCCCAAGCCCTGGTAAATGGGCAGGGTTGTGTCAGGAAGGGCATCCGGGGTTAAAAAAAAAAAATCCCTTGCCAAAACAACATGCAGATCATCGTGATATAAGGTGATGATATGTTGTGGTGACCCGGAAAAGGAGCAGATGAAAGCCAAAAAGAAAAGAAAATTAGCCAACATCCATATGCATGTTGGCTAATTTACAAGAAAAAAGTTGAACATTTTCAAAAAAAAAAAAAGACAAATTTACAAGAAAGAAAGAGACAATTTTGATTTGATTAAAAAGCCACAAATTTACAAAAAGTAACAAAAGTAAAAAATGGCAAATTTCCCCACAGAAAATAACAAATTTATGTGACAAACATTGCAAAAATTTATGAGGAAGAACACAACAAATTTATAGGGAAAAGCTGCACATTTCAAAGAAAAAAGCTGCAAATTTGCTAGAAAAAAAAAAAAAATAAGAGGAAAAAAAAGCTGGTACCCCCCTAAAAAAGGAAACACATTTATGAGACAGAAGTTGCAGTTTTTCAACAAAAAGTCGCCAACTTATGAGGAAAACACAACAAATTTGTAAGAAAAAGCTGCACATTTCCAAGAAAAAACTTGCAAATTTACAAAAAAAAAGACAAATTTATGAAATTTTTTTATGCAAATTTAGAAGAAAAAAAAAGCAAATTTATGATAAAAATAAGCAAATTTCTGAGAAAAAGAGGCACGTTTATGAGAAAAAAAACATTGTAAATTTAAACAAAAGTAACAAAATTCTGAGAACAAAGTTACAAATTAAAAAAAAATAACAGGAAGCTTAAGAGGAAAAAAAATGGGGAAATTTCCCCCGAAAAACGCAAATTTTTGAACCAGAAGTTGCAAATTTGCAATAAAAAGACACAAATTTATGAAGAAAAACAGCAAATTAACACAAAAAAAATTAACAAAATTACTTTGAAAAAGAAACAAATTTATGAGAAAAGAAAGCAAGTTTATGAGAACATGGGAACAAAAAAGTAGCTAAATTATGACAAAAAAGTTACAAATGTACAAGAAATAATAGCAAATAAGAACTGCAAAGTAGCAAAGGTCACACAATTATGAGAAAAACAATGCAAATGTAATTTATTATCATTGATGCTTCAAATGCATTTTATTCAGTTCTGTAACATGATATTAAAGGACTATGATGGGGAGGGGTCTCTGTTTTTTCCAGGTTGGGGGGGGGGCATGTCATCCTTGTGATTTATGCCTTTGCCTCACAAAATTACTGTATATAGCATCTTTAATTTTTTTTAAAAAAAATTGGGAAATACTATATTTCTTCCTGTTTTTGAAGTATGATGTCACAATACTGTAACTGTTTCAAAGCAGAGGAAAAAAGACTCAATCAAGGAGCAGTAAAATAATTCCTAAATACAATCCGCCTTTTATTACGCTTTCTGTAAGGATTTGTTTCTGACATCAGAAGTACTTGTGGAAGAACACATGATTAAATTGTGATTCTTTTTTTTTAACTTTATTTATTTAATCTAATCTAATGCCTGTCAAACCGTGTGGACATATTTTTTTTTTAAATCATCATCATGTTAAACCCCACATGAAGCTCCGACCAATGGGGAGGAAGCGGTGACTCGTTCCAGCCAATCCCGGGCTGAAGGTGGAGTGACGCTTTTAAAACTCCAGCTCAAGTTGCTGCAACATGCATCTCCTCGGCTCACATTGTGAACCGCAAGTTGGGAAGCTACAGCGCTCATGACAGGCTAGAAAACAAGACAAACAAACAGGGAAGCTGCAGGGGGAAACCACGGACCCGCGCTGCCTGAATCTGCTTTAAGGAATTTACGGTGGCGAGCCGTGCGTAAAAGCGCACGGGGCACTTTTTTTTTCCCCCCCCTCCCTAGCGATCTTACGTGCAGTGAAAATAAGCTGAATAAATTTTCGGATTTTAACCTCCAAAGGACTGAACGAATAATGCTGAAAATGACAGAAGAGCACGACAAGTGTGTCGGCGAGCAGCCGTGCAGCCCATCGGGCACCAACAGCTCCATGTCCCAGGAGGAGTCAGACTCTGACGCTCCGTGCTCACCGACGGGTTCCGACGGCCAAGGATCCCTGGTCAGCGCTTTGGGCAAGAAGTTGGATTCGGAGGATGACGACCGGTTCCCAGCCTGCATACGCGACGCGGTCTCTCAGGTCTTGAAGGGGTACGACTGGTCTTTGGTGCCTATGCCGGTGAGGGGTGGGGACTCCCTGAAGAGCAAACCTCACGTTAAGAGACCGATGAACGCCTTCATGGTCTGGGCGCAAGCGGCCCGCAGAAAGCTGGCTGACCAGTACCCCCACCTGCACAACGCAGAACTGAGCAAGACCCTGGGGAAACTTTGGCGGTGAGGAAATGTTTCACTTAGTTTTTAGATAGAAGTGTAGAAAATGACAGCTTTCAACACGGAAAAGTCATCGTTAAAAATGCAATGCTCTTTAAAATGTCAGCTTTAAATACAGTATAAACTGAACATTTTAAAAAAACATCGGTTTGCATTGCATTTTTGACCTTTTCAGAAAAATAACTAGATTTAAATACAATCCCCAAACATTTTCCTCTCTTTGTATAATTTTTGATGTTAAAAAAAAAATCTTTTTGTGTAGCTTGCTTTCAGAGAGTGAAAAGAGGCCATTTGTAGATGAAGCAGAGAGGCTTCGGGTTCAGCACAAGAAGGATCATCCAGACTACAAGTACCAGCCGCGGAGAAGGAAGAACGTGAAAGCGGGACAGAGCGACTCAGACTCAGGAGCAGAACTGGCTCACCACATGTACAAAGCTGAACCAGGGATGGGAGGGCTGGGCGGCATGACGGATGGACACCACCCTCATGAACATGCAGGTATAGCTGGATTTGTTTAAGTACGATACTTCTGTTTTACTCTGAAATTAGAGTGACGGAACTTTATTTCATTGTCAACATCATTTTCTTTTCAGGGCAGCCCCATGGTCCACCGACGCCGCCCACCACTCCAAAAACCGACCTGCACCATGGGGTGAAGCAGGACCTGAAGCACGAAGGCCGCCGTCTTCTCGACAGCAGCAGGCAAAACATTGACTTCAGCAACGTGGACATCTCCGAGCTCAGCACCGACGTCATAAGTAACATGGAGACCTTTGACGTTCACGAGTTTGACCAGTACCTCCCGCTCAATGGCCACGCCTCAACCTCCGCCGCCCTGCCCTCAGAGCACGGCCACGGCCAGGCTCCGTTGCCTGCCGGCGTTTATACTTCCTCGTACAGCCATGTGGGCACCAACGGGTCCACGTGGAGCCGAAAGGGCTCCATGTCGTCCGCCTCTCCCGCCAGCGGCGAGGTGGGCCAGCACCGTCTCCATATTAAAACGGAGCAGCTGAGCCCCAGCCACTACAGCGAGCACTCCCACGGCTCACCCTCACACTCCGATTACGGCTCCTACAGCAGCCAGGCCTGCGTCACCTCGGCCACGTCGGCCGCCTCGGCTGCGGCTTCTTTCTCCAGCTCCCAGTGTGACTATACTGACCTTCAGAGCTCCAACTATTACAACCCTTACTCTGGCTACCCATCCAGTCTCTACCAGTACCCCTACTTCCACTCGCCCAGGCGGCCGTACGGGAGCCCGATCCTCAACAGCCTGTCCGTGGCTCCTGCCCACAGCCCCACCGCCTCCAGCTGGGACCAGCCCGTCTACACGACACTGTCTCGACCTTAAAAAAAAAAGGGGGGGGGCCCTAGCAGTCCATTCACACCAGAGACTCATTCAGATTGATGCACTACTAATGAAGGAAGTACAGAGGATTCGGAGAAGTGTGTGTGTGTGTGTGTGTGTGTGTGTGTGTGCGTGTGTGTAGGGGCTAGTAGGCTACCTGTGACCATTCGAATCGGAGACAAACGGAAGACAAAAGTGCCTGCTGATTTTATACAAAGTTATATTGTTTGTGCTTGAAACACACTTGTGCAGACTTTTTACACGAAGATTGATTGCGCCGTGGGCGAGCCAAACTCCTCCATGAGGACATGTCGCCTACGCCTACATCCGGTACACCATCTTCTCTCCACTTTCAGAATGCATGTGCGTGTGTGTGTGTGCGCGCACGTGTGTGCACACAGTCAAGGTAAATCTCAGGCCTGCCACTGATTTGTGCGGGACTGGCACATTTCTGTGGACGTTCAAGAATGTGCAATTTTGTGCATTCTTGGTAAAATTTGCTTTGACGGCCGGAGCTAAATCACATCAGAGGACCAGTCTTAAAAAAAAAAAAAAAAAAAAAAAGAAATGGTTCCCATTGGTGTCATTTCTGGCATAAAAGTCTTACATGTATTTATGTTTATGCATTATTGGTTTTTCTTCTTAACATTGATGAACACATGTAATGTGGGTTTGTTTAATTGACTATAGGGTACCGTTTGGCTCATAAAGAAAAAGGTAAATGAAGGACCATATGAATACCGCTCATTTAATATTCCGTTTATGACCAATTTCCTGAAGCATTTCCGTTCAAGTTGCAAGTAAACAGACGGGACCAAGAGACCAACACAGGACAGAACAGGTGTCTGAAATCTGTGCTTGGCAAATTGCGATTAGTCATGATCTAGGGTTAAAGGAAATGGGGTAAAACAACACCACACACTCTGAGTGACATGTCAGCTGGACCTCCTGTATGAACTGGAGGACAACACAAGAATATGCAGACACACACACATCCCTGTGTGTGTGTGTCACGCTGTCATTTCCTTTCAGCTAAAATGCTTTTGAAAAAAAAACAGTTTTTTTTACTGGTATCATTTTTCTTCAAAGATGAGCATTTAGGGTTAAAACTGAGAGTGTTTCCCCATATTTATCCCATCCGCCATGAAGTGCCAATTCACTGCTGCAACGTTTTATGTAAACGTTTTTTGTGCCTTCTAATGCTTCTCATCAGTATTTCAGCATAAAGTTGATTCATTAACAAACTGCAAGCGGCACACAGTCCATTTGCAGAGGCTCCAGCAGTCGCCTCCACTCCCAGTCATGTCCTCAATCCCGTGTCATTCCCCGCAGCCTCAGTTTGTAAAGTTGTGTGACACACTGTATGTGAAATGTACAGAGCAACAAGCTCAAAATTTTGTCCGCAGAAGTATGTTTTTGTATCGCTATGGTGTATTCCTTTGAAGAAGGCTGTGAAAAGGATTGTTGTTCTGTTAACTAGAATTTTACTCGCACATGCACAGCTAACTCATTCGCTGACCGTTTTTTTTTTTTAAATAAAAGGTACTTTTTCTTGATTATTTGTGTTTGTCATTATTATATGGATCCCTGTTTAGTTTCAGCTTCTTTATATAACATTTTTAAAATGCATTTTGGATACAAGGAAATTGAATTAGGTCAATTGAAGTGATAATAGTGGCAGGGTTTGCCTTTGCGGTGTGTACCAGCTGTTTGTATGAGGCTCATACTTTAATAGTTGTAATGAGCGAGGCGGTTAAGGAAATATTTTTTTTCCTTTTGATCCCCTTGAATAATTAAACCTTTAAACAAGTGCCTAGTACAAGTTTACAACCATATAGTGGTATTTAAAAAAATATATATATATCAAAGAAGCAAAATAGTGCAGTATGTGCTTAACAACTTCTTTTGTTTTAATTTCAAATGCAACTTTTATAGCCTTTCAACCCTTTAGTATGTTTAGTTGGCACATTTCATAAATGCTAGAAAACATTTATCAAAATATTGTTAATTTTTCTTTTTCAATAGACCACAAATGAGAGAGGAATGAAGAGCGTTCCTCCTGTCTGCTTTGGTCCAGTGGGTAGAATGCTCAAGTTGGCCCTGGCATGCATGCCAAGCAGCCATCCTTAACCAGCCCAGGGAGAAGCCAAGTGCCAGGGCCGCACTGCTGAATTTTAATGATTCATTATGCTTTGGAGGGGCCCCATTGTGTCCCTTTATCCGGACAGCTAGAAAGGAATTAATTGGACAGAAAATGGAAGGGCAAGGGGAACTGACAAGCCATTAAGAGGGTCCTGAATGGACGATTAGATGCACATGGCGGAGGATTTTTTTTCTCCCCCTCTTTGCTGTCTCATATCACAGCACTCCACCAAAAAAAAAACAAAAAAAAAACAACAACAAGAACAACAACTACAATGACCAGCAGACCAAACTGCAGAAATAATATCAGCACACATAATCTGTAGATAATAAAAGAAGATAATACCACAGCAGATGGGGTGTGGGTGGCTCAAGAACGACTTGTTTTTCTTCCCTCAAACTCTTTTTTTTTCACAAGTGTTTGCCAAATACTTTCAGGAGGAACTCTTGAGAAAAGAACAGGAGTGAATAAAAGTGAGGCAAAAAGACCCTTCAGGGTGCTTGGGTCCTGTTTCCCTGGAACTTGTCCACAGTTTCTGATTGGGCCTCTTGAAAGCTCTACTGTAAATAACTGAAAATGAACTGCAGGAGAGAACTTCAGTGTGAGTTACATCACTGTATTGAATGAGAGAAAGAAATAAATGAATGAAAGACCTTTTTTTTTTTTGCACCGTAACAATGCACTTTCCAAAATAAAATAATAAAATACAACACAAACCTACAACAACATTTACACATGCAGATGATGAAATAGCCTATAACGAACTTTAAAGTTACTGCTACATTCTAGCTGTCAGATGTATCGTTTATGGAGGGAAGGGCCTTGTAGGCCAAAATGGAACTTGTGGTCTTAGACCCAGAGCACATGAAGGGAAAGCATGATGAAGACTGTGAAACTGGTGCTTCCATCACTGACCACATCCCATTGTTAGGAGCAGGATAACTCGCCTGGTAATAGTCTCATCCTGCCTAATGAGCCTGGCTGACTTAGGGCATGTTTTGGGGGGGAAATATTGGAGGAGCTGGGAACTGTGAAAACTAAGAATGCAGCGCTGATTTGCAAGGGAAATGAAGTGTATGTAAAACATGGTTATTGCCTGCTGCTGATTCCTTTAGTTTTCTTTTAAATTCTCCAACTCTTCATCATGTTTTCAGTTCATCCTTGACTATATGCTACTTTGCATGCAAATTGCAGAAAATAAATGTTGTTGGTTTTTTTGTTTTTTTGGGCAGAGAATGAAAAATAAAGTGAGATCTGGCTGGGCCATTCCAAAACTTTATTTTTCTTTTGGTGAAGGAAGTATTTTGCATTACATATACTGTACCATCGAACAGAGTAAAGGCAGTCACCAAGAAGTGGAGAAGCTAAGGGACAACAGTGCTGTTTCCGGGAACCGTAAATCCCTCCAAAACTGATGAAAAGACAAGAGGAAAACTGGTCAGGGAGGCTGCCAAGAGTCCTACAGCGACACGGAAGGAGATGCAGGAGTTTCTGGCAAGTACTGGTTATGTACTACATGGGACAATATGTATGTCTGGACTATGGAGGAAGGTTGCAAGACAGAAGGCTTTTCTTGCAAAAAAAAAAAAAAAAAAAAAGTCTCCTAAAAGAGACACTCAGAGAGTGCATACCTCCCCCAAGGCTCCATCTGTCCATCCATACCTCTGTTCCTCTGTCCACCTTAGTATGCACTCTTGGATCACATCAAAAATCTAATGGGTTCATCCATAGCTAAGGGCCACCTCTGGCGAAAATTTCATCAAAATCCATCCAGTAGTTTTTGCATAATCCTGCACACAAAGAAACAGGCCTTGGCGGAGGTTTGTGCTCTCAGATCACCTCCAAACTCTAATGGGTTCATCTTTGGCGCAAAGGCCACCTCTGGCAAAAAAAATTTCATCAAAATTCATCTAGTAGTTTTTCCGTATTCCTGCTAACAAACAAACAGACAGAGAGACAAGGAAACAAACGTCCCAATCACATTACCTTCTCGGCGGAGGTAAAAATGTGTTGGACTTGTTTATTTTAACACTAAAGGTGCCTTCATACCAAATGCAAACGGGTGGCGCGAATGGAAAGAGGCGAACACACACATTCACGTCTGAGGGATAGCACTAGCTAGTACTGGCTTAGAGATTCTGCTGTCACCGGAATAAAAGTATCAACATTGGAGAGTAACCTAGTTTAAAAATGAGACTGCCACTCACTTGTAGACAGAAAGACCGGGAGCTCTTCAGCTGAATCGGGATGTTGGAGTTATTTACCCATGGATTCCTGCCACGGACGTGCTAACAAGGCTAGCAGGCTAGCAATGTAAACACTCATCATCTTGTGACGTTTTGGAGGCAGGGACAACTTTTTCAGGTGACCCCCCCCCCCCCCCCCCCCCCCCGCCATCGGATAATATAAACCTAAGCATGACATTATTTGGGGGGTTTCCACAGCAGGTTAAAAACTGCTGCATAAGTTATAAAGGCAACATTGCCTGTCTGTATCTCATTCAGATGGTGAATTCATATCTATTTGCGTGTTTACATTGAGTTAAGATAAGATAAGATAAGCCTTTATTAGTCCCACAATGGGGAAATTCCAGGATTGCAACAGCACAGGGATAGCAACACAGAGCAACAATCAGAAGGCAAGAAAAAAACAAGAGCAGCTAGTATACATATGTACATATTACTATAAATATATATATATATATATATATATATACACACAGTATATATATATATATATATATATATATATATATATATATATATATATATACAGTATATATATATATATATATATATATATATATATATATATATATATATATATATATATATATATCCATCCATCCATCCATCTTCTACCGCTTTTCCGGAGGTCCGGGTCGCGGAGGCAGCAGTTCAAGCAGAGAAGCCCAGACTTCCCTCTCCCCAGCCACCTGCTCCAGCTCTTCAGAGGGGATACCAAGGCGTTCCCAGACTAGCTGGGAGACATAGTCTCTCCACCGAGTCCTGGGTCTGCCCCGGGGTCTCCTCCCAGTGGGACGTGCCTGAAACACCTCAAGTGGGAGGCGTCCAGGAGGCATCCTAATCAGATGCCCATACCACCTCAACTGACTCCTTTCAATGTGGAGGAGCAGCGGTTCTACTCTGAGCCTCTCCCGAATGACTGAGCTCCTCACCCTATCTCTGAGGGTGAGTCCAGCAATCCTACGGAGAAAGCTCATTTCAGCCGCTTGTATCCGCGATCTCGTTCTTTCGGTCATTACCCAAAGCTCGTGACCATAGGTGAGAGTAGGAACGTAGATTGACTGGTAAATCGACAGCTCTGCCTTAGAACTAAGCTCCCTCTTCACCACAACAGACCGGTACAACGTCCGCATCACTGCAGATGCTGCTCCAATCCGTCTGTCGACCTCTCGCTCCATTTTCCCCTCACTCGTGAACAAGACCCCAAGATACTTAAACTCCTCCACTTGGGGCAGGAGCCTGTCCCCAACCCGGAGAGGACAATCCACCTTTTTCCGGCTGAGGACCATGGACTCGGACTTGGAGGTGCTGATTCTCATCCCAGCCGCTTCACACTCAGCGGCAAACCGTCCCAGCAAGAGCTGTAGGTCATTGCTGGATGAAGCCAACAGGACAACATCATCTGCAAACAACAGAGATGAGATCCTGTGGTCACCAAGCATGACGCCCTCCATTCCCTGGCTGCGCCTAGAAATCCTGTCCATAAAAATTATGAACAGGACCGGTGACAAAGGGCAGCCCTGGCGGAGTCCAACTCTCACTGGGAATGACTCCGACCGAGTGTTGGCAATGCGAACTAAACTCTCACAACGGTCGTACAGAGACCGAATAGCTCGTAACAACAAGCCCGATACCCCATACTCCCGAAGCACCCCCCACAAAAATCCACGAGGGACGCGGTCAAATGCCTTCTCCAAGTCCACAAAACACATGTAAACTGGTTGGGCAAACTCCCACGAACCCTCAAGAATTCTCGAGAGGGTAAAGAGCTGGTCCGATGTGCCACGGCCAGGACGAAAACCACATTGCTCCTCCTGAATCCGAGGTTCGACCAACATATACAGTATATACGTATATATATATATATATAGAGAGAGAGAGAGAGAGACACACACACAGTGCAGAGCATTGTGGTTGGTGAATGTGCAGCAGAAAGTCTAAGCTCTCTCCCCCTCCGCGGGTGCGGCGGGCCAGCTGGATGTCTTTGGGCATGATGGTGGTGACCCTCTTGGCGTGGATGGCGCACAGGTTGGTGTCCTCGAAGAGACCCACCAGGTAGGCCTCGCTGGCCTCCTGCAGAGCCATGACGGCGGAGCTCTGGAAGCGCAGGTCGGTCTTGAAACCTGAGCGATATCCCTCACCAGGCGCAGGAAGGGCAGCCTACGGATGAGCAGCTCCGTGGATTTCAGGTAGCGACGGATCTCTCTCAGAGCCACGGTACTGGGCCTGTAACGGTGAGGCTTCTTCACTCCGCCGGTGGCCGGAGCGCTTTTTTTCGAGCAGCCTTGGTGGCTAGATGCTTCCTGGGGGGCATTTTCCTCCAGTAGATTTACGGGCGGTCTGCTTGGTTCTTGCCATCGCTCTTTATTATTCAGTCTTATATTTCTTGCACGCCGCCTAAAACTCCAGCCCGGCACCTGCGTCGTTTTCGCCACAGTTCCTCGGCATGTCGAGCTTCTCCATTAGCACCGGGTGGCGGTTGGAGCTAGCTAGTCTACTCTGTTGTATTCGTCCCCCGCTGCAAACAGTGGCTCCATCCGCCGACTCGGGAAACCCTTGGGGCGATCTGTGTGTCCGTGATATATATATAGAGTGAAAGGTGTAGAAAGAAGAAGGAAGATAAGAAAAGGGCAGTTGCAAACGGCAGCCAACTCGTGTGGCGCCGCCGGTCCGGCGGAACCGGAACCGGAAAAACCGGTCACTCATACCATACAAAAATTCCTCCATTCGTGTTTGGTGTGAAAGCACCTTAAAAGGTATGCTTGGTCCAAAAACAACACATCACCAAAAGAACACCATTACCCACAGGGAAGTATAGTGGTGGCAGTATCATGCTTTGGGATCGCTTTTCTTCAGCTAGACCCAAATACTAGTCAGTTTTGCCCCCCAAAATCTTTATGTAGCATACATCCAGATCAATGCAGAAAATTACAGTTTTGAAATGCTGCAGTAGATTTAGGCCTGACCTAAATCCAGTTGAAAGTCTGTGGGATGACTTGAAAATGTTCCAAATAGATTTGGAACATTGTAAAAGGAGGACTGAGCCAATTGTTATGTCTGGAAATAAGGCGAAGACCGACTGTGAGTTGAGGTTAACTTTACTAGCTGTTAGCATGAGAAGAACAGTACACAACAGTGGGTAGCTGGTAGTAGGTATGGCGCTGAGAGAGAGGGCTGGCCCTGGGCAGCCATATAATATACCCCTGAACGTGCTGACATCCACAGTGCGTCGTGTAGTTTTCTATACACTACATTTACTCCCCCCTTGGAAAGCTTAGAACCATATTTCTGTAGATTAGTCTTAGCAAGGGCGGTAAGTATGAGAGCATGTATATAAACATATTGATTAATGTAAAACCAAGTGTGCATAACTGGGTTGAACACGCCATTATAATGAACCACTGAAAGCTTTTTTAACCATAATATTTCTAACTAGGCAAACAGGTAGACTGCCGGTGTGCCTGCATGGTCATGTGGGTTATTCTGCCACTGAACAGACCATGCACTGATTATTAATGTATTTAAAGTTAGTAACATAGTCCTCAAGATGAATGGGTCTCTGTTGGACTCATACCAGGCGGGACTCGAGTTGTGCTGGGCCGGGTGGTTCTGGCGGGCACCCCGCTGGAGCTGCGAACCATTAGTTGGTGAAGTCCCAGTCAGGGCGGGCCGGCTTGGTCGGGATCCATTGATCAGGAACAGGAGGTGGTGTAATCCTTCCGCAACGGCTGGCAGGCCATCATGGCCCATCAGTCAGAAGAAAGGTGGCTGGTCCTAGCTGAGCGGTGATCCGCGTCAGTGTTGACTAGAAGGACTGCAGCTTGTATGAGTGACCGGGTTGACGTACCCAAACCCAGTTGAGCGTAGTGAATGGAGGGCGCGCCGCTTGGCGTTCCTTCTTCGTGAAGTGTTGTTACCGCTCTGCGATCTTGTTGTTAGTGACATAATTCTCGGCCCAGGAAACACGCACGCAGGCTCAGGTAGATTTAAAAGCTTTATTCAACCAGGAAAGTGTGTTTGGATGCGTGTATGTGATATGGTAGTGGATTGTGGGTGGAAGATGAGAAAAGGAACAGAGCAGCACGCCGTGTGGCCAGGCAACCCTATGGGAGAAACACAAACAGGGAGTGAGCTGGGCAAAACCACACGGGAAAGTGATGCTGAGTTATGCTTACTTGCAGGGAGAGTGGTGGCTGGCGTTGGCGAGGATTTCAGGCCTGGCAGACAGCGCCCTGCTGCGCACAAGACGAGTGTGGAGCTGTGGGAGGTGAAGATGGTGAAGGTGAGGGTATCCGCCGCCAGGGAATCCACCTGTGCACAGGGGAAGGCTGAGAAAGCAGGTAAGTGATATGACAGCTTACGTGAAGTAGCAATGAGTGGCAGGACTGAAGAGATGATCCTGCTGAGGGATTGAGCGCATTGTAGAACAGACGGCTCCAGACCAATGCTCAGGGCAAGGTGGAATAAATAGCTCTGCGCTAACAAGGCACAGGTGTGCGCGCAGCTGAGGTGGATGCCTGAGAGCGGCGAGTGGTGACAGTACTCCCCCCCCTAACAGCGTCTCCTGGCGCTGGTTTATCCGGGTGCGCCCGGTGGAACTCCGTGATGAGATCTTGGTCCAGCACAAAGGAAGAGCGCACCCAGGATCTCCACTCTGGGCCATATCCCTCCCAATCCACCAAGTACTGCAGCCCACGACCTCGGCGCCGGGAGTCCAGGATGGAAGCAACTCCCCACGCTGGGTGACCGTCGATCATCATGGGAGTGGGTGGCGCCCTAGGAGGAGGACAGAGTGGGTCGGAGACAACAGGCTTGACCTTGGAAACATGGAAAGTGGGACACACACAGAGGGAGGGGGGAGGGCAAAACGCACAGCCACTGGGTCGACAATCTTGGTAATAACGAAGGGCCCGAGAAACCGTGGAGCCAACTTCCTCTTCTCAGCCTTGAGATTGATGTCCTGCGAAGAAAGCCAGACCCGTTGACCCACCTGGTAACTAGGAGCCGGCCTCCTGTGGCGATTGGCAGTGGTGCTGTTGCGCGCCGCCGTGCGTAAAAGCGCCTCTCTTGCCCTGGACCACAAACTCAGGCAGCGTCTCACATGTGCCTGAATGGAGGGAACAGCCAACTCACCCTCCTGTTCGGGGAACAAGGGGGGATCGTACCCCAACGACGCCTTGGAGGGGGACATACCAGTGGCCGATTACCGTTCCGTGTTGTGGGCGTAGTCTACCCAGGCCAAGTAGGAGCTCCAGGAGGATGGGTTGGAGGAGGTCACGCAGCGCAGGGCAGGCTCCAGCTCCTGATTGGTACGTTCACACTGTCCGTTGGATTGGGGATGATGACCAGAGGAAAGACTCACTGTGGCCCCCAGGGCATTACAGAAGCACCTCCACACTTATGATACAAACTGAGGTCCTCGATCCGATACCACGTCCAAAGGAATCCCATGCAGTCTGACCACATGTTGGACGAGGAGATCAGCCGTTTCTCGTGCCGAAGGAAGACCCCGAAGTGGCATGAAGTGGGCGGCCTTAGAGAACCGATCCACAATCGTCAAAACCATGTCGTAGGTGTTAGAGACAGGGAGACCAGTGACGAAGTCGAGAGCGATGTGCGACCAGGGCCTGCCTGGGACCGGCAGGGGCTGGAGTAGACCCGCGGGTGGAGAGTTCTGAGACTTGCCAGTGGCACACTGGGGGCAAGCCCGGACGTAGTTGGCGACATCCCTTTGGAGACCCGGCCACCAGAAAGAGTGTTGAAGGAGGTCCACCAGTCGGGAGACGCCAGGGTGACAGGCGAGCTTGGACGTGTGGGCCCAGTGAATAACCTCCCCCCGAACAGCTGAAGGAATGAAGAGCCTGCCTCCGGACCACCGCAAGGGTCCGGTTCCACCTCCTGCGCCTTACAGATCTTGTCCCTGATGGACCAGGAGACCGCCCCCACGACGCACGAGCTGGGAAGGATGGTGTGGTCCGACTCCTCCGGGGCCTCAGGAGCGAACTGTCTTGACAAGGCGTCGGGCAACCCATTCTTTGAGCCTGGATGGTAGGTGATGGTAAATTGGAATCAAGCGAAGAATAGAGACCAGCGCGCCTGGTGGGCATTCAGACGCTGCGCTGACCTCAAATACTCGAGATTCTTGTGGTCCATCCAAACCACAAAAGGCTGAGCTGCCCCCTCCAGCCATGTGACGCCACTCCCGCAGCGCGAGCTTTACAGCAAGAAGTTCCCTGTCGCCGACGTCATAATTTCGCTCGGCTGCTGACAACCGTCGAGAGAAGAAAGCGCAGGGCCGCTTGACTCCATCCACTGGTGAACGCTGGGAGAGCACCACCCCAACTCCCGTGTCAGACGCGTCAACCTCCACCAGGCACTGCAGCATGGGGTCCACCTGGGTTAGGACCCAGGAGGATGAGAACTCCATCTTGAGGGTCTTGAATGCAGTTGCCGCCTCCTCGGATCACTGGAAGGGCACCTTGGAAGAAATGAGGTGAGTCAGGGGAGTAACAATGGCACCGAAGTTGGGGACAAAGCGACGGTAGAAATTGGCGAAGCCGATGAACTGTTGCACCTGTTTCCAGGAGGTAGGCGTGGGCCACTCGACCACCGCTTTAACCTTAGCGGGGTCGGGGAGGATCTGGTTGTGAGAGATGACAAATCCCAGGAAAGAGGTGGTCTTGGCGTAGAACTCGCATTTCTCCGCCTTGATGTAGAGCCTGTTCTCCAACAACCGCTGCAGGACCCGCCTCACATGAGCCTGGTGCTCCTCCCGTGACCTGGAGAAGATGAGTATGTCATCCAGGTAGATGAAGACAAAGACCCCCAGGAAATCTCGTAGGACGTCATTAATGAGTCGCTGAAAGACGGCAGGAGCGTTGGTGAGCCCAAACGGCATCACTAAGTACTCGAAGTGGCCGCTGGGTGTCCTAAAGGCCGTCTTCCACTCTTCGCCCTCCCGGATCCGAACAAGGTGGTAGGCGCTGTGGAGATCTAACTTCGTGAACCAGGTCGCCCCCTGGAGGGAGTGGAAGGCGGTGTCCATCAGAGGCAGGGTGTAGCGGTCCTTAACCGTGATGTCATTGAGAGCCCTGAAGTCAATGCAGGGGCGAAGGGACCCATCCTTCTTGGAGACAAAGAAGAAGCCAGCACCGAGCGGGGACGAGGAGGGATGGATGATCCCAGCACTGAGTGACTCCCTGATGTATGAATCCATTGCCTCGCATTCAGGAGCTGAAAGGCTGTAAAGACGGCCGGATGGTAAAGGTGCCCCCGGGCGGAGGTTAATAGCGCAGTCATACAGCCGGTGAGGGGGAAGAGACATGGCTTTGGACTTGCTGAATGCCATCCCCAAGTCGTGAAACTCCTGGGGCACCAGGGTGAGGTCCGGAGGATCGGAGACCGGCGCAGGCAGAGGAGAGGATGGGGCACAAGCCGCAGACTGGAGACAGGTGCTCAGGCAGAAGGAGCTCCACGAAAGGACATTACTAGACCTCCAATCGAGGATGGGGTTGTGCAGGCGCAGCCATGGGTAACCTAGAATGACACGGTACGAAGAGGAAGACAAGACGTATAAGGTTAGGTCCTCACGGTGGTTGCCAGAGATAATTTTAGGCACCGGCTTGGTGCAATGCGTCACTACCCCCAGGGGAGAGTGAGAGAGGGTGACCAGATTAAGAGGAGTTGACAATGGCTGACAGGGTATGCCCAAACGGGTTGCCAGGCTCTTGGAAATGAAATTTTGCTCTTCCCCCGAGCCCACCAGTGCATGAGTGAAGTGCCCGATGGAATTATGGCAAAATCTGATGGGCAGTGTGCAACTAGAGAGGGGATTTGACCGGTTAGAGTCGGCGAGGCCCCCTACAGTGACTCGCGGACCCCCCCGTTTGGCTTGACCGGGCACTGCTCCACGGTATGCTGGTCGTCTCCGCAATACATGCAGAGACCCAGTTCCCACCGGCGTTGTCTCTCCGCTAGAGGGAGCCTGGTGCGCCCGATCGACATGGCCTCTGACTCATCGGTGGACTCCAGAGCGAGCAACGCCAGGGGGCGAGACTGAGGAGAGCGGGCGGAAGATCCCTGCGAGCGGTTGACTGACTTCCGCTCTGCGGCCTGCTCTCGCAGCCTGTTGTCCAAACTAATCATTAGGGAGATTAGCTCGGACAGCCGCCCTGGGAGATCCCGACTGGCCAATTCATCCCGCAGACCTGAATTGAGGCTACGGAGGAAAATGCTGCAGAGAGAAGCCTCTCCCCAACCAACCTCCTCCGCTGCCACCCGGAAGTCAACAGCATGATCCGCCGCCGACCGGCTTCCCTGTTGAAGGCTAAGGAGCCGATCGGCGAGGACGCTGTCACGACGCGAGTGATCAAACACCTCAAGGAAGTCTTGCACGAACCGGTCATAGGAGAGGTTCGCGTAGCTGGGCTTCGACATGACGGCGTAAGCCCAAGCTAACGCTCGCCCCTCCAGGAGATTAGCCATATAGCCGATACGGCTGTGGTCTGAGGGGAAATCCCCGGGAACGCGCAGGAACACCGACTCACATTGTAAAATAAACCCCCGTGCCCCACCAAGCTTCCCGTTGAAGCGAGCGGGGGTCGGGATCGGTGTGAGCCGGGTCGGCGTTCCCGAGCTAGGCTGGCCAGCCGTGGAAGCGGCCGAAGCTGACCCGCCTTGGTGAGCTGGGGGGAACGCCTGCTGGGGGTCAAGACGGTCTCACCGGTGAGTAATTATAGTCAACTGGTTGAAGATTACCTGTTGTTGATGCGCTATCATATCCACCCGAGCCTCGAGGGTGGAAAAACGGCGTGTGAGCCTGCTGTCCGCTGGGCCGCTCTGCTGGAGCCGTACTGACATAATTCTCGGCCCAGGAAACACGCACGCAGGCTCAGGTAGATTTGAAAGCTTTATTCAACCAGGAAAGTGTGTTTGGATGCGTGTATGTGATATGGTAGTGGATTGTGGGTGGAAGATGAGAACAGGAACAAAGCAGCACGCCGTGCGGCCAGGCAACCCTATGGGAGAAACACAAACAGGGAGTGAGCTGGGCAAAACCATACAGGAAAGTGATGCTGAGTTATGCTTACTTGCAGGGAGAGTGGTGGCTGGCGTTGGCGAGGATTTCAGGCCTGGGAGACAGCGCCCTGCTGCGCACAAGACGAGTGTGGAGCTGCGGGAGGTGAAGATGGAGAAGGTGAGGGTATCCGCCGCCAGGGAATCCACCTGTGCACAGGGGAAGGCTGAGAAAGCAGGTAAGTGATATGACAGCTTACGTGAAGTAGCGATGAGTGGCAGGACTGAAGAGATGATCCTGCTGAGGGATTGAGCGCGTTGTAGAACAGACGGCTCCAGACCGATGCTCAGGGCGAGGTGGAATAAATAGCTCTGCGCTAACGAGGCGCAGGTGTGCGCGCAGCTGAGGTGGATGCCTGAGAGCGGCGAGTGGTGACAGCTAGGGGAGATCGCCACCACTGGAGTGTCATCTAATGGGCAACGTGGCCGGGTTTGTTCAGCTACTGCTTGCAACTGCTGCAGTGATGCGGCAGCTCAAGGAGGCTCGTGCTGCATGAAGACCAGCTTGGGGTCCTGTGTGGATGCGGTCTGGAGCTCCTGTGGCAGCTCTGGGTGTTGTGTGGATGTGGTCTGCAGCTCCTGTGGTGATTCCGGGTCTTGTGTGGACATACAGTGGTGTGAAAAAGTTTTTGCACCCTTCCTGAGTTCTCATTTTTTTGTATGTTTGTCATACGTAAATGTTTCAGATCATCAAACAAATTTTAATATTTGACAAAGACAACACAACACAAAATGCAGTTTTTAAATGAAGGTGTTTATTATTAAGGGGAAAAAAATCCAAACCTACACGGCCCTGTGTGAAAAAGTGATTGCTCCCTAAACCTAATAACTGCTTGAGCCACCCTTAGCATCAACAACTGCAATCAAGTGATAACTAGCAATGATTCTTTTACAGTGCTGTGGAGGAATTTTGGCCCACTTATCTTTGCAGAATTGTTGTAATTCAGCCACATGGGAGGGTTTTCGAGCATGAACTGCCTTTTTGAGGTCATGCCACAGCATCTCAATTGGATTCAGGTCAGGACTTTGACTAGGCCACTCCAAAGACTTCAGTTTGTTTTTCTTAA
Organism: Pholidichthys leucotaenia; assembly: GCA_020510985.1. Taxonomy (NCBI): domain Eukaryota; kingdom Metazoa; phylum Chordata; class Actinopteri; order Cichliformes; family Pholidichthyidae; genus Pholidichthys; species Pholidichthys leucotaenia. Next base: position 280,150,797 of record CM035838.1, on the reverse strand, counting down.
GCCATTCAAAGGTGGACTTGCTGGTGTGTTTTGGATCATTGTCCTGCTGCAGAATCCAAGTGCACTTCAGCCTGAGGTCACGAACAGATGGCCGGACATTGTCCTTCAGGATTTTTTGGTAGACAGCAGAATTCATGGTTCTGTTTACCACAGCAAGTCTTCAAAGTCCCGAAGCAGCAATACAGCCCCAGACCATCACACTACCACCACCATATTTTACTGTTGGTATGATGTTCCTTTTCTGAAATGCTGTGTTACTTTTACACTGGATGTAATGGGACACACGCCTTCCAAAAAGTTCAACTTTTGTCTCTTCAGTCCACAGAGTATTTTGTCAAAAGTCTTGGGGATCAACAAGATGTTTTCTGGCAAAACTGAGATGAGCCGTTATGTTCTTTTTGCTCAGCAGTGGTTTTTGTCTTGGAGCTCTGCCATGCAGGCCATTTTTGCCTAGTCTCTTTCTTATGGTGGAATCATGAACACTGACCTTAACTGAGGCAAGTGAGGCCTGCAGTTCTTTGGATGTTGTTGTGGGGTCTTTTGTGACCTCTTGGATGAGTTGTCGCTGCGCTCTTGGAGTAATTTTGGTCGGCCAGCCACACCTTCCCAGGAGTCCCAGGCCACTCTCACCATCCTGGAGGAGACTGACAATAACTGAATCATCAGCATACTTTATGATATGTCTGTTGTCATGTCTGCTCCGACACGTTTGTGTACAGGATGAAGAGTAGTGGTGACAACACACACCCCTGAGGAGAGCCAGTAGAAGAGCACTTTAGGTCAGACAATGTACCATTGACCCTTACTCTCTCCTGTTGGTTAAGAAATCCAGAATCCAACCCACCAGATTATTGCTCAAATCAAATTGTTGCAGGAGCCTTTCAGCTAAGATATGAGGTTGGATTGTATTAAAGGCGGAGGAAAAGTCCACAAATAAAAGCCTGGCGTGTGTCCCATTAAAATCCAGATGTTTAAAAAGCATGTTAAACAGAGTGACAGTGGCATCCTCCACTCCTCTGTGAGGCCTATAGGCAAACTGCAGAGGATCCAATGCATGCTCAGTCTGCTTTAGGACCTCACATCTGACCAGTTTTTCAAAAATTTTCATTAAAATTGAAGTCAAAGCAACTGGTCTAAAGTCGTTTACCGTTTTAGGACAACTGGATTTTGGAACGGGAACAATCACGGCTTCTTTCCAGATCTTAGGCACATGTTGTGTCTGTAAGGACTTATTGAAAATGTAATGAAATACAGGACTCAGTTCATGTGCACAGGACTTTACCAAGCGCCCACATATATTATCAGGGCCCTGATAATAATTAACCACAGTTAATTCATGATTTAATGGGGGCGGGGTGTCACTTTTTCACACAGGGCAATGTAGGTTTGGATTTTTTTTGCACTTAATAATAAACACCTTTATTTAAAAACTGCATTTTGTGTTTACTTGTGTTATCTTTGTCTCATATTCAAATTTGTTTGATGATCTGAAACATTTAAATGTGACAAACATACAAAAAAATGAGAAATCAGGAAGGGGGCAAACACTTTTTCACACCACTGTAGGCTGGAACTCCTGTGGCGGAGCAGCAGCTCAAGGAGGCTCAAGCCGTGTGAGGATCAGTTCCAAGTCTCCTGTGCTCTGCTCATTGTGCAGTGTGAAGCAGGGAGTAGTTGAGTCCACGGTGCCTGTAGCGGAGAAGCCCTGTTCACAGAATAAGTCCCACCCCAACATATTATTGTCACGGTGTGTCACCTGGAACAGAAACACTGGGAGATTCCTGTCACTGTAGCACGCTGAGAAGGTGATGCTTCTCCTGGTCTTGGAGCATCTATCGTCTGGCAGTTCCACCGCGTCTGGTTACTGGGGGGTAAGCTTTCTAATAGTGTCTTCATTTATCAGGGACCTTGAGGCAGCGGTGGCTGGTACCATCAGTATGCTGATGCTGTCCAACTTCACTACACACTGCTGTACTGACCAGTTGTTGGGGCCCACAAAGTTGGTGGTGTCCACGCTGGACAAGGGGTCGAAGGGCTGAGCAGCTGGAACTGACTGTGGGGAGTGAGGGTCGGGGCCTGTTAGCTGTGATGTTAACTGGGCAGCCACTTCTAGCTGTTGCTGGGATGCTAATTCCACCATGTCTGCCAATGACAGGTCGTCCGACACCGTCATTAGCTTCTCCCACAGCCTCAGGTTCGTTGCATGTGCCGCTAACTGGCCTCGCACCATCTTCTCTTTCAAGTGGCCAAGTTCACATGCGCTAGCTAAACAGCGGAGGACTGCTACGTACTGCTGGAACAACTCATCCATTTGCCATTCGCAGTTAAGAAAAGAAAGCAACCAGGCTGTCCTGTTCCATTTATCAGTGAAATGTTCAGTCAATAAAGCCACACAGTCATCATACATGTTCTCAGGTCCAAGAGTTTGGAAGATACGCTGTCCTTCGTTGCCCAGGCTATGAATTAGCATAGCTCATAGCCTAGCCTTGCTAGCTTTAGCTAAGTTGGTGGCGGACGCGAACGTTTCAAATGACTGGTGTCAACGGGACCAAGCAATAGGTGGATCACCAGGCAGAGCGAGGAATGGTGGTAGAGGTGCCGTAATTGGGTTCTTCATCCTTGATGTTGTGTGGGTCATGCTTGTTGCCAAAATGTTATGTCTGAAAATAAGGCGAACACCGACTGTGAGTTGATGTTAACTTTATTAGCTGTTAGCATGAGAAGAACAGTACACAACAATGGGTAGCTGGTAGTAGGCATGGCACCAAGAGAGAGGGCTGCCCCTGGAAAGCTGTATAATATACCCCTTAATGTGCTGACATCATCTGTGCGTGCATGCGTCCGCAGCACAGTGCATCATGTAGTTTCTCATACACTACACCAAAACTGCCAAGTCAAGGTGTGGCATGCTGACTACTCACCAAAAAGACTGAAAAAGAGTAAATGCTAGGGCTGGGCAATTTGACCTTAAATCAGCATCACTGTTAATTGAACCTTTCACACTGGTTTCATTTTTATGTTGTTTTCTTCCCTCCTTTTCCCTTATAGTTCACTGATGAGGCACATAATTAAGCAATATTACACAAGAGTGTAATATCAATCAATACAGTATATCACTGTGGTGATTTGGTAGTAAATGAGCATAATATAATAGTTTCACATACATGTAACCAAATTAATATTGTCCACTGCAGAAGTCAGCGTTTATAATACATACCTCTTGAGGGTTTGTGGGTCAAGTCACTTATGGCGGTGGCTAATTAGCTTGTCAGCTGTGCTGGATGAGTCATTTATGCAGCCGTGATAGTGTTATCACCACATAGGGATTACAAGTTTCTGATCGGGTTCTTAAATCCAACTTCAGATTGTCCATTTTGTTGTCCCTTCCCGGTGCAAAACGACTGAGCTGATGCGGATAGCCATTAGCAGCTAACAGTGATGTAGCTTTGTGGCAGTCCCTGCTAGTTTAAATGTTCTTTGCTCACTTTTTCTTGGCATTTTCAGATGAAATAAAGAGCCAGTCATCAAATTTTACATGGACAGACAGCACATTTCTTTTTGACACAAGCCGTTTTAATTTTTCTGCCATGTTCTGCTGCTTCCAAACAGCACTAACTGCACAGGACCAGGGGTGCAGAGACAACGTGACCATGCATGTTAAAGGGGAAGGACATGCAAGCTCTCATACACACAGACACACAACAGGGAGAGGGAAAAGACTGATGTAAGCAAGACTATGTCAGCTTTGGTTTTGTTTAATTTTGATTAATCACTAAGCCCTACTAAAGGCTGTAATTATAGTTGCATTGACAAAGTATTAGTTTACAGTTGTGCCCTCTTATGCAACAACCTTACTGTACGTTTTCATATTTTTTCCTAAAACAGATGTTTGGTTTTCAATTGAACTGTACAGGTTATAGGTCACATTACAGGTGGGAAAAAATTGGAAACGATTCATTGTGGTTTCATTTTCTTACATCACACATCTGACATTTTAACAGGGGCGTGAAGACTTTTAATATTCACTGTAGGTGTTGTGTCAGAGACCATTTGACATTACAGGACTTGAACCTTTTGACTACTGCGCCTAACTCTAACCCTTACACATCTAAAAACAAAACAAAACAAAAAAAACATAATGCGTCTACCACATTTTTATGACATTAATATTGTTATAAAATGCCTGACATTAAATCATTCTACTTGAGATAATTTTACAGTGAAATTTAAATAGAATTTCTGTCTGATCAGATTAAGTCAAATGCAGTAAAATGTTTTTACAGGAAAGCTCTCTGACCCTCCTGTTTACTACAGACTCCTGCACCGAATCCAAAGCAAATGTATTCAATCCAAATTTAAGCTCCTCCGCCCAAGTAATTGATTTCCTTGAGCTTGCTCTGTCTTTTCTCTGTTATTCTAAATAAATAAAGGAGCCTATTTTATTCTTAGTGTATCCTGTAGTTGATGGAATGTCCAGTCCAAGCAAAACACGAAGGCAGACAGAACCAACATTTACTTTCTCATTTCTGCATGGATGCACGCTACAGAGAAGTGAGAGAGTGTCAGCACCAGCTTTAAACTTTTCAAATGTCACTGAGCCGATGCTGGCTCCAAGGTCACACATGACTGGCAAGTTATTTAACATTTACCAACTTCAGCAACTTTTACTAAAAATAGGCTGGCAGAAAAAATAGAAAAGAAATTAAATCATTTTATGCATTTCTGAATTGAACACCATAGTTTGCTTAAAGCCCATTAAGCTACAGTTTGTTAAGCATTTCTTGGTAAATTAGGGAGGATCAGTAAACCGATCTCCTTGTAATCATAAAATTTCAAAATCCTGTGCTTCAGTCAGGCATTAAAAAGATAAAAACGAATCAATTCTTAAATAAATATGCCCCTGTGGAGTGTCTGATTATGATTGTTTACTGAGAAGATAATCAGACCTGGGTCTGAAAGCATTTGCATAATTCTGTGTCTGTTTCAACCTGCTTGATGAGCCAGATGGGAGGGATAACAGCACCAGGGAAAGTCAGCGAGTGTCACCTCACTCTACTTTTCTGATTAATGAAACTTTTTGCTGTTAGAAATTTCATGTTTAGTAAAAAACACATTTTTATTTCCATAAAAGTATAACAAAGGTTAGATATTATTAAAATTAACAATGAATATATTAGCAAAACTGGGATATTATCACTGTAACAGTGATATCACTCACCACAGGTGGAGTGTTCTCTTTTAAATAAATAAAGAAATAATTTTTAAAAAATACAGCAACAGTTTGACATCTGGTCATGTTCTGTTCCCTGAACAGTTGTCCACAGTCTTTCACTTTCTTTTTTCATTTGTTCTCTCCTTTTCACTTTTCTTGGCACATCTCGATTGTGAATGGGGTGGCAGCATAGCTGCTCATCTTGTTTCCACAGCTTTAAGACTTGTTGATTGGTAACTGAGGCTGTGTTTTCATTGTCACAGCTTTCTGCTTTTGTTGAACTGTGGCATTATTCCATCATTATGTACTTTCTCCGTCTTTACTTCGAGTTATTACAGCTTATTGCCTTTTTCCCTTTACGCTTCCCGCTTTCCTTCTTATATGTTTACCATTAGTGACACAGGAAAGAGTTAAATGGTTGTTGGTTGTAAACATTACATTTATGTTCCATTTGGAAGTTTAAAAAAATGAAAATAATATATTATAATTGTATATATAATGCCTTCAAAGAATTTTATGTGGACATTCATATATCAGTGAAATCTAAAGCAACATGAGCACGCTGTACATTCAAACCCAGTCATTTCAAAATTGTTATGTCAAGGAGGCAATATCTTCTGTGGCCTGATTAATTAAGGATGATATATTAGCATATCACCCCCCCCCACCCCTCTTCTGACACAGATTGTTATACAGTCCCACAGCCCCCATCACCCACACAAGATGAACTCTTCAGAGAGAGAGAGAGAGAGAGAGCAGCATGTAGAATAGGACCCAGGAATGTTGAGTGTGGGAGGAACATTTGCCACAAAATTTTCATGCTACTGATGCACAGAGGTTGCAGAGACAGAGAGCAAGAGAGAGAGAGTGAAAAAGTGAGTGGAAGAAAGCATTTGGTTGCGACGAGCAGAAGGCTGGAACGTCTCAGGTAGAAAGAAGGGAAAAAAAAATCTCTTTATTTGCCGAGCTGCTTGGCAGAATGCACGGCGGGGACAGCAGGACCAGAGTTTTAAATGTTGCTCAGTGTTGGCAGAGCCGTGTGTGAGTGTACCCTGTGGGAGCACCAAAATCTTGATGCCCAGCACAACATGGCGAGTCACACACAACAGCAGAGCCCATCAAAACCCATTTACCATACACAGTCCACAAGCCTGTAGTTCTCACATGGCTATATTGCAGCGGGAAATGCATATCTGCTTTCTGCTCTATAATAAACTTGAAACTGCTCCATAACATATTAGGTGACCATTGTAATATTTGTTTAATATGCATGCAATCAGCAACACATGTCATTCCTCTCACACACTTTATAGTGTTCCTTGTATGACAAAGAGCAGGGCATGAGAGCAAGAGGATCGGGGGAAAATGGGGAAGAGTTTGTTCTCCCATGTGGTTTTGGCTGGGTTTGAGAGGGCCTGGAGCTACGCCAGTCTATCCCCGGTTCAGGCTTTGATATGGATGGGATTCATTATGTAACTGAATCTATTGTCAACGAATAAAACAATATGGGGCCAGTGGGAGGTGGGAGAGGTGCATTTTGCTCGGAACTAAAAAGCAAGTGACTGAAAGGGCATTTGCACCACTTTCTCTCACCTTATCAGAGTGCTGACTCTGTTAATGCTGGCTCTGAGTCTGGCTACACTCTATTAACAGCAATTGTCTCCAAAACACGTTTCTCACTTTGCGGCTATAGTGGAATATGTTTACCATTTAGCATCAACCAATTTAACGCACTTTATTTTCTGCATTCATTCACCTGCAACAAATAACTTCCATCTCAGTTGTGGAGATCGTGATTGGAGAAACAGATTCTCTTATCTTCCCATGTCAAGGTTTTCTGTTATGCAGCACAAAATAGTGAAAACCCAAATCCAAGCACAGTGACTCTTGCTTTTAACCTCATCTTCAGCTACTAAATGTTCTTTTCCTGGGATGACATCTTCCAAAAAGCAGGAGAGCTGACTCATAAATAAAGTGTGAGTGGTCTTCCTAGCTGAACTACTGTATGTGACCATTCTAAAGCTCGCTGCAGATACAGAAGTCATCCATTTGATAGTGCTTCACTGCCAATTCCAGTCCACTGGGACCTTGACTATTGTCTACTTTCACATATAAGGAGACAAGAACTTAAATGAGGGCTGCTCATTAAAGATTTCCCCTGACTCTTTTGCCATGAACTGAGAGGAACCAAACTACACAGTTACATGTATTATTAAGAGGGTCACACTCTTTCTGCCATCACTTTATGCAGCTGTGGAGACCTTGCCTGTAGAAGTCTCCAGGTTGTGTTAGAAGCCACAACCTGACCTTGGAAATCAATGTTTCATATGTTTTTTTGTGCTTGCTCTTCAAAAATGACTCATGGATGGAAAGAGGGGGAAGTCAGATGGTGAAAGGTCAGAAGTTTAAGGGGGGTGAGGAGGGATTTCATAGCCACAGCACCATGCTTTCGTTTGGGCAACATGCGAGTTATGAACCAGGGTGTTGTCATGCAGGAGGCAAACACCTTTGGTCAGCATGCCATGCCTCTTGGTTTTGACGGCCTTCTGCAGTTTTTACAGAAGTGAGGCGTAGTAAGTAATAATGGATTGATAATGGATTGCATTTACATAGCACCTTTCAAGATACCCAAAGTGTTTACAATGAGTCCATTATTCTTTCACTCCACAGACAGACAAGGGTAGTGAGAAGCTACTACTGTAGCCACAGCTGCCCTGGGACAGACTGACGGAAACGTGGCAGCCAATCCATGCCAACAGCCTCTCCGACCACTACTGTGTGGTAACCGTACCAAAGACTCCTCATCCCAAGGACCTGAACAGCTACAGACCAGTGGCCCTCACATCACACCTAATGAAGACCTTGGAGATGCTGCTTCTCACCCACCTCCGTCCCCTGTGGGACCAGCAATAGATCCACTTCAGTTTGCCTACCAGCATGGCATCAGGGTGGAGGATGCAGTGATCTTCCTCCTACACCGTTACCTGTCCCACCTGGAGAAGCCTGGGAGCACTGTGAGAATCATGTTCTTTGATTTCTCCAGTGTTTTCAGCACCATTCAACCAATGATCCTGAGGGACAAGCTGCTGTGCGCAGGGGTGGACCAGCACCTGTCATCGTGAATCCTGGACTACCTCACAAACCAACCACAGTTTGTGAGAACCAAGGACTGTGTGTCTGATACCATCATCTGCAGTACTGCCCCCCCCCCCCCCCCCCCCAAGGGAACAGTTCTGGTTCCCTTCCTGTTCATCCTCTACTCTGCTGACTTTTCACACAACACACCACACTGCCATCTACAGAAGTTATCTGATGACTCTGCGATCGTCGGCCTCATCTCTGATGGAGATGATACGGAGTACAGAGGACTTATCCAGGACTTCGTGGACTGGTCCCAATGGAACTGCCTCCAGATCAATGCTTGGAAAACTAAGGAACTGGTGGTGGACTACCGCAGGCAACGACAACCATCCACAACACCAGAAAACATCCAGGGAACAAACACTGAGATGGTGACATCTTACAAGTACCTGGGTGTTCACCTGAACAATAAACTGGACTGGTCACACAACACCAACGTGCTCTACAAGAAAAGGCAGCGCAGGCTGTTCCTCCTGATGAGACTCAGGTCTTTTGGAGTGCAAGGGGCACTCCTGAAGACCTTCTATGATTCAGTGGTGGCATCAGTCATCACATTTGGAGTGGCCTGCTGGGGCAGCGGTATCACGGCAGCCAACAGGAAGAGACTGAACAGACTCATCAAAAAAGCTAGCTCTGTTCTGGGGCAACGCCTCAACCCAGTGGAGGAGATAGAAGAGTGGAGGATGGTGGCTAAGCCATCTATGCTGGAGTCTGAGCCCCACCCCATGCAGGACACGCTGAATGCACTGAGGAGCTCGTTTAGCAGTAGGCTGTGCCATCCTAGGTGCATGATGGAGAGGTTCCGCAAGTCCTTCCTACCTACGGCTTTCAGACTTTATAACCTAACCAGGGCTGCTCGTAGAGGTCATATTGAATAAACTCAATGTAAGAACCTTGCACAATAAATCGTCTCCTCCATTATACAACTAGGACAATATAAATCATTACTGAGGGTGGCAACAACACTGTTGATTCAAATACGAAATGTACTGTCTGGGTGCAAATTCATATTCTGCAGGGTAACTTAGCAAACTGTAATGCTGTTTATTCCATCTAGCTGCAGTGCTCCTGGACTGTGTATATACAGTGGTGTGAAAAAGTGTTTTCCCCCTTCCTGATTTCTCTTTTTTTTGTATGTTTGTCACACTTAAATGATTCAGATCATCAAACAAATTTAAATATTAGATAAAGATAACACAAGTAAACACAAAATGCAGTTGTTAATTGAAGGTGTTTATTATTAAGGGTAAAAAAAAATTCCAAACCGACGTGGCCCTGTGTGAAAAGTGATTGCCCCCTGTTAAACCATAAATTAACTGTGGTTTATCACATCTTTGAAAGCTAAGTTCAATTTTCTAGCTATTTCTAAAGCTTTGGGACTCCAGTGAACCACAGTGAGAGCCATTATCCACAAATGGTGAAAACATGGAACAGTGGTGAACCTTCCCAGTAGTGGCTGGCTGACCAAAATTACCCCAAGAGCGCAGCGACGACTCATCCAAGAGGTCACAAAAGACCCCACAACAACATCCAAAGAACTGCAGGCCTCACTTGCCTCAGTTAAGGTCAGTGTTCATGATTCCACCATAAGAAAATGACTGGGCAAAAATGGCCGGCATGGCAGAGTTCCAAGATGAAAACCACTGCTGAGCAAAAAGAACATAACGGTTCGTCTCAGTTTTGCTAGAAAATATCTTGATGATCCCCAAGACTTTTGAGAAAATACTCTGTGGACTGACGAGGCAAAAGTTGAACTTTTTGGAAGGTGTGTGTCCCATTACACCCGACCTTAAACGTAACAGTATTTCAGAAAAGGAACATCATACCAACAGTAAAATATGGTGGTGGTAGTGTGATGGTCTGGGGCTGCTTGGCTGCTTCAGGACCTGGAAGACTTGCTGTGGTAAACAGAACCATGAATTCTGCTGTCTACCAAAAAATCCTGAAGGACAATGTCCGGGCATCTGTTCGTGACCTCAAGCTGACGCACACTTGGGTTCTGCAGCAGGACAATGATCCAAAACACACCAGCAAGTCCACCTCTGAATGGCTTAAGAAAAACAAAATGAAGACTTTGGAGTGGCCTATTCAAAGTCCTGACTTGAATCTGATTGAGATGCTGTGACATGACTTCAAAAAGGCGGTTCATGCTCGAAAACCCTCCAATATGGCTAAATTACAACAATTCTGCAAAGATAAGTGGGCCAAAATTCCTGCACAGCGCTGTAAAAGACTCATTGCCAGTTATTGCAAACACTTGACTGCAGTTGTTGCTGCTACGGGTGGCCCAACCAGTGATTAGGTTTAGGTGGCAATCACTTTTTCACACAGGGCCATCTAGGTTTGAATTTTTTTTTTTCCTTAATAAGAAATACCTTCATTTAAAAACTGCATTTTGTGTTTACTTGTGTTATCTTTGTCTAATATTTAAATTTGTTTGATGATCTGAAACATTTAAGTGTGACAAACATACAAAAAAATGAGAAATTAGGAAGGGGGCAAACACTTTTCCACACCACTGTATCTGTGTACATATGTATATTCATTTACTGCTTTGGCTAACCAGTTCTTATTATCTTATTAACTATTGCTCTGAGTGCTGCTGTCCCTTTGCTGCTGTAATCCTGGAATTTCCCCACTGTGGGACTAATAAAGGCTTATTTTATCTTACTGAACATTTATACACATTTATATCCAGTGTCATTGACACTGGAGGTAAGGTGGGTAAAGTGTCCTGCCCAGGGGCACAATGGCAGGATGGCTGGGGAGAGCAGGATTCAAACCACCAACCCTCTTTTTATTGGATGACCTGCGCTACCTCCTGAGCCACTGCTGCCCACATTTCCCTCCTCGGTTCCATTTTTTTGCTGAGCACCAAGTTGGACAGCAGGAAGTTCCACTTTTATATGGTCTTTGGCATGACCAGGCCAGGACTTGAACCCCGACCTCCAGGTTGTGGGGCGGATGCTCTACCTCTAGGCCACCACTCTGGTCCAGTAAGTCCCAGTAATTGTGGTACCCTTTTGCAAGAAGTCCATCATCAATACTCCATGCTGATCCCAGAAGACCATGAGCATGACATTGCCCACAAGGGTTGGACACATGCCTTTTTCAGAGGTGGTGAGTCATAATGTTTCTATTGCTTCCACTGGCCTTGAAGCCTTATTCATGCTGTATTTCCCCTCTGGTCCACTTTGGTCCACGTGTGCTTTGGACGAGCCCAGCGTGCACGTGGTGTTGTACATGCTCACTTTTTATCGTCTACCATGCCAAGCAGTTGACTCATGCGCACAACTGTTATTTGTAGTTTTGCCCCAGCCCTATGGGTAGTGCAAATGTGCTACCACGCAGGTTTGTTCACTGGCTATAAACACGAGAGCAACACACATTTTTTGTAGCAACAGCAATGGCATCATTTCAAGGAAAAGGAGGAATTACCGTTTTCCAGTGCTCTTCTCCGCTCAAGCTGCTGCTGCTGCAAAAGGATTTGTGAATGTTTATTCTTGTCTTCTGCATCCTCGTTATCTTCCTTGTCTACTTTGTCTTGGTATGCTGTGTTGGTACCGTCACCTCGTGAATGGGACATTCAGTCTTGCGCATGCGCTGTGAATATGTTCAGGTCGTGGGCAGACCACACGGTCATAAAATTTTGGCTGCACGCGTTCGTCCACAGCCCTTCGGAGACTACTGAAATGGAGACGATGACATAAATTCCATTACACAAGGTTTCTGGTTGCACATACGCGGACAGCAGAAGTGCAGCACGAATCCAGCTTAAGTCTTTAAACCATAAAGATGGGTCCATGTTTCACCCTGCGTGATTAGTCCTCGTGGTTTTCTTGACACATGGCCAAAAGAGTGTGGGGGCATGTGAATCGTTTCTGCTTCTGGAAAGGTGTGAGCAATTGGGGAATCTATCTATCAACTTCAGCATGTGCAAATTCATCAAAGATGTTTTTCTTTCCACAGACCCCACACTGATCTTGACATCTTGGGCTAGTTGGTGATTGGTTATGTGACGATCTTCCAGAAATGGTGGCCTCCACTTGCTGGATGGTGTCTTCATAAATGGTACACTGTGGTCATCCAAGAATGGGTGCCATTTCTATTGTTGTCTGACAACATTTGAACTGTCAATGCCAGTGCTTGACTCCATCGTATGATGGGGCATCCTCCCCATGAGTCTCTTTCATCTATTCAAATGTCTCCCGTGGTGTGCAGCCTGTCAAGTACAGGAACCTGGGGTGTCATGTATAAAGGATTGTGCAGCTTCCATACTGAAAAATGGCATACTAACAACATTTTAAAAGTATGTGCACACAAAAACTTTCAGATTTATAAAACTGTGTGCACGCCCGATTCTCTGCTCCTTTTCTTTATACATCCCACCTCATGTGAAAACCAGTGCATGTGCACAGTCTCTTTACTCCGCCTCGGTTTCTCCCACTAACGACTATGTAAATGAAGAAAAACACCCTTTCTGTCACTCTTCTGTCAAACGATGATCATCAATCTTGCGGAAAAGCGCAACATAAAAAAATAATAACTTCACGGAGTGTGATGCTGAGGCATTGATAACGGAGGTGGAGGTAAGAAAAAAATATTTTATTATGTTCTGACCCTCCAGAATCAACAATAAACCTAAGTTTACCAAGTGGACCGTGTGATTGGTTGTATGGTTGAATGACAATAAAGGGTGATTTTAATTTTTATAATGGCAGTTAATGCAGCCAGCTGCGACTAGAATAAAATAAAATAAAATGGTCTGCCATTAAAGTTAAACTCAATAGACAGATCACTACTCAATGACAGTGTTGCTGGGGTGACATGGGGGGAAGGGGGGCTGATACATGAAAAAAAAAAATGCTGTGAAAGAAAGCCCTCGATAATCCGCATAGACAGACGTGATGTTACTGATTAAAATAAACAAACAAATAAATAAATAAATAAAGTCAATAAACACCACTGAATACCACTCCAATCTTACAGCTGAATTTATACAAGTTACAAACCAAATCTGTGTCAGAATCCAAATTGCGCAAGATAGCCAGGAGGAACACACGGAGCTGTGCAATATGAAGGCCTTTTATTACCAAATTATAACCTCCAAGGCACAGCACGTATTGTGCTGGGGATCCTCCTGTTGTCTTTGGGTCAAAATGACTTGAAGACAACAGGTGTTATAACGGTTTCCCCCGACCCACTTCCCAAGGTATGAGGAGGCCAAAATGTCAGGGGCAATCTGTTAAGGGTCCATAGAAATCCGGGTAAATTGCAGCCCGGAACTCCCCATGGTCCTCCTTTTATTCAGCGTTAACCCAGAGGATCTTTCTTTTTTTCTTTGGGTCAAAATTACACATTTATAGAAACAGGATCCAGGTAAAAGTGACACTGGCTGGTCCATGAGTGAGGCAAGTCAATTCATCAGGATTTCACTGTGCTCAATGAGCCGAGTTATGGAGTTAACCTCTTGCACTCCGGGATACCGCGGGCGGTCACGTCTCTGTGTCCTAGGGCGCACGAGGGCGCCCTAGGACGCACACTGTGCATCCTAGGGCGCACTGAAAAAAAAAAAGCTGCAGACACAGCCGCGAACAGAAAGCCAAAGGAGTGCTTTGATTGGTTTAGATGTGATTGACCTCTCATTCGACTAATAAGAGCCTTGAATTGGGTTTCTGAAACATTGAAGAACCAATGACTGAAAACCTAGCAAGAAGGACCCGCCTACCAATGGCTGCGTATACAGCGAGCCAATTGAAGCACAGAAGTTCGACAATTGAAAGCGTACTTCCCGTGCTTAAAATCTGTTTTGTGTAAGCCGCTGGGTGACACACACGCGTTCGCCAGTCTTTTTTTCTTACTACTGTTTTTATTTGTTTTGAAAAATCATTCGCCAAAACCGCAATCATGGAAGCGCAAAACCGCAATAATGGAATCATAGTTTGACCGGATCGCGTGACCAGAACCACGAGTCCGTAACAAGCGGACCAGCGTCATGTTCGTCTGACAATGAGGAAGAGAAGTTCACCAGCGACACTGCTGTTGTGGACAGGTAAGTGTTATAAGCTAAATTATTCTTTATCCCTGAAAATTGTAATCAAAATGACTTTTGACCGATCGGTAAATTACAACTGTGTGTCATCGCAACATTACGGAGTGCCATGTCCGGCGCACGGACTGGACACGGTCCGTGCGCCCCGTCCGGACGTGAACGCCCCCCCCCCCCCCGCTACTCTTCTGTAGCGGATTGCAGATATTATTGCAGATATTTTAGTACAACTGTGCGTAGTAGACCGCGGCGCACCGTCCCCGCGGTCCGTCATGTAGCAATGGGCGATGTCCGTCCTCTGTAGTGGGGGGGGGGAGTTGTTATCGTCTACATTACAGATATTTTAGTATAATTTTTAGTGCACTGTAGGTTATTTTTTTCTTGTAAAAAAAAGCCACACATTTTTTATGTGGCATGCTTCTTTGTGTGTGGGGGCTTGTTCGTTCATTCATTCATTCATGAATGAATAAACAACCCCCCCCACACACACACACACACAGCCCTTCACCTTTCATTAGAGCCCAAGATGAAGCTTCTATATTGAATCATTCAAAAGTTACAGACGTTTTTCCAAACTGTGCCATTTGGCACAATTTGGCACAGTTCAAAAACGCCTTGGAACAACCTGAGGAAAATGCTGTGAAATATATTCATTTTTTGTGGTATTGTTACAAAATTTTGACCTCAGCTGGATAACACTTGGTTCTACATTTCTGTTGCATTTTCCAGCCCGGATCTGACAGCTGTGTGTTATTTGCAAGCATTTGTATCCAAAAAAACACCCAGGCAAAATTTATTTTCTTCAAGTTCAGTATGTTTAGATGACTGTTACTCAGTGGCAGGAGCACTTAGAGAGATTATGACTGTTTTGCCAAAAAAGTCAAAGTGTTTTCTTTTAAATGAGACCAACCCCATGAAGATGCTGCAAAGGGTTGAAGAACAGCTTTTGATTTACTTTGGGTACGTTATTTTTAGGCGTTTTTAGGGAAACTGACCAGAGTGCAAGGGGTTAAATCACATAATAATAATAATAATAATGTTTTTCACAGAGTAGTTCATAGATAAAGCATTTTGTGGAAACCTTCTTCTTCTTCTTCTTCTTCTGATGTTTTATGGCGGCTGACAAACAGCTTGTAGGTGCATTACCGCCACCTTCTGGAATGGAGTGTGAATCAAAATGGCATTACTCCTATATCCTTGAAATTAGACCTGTTGTCTTAATAAACCTAAAAACTGCCTTAACTTCTCTGCAAAATCTCTTTCATACTGAGCTGGGTTTTGTTCCTGTATAGACTGTCCACCAATGCTAACCATGCAAACTCATACTTTGGACAGTGCATAAATATATGTTCAACTGTTTCGTCATTTCCACAGTAATCACATTTTCCATTTGGGTGTTTTTTTTTCATTATAACTAATGTACTATTCAGCCCTGTGTGCCCTAATCTTAACCTGGATATGATGTCCTCCTCCCTTCTACTCCTGTGTCCTTCTCTAGCTTCCCCTACTTTCTTTTGTATGCCATACAGGCTCCGTCCTTTACTTCCTCTGTCCCACTCTTCCTGCCACTTCTTTTTAATTTGCGTTTTGATAATGCCTTTGACCTCTGCCTTGCTACAGTATATTTTACATTCCTACTAACTTGACTCTTCCTAGTTGCACTTTTTGCATATTTATCTGCTAGCTCATTCCCCTCCACTCCAATGCGTGCTGGGATCCAAATGAATCTAATGTTCACACCTGCCTTTGAAATTCTCATTACTGAATGTACAATTTCCATTACCAAATCCTGTCTTGATTCTGAATGCATTTGCCCAATACTTTCCAATGCGCTGCTAGAGTCAGACCCTATCAAAACCTTTCTGGGCTTTACTTCTTCCACCCCACCCAATGCCAAAAAGATTGTCAGAAGCTCACCAGTATACACAGCTAAGTCATCATTAACACTTTCCTTCTTCATGACATCTAATTCTGGAATGATGAATGCTATTCCCACAATGTTCTTTGTTGATTTAGATGCATCCGTATAAATCTTTATAAAGTCAGGATAATTACTGTCTAAATAGTTATTGACCTCATTCTTGTTTATCCTCCCTCTTATGTCATTTGTTAAAAATCTAAAATCCCCCTTTACTTCTTCCAGACACCATGGTGGATCTGCAGAAAGAGGGACTGCTGGACATACTACTTTATTGGCAACCCTTAGCTCCCTGACTTTATTCTGTATTGTCCATCCAAAGCTTCTCATTTGCCTCTTTTCCTTCTCTTGGCAAGGTTTCAGTACACTGTGTACTGGGTGACTGTCACTAAATCCTCTGATGTTGGTCGAGTATGTAGCTGCTATCTGAGTTCTTCTTAACTCCAGAGGCATCTCGCCCATCTCCACCTGGAGTGCTGCTACTGGAGTAGTTTTTATAGCCCCACAGCATAACCTCAGAGCTTGGTATTGAATTATATCCAATTTTTTCAATAATGTTTCTGAAGCTGATCCATACATAACACACCCGTAATCAAACACTGTCTTAATTTATTTCATTTCATTTATTATTTTATTTTTCATTTTATTTATTATTTCATCTAGCAACAATGCTCTGCACTGTGTGTGTTTATATATTTACATATTTATTCCATCTAGCTACAATGCTCAGCACTGGGTGTGTTTATGTTTATATTTATATATCTATATATTTATTCCATCTAGCTACAATGCTCCGCACTGTGTTTTTATATATCTACATATTATTCCATCTAGCTACATTGCTCCGCACTGTGTGTGTTTATATACTTGCATATTTATTCCACCTAGCTGCAATGCTCTGTACTGTGGGTGTTTATATATTTACATATTTATTCCATCTAGCTACAATGCTCTGCACTGTGTGTTCATATATTCATATATTTATTCCATCCAGCTACAATGCTCTGCACTGTGTGTCTGTGTGTGTGTGTGTGTGTATATATATATTTTATAGTAATATGTACATATGTATATTAGCTGCTCTTGCTTGCTTGTTTTTTTCTTGCCTTCTGATTGTTGCTCTGAGTGTTGCTATGCCTGTGCTGTTGCAATCCTGGAATTTCCCCATTGTGGGACTAATAAAGGCTTATCTTATCTTATCTTATCTTATCTTAATTAGAGCCACATATAATGTTTTTAAAGCACCTCTACTTGCTCCCCATTCTCTTCCCCTCAAACATCTAATAATATTTAAAACCTTCTTAGGTTTTGCCACAATTTTCTCAACATGAATCTTCCAAGAACAACCCTTATCAAACCACACACCCAAATACTTGAAGCACTCGACAGTTTCTATGTTTTGATCGTATGTTTTAAGATTGACGTGATTGTTTACTCTCTTCCTGGTGAAGACCACAGCCTTTGTCTTCCCCACCGAAAACCTAAATCCCCATTCCACTGCCCAAGCCTCAACTTTATCAATCGCCTGCTGAAACTTTTTAACAATAAATGATAGATTTTTTCCTCTTGTCCACATAGCACCATCATCTGCAAACAAGGAGACACCAACAGAACCCTTAACTCTACAAAAAATGTCATTGATCATGACTGAAAACAAAATGGGACTAATAGTACTGCCTTGTGGGGTTCCATTTTCTATCACTTGGCTTGAGCTATACTGCTTCCCTATTCTTACCGAAATTTTCCTGTCACTCAAAAAATTTTTAATCCATCTTTTCATTCTCCCTCCAGCTTAGTTTATGTAGTTTGATAATCAGTCCCTCCTTCCACATCATGTCATACGCCTTCTCAACATCCAAAAACACCGCAACCACACTTTCCCTATTCACTTGGGCCTTCCTAATCTCGTGTTCCAAACAGACAGCAGGATCGGTAGTACTTTCTCCCTTTTCTAAGTCCGCTTTGGTAACCTTTTCATGCCTCTCTAGATTCCAGATAATATGTTAACCTCTCATTAATCATTTTTTCCACAGTTTTACCAACATGGGATGTTAAAGCGATTGGTCTGTAACTCTCACCTAAACCTGGATTTTTATCTGGCTTGCATATTGGAACAACAACCGCCTCTTTCCATGGAGTAGGCAATGTTCCTTCCTCCCAAACCTTGTTGTATAATTCTAATAATATCTTTTTACTAGTATCACTCAGGTTTTTAATCATTTTATGTCACTTGGTCTTTTCCTGGAGTTGTCTTACAGGCTTTCCTTAACATATGATTTAATTCAGACATTGAGAATTTAGCCCATTCTCAAATTCTGCCTCATCTTGTAATGCTCCTACATTATTTAATTTTGTCTGCTCTCTTCCACTTTTTTCCACATTGCTCAAATTATCTGCACTACTTATTTTACTGAAAATTTTAACTAAATGTTCTGCCTTTTCATTGTCATCCACTATCAAACTGTCCCCATTCTCCATAATTGGATCATTTAACTCCTTCCTTATACCCAACATCCTTTTAATTGTACCCCATACCTTCTCCAAGGGTGTACTTCTTCCCAGTGAATCACAATATTTTCTCCAAAACTCTTTTTTGGTCTGTTTAATTTTTCTCCATACTTTAGCCTGTTCCCATTTATAATTGATCAAGTTATCCATAGTCAATACATTTTTTAATACTTTAAAAGCTTTGTTCTGACTCTTGATTGCTTCAGAGCACTCTGGAGTCCACCAAGGAACTAACTTTTTCCTTTTTCCCCTACCTCTTCTTGGGATGGTTTTCTTTGCTGCTTTAATGATAGCTGTCGTGATTGCTGCATTTGTCTCTTCCACTGTCTGATTTAGATTTACTTCCTTCAATTTCCTCTCACTTAAAATTGTAAATTTTCCCCAATCTGCCTTATCAAATGCCCACCTCTTGTCTCTTCCTTCTTGATCTTTGTCATTTCCTATTCCAATATCAACCACTACTGGGTAGTGATCACTTCCTATAGTGCTTTTCTTGTGGAAACGTTATTTTAACATATTTTGTGAGTTTCAGTTGTTTTGTAGTTTAACAGACCCACCTGATAGAGCGAAACAGAATTTTGCGGACAGCCACAACTTCTCACAGCAGGTGGAAATTTTACGGCTCGGCCCGCAGATTCTCACATCACATTTGTTTTTATACATCCCACTGTGTGGGTGAAAATCAGTGTACGCTGTGTTTTTGTGCATGTACACCATTTATGTATGAGGCCCCTGATGACCCCTCTGCATTCAACTGGCTCCATTATCAAATCTCACTCCACCTTAGCACCTGTAAAAAAGAAACTCTCAGGAGATCAGAGCTATAAATTACCATGTGACCTATACAGGTATGTATTATTATACATGTGCATCGCAGGGCCAACACAGAAAGACAGACAACCATTCACTCTCACAGTCATACCTAAGGATAATTTAGAATCCCCAGTTTGATGCCAATTAACCTATTTACACAGCTGAGCAGTGCCGATGAGCGGGCTTCGGTTTTCCCCGGAGTGCGCAGGGCGAGTTGTCCAGTAACCAGAGGGTTGGTGGTTCGAATTACGATTTTTCTTCAGTTTGAGTCTCTTCATCTGTAAAGGACATTTCAAAGTAAGACAGCTGTGTTTTATATTAAACTATTTTCCTTCTTGCAATACTCTTAACTTTAATGTTGTGTGTTTTAAACTTGCTTGTTTGCAATAACTCGTTGCCATCTGTTTCAAAGTGAAATGTCGGTTCCACATTGTCAAAGCCATTCATTCATTCATCTTCTTCCGCTTAATCCATTTTGGGTCACGGTGGGGCTGGAGCCTATCCCAGCATCTATGGGCGAGAGGCAGGGTACACCCTGAACAGATCACCAGTCCATCGCAGGGCCAACACAGAGAGACAGACAACCATTCACCCTCACAGTCATACCTAAGGGCAATTTAGAATCCCCAGTTTGGTGCCAATTCCATGCAGGGCTTAAATTACATTAACAGCCGGTTTAACCTCTGGATTGTCTTAGCAACTTTGAGCCTTTTGTGGTATACTGACTTGGCCGTTTTATACAAAGGTGGACTCTCCAACACTTGAGACTTTTAACTGGAACAGCAACCCCTTAAAGTTGAAGCCAGAGTAAAATTTTTAACATTTTGTATGGAATCTGGTCTGTCCCATGGGTGGTACTTGGAATGTTTGAGTGCACGTGATCTGCAGGCAGAATTTCATTAAGGAATCCAAAGATTTTTATTCTTAAACGCTCCCAGTTATATTCAGATTGATTGTTTTTAGTTCAAGTCTTAATTAAGTTGGTTGCAAATACTCTGCTTGTTTGAATTAAGAGCTAAATGCGATCAAATGAAATTGTATGTTAAATGGAATATTGTATGATATAATTAGTTAGACATGTACTTTAAGTAAGTTAACACTATTCTTAAAATGATGTTTTAAAAACTCAAAGCAATCAGAAAGTGGCCATAAGGACTGGAAGAGAAGCGAAAAAAAAAAAGAAAAAAAAAAAGGAAAAATCAGCAAAATTTAAAACAATGTGTCATGGGTTTAAGTTTCCCCTGAAGTTTGTTTCCTGAAATTGTGACTTAGATTAACCAATATAATTCAATAAGTGACTCTGTGAAACACTCATGGCTGCTCTGTTCATTCACAGACCAGAAAATTCACGCTGTTATCCTGTTAAATCAAAGGGAATCTTCATTTTTTTGCATGTCCTTTTGCTGTTAAAATTGTGTTAACAGGCCTGAGGAGTTGTTAGTTCCTGTCCAGCAGGTCAGTTGGGGGGGGGGGGGGGATCAGTGTTGTTGATAAAGCCACGGCACCCTTTAACCCTTTGGTTTCCATCTCAGCAGCAGTTCTGTTTGAATTGTCCTCAGAAGGGAACATGTAAATTGACAGAGGTGTGAAGTTTGGCCCAGCTGTTCCCACTGATGTCATGGGGGGGTAATCTGTTGGGTGTCATGTGTTTACTCTTCCTAGGTTAACTGGATTATTTCTGCTGCTGGGGATCACCTATTCCTCTTCTTCTCCTTTTCCCTGCTGATTAATGCAGATCTGCAGGATTTAACACCTCCGAACACCACCGCTTAGTTCCTCCTCACGGCTATCTAAAAAAATTAAAATAAAATAAATTAAAAAAAATGGCCAACACACGCCAAATTATCACATCCTTTTTCATGTAAACTAGAAACATTCTTTTGTAAATGTGAGGATTTTTCTCATAAATTTGAAGGATTTTCCTACAGAGTTAGAGCCATTTTACTCAGAAATGTGCAGCTTCTTACTTGAAAATTTGCAGCTTTTTATTATTCATAATTTTGCAGCTTTTTCCTCATGAATTTAGAACTTTTCTTACCCTTGAATTTGCAGCTTAAAAAAAAAGTTTAAACTTGCAGCATTTTACTCAAATCTTATATCTGCAGTGTTTTAGGTTGTAAACAGTTGGGAATTTACACCTTTTTTTGTCTTTTTGCTAAAGCTGCAGCTTCTTACCCATAAAATTCCTTTTTTTTTGGGGGGGGGGTCAGAAATTGGCAGCTTTTAACTGAGACTTATATCCCCCTTTTTTTAATTTTTTTTTTTTTTTTGTTAGGTCAGGCATTGGCTTGCTTGCTATCGAATAACCATGAAAACCGGTACTACCTGTCTCATGGGTCGGGTTGTCGGCGACTCAACCGGCATCCCCGCCCTTCCGAGGGTGTGGAGGGTGAAACAGGGCATCCTGGCAGAACTAAAAACAATATCTGCCACAGGTCTGTGGTGGACCACTCCCAGTTACACGGGGTGAGACTGGACATCCTGGCAGATAAACACATCTGTCGCAAGGTCTGTGGTGGACTGTGCCAGTCAGTGTATTGTGACATGCACTACACAAAGAGCAGAGATAAACAAACCTATCATCTGGTCAGTCACTGCAACAGATACTGGAGTCAGTTTGTCTTGGCTTGTCCTTGCCACTGATAATACCTTTATCTGCCAAGAATGTGCTGCTAGTCCAGCAAAAGCTAGCAGTACTCAAATACTTTGCAAGCAGTTTCATGAAATTGTCAATCAGAAAGCAACTCATTCCGGCTCAGATGTCGCCTGGGCTTACAAGGTCCGCGCTGATCTGTTCACACTCCGACAGGCAGCGAAAAGTAAGCTAGGAGCAGGAAGACAAAAGAAGAGGAAAACAGCAGCCTTGTGTGTAGCAGAATGGAATGTACGCACTCTGTTGGACAGAACAACATCACAGAGCCCAGAAAGACAGACCGCGCTTGTGGCCCTGGAAATGAACAGGTACAATGTAGACATAGCTGCACTTAGTGAAACAAGATTGCCTGGATATGACAGCTTGAAACACCATGAGTACAGTGGGAGATCAACTCAATAAAGGAGAGAAGCAGGAGCGGGCTTTGCAGTTAGAAAGGAGATAGCAGCAATGCTTGATGAGGAACCAGTGCCAATCAACGACAGGATAATGACTATGAGACTCCCACTACAGCGGAAGATGTATGCCACACTCATCAGTGTATATGCCCCAACAATGACCAACACAGAGGAGGTGAAGGAAGAGTTCTACAGTGATTTACGTGAGACTATCAGGCGTGTACCGACTGATGACAGGCTGATACTCGTTGGAGATTTTAATGCCAGAGTTGGTTCGGACACTGAGAAATGGAAAGGAGTGCTAGGCAGTCATGGAGTAGGCAAGTGCAATGCTAATGGAAAACTTCTACTTGCACTATGTTCAGAGTACAACCTTGTGAAAACCAACACTCTATTTAAGCACTAGGACACACACAAGAAGACATGGATGCACCCAAGATCCAAGCACTGGCACTTATTAGACTACATCATAGTCAGGCAGAGAGACATAAGGGATGTATTGGACACCAGAGCAATGAGAGGCGCGGACTGTGGTACTGATCATATTATACTGAGATCTAGATTAAGGATTTGGAGATGAAAACAGCACTGCAGGACGGGTGCGAAGCCACCATGGAAGCTAAACACTAGTGCACTGAAAGGCCAAAAGAAGCAGGAAGAACTTACACAGGAAATGGATGAAAACTTGAAAGACTGGGACAGCAACAACTCAGAGAATGACATAGAAGAGAAATGGGCAACACTGAAGGATATGGTGTATCAGACTGCGAGTGATGTATTAGGCTACCCTGAGAGGAAACATCAAGATTGGTTTGATGAGCATGATGAACACCTGAAGAAACTAATGGAAGCGAGGAATACAGCTAGGCAGGAAAACCTACAGTGTAACACAAGGTTGAAGAAGAAGAAATACTCAAAGGCTCAGAGTGAGCTACAGAAGTTCACCAGAGAGATGAAGTCCAACTGGTGGGATGAAAAAGCGGATAAACTTCAAACTACAGCAGACAGAAAGGACATGAAAACATTCTTCACAGGTTTGAGAGAAATCTACGGCCCTAAACCAAGAGGACTGATCCAATTAAAGGCTATGGATGGTGAAACAGTTTTGCAGGAGAAAGACAAAATCCTGGACAGATTTGCAGACCACTTTGACCAACTACTAAACAACCCTGGAGATCTCACTGAAGAGGCTAAAGAAGCTCTAGTGCAGTAAACAGCTGTATCAAGTCTGGATGAACCACCAAATTTTGATGAACTAATGGCAGCTATCAGGACAACACAGGATGGTAAAGCTCCAGGAAGGGATGGAATTCCAGCAGAAGTGTGGAAATTTGGTGGTATTCAGCTGACCAACTGCCTGCACAAGCTCATCCAAGAGATATGGGATGCCCAGAAAGTACCTCAAGACTGGAAGGATGCAAGTATTGTGCCTTTGTTCAAGAAAGGTGACAGGAAAGATTGTGGAAATTACCGAGGTATATCACTGCTAGCCACTGTTGGTAAGATTCTCTCACGTGTACTACTGAACAGACTCAATGAACACATCTCGCAGAATGTACTACTGGAAACCCAGTGCAGCTTTAGAAGTGGAAGAAGCACAATGGACATGATTTTCTGCTTGAAACAGGTTCAAGAGAAGTGTATCGAACAGAACATGCCGCTTTATGTAGTCTTCATAGACTTCAGTAAAGCCTTCGATACTGTTTCGCGACAAGGACTTTGGCAGGTACTCAAGAAATATGGTTGTACAGAAAAGTTTGTCAGCCTGATCGAGGCACTCCATACAGGTATGCAAGCAAACGTGGCAATGAGTGGTTCAGTATCTAAAGACTTTTCAGTAAGCAACGGGGTGAAACAAGGGTGTGTGCTGGCGCCTACACTCTTCTCGCTATATCTGGCAGCCATGCTTGAGGTGGCCTTCAAAGACACTTCAGAAGGAGTATACATTCAAACAAGGAAAGAAGCAGACTTGTTCAATGTGGCACAGTTTAAAGCCAAGTGTAAGACATCGATAAAGGTAGTAAGAGAAATGCTCTTTGCTGACGACAGTGCTCTAGTTGCACACAGCATGGAAGATATACAATCTTTAGTGGAGAAATTTGCAAGAGCAGCTAGCCAATTCAGCCTCCAAATCAACATCAAGAAGACAGAGTGCCTTTATCAACCACCAAAGTTCCAGTTATCAACATCACTACCAGAAGAGATCAGCATTGGTACAGAGCCACTAGTCAAGTGCAAGCCTTTCAAGTACCTAGGGAGTACTGTTTCAGAGAATGCTAGGCTGGAGGATGAACTATCTCTCAGAATGGGAAGAGCGAGCGCTGTGTTTGGAAACTTGAGGGAGAGACTGTGGAACAATCGACATGTGTCTATCCGTGTGAAATGCAAAGTGTACAGAGCGACAGTACTGGCTACTCTATTGTACGGTGCTGAAACTTGGACTGTCTACAGATTGCAGGTGAAGAAACTCCACACGTACATGATGAGACACCTTCGAGCCATAATGAATATTTCATGGAAAGACAAGATAACCAACATAGAAGTGTTGAAACGAGCTGGTCTACCATCAATGGAGGACATGCTAATACAGATGAACCTGAGATGGCTCGGACATATTGAGAGGATGGACCACCAGCGTCTCCCTCAGCAGTTACTCTACTCACAGTTATGCGAGGGCAAATGCAATCAGGGTAGACCAAGGCTCCGATTTAAAGACACTGTAAAAAGAAACTTGAAGAAGTTGGACATAAACAGGAGTTCCTGGCAGTGGAAGGCTAAGGACAGAACTGTGTGGAGGAATCTGATCAGACCGAAATGAAACATTCATTGTCGCCCACGACAAATTGCTATGATGATGATGATAACATGTGCAATTTCAGCCTCCTACAATTACCTGTCCTGTCCAGCAGCTTGGCAAGCCGAAGATATACAGTATCTGCTTGCTTTACTGTGCCAAACAGATCTGCTTCACCAAAAGGAGCTCTGCTCATATATGATATATGCTATATATAAATAGTATTTACAGACTTCTCTTGCGATATACAGTAATAACTTTAAGACTTTATTTATATTGTCTTACTTATGCTGGAACTGACAGGGAGGAATGGAGGAGGGAATTGAAGGGATACGAAGTGGTCGGAAGAGGTGGGGAGGTCAAGAAGTGGGGAGGGGGAGAAAGGAAGAAAAACAAATGAAGAGAAAACACAAGAAACAGTTGCTGCTTCTGAGAAGATCTCTGCATGGGCCTGATAGCTGCACCTGAAAGAGAACAGATAGACATATATGTGCATGTGTCTGTGTGTGGAACATGTGTGGATGCACAAAAGTGCGTGTGCGTGTGTGTGCGCGCACACGTGTGTGTGTGTGTGTGTGTGTGTGTGTGGGTGTGGGTGTGTGTGTGTGTGCGCATGTGTGTGTGTGGCTTGCCAGGAAACATACTAAGAAAGGAGAGAGGGTAGCAGGCCACAGCAATGCAACCCCCCCCCCCCCCCCCCCCCCGGGACCATGATCAAGCAAGACACCCCCCCCGCAACCAATCTCCCAGGCAAGTGCAGTTAAAAAAAAAGGGGGGGAGGGATGGTGTGATGGGACTCCTTACTGCTACGGACAGCGGAGCTCCCATCTCCCTTCACTCAAGCCAGTCAGGGGAAATCTTTAATGAACAGTGCTCATACTTACACTTCCTTGTTTAAGATTCACTTGCAAGTTTATAAGGTTAGACACTAAAAGTACTTGTTTTAGGTTAGAGAAACAGGATGTAGTAAGGGTGAGGAAGCAGTTTAGACACAGTGCAACTGTAAACCACTGTTTCTTCTTGTCAATTTCACAACCACTAGAGATTCTTTATTGCCAAAATATTCATACAGTGTATCATATCTGTCAGTAAAAAATGCTATGTTGCATTTTCTGTTGAACTGTCTCTAGTCAAGTCCGGTCTGAAACAATTTCATAATGAAATTTTATACTAGCCACATTTAAAGAACAATATAAGCAGCCTACGAAGGATGTCAGCAAAGCACCGCGTTCCAAATTATTATGCAAATAGGATTTTGTCTCATAAACATTCAATTTTTTTTTGTTTGTTTTTCAATTAAACTCATGGATACTATTGTGTCTCAGGGCTTTTTGGATCATTAATATCAATCTCAGGCACCTGCCATAATGTTTGCCAGGTGAGCCCAATTAAAGGAAAACTACTAAAGAAGGATGTTCCACATTATTAAGCATGCCACAGGTTTCAAGCAATATGGGAAAGAAAAAGGATCTCTTTGCTGCCAAAAGCATCAAACTGACATGATTCCAGAAACACCCAGAAGCAGACACAGGCTCAGCAACAATAATGATCCTTTATTGAATGAGAGTGTAGGTCTGTGTGTGCGTATGGTGTTGTAAGAGTGAAGTGTAGCAGGAGCAGGAGCATGCAGAGCGGGACAGGTCTGGCAACCCTGGAATGACAGCAGAGATAGAGAGGTTAGACTCTGGCTGACAGATAATGACATTAACAGAGGTTTTATAGTCTTATGGCAGTGAAGAGTTAATCAGACTCCGAAGAGATGATTATCCAATACCGGTCCAGCGTTCCGCTGTGGTGCCGTGGTGCCGTGGTGCAGGTGCAGAATATTTACAGCGCAGCTTGGAGTGAAGGATGCATACCGTGTGCTCCAGCTCACCGTTAGTGAGAAGAGGGAAGCTGCTGAACACAGACGAGGTCCGGTCTGCCGCCAGGAGGAAGGGAAGGTCCGCCTGGAGGGTGGTCCACCTGGGCACAGGGAACAAGGGGAAAATAGGTGGTTGCAGAGAAACACTCTGTAAGGCTTACGTGGCATTGGGGAGACGGAACTCCTGTGAGGCGAGAAGCAGTTGAGGAGTGAGGAAACGCGTAGAGTAGTGGAGGAAGACTCTAGGTAGGAGTTCTTCCTGGGAAAGAGTGTAGACGTCTCCGTGCTGCCTTCTGGGCAGCGTTCCTTATAAAGGGTGCTTAATGAGGGGATGCAGGTGTTCCCGTAGCTGTGAGGGATAATTAGGGCAAAGACACACACAGCGCGGATCACCACACAAAAGCCTCTTTTCCACTAGCCCAGCACACCTCGGTACGGCTCGATTCACTTCAGTACGGCTCGGAATGCTTCTGTCTCCATTAGCACGGTGTTTGGCATGGGTGTTGTGCTGGGGTGGGTGGGTTTATAACAGCGAGGCGGTGCCACACTCCCGTGACGTAACGCAAGCAACCCAAGCAAAACATTTTTTTTTCCAAAACTTTATTGAGAAGACCCAAGCAAAACATAACACATAGCTGTACAAGGCCACTCCTCGGTCTGTGGCTTTTTTCACCGTAAACACCAAAAAGGACCGCCAGACAAGGGTACAGGCAGCGAGATGAAATATGAATGAATATTTCAATTTAATACTATCCCACTTGTACTTACAAAAACGTGTGAATATTCATAAAAAGCACACACATGAAAGGTAGCACCACAAGCAGTGGGTCACAGCGGTTTTGGGCAACAGCAACACAATTGTGTATCCTTTGCCAATCTGTCTGCTGTTATTTAATGTTTAACAGTTAAGGGACGGATGATTATATGCTCCAAAACTGGAGAAACTCTCTGATAAAAAAGCTGCAACAACACAAGTCACTTTTGTTTTGAATTAACTGCCAAATGACCTAGAAATAATGAGCTGAAACTTGTTTTTATTCGTATTAAATAATGAGACAGTGGCACACTGGCCAACACCAAATTGTATTATTTTTTACATCCTAGGGCATTTTGGATGTACTGAATAAAAAAAATCCATGTTTTTCACCTTCAGGTCAACGTTTGGAACAACAGTATTATTATTTTCCATTTAGATGATGCTACACTCCTTCTAAAGTATTGTAATTCTCTGAATTTGGAATGCCGATGGAACATTCAATTTACATATACTTACTTTTTTTTACCTACTTTGACTTGTAAGCTTGATCAGTCTCTCCTGCTGCATTTTAAAGTCCAACTGTGCAACTTCTTATAAGTTAACATAAAAAATTTACCCAAAGTTTAGAACTGTATCATGTGGTGCTAATTTTTTATGATATTTCAATAAAAAGAACAGAAAGCTTACAAAAACATTTGTTTTTTGGTCTAGTTAAAAATTACATTACCTTTACAATGGTTGACCCCTGACAGGATAATCAGCATCATTTTCATCAGACTAGGCAATGGAATTTCTATGTAATTATACTGTTTTATAATTCAGTGTTATAACAGACAAACCACACTTTCCAAAACAATTCCATTTTATTATATACAAAATATTAAAATTAAAAAAAAAAAATTTGCAACACAACATGAAGGTTAATCGACATTTTATACACGCCGACCACTGAGTGCCTCTACACCAGCTTCCCAAACTGGGTCAGGAAGGCTCGGTTGAATGAAGCCGTCTCTGCCAGCTCTGGGTCAGGAAGGCTCAGTTGAATGAAGCCGTCTCTGCCAGCTCCAGGGATACCCTCGCGTTTTCTGCAACCTCATTTAAATGTTGCAAATATTTATCATTGAATACATTTTGCGCCTGGTGGCGGGACAGATTCACATTGGAGAATCCGGGCGTGCTGGCGCGGCGGACGCATGGGATGATTCTACAAGGAAAATGCACACAATAAAATACAGCACGAAAGTGCAAGCTATACAGAAAAGACAATAGTTTTTAACAAGATTACATAAGCTTATTTCAGCGTATTGTTCACATGAATAATTAAAAGAAAAGTGAGTCCGCAGTGTGCTGCGATGAAGCAGCGATCATCATCCACAAATGAACAGCTTTTTTATTGCATAAATAAACTGAGCGTCTTACCGAATATATTTGCGAAAAAACGCACAATAAAAAAAAATTAAAACTCACCGTTAAAGGACTCCGATGTCGAGACCTCCCGGTATATTTTTTCATTCTGGGTGGCTCCGTCTAACTCGCGCTGGATACGTTCGTCTGACAATGTAGTGAGCAGACACTGCACCTCCTTATTGGTCCATGGAACACCCTTATTACGCGAAGCCATTTTTGATAGAGAATAAATGAAAATAGCACAGCAATACACTGAAAATAAACCGCCAACAGTGGTTGCGCGCTGAGTAATGGCGGTCGTGAAGATTGTTTGTTTTTTTTTTTTTTCAAAAACTTTATTGAGAAGGTCGTGAAGATTCGGCAGAAGAGGAGGAGGAGAGGGGCGGTTACAACCTGACCAACCAGCGCCGGTTACGACCTGACCAATCAGCGGCGACCAGTCTGTTAACGTCACAACACGGCCCAGCTCAGCACTGCTGTACCCTGCCCTTGAGCGGGGCTGAGAATCGCGGCTGTTAAACCGTGTTGGGGCTTGTGGAAAAGCGTACAAAGCGTGCTGAGCCGTCCCGTGTCGCGCTAAAGCGTGCTAGTGGAAAAGGGCCTAAATAGTGCAATGCCTTGGACAAGGTATGAAAACATTAGCTATTTCACAAAAACTTCAGCGTGATCATCGTACTGTAAAGAAATTTATGGCTGATTCAGAGCACATACGGGTTTGTGCAGATAAAGGCATAATGAGGAAGGTTTCTGCCAGACAAATTTATCAGCTTAAGAGAGCAGCTGCTAAAATGCCATTACAAAGCAGCAAACAGGTATTTGAACCTGCTGGTGCCTGTGGAGTCCCACAAACCTCAAGGTGTAGGTTCCTCCAGAGGTTTGCAGTTGTGCATAAACCTGCTATTCGGCCACCCCTAACCAATGCTCACAAGCAGAAATGGTTGCAGTGGGCCCAGAAATACATGAAGGCTAATTTTCAAACAGTCTTGTTTACTGATGAGTGCCGTGCAACCCTGGATGGTCCAGATGGATGGAGCAGTGGATGATTGGTGGATGGCCTCCATGTCCCAACAAGGCTACGACGTCCGCAAGGAAGTGGCGGAGTCATGTTTTGGGACAGAATCATGGGGAGATAGCTGGTAGGTCCCTTTAGGGTTCCTGAAGGTGTGACAATAACCTCGGCAAAGTGTATAGAATTTCTGACTGACCACTTTCTTCCATGGTATAAAAAGAAGAACCGTGCCTTCTGTAGCAAAATTATCTTCATGCATGACAATGCACCATCTCATGCTGCAAAGAATACTTCTGTGTCACTGGCTGCTACAGGCATAAAAGGAGAGAAACTCATGGTGTGGCCCCCATCCTCCCCTGACCTCAACCCTCGGAGAACCTTTGGAGCATTCTCAAGCCAAAGATCTATGAGTGTGGGAGGCAGTTCTCAACAAAACAGCAGCTGTGGGGGGCTATTCTGACATCTTGCAAAGAAATCCAAGCAGAAACTCTCCAAAAACTCATAAGTTCAATGGATGCAAGAATTGTGAAGGTTATATCGAAGAAGGGGTCCTATGTTAACATGTAACTTGGCCTGTTAAGATGCTTTTGACTGAAATAGCTTTTGATTTCAGTAAATATGACCTCCTAATGCTGCAAATTCAATAAATGACCATTTTCAGTTCTTTACAAACAATAAAATGTTTTGAAACTCTGTTTTGCATAATAATTTGGAACAGTGCATTTTGAGTTTTTTTTTTATTTTTGCAAAAAATAGTTATCATTGGGAGGTTCAATAAAATTTGAATTATGGTTGATGACTTAACGGTTGATAACTTGAAAATTATACCGACTGTCATTTGCATCGACTATTTAGGAAAATCAGAGACAAATATCATTTGCATAATAATTTGGAACGTGGTGTAGATGAGAATTTAAAGGGATCATTGTCTTCACTTTTTCCCACATTTTAATAGCTCACACATGTCTTAATGAAATGTTTGTGACATATTTTGTTCACATTTTAATTATTTTTTAAATTATTGAAGCAAATTTGTTTTGTATTTTTCCTGGCTTTCTTGAAATACTCTGATTTAAAGGCAGCCACTTTAAGAACCATCTTTCACCTACTCAACTTTGCCCTCCCTCTTACATCAGTTAGCTTTTAGGTGACTAGCTTATAGCATCCTAGCTCAGGTGAGTGGCTCTGGTTCACTGATTCACAGTCACTGGTGTATCTCGCGTCACTCCGACCCATCTCCCAATAATTTTGTCGTGATTCCACAACAAATTTCTAGCACCTTAAGCTGGACCACCCACCCCCTGGATCGCTCTGTGGGACTCCGCTCTGGAATCGTGGGGAGCCCCAGAGGATGGTGAGGAAGCTGTCCTCTGAATTATTTAGCCCTGGGTTCTCCACTGTAGCGTTAACCACTGGGTTCCATTTTATAAAATCATTCTTTGCTAAGGAAAAATTGTTTCACTCAAAAGTCTGGTCATGAATTGCTCTTCTTCACCCAAGACCGGTGCTGTGAAACCCTACGCCATCAGGCATAAAGGGGATACGTTAATCCCTGTTCAAGATCTGGAGTCATTTCCCCTCACATCCATTTGCCAAAGGAATGCAAAAATGATGAAACTTAAAAGTCCAACATTGCCCCCCAATGAATAACACAGGAATATTTCTCTCTGAAGTTAAACTATGAATTGTGAACAATGAAATAACTTATCCATCTTCTCAAGACTCTCATTTTTCAGAAGATACTTCTCAGGACACACTGGAAGATTAGGAGTGGACCCTGACATACAATTCTGGTTTGAAATGTTTTATTAATCATTGATTTGAATGTATTGCATGTTTCAAAGTATGTTATCCGAAACTTTATTTTTGGACGGCAGTGGCTCAGGAGGTAGAGCAGGTCATCTAATAACCAGATGGTTGGCGGTTCGAATCCCGCTCTCCCCACATATCCTGCCGTTGTGTCACTGGGCAAGACACTTTACTCCAATTGTTCCTGGTGGGTCTGGGCAGCTATGCTGCCATCAGTGTGTGAATGGGTGGACAGCAGGATCTATAAAGTGCTTTAGTCATCTAGAGATGAGAATAAAAGCGCTATATAAGTGAATGCCATTTATTCAATGCATGGAAATGAATGCTTACTGCAGTAATAATGAAAAATAGTCATGAATCACTGAAGTTTAGCTTATACAGTGGGGAAAAAAGTATTTAGTCAGCCACCAATTGTGCAAGTTCTCCCACTTAAAAGATGAGAGAGGTCTCCAATTTTCATCATAGGTGTACCTCAACTATGAGAGACAAAATGAGAAAAAAAAAATCCAAAAAATCACATTGAAGGATTTTTAATGAATTAATTGGTAAATTCCTCGGTAAAATAAGTATTTGGTCAATAACAAAAGTTCATCTCAATACTTTGTTATATACCCTTTGTTGGCAATGACAGAGGTCAAACGTTTTCTGTAAATCTTCATAAGGTTTTCACACACTGTTGCTGGTATTTTGGCCCATTCCTCCATGCAGATCTCCTCTAGAGCAGTGATGTTTTGGGGCTGTCGCTGGGCAACACAGACTTTCAACTCCCTCCAAAGATTTTCTATGGGGTTGAGATCTGGAGACTGGCTAGGCCACTCCAGGACCTTGAAATGCTTCTTACAAAGCCACTCCTTTGTTGCCCAGGCAGTGTGTTTGGGATCATTGTCATGCTGAAAGACCCAGCCACGTTTCATCTTCAATGCCCTTGCTGATGGAAGGAGGTTTTCACTCAAAATCTCACAATACATGGCCCCATTCATTCTTTCCTTTACATGGATCAGTCATCCTGATCCATTTGCAGAAAAACAGCCCCAAAGTATGATATTTCCACCCCCATGCTTCACAGTAGGTATGGTGTTCTTTCTCCTCCAAACATGACAAGTTGAGTTTTTACCAAAAATTTTTATTTTGGTTTCATCTGACCATATGACATTCTCCCAGTCCTCTTCTGGATCATTCAAATGCTCTCTAGCAAACTTCAGACGGGCCTGGACATGTACTGGCTTAAGCAGGGGGACACGTCTGGCACTTCAGAATTTGAGTCCCTGGCGGCATAGTATGTTACTGATGTAGCCTTTGTTACTTTGGTCCCAGCTCTCTGCAGGTCATTCACTAGGTCCCCCCATGTGGTTCTGGGATTTTTGCTCACCGTTCTTGTGATCATTTTGATCAATTTTTCATCTTGCGTGGAGCCCCAGATCAAGGGAGATTATCAGTGGTCTTGTATGTCTTCCATTTTCTAATAATTGCTCCCACAGTTGATTTCTTCACACCAAGCTGCTTACCTATTGCAGATTCAGTCTTCCCAGCCTGGTGCAGGTCTACAATTTTGTTTCTGGTGTCCTTTGACAGCTCTTTGGTCTTGGCCATAGTGGAGTTTGGAGTCTGACTGCTTGAGGTTGTGTACAGGTGTCTTTTATACTGATAATGAGTTCAAACAGGTGCCATTTATACAGGTAATGAGTGGAGGACAGAGGAGCCTCTTAAAGAAGAAGTTGCAGGTCTGTGAGAGCCAGAAATCTTGCTTGTTTGTAGGTGACCAAATACTTATTTTACTGAGGAATTTACCAATTAATTCATTAAAAATCCTTCAATGTGATTTTCTGGATTTTTTTTTTTCTCATTTTGTCTCTCATAGTTGAGGCATACCTATGATGAAAATTGGAGATCTCTGTCATCTTTTAAGTGGGAGAACTTGCACAATTGGTGGCTGACTAAATACTTTTTTGCCCCACTGTATATATATATGATGTGAATTCCAGTTTAATCATTTCATGAAGCTCACGTAAGCCATCTGACTTGAATCAGCCAATCACCAACTAGTCTAGTTTATGTGATGCCTCCTTCATCCTATTGGTCAGTTTCAAACAAAGAAACTCCGTGCAATTGGTCAAAAGTTTAATAATGCAATTGGTCAAGCTCAGTTGTCAGAAAATTTATTGTGCTATCCTGCCACACCTTGGAAAAACTTTGCTTTTGTGGTGATCCCGATCACGGGTCTGCTCCATGCTCGAGTCACTTATTATTTTTTCTTTTTGTCTCTCTATTTGGGCATTTTATGATGGTGTTTATTTGTGCTTTTATTTTGACAGCGCCGCGGCAGGACTTCCGCCTGTCAGTCTGCTCGCGGGCTGTCACAGCTGCTGGCACTTAATTCATTATTTGTCTACACTTGTTGGTTGTTAAATTATTCTCTATTTAAGATCGCAGTCGAGACTCTGTCCTCGCTGTGACCTCGCCCAACTTAGGCTGGAGTCCCCGCGTCCGACTCCAGTCTCTTGACAGTGTAAAGGTTTTGCCCTCGCTATGTTATATGTCAGTGTCCATTTGAGCCTTTATTTGCTCAGTTATTTCACCCTCCGGGGTCGCTTGTGTTTAGTGTTTGTGTTTTGGCCCTTGTGGCACATTACAGTATTTTGTACTTTTACTTAATAAAATAACAAACTCACTGCTGGCTTCTTGCACCTCATCTTTGCCCTGCAAGGGGCAGACGTAACAGCTTTGTTCATCAGTTGCAGTCCGGCAGGTGGGGAGTGACTCCTGAAGGAGCAGTTTCTGCTCTGCCTCCCCCCCCCCCCCCACCTTCCTAAGAAGACCCAGAGCCTATCAATGCTCTGTGTAAACTTTTTATTTTCTTTAAAATTGATTTTTTCCTATTTTACTCCTTTTCCTTAAATTACCGTGTTCAGAAGATTTTGTTTGATTTTTACTAAGCTTAAATCAACTTTGTTCTGACCATAACACATCGGAAGAAACAGATTTGTGTTGTTGTTTTTTTTCCAGTTTGATTTTCTGATTGGACTTTGAATGATAAGCAAATATTTATCTAGAATTTGGCAACCTGGTCAAATTCCTTTTTCAGTGCATAGAAAGACATCAGCCAGCATCTATGGTGGTGATCCCCGGAGTAGGCCCGAGCCATGGGACAGAACCTGCCTGCCAATTTCTCTCAACAGAATCCACATCCATCCGGATCAAGATTGGTTCCGGAGGCCTGCTACCATATGGGACATAATCTGACTCTGCTGTGCTGAAGGTCTGTTGTCCAATTTAAACTTAATTCTTCAGAATATTCCTAGTATAAGTTCTATAAACCTAATATCTTTGAACTCCTTTCAGAACTTCAAATGCATTTGCCTTTTCATTAATCTCTGTTCCTTTTCAGAGTAACACCAATTTTCCTTTTTATAAAATAGTTTAATTGACATTTTCTTCATAAAATTGCATCCATTTTCCTTAACTAATGCTTGTTTATGGTTTTTCATCTCCCATTACAG
Source organism: Pholidichthys leucotaenia (assembly GCA_020510985.1). Classification (NCBI taxonomy): domain Eukaryota; kingdom Metazoa; phylum Chordata; class Actinopteri; order Cichliformes; family Pholidichthyidae; genus Pholidichthys; species Pholidichthys leucotaenia. Next base: position 280,114,968 of record CM035838.1, on the reverse strand, counting down.
TGCCAATTTAAGCTGTGTTTTTCCTTGGTTCCACAAATGTTTGATAATACACTGCTCAGTAATCCATTAACAGTCTAATGTGCTCATGATGCATGTTGCATTCTCTTTCTTAGTCATTTGTACAGTGGTACCTCTACTTCCGAAATTAATTCGTTCCGGAAGAATTCTCGTAACGTGAAAATTCCGTAAGTAGAGGCGCGTTTTACATGTAAATGCCGTAATCCGTTCCAAGCCCCCCAAAATTCGGGCATAAATTTTTTATAAATCGTAAAAACGCATCAAAACATGTAACAAATACATGTTACAATTAGATTACTGCACAATAAACATAAAATGAGAGTTTAAAATGAGAGAAAGAATAATAAAAGAGAAAGAATAATAAAAATTATGTTCATTTACCTTTTAACTGCGATCGTCGGCGTCGGCGTCACCTTTTGCCTCCTTTGGTTCATGTTCTGTCTCATCAGTGGTTTTTGCCTGACGTTTTGTGAAGAAACGATCCAAGGACGTTTATTTTTGTCGGCTTGTAACGATCCTTCGAAAATGTGCAAGGCAAACATCATCATAGTGAGCGATAGCCCGACTAGTGAACACTTTTTCCGGGTGATTCGTGGCCAAAGGGATACCAGGAAGATGCTAGGCGATAGCCAATGGCAGAGCAGCTACAGGTATGTTTACGTTTGGTAAACTACGGGAGCTGCGAGGAGCACGTACTTTTTTTGCCTTTCGTATCCTGAAATTTTGTTCGTAACAAGAGGCAATATTTTCCTGTTGAGGCGTGTCGTAACCTGAAAATTCTGTATGTAGAGACGTTCGTAAGTAGAGGTACCACTGTACTTGTTCATATATCCTAAAATTTCTCATTAAACTATTAAAAGACAAATGGGAGTTATTGTTTGATTTCATGTCCATCTTCTTGATTAAAGCAAACAAGAATTCAAAGGGTTTTTTTGTTTTGTTTTTTTGAGACCGATTCATTATTGGTACAAATACAGAGTTATTGATAAAACTGTCCATTCTTTTGGACTGGTGCCCCACGAGCATATGTGTGTTGGTAATGAAAAGAAATCTTCATTCTTACTCACATGCATATTTACATCAATACTTGTACCAACAATCCGCAGCACTACGGTATCGCTACGTCTAAGCAGGATTTGGATTTAGAGGCATTCAGTCATAATCCCACAGATGGTAGCTTTGCACCAGTGGCTACCCAGCCAAGCACATACGTAGAGCAAATATCTGAACCTACTGTTCCTGTCGTACTGAGCAGGATTACTGTTGCAACAACAATCAACCAGTCAGATTTTATTTAAAAAGCACTTTTCATGCAGTGTAGTAGCTCAAAGTGTTGTACAAAATAATAAGCAACATACACCAAAAGCCATAACATAGTCTCACCTACCCACACACACATGCACTCACAACACACCAACTAATGGACCTACCATATAAAACCATGTAAAACCCACCATATAAAACATTAAAACTGAACTGAGGAAGCAAATCAGTGAGGAAAAAGTAGGGTAAAACTCACCTGTCACGACGGTCTAATCCCCGCTCACATTCCCTATTAGTGGGTGAACAATCCAATGCTTGATGAATTTTGCTTCACAATATAGGAAGAGCTGACATCGAAGGATCAAAAAGCGGTGTTACTATGAAAGCTTGGCCGCCACAAGCCAGTTATTCCTGTGGTAACTTTTCTGACATCTCCAGCTTAAAATCCAAAAAGTCAGAAGGATCATAAGGCCCCGCTTTCACGGTCTGTATTCATACTGAAAATCAAAATCAAGCGAGCTTTTGCCCTTATGGTCCATGTGAAGTTTCTGTCCTCCCTGAGCTCATTAGGACATCTGTGTTACAGCACTTGTCCTGGTACCAGTGTTAGTTCGGGGGCTAATAGCTTAGGGGCTAATAGGCTACCTTTGGGCTCCCCCTTCCAGCTACATGACAAACAGCTAGGCAGGCCAATAATAGAACAGTGGGTGGGTCTTTAGGATGGTGGTGGGTTGTTTTTTTCTAGACTTGATGTATACGATTTACTCAGAAGAGTAAAAAAAAAAACGTTTCTGGCGTTTCTTGGGAGAGGAATACAAGATAAAGGCTATGTGTGAGAATTGAGTGTTTTGAAAATTTTGGGATAATTACGTGACCAGTAGACTGATTTCAGACAGTTAAAACCAACAAACACACAATTTTTCATTCAATGACCCCTTTAACACTAATGCTTGTAACATCACTGCAGCCATTAGGTCCTGAGCTGAAGCTTTAAGGTGTTCACAATGACTGCTGCAGCCAAACGGTGCTCTGTGCAAATGAGTGCAGCGGGTTATATTTGGAGTAGCAAAGGGTGTTGGTGATTTGAATAAATGAAAATGAGATCAGCATATCTGCTGTTTGCAAGCAAGATATACTGTATGAGAATAAAAGATAAAACTGGTTATTGTCGCCTATTACTAGGGTGACACTTCAAATTTCTTGGTGCAAGAAGGAAACAATGACTCATTCTGTAAATGATCAATGGTGAAAGTCTGGTCTGGGAAAGACAGTTTAGACCACAAACAGCCAGTTATACAAGACAGGGGTAAAACAAGAGTCTGTGGTCTGCAACCCTGCTCGATTAATCCTTAAGGTAATATTTGGATTGGTCCTGCTCCACCATTTTCTCCCACGCTCAGATTTAACGTGACAAAAGTCAGTGCTCAGTGAAAATCATTTCAATGAATTTTCATAAAGAAAAAGCAACAGTGTTTGACAGCTTTATGTTGACTTTTCAGATGTCCAGAAACACACATAATGTTAGCATTTCAGTAAAGATATTAGAAGAGAAAACCTCATGCCAAGACAGCCATTTGGGATTCAAATTCATCATCACACTGCATAAAATGAAATAAAACAAAATAATTTTTGGAATAATTTTTAAAACCTAACTTTAGATGTATTTTGTGCTGGAAGCAAAATAAAAGTGCCCTTCACAAGTGTCTTCTCAGTTCTTCAAGACTTAAAAAAAGATTGCATTTCAACACAACACTCTTTTGTCATCTTACACCCCACCTCATGTCATGCGTTGCAAAATAACAAGCCCCCCCCAGCCCATTTCCCTCGTCCATCCCCCAGGGCTTTCCCCCCCCAGAATCAGACTAAATGTGTGTTCAGACCAAATGCGAATGGGTGAATTTTTGGCGCTGCACAATTATATTTTAACTCAATGTAAACATGTGAATAGACGTGAATTCACCATCTGAGTGAGCTGCAGATGAGTGGGGTTGCCTCTGCAGCTGTGTTCAGCTTGCTGTGGAAATCCCCAAAACACCATCACACTTAGGCTTACGTTATCCAATGGGGGTCTCACCTGAAAAAAATGTCCTTGCCTCCAAAATTTCACCTGGATGATTGTTGTTTACACTGCTAGCCTGCTAGCCTTGTTAGCACATCCATGGGAGGAGTCCGTGGGTAAATAACTCCAACATTTCAATTCACCTGCAGAGCTCCAGGTCCATCTGCCTGTAGGTGAGTCTCATTTTCAAACTAGTTTACTCTCCAGTGTTGACACTTTTACTCCAGTGATGGCAGAATCTCAAGGCCATTACTAGCTAGCCCTATCCGAATCCACAAATGTGCATTTTTGCGTGTCTTCCTCATGTCAACATTAATTTTTCATGTATTCTCGCCACATGAAAAATTCGCTTCATGTTTGGTCTGAACACAACTTAACTCAGGATTTACAGACTCCGGATGCAGTTTGTTGCAGATGCAGCGCAGATGTTCCCTTGGATCCATCCCTACCAGCTCTGTTTGTGTTTTGTAGCAGCATGGATAAGAACAAGGTTTGAAATACAAGCTTGCGGGAGAATTATACAAAATAATGTGAGCTCTCAAGAAAGACCCTGAGAGTAACCGAGATACACCGATTGCGATCATGTGATAACAACATGGAAGTGGCCTGTGAAGGTTATATTTTCCCAGTATTTTACTGATTTGCCCAAATGTTGTGCAGCAAACTTTAAACGAGCTTCAGTATGCTTTTTCTTCAGCAATGGAGTCTTGCAAGGTGAGCAGGCATAGAGTCCATGTCGGTTGAGTGCATTACTTATTGTTTTCTTTGAAACAGCAGTACCTGCTAAGTCCAGGTCTTTCTGAAGCTCTCCACGAGTGGTCTTTGGCGCTTGGATAACTCTTCTGATAATTCTTTTGACTTCGCTGTCAGAAATCTTGCAAGGAGCGCCTGGTCGTGGCCGGTTTATGGTAAAATGATGTTCTTTCCACTTCCGGATGATGGCTCCAACAGTGCTCACTGGAACATTCAGCAGTTTAGAAATGCACCTGTAACCAATGCCATCATTATGTTTTACAACAATACGGTTGCGAAGGTCTAGAGAGAGTTCTTTGCTTCTACCCATCATGAGTTCTTGGTGGTGTGGCAATCTGATATTCACAGACCTTTTTAAAGGCTATCAATCAGGACTTAATCAGCTGAAATTAATTTGCACTGATGGGGTATGGGATGACTTCCTAAATTCTGATGGATTTGCACTGATTGTTTTGGCTTTCTAAGCCTTTTTGCACCTCTTTTCTTCATGTGTTCAGTACTTATCATTCAACTTTATTAAATGTAACCTGTTTTGTGAACACAGTTGCCTTGATTTCTTTGTATGTATGGATTACCTGGGTTGTTACTGATATCTGGTGAAAGTCTCAGGTCAATGGCTTCATCAGAAATATGTTTAAAGAGAAAAATGTTGACGTGTTCAGTACTTACTTTCCCTGCTGTACATATGAGATAAAAACCTTCATAGTTCCTACAGAAGTATTTCTTAATTGTAATGGACAGAGTAAAAAATGAGTCAAAACTACCAGTTTAAATCAATGCATTATTGCATGCTTTGTTGGACTATATGGGGCACATAACATTTTTAGAACAAGGCGTAAACACAAGCAGACAGATCTGGTTTTGTGTGCTTCAATGATTTGTCAATTTTTTAGGTACACAGATGTCAATGCTTTATATACATTTGATTTACACTTTCTTTTTTTTTTTTTTTTTTTTAAAGTCCTCAGTTGTTAAGATGAGCTCTTCTCCACTCCACACGTCTAGCAAAGATCTCGAAAAAAGTCATAAAATTGTGGCATGTGTTCAGAGCAGACTGTGTGGACCTGGCACTCAACAGCCACTGAACATCAAGGAGATTGCTGTCTCCCTTAACTAGTCGTGCAGGGGTGCCTAAACAACCCATTCACAACAACAGCAAATCATTTGCAATCTTTCGGAGCAATTGACAAGTGAAACTAGATAATCTCCCACAAAAACCCAAACACACCAGGGCACCCTGGCTGAAAAACACGGACCTGAGGATTGTGTTTTCAAAATTGTATGTACAAATAATCTATATTGTTGCTATTCGCTTGGGCACACACCTGGGTAAGGACACATCAGGCTGGGGTGAAGTGGAAAGGCTGCATCTGCCACAAACACGTGTGGTCTGATGACGTCGATGCCAGGCAGGGTTGTTGGTCCTGGGAGAGGCAGCGTCCTGTCCATGATCTTCGTCCCAAACACGCTGTCCTGAAATACACCCCCATCGTTCTGCAGTTCATAGGCTCCCACATTGACCATTGTGAAGCGATATTGTGCACCACAGGCAACCATCAGCACATTGGAGAAGCTCCTCTTGTCATTAACATACAGTAGTTACTACCAGAGTTTGGTGGAGCTTTTATCAGAACATGTTTGCCATCGATGGCCCCCAGACATATCTGAAAGTTCCATGTGCTCCAGAAAGTCTTTGATATGTCCACCCACTGTGCTGGAGAAGGAAAAGCCACAAAATCGGCCTGGAGGCTGTGCCACAGTGCACGACACACCTTGGGAATAATCATGGACACGGTGCTGCACCCCAGCCTGTATGAGGTCGTTATGCTGTGTTGCGACAAGCCAGTTACTAAAAATTGCAGTTACAGCCTGCTTTTCTGGAACAGTCACTGGAGCCCTGTGGTTGTATTTGTGTTGGATGTGCAGTTCAAGACGACGCACTAGTTCACTGAACTTTTCCACCGACATTCTGAAGAAGCGATGACGCGTCTCCTCATCGGTACTTCTGCATGATAGTCATAAATTCCTCGTCCCTGGTTCAATTTTTGTGCAGAGGTTGAACATATGTTTGCCTATTTGTCTGTCTGTTTTCTTCCTCTGCCCCTAACAATAACAACAGCAAAAGCTCTTGCTTGTCTTGATCGTCACCATATGCATTTTCTAAAAAAAACGTCCACCACCGTGCTCTTCTTTTGTGTTTGGATTGCAGCTGTTAAAATCAGTTTGGTGTCTTTTGGCTGCTGCCGACAGTACAGGCATTTGAAGTACAGATTATATTCACCGCACATGCGTGAAACAAGGCTGCTCAGCGGCAGCTGCAGTGGCTCAAAAACCACTCTGAATATCGCTGTGTACACAAACGCGGTCTACAGAACGTGTACCTTTACCCCTATAGGGACTCTGATCAGGTCTTGAATCAGCCTTGAGTACGCACACTGAGTGACACGCACTCACGATCATTCCGTTCCAAACGAGAGCCGCTTGACTGCTACTACCAACTTGGCCTTGCTGCCACCAAAGAGCATGCTTGTTGCCCGTGTGTGTGTGCCACCATCACTAGTGCAAATACATGCACTAATGTTAAGCTAACTGCCGCTGAAAGTCATTGCATTCATCCAGCTATTCCCACAGGAGGACAGCCTGGTGACATAGGTGTAAATCAAGGAGATCCAAGGGGGATAATTAGATAGATAGATAGATAGATGTACTTTATTGATCCCAAACTGGGAAATTACAGATTGTTTTTCTTTAAAATTTTGAGCTTTTCTCATAAACTTGTAACTTTTTTCCACATTAATTTACTACATTTATTTGTGAATGTAAACTTCTTTTCTTGTAAATTAACCTTTTGCATCTTAAATTGGCAACTTTTATTACCTCTGCCAAGGAGGTTATGTTTTTGCTGGTGTTGGTTTGTTGGTTTGTTTGTCTGTCTGTTACCAACATAACTCAAAAAATTATAAATGGATTTTGATGAAATTTTCAGGAAAGGTGTGTAATGACACGGGGAACAGATGATTAGATTTTGGTGGTGATCTGAGAGTGCGTACCTCCACCAAGGGCTTTGTCTGTATTTGTGCAGCAGGATTACACAAAAACTACTAGAAGGATTTGGACGAAATTTTCACCAGAGGTGGTTCTGAGGCTTTAAATCAAAGTTAAAAACTTTCCTATTTGCCGCTGCTTTTCAGTTTCAATTCTTAGTTTCCCATAATGCACTGCAACTTTTATTACTTGCACTTTTTTGGTCTTATTCTATTTTAGCTTGTTTCTGTTTCTCTTTTATTTATTTTTTAGTTTTCTTTTAATTTCTTATGTATTCCTTTTGCAACTTGCTGTAATGTTTTAATGTTCTATGTAAAGCACTTTGAATTGTCTTGTGCACAAAATGTGCTATACAAATAAACTTGCCTTGCCTTACCAGAGGTGGGTCTTGAGCTATAGAGGAACCCATTACATTTTGGTGATGATCCAAGAATGCATACCTCAGCCCAGGCTCTTATCTTCTCACAGAGTGTTAGCAACAATACTCCAAAACTAATGGACAGATTTTGATGCAGTTTTCACCAGAAGTGGCTCTAGGCCTACACACAAACCCATTACATTTTAGAGGTGATCCATGAGGGACAGAAGGAGTCTTGGTGGAGGTATGCACTCTCTGAGTGCTTTTCTGGTCTTACAAATTTGCCATTTTTGTAAATTTGCAATTTTTTTTTTTTGTCATGCTGCTGTTACACTGTAATTTCCCAGTTTGGGATCAATAAAGTACATCTATCTATCTATCTATCTATCTATCTATCTATCTATCTATCTATCTATCTATCTATCTATCTTAATTTGCCACATACATCTGCCGTTTTTACATGTTAAAGTAGAACTGAACTCACCTTTTTGCCAAAAAAGTAGAATAGCAGATTAATTCCTTATTACCTATTGTATTTTTCAACACATAAAAGAAATTTTTAGGCCATGCGATGGCCAAGCTATAAGCCGATAAACTTTTGCCTCTGGCTGGCAGTGCCAAACAAACTGGAAGTAGTGCAGACGACGCTGCGTGACGTCACGAGTGTGACCCTTATCAAAACAACAATGGCAGATGATAGCAGTTCCAGCAGTCAAGAACACCAGAGTTTTCAGAGTGAAGAGGCATTCAGGATCGGTGACAAGACAGAGGAGGATGCAGGAGTGTCAAGTGAACAGGAAGAGAGCAAGGGAGGCATCGAACCGTACAGATTAGAGCCAGAATTTTCGGGGGATTCCGGCACCGACTCAGACCGCAGCAGTGATGGGGAGGAGAGTCGCTTATTGAATACAGAATGGTGAGTCTTTACTTTGGCATGTTTGGGGTGTCAGGATAAGGAAAATTAACAATAAAAAAGAAAGGGAAAAAAAACATCAGCATTTTTCCAACTTATTACAGTGATCCCTCACTTATCGCGTTTAATGGCGACCAGAACCGACCGCGAAAAGTGAAAAACCGCGAAGTAGCGTCCCCCCCCCCCCAAGGGCGTCACAAGCACTATTTTGCACAAAAAGGCACAAGAGAACAGCGAAAAGTGCCACTAAGCAACACGAGCGATAAAGAACAATGAATGCGGTCTTCCTTCACTGGGTATAGGCGCTCGGCAGGGAGCGAAGCTGGGTAAAACGTCTCGGCCAATCAGCTTGCGAGGTAAAACGTCTCGGCCAATCAGCTTGCGAGATTCCCGAGCGGTGAAGAGGTGGGCGGAGAGGAGTGGAGCGGTGGTCAGAGAGGTAGATTTTGAGTTGTGCGGGCTCTCCGTGTTGATACCTGATGTTCATTAGAACATCAGGTATCGTGTTGATACGATACCTGATACGATGATACGATATCGTGTTGATACCTGATGTTCATTAGAACATCAGGTATCAACACGGAGAGCCCGCACAACTCAAAATCTACCTCTCTGACCACCGCTCCACTCCTCTCCGCCCACCTCTTCACCGCTCGGGAATCTCGCAAGCTGATTGGCCGAGACGTTTTACCTCGCAAGCTGATTGGCCGAGACGTTTTACCCAGCGAAGGAAGACCGCATTCATTGTTCTTTATCGCTCGTGTTGCTTAGTGGCACTTTTCGCTGTTCTCTTGTGCCTTTTTGTGCAAAATAGTGCTTGTGACGCCCTTGGGGGGGGGGGGGGGTGACGCTACTTCGCGGTTTTTCACTTTTCGCGGTCGGTTCTGGTCCCCATTAAACGTGATAAGTGAGGGATCACTGTATATCTAGAAACGCATCGCTTCCCGGTCGCTTTTCCTCCCCTTTTCTTTTCTTTCGTTGCCATGACAGCTTTCCTTGGCCACTGAACAGATCTTCCCAGGTGTTGGAAGTGTTTTGTAGTCTACTATCACAACAAAATGCACCAAAAACAACCAGTGTCGACGTGCTCGTAATGGTAACCATGAGGACTGGGTCACACTCGTGACGTCACGCGGAATTCCGGCTGTACTTCCGGTTAATCGGCGGATTCGTCTGATTTTTCACGGCGGGAAATTCAAAATCGCGATTTTCTCCAAGATTCCGGGATTTGTGGAGGGGGTGCCAATGATAAATTATCTTTATAATTGTATGTACTATCACCCAGTGCCGTTCAATGCCGTTCAGTTCAGTTCTACTTTAAATCTGCCATTTTTTTCTTGTAAATTTGTACATTCTTTCTCATAAATTTGTGACTGACTATAATAATACATATAGTCTCCCCTCAATATTTACCCAGTATTTACTCTGGAGAAAATGTTCTGTTACTTGTCCCTCCCAACATGGAAATGAAATATTTGCCCATGCAGCATGTTGGCACTGCTCTGAGCCTCCAACCCACTGGAAAAAAAAAAAGCAAACATGGTTATGGAATAAAGCTTTTATCAAATTTTAAATGTCTGAGACAAACTTGTTTGACGGGAAGGGGAGAGGGGGGTGACATGGTGAACATTTGCATTTGCCAGCAAGATTAACTGTTGTAAATGGAGAAGTTTAACAGCCAAAAAACATTTGATTAGAATTACAAATGCACCTTTTTCTGTTATTTGATTAGAAAGAAGATAAATCCCTCCTGTGATTCTGCTTTTGGCTGAGATATGATATATGTAATCCATATATTGCCACTTTTCAAAGATAAAGCATTTGTATGCAATTCATGTGATTAAATAACTACAGATTACACTGAAAATACACAAACACACAGACTGCTAGTATTTCACAGTCTGGTATTGTTGCAGTGGGACAGCATAGTGTACAGGGATTATTTGATTGAAAGTGTAAAGTGAGCTTGGGTGTATGATTTTGTATTTTTGTTCAAACAGACCTTTCACTGGTGTGAGGTGTGATATCCCTGAGAAGAGGTGCTCTCGTTCCTCCAAGAGAGGTTACCGGAGGTTAGAAAACACCACATTAATGACTGGAATCACTGTGATATGAGGGAAAAAAAAAAGACAAAATAATGAATCAACAACCATTAACACAACATAAACACATGGCAAACTTTGAGCAAACATAATGCCATCTCTTTCAAGGCTCTAATGTTCCTTTTCTCATTTAACATTCTCACTGTCCTTCTTCCTGCATCTTTTTTCTATAAATCCTTGCCTACCATATTCTCCAATTTGTTTTTAGTTCTTGTCTTCTTATGTGAGTTTTTCTGTCAAAGAATAAAAGTTCTTCAACAATCTGCAACCCTTAGTGTGGTGTTAGAGGATCAGCTCGGCTCCACATTTTTAAACTTTTTCTTAGATAGGATCTCAAAAGTTGCAGAAACAGAGCGTACGGTCATTGAGAGATAACTTCGGCAGCAGTTTTATTAAATCACTCAAAATTAGAGCATCTGTTGATAAAAACTCTCTGCTAGCAAATAATCATAGTCATTGTTTTCATTTTTTCTTTATTTTCTCTGCTAAATGCCTTCTTAAGCTGGTTTGAGATTTTAATCCCACCATCTCTGTTGTCTTTTCATCAATGAAGATATTGTGTTTTGTTGTTCTGTTACAATTCTTGAAACATATTCTCAGGCCTCCAGACTTGATCCAACTCCAGTGTCTGGCTCACTTTATTTATTTGTGCTTCCAGTTGTAGTTAACATGGAGTGTACATTTCTTATTTATTTATTTATTTATTTATTTTTTTACTTTACTGTCACTCTCAACATTTTCCTATTCCACAGGTTTTCTGTCTTCTTTTTCTTTCCAATTATAAGGTGCCTGCACATCAAGCAAATGTGTGGGTGTATGTTTGCACACATGTAAATGTAGCTGCCACGCCAGGATGGGACTAATCCTAGGGTGGCAGGAGTGGAGTGGGAGCCAGCACATGTGCAAATCTTTCAGCTGCGGTTTGCGATGTTTAGTCTTGCCTCGTCAGCACTTCTTGAACTGAGTCCAGAAAAGCTTTCAAACGTTCATGCTTCTAGATCCCTCTGCATCCCCAAAGCCCAGTCACCCTCTCTTCCCCGGGGACTATCTCATCACAACAAAGCAGAAATAAAAGAGTAAATATAATCAAATGATCATCGGAACGTGAGGCTGATTTCCTCTAAAGCAAAGAATTGCAATTTTTGCCCTTCAGGGACTTTCGTGATATCACTCATGAGCTTTCATCACAAGGCTTGCTGGCACCATCATTACAAATGTATCACTTACTTTTCATGCCAAATTCTCTGCTGCCCACCCCTCTATCCTCAGTTCTCCTCTTAAATTTCTCCATGGCACCTGATTTGGATAGCAAATAAGCCACATCCTTACTAAACACTGAGGGGATTTCCCCCAAAATTTGCTTCTGCAGTCTATCACTGTTGCTTAAAAAAGATCAACTTGTATATGTGTGGATGACAAAATGCACATTGGTTTGATCAAATGCTTTTGTATGCATTTAGTTTAGGAATACTATAAGGACCTGTACTTATATAGCACTTTTTCTAGTCTCAAAGAACTTCACTAGTACTAACACTTTATTCTAAGGGCCTATAGGAGACAGATACCAAGGGACAATTAAGAATGACCAATTAACCTAACATGCATGGCTTTGGATTGTGGGAGGAAACCCACACAGCACAGGGAGAACATGCAATCTCCACACAAAAAGGTTCCTAGCCTTGCCAGCCTGGGGATTTGAACCTGGAACCTACTAGCTGTTAGGAAACAGTGCTAACCACTGTACCACCATGCTGCCCGTGCACCACCACTATGTATTATGCTGTTATACAAGAGTTAGTTCTGACAAATCAATGTGATTAGACAATAGGGATTCCAGCAGTTACTGTTCCCCAATAGCTGCACTCTGATGTTTTACCAAATACTGCATGTATGAATTTGCTTCAGTGGTGTTTTGTTAATATTTGTTAATTACAGTAACTGTCAGTGGCCTCTTATAATGTGACAGTTGTAGGGATCTGTTCTGTTGTGTGTCAAAATTTTTATAGCAAGGTACAGTTTGAAAAGAGACTACCTGGAAATTGTATTGTTGTTTTGATCTGAGCATGGGGGATTCCGCCATGCTCAGTCTCATTGTCTTTTTCTCATATTTGTATATTTGTTGTACTTTGTGTTCTTTGGTTCCTGTTTTCTTATCCATGGTCGATTTTCGTATATCTTGCATTGTTTCTTATTCCCCTTGTTTATGTTATCATAGTTTTGCTACTCCTTTATTTTGTATTAATTTGTATTTATTTCTCAGCTCTGTATTTGTTGGCATTTAATTCTTTATAATCATGCTGTTGTATTCTCTCTCTGGAGTGACAGCTGTCAGTGGCACTTCCGGGTTTTTGCTCCATTGTAGGCAGTGTCCTTGTCAGCTGTCAGTCCCGTCTTCTCCCCTTTCATTACATTCAGCTGACCCCAATTGGTAATCATTGTCATCTCCTACCCACTCATGTGATCCACACCTGCAACCATTTATGTCCATTGGTTTCATGTCCTACTTAAGGTGATTGTTTCTTTCACTTTTTGCTGGAGTCTTAAGGAATCATCTGCGTCAGAACCTTGCTCCCATTCTGACGTTTGTTATCTTTGTGTATCCTGTTTTCTCCCTGCTGTTCGTAAGTTTTGCTTTGTACACTATTTGGATTTTTGCATTTGTGCACTATTTGGACTCTTTTTGTTTTTGTTAATAGATACCACAAGCTACAGTTCAGCATTGGGTTTCTCCTCTCTGCCCCGAGGGGCAATTCATGACAATTGTATTTCGGGCTTATGCCAACAGGACCAAATAGTTATTTTTTCATTATTAGTTTGTCTTGGCCTGTCCTTGCCACTGACAATACCTCTATCTGCCAAGAACGTCGCCCAGGTTAACAAGGCCAGGAGTTCCTGGCAGCGGAGGGCATAGGACAGAGCTACATGGAGGAATCTGATCAGACATAAATGAAACAGTCATTGTCGCCCCCGACAGACTGCTATGATGATGATGATGATGATGATGATGATTATTATTATTATTATTATTATTATTATTATTATTACTATTGCTTTCAAGAACCTCAACAGTTTTAATCAAAGCCTTCTGTTATGAAACACCCGTTTCACTAGTGAAACAAGAACACCAAGCACTCTCTGTGGGTTTTCACTTTTATTAACATAAAGACAGATAAGATGCTAACATACAAATACTAAATTATGTTACTACAAATACTAAATTATTACAGGAGGACTGTGGATCGTCACTTCCTTGTGGTAACGTATCGTCACTTCCTATTTTGCTGTCTGCCTGTGTGGTTTGCTCTCCAGCCACTAGCTAGCCACTAGCTATGGCTACTAGCTCTCTTTCCTCTCCTCTTCTGGTGTGCTCTCTCTGTCAGATGTTTAGCTACACCTCTGCCTCTTTTGGTGATAACGGTAAATGTAATAAATGTTGTCTTTTTGAGGCGCTCGAGGCGAGGTTGTCTGATTTGGAATCCCGGCTCCGCTGCATTGAAACACCGTCTGCGCCAGTTAATCTCGACGGACGCCCATTAGCTGCAGCGGAGCTAGCTAGCTTAGGTCCCACTGTCAGCGGTTCCCCGGCTCTCCTCAGCAGCGAGGAGACTGGGTGGGTGACGGTGAGAAGGAAGCCTAGTCGCAAAGCCCCGGTTCACCACCAACCTGTTCACGTCTCTAATCGTTTTTCCCCGCTCAGCGACACACCCGCTGAGGAAAAAACTCTGATCATTGGCGACTCTGTAGTCAGAAACGTGAACCTAGAGACTCCAGCGGCCATAGTCCAATGTATTCCTGGGGCCAGAGCAGGCGACATCGAGTCAAATTTGAAAATGCTGGCTAAAAGTAACTGTAAATACTCCACAATTGTTATTCACGCCGGCATTAATGACATCCGTCTCCGGCAGTCGGAAGTCACGAAACTTAATATAGAATCGGTGTGTGAGTTTGCAAAAACGATGTCTGCCACTGTAGTATTCTCTGGACCCCTCCCCAATCTGACCAGTGATGACATGTTTAGTCGCTCGTCATCCTTGAACCACTGGCTGTCTGTGTGGTGTCCTAAAAATGACGTGGGCTACATTGACAATTGGAGCTCTTTTTGGGGAAAACCTGGTCTTATGAGACGAGACAGCATTCATCCCACTTTGGAAGGTGCTTCTCATTTATCTAACAATCTGGCATCTTTTTTATCCAAATTTCCAAAACCATGACTACTCAGAGTTGGGACCAGGAAGCAGAGTCACAGTCTTACACGCATCTCTGCAGCTCCTCTTCATCCGCCACCCCTCAACTTAGCCCCTGTCTTCCCCATCAGAGAATCGTTGTCTGCTCCCTCCAAAGTAAATAAAAATATAATGTATAAGCATCCCAAAGTGATAAAGCAAAATATTGGTAAAACTCAAATTAAACATAAAGCCTCTAAAATGAATGATTTGGCCTCTGTTCCTCCTCATAATTTAAAAATTAAATGTGGTTTATTAAATATTAGGTCTCTAACTCCCAAGTCTCTGTTAGTCCATGATCTGTTAATTGATCATCAGATTGATTTAATTTCTCTTACAGAGACTTGGTTAGGGCAAGAGGATTATGTTGGTTTAAATGAATCAACTCCCTCTGGTTATTTAAACTGTCAAAATCCCAGAAGTTCTGGTCGTGGAGGAGGAGTAGCAACAATTTACCATTCCAAATTACTAGTTAATGTAAAGCAAAAAACATGTTAGAATTCCTTTGAGGGCCTGGTCCTCAGTGTTGGGCACTTTAGCAATTTCAGGTTAAACCCAATTTTATTTGCCATAGTTTATCATCCCCCATCAACCTATTCAGAATTTTTATCCGAATTTGCTGATTTCTTAGCTGATTTAGTGCTGAAATCTGATAGAATAATTATAGTAGGGGACTTTAATATACATGTGGATGTAGATAGTGACTGCCTTAATGTGGCTTTTAATTCAATATTAGACTCGATTTGGTTTTCTCAGAAAGTAGGAAATTCTACTCATTACCTCCACCATACATTGGACCTTGTTCTGACATATGGCATAGAAATAGAAAATCTTGTAGTGTCTCCTCATAACCCTGTACTGTCAGACCATTGTCTGTTAACCTTTGATTTTACTATTTCTGACTATTTGGCTCCTAAAGAAAAATATTATCACAGTAGATGCCTCTCAGATGATGCTGTTTCCAAATTTATGCAGATTGTTTCCTCTATGCCATGTGTCAACACAACGGAAATAAGCTATAGACAGCTTGCTCCTTCTGTAATTGATAACATGGTGGATAGTGTTTCAGCTTCTCTGCATCAGGCTCTAGACTTGGTGGCCCCCTTAAAAAAGAAAAAGTCTAATCAGAGATTTTTAACTCCTTGGTTCAACACAGAAACTCGTAGCTTAAAACAGAAGACTCGTCAATTAGAAAGAAAATGGCGCTCTACTAATTTAGATGAAATCTATTTAGCTTGGAGAAATCATCTTTTAATTTATAAAAAATCTCTTAGAAAAGCTAGAACGAGTTATTACTCTGCATTAATAGAAGAGAACAAGAATAATCCCAGGTTTCTTTTCAGTACCGTAGCCAGGTTGACAAAGAGTCAGGACTCTGTCAATCCTAGCATCCCCTTAGAGCTTACTAGTCAGGACTTTATGAACTTTTTCAATAATAAAATTTCATCCATCAGAGATAAAATCAATCAGATTCTTCCCACAGTTAACTTAAATACTGTAACTATTACAACT
Organism: Pholidichthys leucotaenia; assembly: GCA_020510985.1. Lineage (NCBI taxonomy): Eukaryota > Metazoa > Chordata > Actinopteri > Cichliformes > Pholidichthyidae > Pholidichthys > Pholidichthys leucotaenia. The sequence goes on along the minus strand of CM035838.1, from coordinate 280,098,722 downwards.
CCTTCTATTGATGTCTGTCTTGATGAGTTTACTCCAATCGACCTTTGTGAGTTAGACAAAATAGTTTCCTCATCCAAACCTTCAACTTGTCTTTTAGACCCTATTCCTACCAGGTTATTTAAAGAAGTCTTCCCACTTATTGGTAGCTTTATTCTTCATATAATCAATTCTTCATTAACTTTAGGCCATGTACCGCAGGCCTTTAAAACGGCTGTAATTAAACCCTTACTCAAAAAGCCAATGCTAGATCCGGGAGCTTTAGCTAACTATAGACCAATCTCTAATCTCCCTTTCATTTCAAAAATCTTAGAAAGAGTTGTTGCTACGCAATTATTTGACCACCTGCAGGGAAATGGTTTACTTGAAGAGTTTCAATCTGGGTTTAGAATCCATCATAGTACTGAAACAGCCTTAGCGAAGGTCACTAACGACCTCCTTATTGCATCTGATAATGGACTAGTTTCTGTACTTGTCCTTTTAGATCTTAGTGCAGCTTTTGATACTATTGATCATAATATTCTACTTGATAGATTAGAACACTATGTTGGACTTAATGGAACTTCGTTGCAGTGGTTTAGATCTTATTTATCTGATAGGTTCCAGTTTGTTCATGTAAATGATGAGTTTTCTTTTAGCTCAAAGCTTAGTCATGGAGTTCCACAGGGATCTGTGCTAGGCCCTACTCTTTTTAGTTTATATATGCTTCCGTTAGGCAACATTATTAGAAAGCACTGTATACATTTTCATTGTTATGCAGATGACACACAATTATACCTGTCAATGAAGCCAGATGATACTAATCAATTAGCCAAGTTAGAAGCCTGTCTTAAGGAAATTAAAGCTTGGATGACTTGTAATTTCCTGCTATTAAATTCAGATAAGACTGAAGTCATTCTTGTTGGTCCAAAAAACCTTAGAAATTCCTTTCCAAATCAAACTTTCAGTTTGGATGCAGTTACTCTTTCTCTTAATAGCTCTGTGAGGAACCTTGGAGTTATTTTTGATCAGGATTTGTCCTTCAGTTCACATATTAAATTTGTTTCTAAGACTGCCTTCTATCATTTGCGTAATATTGCCAAGATTAGGAGCATCTTGTCTCAGAGTGATGCTGAGAAGCTGATCCACGCTTTTGTTAGCTCGAGATTAGATTATTGTAATTCTTTATTATCAGGCTGTCCTTAAACATCTTTAAAAAGTCTTCAGCTGATCCAAAATGCTGCAGCAAGAGTTTTAACAGGTACTAGAAAGAGAGATCATATCTCTCCGGTTCTGGCCTCCCTTCATTGGCTTCCCATAGAGTTTAGAATTAAGTTTAAAATCCTTCTTCTTACTTACAAAGCTTTAAACAATCAGGCTCCTTTTTATTTAAAAGATCTGATACTACCGTATCATCCTAACAGAGCACTACGCTCCCAAAATGCAGGATTACTTGTAATATCTAGAATCTCCAAAAGTACAATGGGAGGCAGAGCCTTCAGTTATCAAGCTCCTCTCCTGTGGAATCAGCTGCCAATCTGGATTCGGGAGTCAGACTCGATCTCTGTTTTTAAGAATAGGGCTAAAACCTACCTTTTTGATATAGCCTACAATTAGGGAGGGATCATGTGTTTCTGAACCCTCCCTTAGTTATGCTGCTAATAGGTTTAGTCAGCCGGGGGACCTCCAGTAATGCACTGGGCCTCACTCCTTTCCTCACTCTCTATGAATTTTTTTTTTTTTTTTTGCTGGTCATTAACATTTGTTTGTTCTCTCCCATAGATTGAGTCCCCATCGTGCTGTTTGCTCTCTACATGTCTGTTCTTTTCTTCTTCTCTATCCCCTCACCCCCCAGCCAGTCGCAGCAGATGACTGCCCCTCCCTGAGCCTGGTTCTGCTGGAGGTTTCTTCCTGTTAAAAGGGAGTTTTTCCTCTCCACCGTCGCCAAGTGCTTGCTCACAGGGGATCGCCTGATTGCTGGGGTCTTTCTGCAACTGTGGGGGTCCCCCCTACAGTTGATAGTGCTATGAGATGACTGTTGTTGTGAAATGGCGCTATATAAATAAAGTTGAATTGAATTGAATTGAAATTATAAGGTGCATGGTGCTAACAAACAAGTACACAATAATAAATGCTGGAGAAGAGTGGGGCTCGACATCCAGGGAGACATGAAACCGGGAACACCGACCCAGGAGCGGAATCCAGCCGGAGCTCTCCCAAAGGCAGTGGGGGCTCACGGCTGGAAATAAGGGAAACACATACCTGGGTGGAGCTCTCCTACTCTACTCAACAGCGGGACCCAAACATACTCGGGACGATAGCCCTGCTCCTGGGGACGGGTCCACGTGGAAGAAGGACACAACAAACCTCAGAGGTTTGCCGTGCCCTTATATGCAGTACATAATTAGTGACAGGTGGGGATGCATGAGTGGAGAAAATAGCAGAATGAATAACAGGTGTGCAGCTCCGACCAGTCTGACAGCCAGAAGCTGCACAGTGCTGTCAAAATAAAACATAACCGAAACCATGATGATACAAACACAACAGAACCCCAAAATGTATATAATAATGCCACAGATACAAAAAGAAAAGAATTAAACAGGAACCAAATACAGCAGACAGAAAAACATTTAACTAGACAGGAAACTGGGCATGGCACCCACCCGTGCCCCAGCATCATGACAGAGTCCCCTCCTCAAGGGGTGGAGCCCAGACACCCCAGGGTAACATCACAACCCCCCCCCCCCCCCAACAATAAAAACAACCCACCCCAGGGGGAGGAGGGGAAACCCAGGCATGTAGGGATTGAGACCAAACAAACAAAAAAACCCAAAAAGAAAACACTCATGACCCGCAACCTGAACACTACGGTGGTCCAGACCCCAGGGACCTTGGATGGGGTCTAAGGCAGTTTGGGCGGCCTACCAGAGTCTCAAAACCACCGGAGCGTAAGGCAGAATGCATCCGGTGGCTGCCCAGAGTACCAGAACCACCCGACTGGGTGGTGAAACCCGTCAGGTGGCCTCCCAGAGTGTAATGTCTGTAGATACTTATCCAACAGGACATAAAAGATAATTAGAGACTCGGTAACCTGGAGACATGATTTCTTCAGTAGCTTGTGCTCATGTTTATTATCAGCATCAGGAGGACACATTGAACCACCATCGGCAGCAAGAACAGGATCCCGCATACATCATGAGCATTTTATGTGTGCGCTCCCCTGTTGGGATACATCACACTGTGATAACCTCCATACATTATATCTCCCCCTTTTAAGAGGTAATGACACATACACTGAACTTTATCAGAATGGATGACACTTTGGTTACCACAGCTGATTTTTTTTTTCCTATACCCGGACTCAGTGCTTTAAACTCAAAACAGTAATATTATTCTTTAGCATTTATCTGGTCTAACAGCGGGACAATTCACATATTCCCCCCAACAAAAATGTCTCTTTATCATCCCTTTTATGGAACATTAATGACCAAAGTATAACAACTCAAACACCTCTATGTGCCATTATTACCTCAGCCAAGGAGGCAATGTTTTTACCGGGATTTGTCTGTCTGTCTGTCTGTCTGTTACCAACATAACTCAAAAAGTTATGAACGGATTTTGACGAAATTTTCAGGAAAGGTGTGTAATGGCCCGGGGAACAGATGATTTGATTTTGGTGATGATCTGAGAGTGCATACCTCCACCAAGGGCTTTGTTTGTATTTGTGCAGCAGGATTACACAAAAACTACTAGATGGATTTGGATGAAATTTTCACCAGAGGTGGTTCTTGGCCTAGAGAGGAACCCATTACATCTTGGTGATGATCTGAGAGTGCATACCTCCACCAAGGGCTTTGTTTGTATTTGTGCAGCAGGATTACACAAAAACTACTGGATGGATTGGGATGAAATTTTCACCACAGGTGGTTATTGGGCTAGAGAGGAACCCATTATATTTTGGTGATGATCTGAGAATGCATACCTCATCCAAGGCTCTTATCTTCTCACAGTGTGTTAGCAACAATACTTCAAAACTGATGGACAGACTTTGATGCAATTTTCACCACAAGTGGCTATAGGCCTACACACAAGCCCATTACATTTTGGAGGTGATCCATGAGAAACGGAAGGAGCCTTGGCGGAGGTATGCGCTCTATGAGTGCTTTTCTAGTTTAACAACATATTCTTCTCAGAGTGACTTACAACATGGTTTTACAAATCCAATTAAACATCTCTTTTACACACTCTACCAGACCATGTAACAATTGCTTGTGTGTGGTCAGCTGTTGTTTCTTTAGCTTGAGTTACCACAGTGTCATTTTTCTCCATGGGTAAAACTGGGTCTGGACCCTTGCTGACAGGATCCGGGACCTTAGGTGCGGCCAACAGATGGCGCCTGTTACTTCTGTATTGTTCACCATGGGCTGTCTCCACTACATAGGACCTGGGGGTGGAGCTGTGACTGTGGATAATGGTTGGTGTTAGCCACTGTTTCTGTCCATCCAGCTTCATGAGCACAGAGTATCCTGGGCTCAGTGGTGATAGAAGCCTCACTCCATTTCTGTTGTTGTAGTAGTAGGCTTGTCTCTCTTTAGCTGAAACATCTGCCCATTTTATTTTGTCCTTGTCAGGCCATTGAGGTTCTACGTTAGACGGCAAGGTGGGTAGTGTTGTTTTAATTTTCCTTCCCATCAGAAGCTCTGCTGGGCTTATCCCAGTTGAAGAACTTGGCGTAGCTCTATAGGTCATCAGAGTTAGGAGGGGATCTTCCTGTTTCAGTATGCTTTTGGCTATCTGAACAGCCCTCTCTGCATGCCCATTACTTTGAGGGTAATGTGGACTGGACGTCACACGAATAAAGTCATACCCCCGGCTAAACTTATGCATTTCCTCTGAAGCTATCTGAGATCCATTGTCACTCACTAACACTTCGGGGATGCTGTAGTGTCCTAAGGTAACTTTAAGTCTAGTTACTACATGACTGCTAGTAGTAGCTAACGACTAAACCATCTAGCTCTGATAGCTCTCCTCTCACATGGTAGAAGTTTCTGGCTATCACAGGCACTTTAGCTACAGATGTGGACAAAATTGCTGGTACCCCTCTGTTAATGAAAGAAAAACCCACAATGGTCACAGAAATAACTTGAATCTGACAAAAGTGGTAATAAATAAAAATTCTATGAAAATTAACAAATGAAAATCAAGACAATGCTTTTGAATTGTGGTTCAACAGAATTATTTTAAAAAACAAACTCATGAATCAGGCCTGGACAAAAATGATGGTACCCTTAACTTAATATTTTGTTGCACAACCTTTTGAGGCAATCACTGCAATCAAACGATTTCTGTAACTGTCAATGAGACTTCTGCACCTCTCAGCAGGTATTTTGGCCCACTCCTCATGAGCAAACTGCTCCAGTTGTCTCAGGTTTGAAGGGTGCCTTCTCCAGACGGCATGTTTCAGCTCCTTCCACAGATGTTCGATAGGATTTAGATCAGGGCTCAGGGAAGGCCACTTTAGAATAGTCCAATGTTTGGCTTGTGTGTTTTGGGTCATTATCCTGTTGCAAGACCCATGACTTGCGACTGAGACCAAGCTGTCTGACACTGGGCAGCACATTTCTCTCTAGAATACCTTGATAGTCTTGAGATTTCATTGTACCCTGCACACGTTCAAGACACCTTGTGCCAGAAGCAGCAAAGCAGCCCCAGAACATAACAAAACCTCCTCCATGTTTCACAGTAGGGACAGTGTTCTTTTCTTGGTATGCTTCATTTTTGCGTCTGTGAACATAGAGTTGATGTGCCTTGCCAAAAAGTTCCAGTTTTGTCTCGTCTGTCCATAGGACATTCTCCCAGAAGCTTTGTGGCTTGTCAACATGCAGTTTGGCAAATTCCAGTCTGGCTTTTTTATGATTTGTTTTCAACAGTGGTGTCCTCCTTGGCCGTCTCCCATGAAGTCCACTTTGGCTCAAACAATGACGGATGGTGCGATCTGACACTGATGTACCTTGACCTTGGAGTTCACGATGAATGTGTTTAGAGGTTGTTCTGGGCTCTTTTGTTACCACTCGTATTATCCGTCTTCTCCTGTGGCCATATCCAGAGAGGTTGGCTACAGTCCCGTGGATCTTAAATTTCTGAATAATATGTGCAACTGTAATCATAGGAACATCAAGCTGCTTGGAGATGGTCTTATAGCATTTATCTTTCACATGCTTGTTTATAATTTTCTTTCTAATCTCCTGAGACAACTCTCTCCTTTGCTTCCTCTGGTCCATGTTTAGTGTGGTACACACCAAGTCACCAAACAGCACAGTGACTACTTGTCACCCTTTTAATAGGCCGACTGACTGACTACAAGTTTGTAGACCCCTGTGATGTTAATTAGAGGACACATCTTGGTTGAACATGTCCCTATGGTCACATTATTTTCAATCTTTTCTAGGGGTACCATCATTTTTGTCCAGGCCTGTTTCATGAGTTTGTTTTTTTAAAATAATTCTGTTGAACCACAGTTCAAAAGCACTGTCTAATTTTCATTGGTTAATTTTTATAGAATTTTTATTTATTACAACTTTTGTCAGATTCAAGTTATTTCTGTGACCATCCATCCATCCATCCATCTTCTACCGCTTTTCCGGAGGTCCGGGTCGCGGAGGCAGCAGTTCAAGCAGAGAAGCCCAGGCTTCCCTCTCCCCAGCCACCTGCTCCAGCTCTTCAGAGGGGATACCAAGGCGTTCCCAGACTAGCTGGGAGACATAGTCTCTCCACCGAGTCCTGGGTCTGCCCCGGGGTCTCCTCCCAGTGGGACGTGCCTGAAACACCTCAAATGGGAGGCGTCCAGGAGGCATCCTAATCAGATGCCCATACCACCTCAACTGACTCCTTTCAATGTGGAGGAGCAGCGGTTCTACTCTGAGCCTCTCCCGAATGACTGAGCTCCTCACCCTATCTCTGAGGGTGAGTCCAGCAATCCTACGGAGAAAGCTCATTTCAGCCGCTTGTATCCGCGATCTCGTTCTTTCGGTCATTACCCAAAGCTCGTGACCATAGGTGAGAGTAGGAACGTAGATTGACTGGTAAATCGACAGCTTTGCCTTAGAACTAAGCTCCCTCTTCACCACAACAGACCGGTACAACGTCCGCATCACTGCAGATGCTGCTCCAATCCGTCTGTCGATCTCTCGCTCCATTTTCCCCTCACTCGTGAACAAGACCCCAAGATACTTAAACTCCTCCACTTGGGGCAGGAGCCTGTCCCCAACCCGGAGAGGACAATCCACCTTTTTCCGGCTGAGGACCATGGACTCGGACTTGGAGGTGCTGATTCTCATCCCAGCCGCTTCACACTCAGCGGCAAACCGTCCCAGCAAGAGCTGTAGGTCATTGCTGGATGAAGCCAACAGGACAACATCATCTGCAAACAACAGAGATGAGATCCTGTGGTCACCAAGCATGACACCCTCCATTCCCTGGCTGCGCCTAGAAATCCTGTCCATAAAAATTATGAACAGGACCGGTGACAAAGGGCAGCCCTGGCGGAGTCCAACTCTCACTGGGAATGACTCCGACCGAGTGTTGGCAATGCGAACTAAACTCTCACAACGGTCGTACAGAGACCGAATAGCTCGTAACAACAAGCCCGATACCCCATACTCCCATATTTCTGTGACCATTGTGGGTTTTTCTTTCATTAACAGAGGGGTACCAACAATTTTGTCCACGTCTGTATGTAGTCGGGCCATCCCTGTCTGACGAAACCCAAAACTGTCTGAAGCTGTAGGTCAACATCTGTGTGTTGTTTTAACTCTGCCATTCTCTGGGGTGTGGCTGGCACCTGACACATAAAAGCATCAATGTGTGCTGCCACGTCATCATGAGAGCTTATCTCTCCCCCACTCTGCTCTGGGCCCCTGAACAGTGCATCAGCTACTGCTAAGGTCTTGCCTGGTGCATGTTCGGCAGTAGCATTAAAACACATAAGTCTCATTAACTCATTAACAGTCTCTGACATCTAATGGGAACACCATCCAACTCTTTACTATTCATGTGAGGTACTAGGGGCTCATGATAGGTAATCAGTCTAAAACCCTCCAGTCAATACAAATATTTCTCAAACCTCTCACAGGCCCACATGCTGGCTAAGCACTCCCTTTCAGTCTGTGTGTACCTTGTTTCTGCGTTGCTCAGGCGTCTCGAACAGTAGGCCACGGGTTTCCAATCATCCCCATGTAGCTGGAGCAAGACACCCCCCAGCCCATAGCTGCTGGCATCTGCTGACACTGTTGTAGGCTTAGCTGCATCGTAAAAGGTGAGTACGGGTGCAGTGGTGAGAGCCTCTTTAAGTTTGTGGAAAGCAGTTTGCTGTGCTGGTCCCCACCCCCATTCATTTGATGCCTTTAATAGTTTGTATAGTGGTTGTCCAACTGTAGAAAGCTCCAGAACTTATTTTGCCAGATAATTCACCATCCCCACAAACCTCTTCAGCTCTGTCACATTGCCAGGCAGGGGAAAGTTCACAATTCCGGCCACTTTATCTGGATTGGGCCTGACCCCTATTCCATCGATGATGTGTCATAGGAAGCGGGCCTGCTTCTGCTTAAACTTGCATTTGGCTTTGTTGAATTTGAGTCCTGCTGCCTGGATCACCCTCGGTGTTTCTGCCAAGCGCTGGTCATGGATTTCCTCTGTCTCACTGTGAGTGAGGATATCGTCCATATAAACCTCGGCGCCCTCAAGTCCTACTAATGTCTCTGCCATCTTCCTCTGGAAAATTTCAGGAGTGCTTGTTATCCCGAATGGGAGACGACGAAAGGCATATCTCCCAATAGGCATTATGAAGGTAGTGGACTTTATGCTGTTTTCGTGTATGGGTATCTGGTAAAACCCACTTGCAACATCCAATGACGTGAACACTTTTGACCTGGCAAGTCTAGGCATTATCTCTAATACCATGGGCAAAACATATTTCTCTCTCTTTACTGCTCGATTCAGCTTTCTAAAGTCCACGCAGCAGCAAACCTCAGCCTTATTGGGCTTAAGCACTGGTACCATAGCTGCACACCATTCAGTAGGCTCAGTCACTTTTACAATAATGTCTTCATTTTCCATACGTTGCAGCTCCTTTTTCACCAGTGGAATCAGTGGCAGGGGTGTCCGCCTGGCTGTATGAACTGCGTATGGCTGAGCGTCTTTTTGTAACATTATTTTCACTGGCTCTGTTTTCAGCAATCCTGCTGACCCAAAGACACTGCTGACCTCATCTGTCCTCTTCACCAGGCCCATCCCTATGGCATCAGGTTGACCTAGCAGGCAGTTGCCTTCCCCTTCTATGACATATACTGGGAAAATGTACTGTCTGTCCCTGTGGTTGGTTGTCGCTTGGAACATGCCCATGCATATAGGATTGCCACCTGGGCTCACTAGCTTGGTGTTTGGAGGATTCAGTTTAATTATAGGCCGCATCTTTTTAAATGTCTCTTTAGTGATAACTGTTGTATCGGCTCCAGTGTCTATTTTTAAGGTTACTGAAGTGTTGGCTATGGTTAATTTTACAGTCCAGTCATCTTTATTGTCTTGTGTGCCCACTTTTCCAAGGAGGTATTGCTGCTTATTGTCTTCTGTGACCTCTCTTACAGCTTTTGAGTGACACATGCACTGCCAATGTCCCTTTTTCTGACATTTGTTGCACTTACTTTTTAATGCTGGGCACCTCCTCTCATCTGAGTGCTGAGGCTTGTCACACCTCCCACACTCTTTCCCTTTTTGTGGTGCTGGGCTGTTGTCTCCATGCTGCTGCTTGCCTTTTCCTCCCTGTGGGCAACCATGTTACCTCACTGCATTAACATTAGACGGCTGGGACTCAGGGTGGCTCATCTGGAGGTTAACCTGCCTCGTTATCTCCTCCGCCTGGCGCACTTGCTCCACTGCTTGTGACAGCGTGAAGTCCGCCATTAGTTGAAAATGTTGGGACAGCTCTTTGTCTTTTATTCCGACAACCAGAAGATCCCTAATGTGCTCATCCCTCTTCTCCCCAAAGTTGCAGTGTTTGGCTAATTTGTACAGAGTCCTTATGTACATTTCTGGCATTTCTCCTGGCTGCTGATTCCTCTGATAAAAACATGCCCGCTCATGTATAATGTTCGGCCGTGGAACAAAAGAGTCGTCAAACTTCTTAAGCACAACATCATATTTCTTTTTCTCCTCCTCTGAGCTGAACGTGAAAGAGTTGAAAATCTTTTCAGCCTCACTTCCCATTGCATATATTAGGGAACTCACTTGTATTTCCTCATCGTCTTTGTTCAGTTTTGAAGCCAGCCTGAAGCGGGAAAATCTCTGCTGCCACTCTAGCCACTCCACAGGGCAGTCAAATCTGAACTCACTCGGAGGATTAAACTTTGTCATGGCGCTGCTTTACCGGCTTCCAGATGACTCGGACACCATGTAATGTCTGTAGATACTTATCTGACAGGACATAAAAGATAATTAGAGACTCAATAACCTGGAGACGTGATTTCTTCAGTTGCCTGCGCTCATGTTTATTATCAGCATCAGGAGGACACACCTGAACCGCCATCAGCAGCAAGAACAGGAACCAGCATACGTAATGCGCATTTTACGTGCGTGCTTCCCTGTTGGGATACATCACACTGTGATAACCTCCATACATTACACAGAGTACATGAGCCAACGGTCCGCTGAGCACAACATGCCCTCCCTCCAGGTGGCGGTAGCTGGAACCAAAGCCCCCAGCGACTCGCCTGGTCATCAGCATGGGGAAAGCGTTTGGCCTCCAACAAAAACTGCTGGCCAACAGTGGGGAACGGCAATGGTGGTGGTCGACCAGCGAGGAAGCCAGATGAGGGAAGAAGCTGCACTGTGGGGACCTCCAGTGAAGACGAGGAGTCCATGACGACCTTAGGCTGCACCACGGCACCCACGGTGGGCTCGGGCTGAGACGCGGCACCCAAGGCGACCCCGGACTGAGGCGTAGCACCCAAGGCAGCCCTAGATTGGAGCATGGTACCCATGACGACCAAGCTGACCCGCGAGAGCACCAGGCCAAGGAGGTGGTCAACCAACGGGGCCCCAGGCTGAGGTGCTGCACCCACGGTGGCCCCAGACTGAGGCGTGACTGCACCTGCGGAGGCCCCGGACTGGGGTGAAGCAGCACCCACAGAGACCTCACCTGAGCTCGAGCTCCACCACCGTCCAAGACTCCGGCGATCCAGGCTGAGGCATCTCGGCCTTCTCCGTCTGGGCGTCTCAACCTGGAACAGCCACCTCAGGGGAAGGAAAGGGAAAAAACACCAAAGAGAAATCACTGGCAGCAGTGGAGCCTGGTAAGGAGAGCTCAGGAGCAGAGGACATCTGCAACCGATCCTCCTCATCCTGAGCCAGACAAGAATTCTCAATATCTGTAGATGATAAAACAGAACTGAGCACTTGCCTGGACTCGAGCGCCACTACCGTCCAGGACTCTGATGACTCTGGTGTGATGACCCCTGCACCAGGCATGATGGTTAGTACAGGCAAACGACCTCCAGGCTTGACGTCCCCCGCTGGTGGACCTGCCGGTGGGATGGCTACTGCTGGAGGCAACCTCACCAACAGCGCCAGCTCCCATGCCGCTGAATCCAGGGGACACCCAACTGTTGACTCAGGATTCAGAGCACGGGTGGCACTTCCCTTCAGTCCTGGACGTGGCCGCTGGGCTGGAGCAGAAACTCCCAGTGCAGCTGGTTTCTCTGCCATCCAGCGGCTCCTTCCCAGGGGCGACGGACTCTCAGAGGCCACAAAGAAACACACGGGAGAGGGAGGCAAGGGTGAGACAACAGCAGCAAGCGGTGAGGACTCAGCTAGACTTGGCTGCTGTAGCTGAGCCTCATCACCGGGAATAAGGCAAGGTATATCATTATGGAAGAAAAAGGAATGACAACCCACCTACCTTTTTACCCGGTGCCCAATAGTTCCTGTTACTGCAGTGGGATCAGACGAGGTTCCTCTGCCCACCACTGATGTTGCCTGGGAAGGAGGCGGAGGCTTGGGTCTCTGGTGACGGACACGGGACGCCAGAGCTCAGGGCTGAGGAGGAGCCGATGGGCCAAGGTCCAGGAACGCCCTCTCACTGGCACAGACCTCGGTTCATGGACGGAGCTCCTTCCACAATACTCCCACTGTAAATCCTCCAACTGAAAAACCCTCTCCCTTCCTTCGGCGTGCAGCACGAGCCGAGGGTGACACTGTACTGCCACCTTTGCCAGGCTTAAGTTCAAAAGAGTGTCTGTTGGGGTGGGAGATACGCGAGCAGTGGTGATATAGCCATCCATTTCCTGGAGCGCAGTGCAGAGCTCCCACCCCAAGCCTCGTGAAAACTGTTTTTCGTCTGCTGAGATGTCAGCAGGCGTATGATGGCAAAAAGGGAAAAAACGTAATTACAGGAAAAAGAAAAAATTGCAGACCCCACAGAGGCTGTCACGGTGTCACAGTGTTGTGTCCTTCTGTCATGAAATGCCCGTTTCACGAGCGAAATAAGGACACCTCGACATCCAGGGAGACATGAAGCCGGGAACACCTAGCCAGGGGCGAAATCCAGCCGGAGCTGTCCCAAAGGCTGTGGGGGGCTCAGGGCTGGAAATAAGGGAAACACATACCTGGATGAAGCTCTCCTACTCTTCTCAACAGCGGGGCCCAAACACACTCGAGACGATAGCCCTGCTCCTGGGGACAGGTCCACGTGGAAGAAGGACACAACAAACTCCAGAGGTTTGCCGTGCCCTTATATGCAGCACATAATTAGTGACAGGTGTGGATGCATGAGTGGAGATAATAAGCCGGAAGCTGCACAGTGCTGTCAAAATAAGATATAACCGGAACCATAACAATACAAACACAACAGAACACCAAGATGTACATAATAATACCACAGATACAAAAAGACAAGAATTAAACAGGAACCAAACACAGCAGACAGAAAAGCACTAAACTAGACAGGAAACTGGGCACGGCGCCGACCCGTGCCCCAGGATCATGACACTTACATTGTACATTTGTATTATACTATTACACGGGCAGCAGTGGTTCAGGTGGTAGAGTGGGTCATCCCCTAACGGGAAGGTTGGTGGTTTGGCTACCGCTCTCCCCAGCCATCCTTGCCTCCAGTGTCCATGACGCTGGGTATGAATGTGTATAAATGTTCGGTAGCGGTTGGAGAGGCTGTTGGCATGGATTGGCAGCCACATTTACATCAGTCTGCCCCAGAGCAGCTGTGGCTACAGAGGTAGCTTACCACTATCAATGTCTGTCTGGAGTGACTGAATAATGGGCTCACTGAAAGCATTTTGAGAGTTGACATGTAAAGTGCCATATAAATCTAATCCATTATTATTATTATTATTATTATTATTATTATTATTATTATTATTATTATTACTGTACAGTGTAAGCCTTTGATCAAAACTTTTAAGGTTTTTTTAAAGCAATAATAATAATAATAATAATAATAATAATAATAATGGGATGGGAATTGTTAGGCACATCACAATTCAATTACAGTTCAGGGGGTTCTGATTCGATTCTAAAACAATTCTTGATGCATTGGAAAAGCGATTAGTTTCCCCACCCCTAGTAGTATAACAGCATGCTGTGACACTTTATTTTATCTGAAGATACAGTGGGGCAAACAAGTATTTAGTCAGCCACCAATTGTGCAAGTTCTCCCACTTAAAAGATGAGAGAGGTCTCCAATTTTCATCATAGGTGTACCTCAACTATGAGAGACAAAATGAGAAAAAAAAATCCAGAAAATCACATTGTCTGAATTTTAAAGAATTTATTTGCAAATTATGGTGGAAAATAAGTATTTGGTCACCTACAAACAAGCAAGATTTCTGGCTCTCACAGACCTGTAACTTCTTCTTTAAGAGGCTCCTCTGTCCTCCACTCGTTTCCTGTATTAATGGCGCCTGTTTCAACTCGTTATCAGTATAAAGGACACCTGTCCACAACCTCAAACAGTCAGACTCCACACTCCACTATGGCCAAGACCAAAGAGCTGTCAAAGGACACCAGAAACAAAATTGTAGACCTGCACCAGGCTGGGAAGACTGAATCTGCAATAGGTAAGCAGCTTGGTGTGAAAAAATCAACTGTGGGAGCAATTATTAGAAAATGGAAGACATACAAGACCACTGATAATCTCCCTCGATCTGGGGCTCCACGCAAGCTCTCACCCCGTGGGGTCAAAATGATCACGAGAACGGTGAGCAAAAATCCCAGAACCACACGGGGGGACCTAGTGAATGACCTGCAGAGAGCTGGGACCAAAGTAACAAAGGCTACCATCAGTAACACACTACGCCGCCAGGGACTCAAATCCTGCAGTGCCAGATGTGTCCCCCTGCTTAAGCCAGTACATGTCCAGGTCCGTCTGAAGTTTGCTAGAGAGCATTTGGATGATCCAGAAGAGGATTGGGAGAATGTCATATGGTCAGATGAAACCAAAATAGAACCTTTTGGTAAAAACTCAACTTGTCATGTTTGGAGGAGAAAGAACACCATACCTACTGTGAAGCATGGGGGTGGAAACATCATGCTTTGGGGCTGTTTTTCTGCAAAGGGACCAGGACGACTGATCCATGTAAAGGAAAGAATGAATGGGGCCATGTATTATGAGATTTTGAGTGAAAACCTCCTTCCATCAGCAAGGGCATTGAAGATGAAATGTGGCTGGGTCTTTCAGCATGACAATGATCCCAAACATACCGCCCGGGGAAAGAAGGAGTGGCTTCGTAAGAAGCATTTTAAGGTCCTGGAGTGGCCTAGCCAGTCTCCAGATCTCAACCCCATAGAAAATCTTTGGAGGGAGTTGAAAGTCCGTGTTGCCCAGCGACAGCCCCAAATCATCACTGCTCTAGAGGAGATCTGCATGGAGGAATGGGCCAAAATACCAGCAACAGTGTGTGAAAACCTTGTGAAGACTTACAGAAAATGTTTGACCTCTGTCATTGCCAACAAAAGGTATATAACAAAGTATTGAGATGAACTTTTGTTATTGACCAAATACTTATTTTTAAATAAATTCTTTAAAAATCAGACAATGTGATTTTCTGGATTTTTTTTTTCTCATTTTGTCTCTCATAGTTGAGGTATACCTATGATGAAAATTGGAGACCTCTCTCATCTTTTAAGTGGGAGAACTTGCACAATTGGTGGCTGACTAAATACTTTTTTACCCCACTGTCGGAGCTGCCAACTTTTCAGAATAGTTAGGAGCGAGATTTAGACGGAATTGTGCATGCAGAAACACACTTCCCTAGCTAATGTTGGGCTAGTTGGCAATAGTATAAGCATATTTAAATTATGGTTTGGAGTGACAGTCGGCTCCACATAGTATGATGTAGTCTTCTGGATAGGACAAGTTAATCATCATAAGCTCTAGTGGAGCAGCACTGTGACATGTGTGCAAAATGTTATGATTCTCTTTCAAATTAAAATCCATAGAAATCAGCCTTGTCTAGAAGTGGCTTATTTTGTAAAATTCTAAAGAAAGTCTACACAATATTGCCAGCTCAACCAGCCCCATTTAAGTATCCTAAAGCTTCTTTTCCCTCATTTTGGAGAGGGAAATAAGGTGTATGGAATGTTGTGAAACGGAGCAGAGGAGTGAGTCTCACGCTCAAAGAGAGAGTTGGCAACACTGCTGAAGATGCCAATAATAAGGCGGCAAAGAGAACATAAACAAAAAGATATTATGGAGATACGATATGGGCCAGCTTCGGCGCAGTCAGGCTGTTGGTCCCCATTGTTTTTATTGGAAACATAAGTCCCTTCCCAAGAAAATGACTGTGCTGAGGTTTTATTTATCATCCGGGTGAAGAGTGAGTGGCTTTATCCACGAATCTTGAATTCAGCTATCTAGAGCTGGCTACTTACTTCTCACCAAAGAGGCCAGAGTGATGTGATCTGGACAGACATGCATAAACAATGACTAGTGGACAGTAGCAAACCTCATTGAGCACATGTGTTAAATGACAATAAAGTTTTATTTTATGTTATGTTCAGTGTTTTGTGACATTCAACTGCAGCTTTTTTCCACTGATACAGTGCTCTCATGCAATATTGATTACCATATTAGCTTTGGTTATACAGGATGCTAATATTAAGAGCTTTTAGGGTTTTGGGCAGTCTTATTTCAAATAAATGTTCCTTTTAAAATAGGGCTACAATGACAAAAAAAATCAAAACACTTTCACTACACTCTGTACCTTTCACTATCACAACAGTCCCAACACAGGACAACTGCTCACCACAGTAATAACTTTTGCTTTTTTGGCCTTTGCAGCTGTCCAGTCACCCAGGTTCTTAGTCCATAACAACAGCTGAGGCTCAACCTGTTTTGCTTGCTGCAGCCTCCTCCTGTCACGCTAAACCAAATGTCAACCACCTACATCAGTGAACATTTTGTGATCAGTATTTTCATCTTAATTAAAATTACATCTGCACTTCCATGTGCTTTAATTGAATCCCCAAACTTTATATGAACTACACATGCACAGCTAATTTAGCTCTGAGAAATAGAAGCAGATCCTCCTGTGAAAGTTAAATGTCAACAACCACTGCATCCCTTAACATCAGACACCTCACCAATTTTTTTTTTTCTTCACTTTCACCCTGAAAGATATAAGACCCACAGTTGTTTAGATCTGCTCCGGAGAAGATTTTCACCCAAAGGAGAGGCCAGTTCCACCTGTTCTCCTGCTCACCACAGAAATCTTTCACAGCTCAGTAATATGACACTCAACCACTTTAGTCAAACATGTAAATCATTGTATTTTATGTACAATTTTAGGCTTAACACAGACAAAAGCACACAGCCATACAAGTTTGTTTTTCTATGAAGTTGGTGTTAAATGCGTCAGAACAGTCTCCAGTTTTTACCACCAGATGGCAATCTAGTTCTTCTCAAGTCAACACCTTGTGATTCTGCAGTCTTTTGCGCCACCAAGTGTTATAATGAGTACATTACACACAATGATAAAGCTGACAAGGCTCAGTAAGCTCACTTTAAATGTATATTTATTTTAAATATTTTCAGGTGTTTAATGAGTAAATATTTCATTTATCATGGAGAACTGTGATCTTTGTCTGATATGATGGGCAGCATGGCGGTGTAGTGGTTAGTGAGTTCTGTGTTGAGTTTGCACACTCTCTCTCTCTGCTTGCTTGGGTTTTCTCCGGGTGCTCCAATTTCCTCACATATTCCACCAACCTGCAAGTTATCTGGAGATTGTGTGAATGGTGAAGGGACTGGTGCCGCACCGTGGATGCCTCATCCAGGCTAACTCGATGACCCTGAATCTCCCTCTGGGATTAATAAAGTATATCAAATATGGGCAGAGCAGATTCCCATGTAGAGCTTTTAAATGTTGGTTCACACGTCACTGATTTCATGTGGAAACAGCGTCAGTAGTACGGATGCTTAACTGGTATTGGACTATAAAACACAGGTATTAGAAATGCTCAGTGCATGCTATGAAAGTTATATCTTTTTCTGAATTTCAAATTCAAAGAAGCAGTTGGAGGTAGAGCAGGTGAATTAGCTAGAGCTGTGGCCAAGGGCAAGAAAAGGCCCTAAGAAGGGGGCCTACCCCTCCCCATCCTACAACAAGATGAAACACCTGTTTTATTTCATTTATTTGTTTGCCTATTAATCGAAAAGCATGGTTGCGTGATTTTAAAGTGTGCACAACATGGTATACTAACCCCTTCCTTGAGGTCATAATCTGAAAATTATGAAGACTCAAAAGAAATTTCAATACTGCCATCCTGTCTGTGATTCTTAAAGAAATTACATAGCAACATGATATTTCCAATCATTTTAATGACCATGATCCAGTTAAAATGAGACATTCTTGTGGATTATGTGCATGGCACACCAACCGTTTCATTACATGTAATGCTTCTTAGCTGTTGCGGGGGTTGTGTTTCTTGCTATTTTGATACCACACCGCCAGCAGTTTTGAGCCAATGTCTAGTGGTTCATGGCCTTAAAAACCTTCACTTGTGATGTACTCTAATAATTAAGGCTGACTGTGCACCATGGTAAGATGCTATGCACAAAGTCAATTAAGTCTGAAGAAGTGGAGAAATTATTTATGATTATGGGTTTTGGACCTGTTTTGGGGAGTTGCAGTCTGAAGTGTAAAATGAGTGAAAGAAACTGGAAAGTCTGATTCTCATACATTATCTTGTGCCCTTTGCTAAAAACAAAACAAAAAAAAACAAAAAACAAACTGACTTATTCCTAGAAAACACTTATTTTGCAGTGTAATAGTGCAGGTTCCAAGTCTACACTTTCAGAAAGAGAGTATAGATTTTAACTAATTTCCTGCAAATACAGAAAGAGCTCAAAAAAGGAAATGCTCTGCAAAAAGGTGGTATGAAATCTACATGAAAAGGATTAAAACTATAACAGGATCTTACCAGTGAACTGACTAAAAGTGTAAGGCTGATCTGTGTTTTCTTCAAAAATTGTGGATTACATGCCCATTTTTGTTCATACAAGCTCAAAATAGTAAATGGTAGAGGTATTGATTTTCCATTTTCAGATGTGGCTGCAAAGAATAGTTAATTTATCCTGTTGTGCACACTTTAAAAGCATGCAACCATGTTTTTCACTAGATGTAATAATGCATGAAATAAAACAGGTGCCATCTTGAAGAGGAAGAAGCCAACTTTATTGTCATTCAGTCCATACAGCCAATTATGTACAGTAGAACAAAATTATGTTTCTCTTATCTACAATGTTAAGCACATCTAGAATCAAAGGGGCCGTTGCCATGCAAGGTGCCGCCACAACATCTTGTTGTAAGATGGGGAGGGGTGACCCCAGCTCTAAGCACAAGTGGCTGAAAAGTAAGATTATACTTTACCCTTAGCAATGTTAATTTTGACAAAAGTTCATTTATTTGGGAAATCAGGTTTGCCCATAGAATGTGTTTGGTTGTCAACTTTCTGACGAAATTTAATAATTACCTCCGGCAAAGGGAGGAGGTAATGTTTTTGCCGGTCTTGGTTTGTTGGTTTGTTGGTTTGTCTGTTACCAACATAACTCAAAAAGTTGTGAACAGATTTTGATGAAATTTTCAGAAAAGGTGTGCAATGCCACTGGGAACAGATGATTAGATGTTGGTGATGATCTGAGAGTGCATACCTCCACCAAGAGCTTTGTTTGTATTTGTGCAGCAGGATTACACAAAAACTACTGGATGGATATGGATGAAATTTTCACCAGAGATGGTTTTTGAGCTAGAGAGGAACCCATTACATTTTGGTGGTGACCTGAGAATGCATACCTCCGCCAAGGCTCTTATCTTCTCACAGAGTGTTAGTAGCAATACTCCAAAGCTACTGGATGGATTTGGATGAAATTTTCACCGGAGGTGGTTCTTGGCCTACACACGAACCCATTAATTTTGGAGGTGATCCATTACCCCTTTTCCACCAAAAAAGAGCCAGTGCTAGTTTGGTCATGCCTAGTAAGAACCATCTGGATTTCAACCAACACAGAGCAAGCAAGGGCTTCATCAGGGCTACGTCATTATGTAGTGCTGCTTTTATTATTCCAAACCTGTATTACCCTCCAGAAACAACACAACCATCTGTTTCTAACTGCCTATCATTGCTTTATTCTTAAGGTGCCTTCACACCAAATGCGAAAGGGCAAATTTTTCATGCGGCCTGATTATATTTTAACTGAATGTAAACACGCGAATAGATATGAATTCACCATCTGAGTGAGATGCAGACAAGCGAAGTTGCCTTTATAACTTCTGCAGCAGTGTTCAACCAGCTGTAGAAATCCCCAAAATAACGTCATGCTTAGGTTTACATTATCCGACGGGGGACTCACCTGAAACAGTTGTCCCTGCCTCCAAAACTTCACAAGATGATAGTTGTTTACATTGCTACCCTGCTAGCCTTGTTTGCACATCCATGACAGGAATTCGTGGGTAAATAACCCCGACATCCCGATTCAGTCGAAGAGCTCCCTGTCCTTCATTCTCCAGGTGAGTGACAATCTCATTTTCAAACTAGTTTACTCTCCAGTGTTGATACTTTTACTCTGATGATGGTAGAATCTCAAAGCTAGTGCTATCCCTTGGATGTCAATGCGGTGAATGTGCGATTTCGCAATTCTGCGTGTGCTCGCCTCTTTCCATTGACTTTGCATTTGCACCGCCCGTTCGCATTTGGTGTGAAAGTACCTTAAATCGCAGAGAACGGCGAGTTTGGAATGGAAAATTTTTATCATTATGTTGTGGTCAGTAGTGTTTTGAAGTACTTTCAGCTGGCCAGTTAACCCTGTCCACGGCAGTGGACATAACCAACATCAAGTAGTTTGCAGCTCTGGCCCAGCAAAGAGTTGTAACCAGCTTAGCACCAATTTTGAGACACTGGAACGAGTGATTAGGCGGTCAAAAAGCAAAGAACTGGTGCCAAGTCAGGCTCTGGCTCTAGTTAAGCACAAGAACCAGCTTGGTGGAAAAGGGGTACATGAGTGCATACCTCCACCAAGGCTCAATCTTCTTGCAGTGCTTTAGAATCAGAATCAGAATCAGAATCAGCTTTATTGGCCAAGTATGCACAACACATACAAGGAATTTGACTTTGGCTAAAAGCAGGATAAAACAAAACAAAATAAAACAAAATAAATAAAATAAATAACAATAAAATAAAACAAATAATAAAATAAAACAAAAACTACTGGATGGATTTTTCTGAAATCTTCACCAGAGATGGTCCTTGGGCTGCAGAAGAATCCATTTGATTTTGGAGCTGATCTATGAATGCATACGTCTACCAATGCCCTATCTTGCAATGTATGGTGGGATGGAGGCAGGGAGATACGGACAAGTGGATGGGCAAAGGGAGGGAAGGAAGGAGCCTTGGTGGAGGTATGCAGTCTCTGAGTGCTTTTCTAGTTTATTTCTTCATTGACAACAGTGGAAAATTCCAGGCCCAGGCTGTGCAAGATATAATTCAACCATTCACTACATCCATCTGCCAAAAAAAAGGAAATAATATCTTGAGCGTCTAAATGACATCAGTGATGATGGGCGAGATCTCACTAAACTCTTATTTTACCAAACTGCGTTCATAATGAGCCTCTATGCAACCTGGCAACACACCTTATTTGCTCATTACTGCATAACTTAGCAACACGTGGGAGGTTATAATCCAAAAAGCAATACAGTTATGCTGAATATGACAACGTAGATAAATAAAAAACACTAACTTGGTCCGTTGTGGGAAGCTTTACTGGAACTAGTTAAACGTTTTTGGTGTTATGATCCTGCCAGGTGCCACTGTCTCACAGGGATGTTTTGTTGTGCCAGTTTTATGATGACATAAATTTAGATAAACTGTTATTAAATGGCTATAACTTTGAAGACTGCCATATAACTGTCTTACATTAATAGCTCTTGCTCATTTGTTAGTTGTAGGAGCAGAGGGTAGCCATTTACAGGAATATAAACCAGTTTAATAAACTATTATCTCTGGTACAATGCATGACACCATATAGAGAAATTAAGTAGCTTCCTGATTTTATCAGATGACTAAATTATTTCAAAAACATTGACTCGGATCTGGTGTAACTCTTTTTTTTTCACTGTGCACCAAATGTAAACAAAAACCAACAAGAATGCTGTCATGGGAGTTACAGACTTGCCAGCCCTGCTACGTTCATTTTCAACCTTTAGACCTTAAAATTAATGCATGTCTGGAAGTTTGCACGTATACTTTACCGCTTTGTTATTAATATCTGCAGTTATTGTTGTTTTAGAGTATAGAAAAACAGATGGATTTAAAAACCCTTCCCACGCTCTGACGACTGTTGACATGGGTAATTATGTAAGTCCATTAGTCAGTAAACAAATTGCATTTCTCAATACCTTAGCATTTGTAATTAGTGTCAGTTTATAAATGACCCTTACTGCTGCTGAGAGAGTCTCACTGTTGCTTTTAAATAACAGCTGACGGTAATGGGGAAGTTAATTTAATGGGAGTAAAGTTATTGTGGACCGGGCCAGCAAGAGGCTAAACATAGCAACATTGCTGGAAGAGGCTCAGCAATGCTGGATATCAATCTAAAACAGCTTCTTGCTATTATAGGCAGGATCGCAAAACAGATGATTTTGATTTTACCTCAATGGGTGGTGGAGTGGTTAGCACTGCGGCAGCACAGCAACTCACCCTTGGCCGGGGGATCCTGGTTTCGATCCCAGCCCCGACCAACAGTGATCTGTGTGGAGTTTGAATGTTCTCCCCGTGTCTGTGTGGGTTTACTCCGGGATTTCTCTGGTTTCCTCCCACATGCCAAAAACATGCAAGTTAGGTTAATTGGCATCAAACTGGGGATTCTAACTTGTCCTTAGGTATGACTGTGAGAGTGAATGGTTGTCTGTCTCTCTGTGTTGGCCCTGCGATGGACTGGCGATCTGTCCAGGGTGTACCCTGCCTCTCGCCCAAAGATGCTGGGATAGGCTTCAGCCCCCCTGCGACCCGAAAAGGATTAAGCGGAAGAAGATGGATGGATGGATGGATGAAACAAGAAAAGCCTTCCCTGTTAAAAGATCATTTGGATGGGGAGCACACTGCTCCAAAATCTGTAAATATGAGCACAGGTTGAGTGGTCTGGAGAAAAGAAAGAGAGGTGATTGTTACGACCCGAGCGCTGGGTTCTGATAGCCATGTTCAACTCGCTGCCGGCCTTGACAGCTGCGGGCTGTATTCTGGCCTCACCGGGCTCTTATTGTGAAGGTGCTCGGTGGGGCTTCCGCCTGTCAAGGCTGGTCAGCTGTCTGTCATTATTGCTCGTTAGTGTTCTCCTTTAAAAGTGAGCACTAGCGACAGTAATGACGCAGGAGTATCGTCTAATCTCCATTGCCAGACGTTGGTCAACACTTCGTCAAATTTTCATGTCAGGTTCGGGATCTTAGCTCATGTCATAGTTTAGCTCGTAGTGGCTGGGGTTAGCCCTACAAGCCCAAGTCTTGTTTAATGTGTGTTTTGCCCTGAGGGGTTCATAGTGTTGTCTTGTCACGTTGTGTAAATAAATTAACATCATTGCCAAACTCACTGGTGGACTCTTTGGCGTCTCATGGTGATCCGCGAGGATCACCGCATGACAGTATACTCCTGACAGGACGTCTAAACGGAGGCGCCACACCGAGACGCCTTTTCACCGTGAGTTTTGTGCCTAAACTAGACTGTTGTTCTTCCCTGTCTGGGTGCCTGTTGCTGGGAGAATGCTGTCATCCAGGGGCCGCGGTCGGCGCCTGGGTAAGGAGCTAGCGAGTGCGCTGGAGTACGCCGACGGGGCGCTCCTCGCCGCTACTTTTGACGTCACCTCCAGCTACATGCACTGGCATCTGGACTGCGCTGAGGGATACCTGGACAACCTCCCCCTCGTTTATGACGATCACCCAGAGGTGATAATGAGGAGGGAGGAACTCGATGTGCAGCGCGAGATACTTCGTGGGCTGGAGGAGGAAGAGAGCAGGAAGCAGAGGAGGAGGCATCCTTGCGCCCCGTGTTGGAGTCCCGTTCCCGTCCCGGAGCTGGTCCAGGAGTGCGCACTGTCTGGGGCCCGACGACGGCGTCAGCGCAACGGCGCAGGTAACCCACAGTGGAATCCCCGGCTGGACTCGCTGCCGGCGAAGCCTGTCAGCGAACCTCCGGGAGCGGCTCCACCTCGTCTTTCCAGGGGGCCCTCTGTCGCCATCCAGCAGGGAGAAGGAGGAACAAAGTCCCCTACAGCAGGAACCATCTCAACCCTGGGAGGAAGGCAAGTGCACAATTTGTTGTCACATCTTAATAATGATCTGCCTTGTCTGACTCCTGGGGGCGGAGTTCCGGGTTCGCAGCCCCCCGAGCTTCCTCCACCTGCTGTGGAAGAAGTTATTAGACCTGCTGCCTCTGTGTCCCCCCCTGTTGAGCGGTCCGCGATGCCAGGCCAGTGTCGTCGGATGAAGAGGGACCCTGCAGTGCTAGAAAGCCTGGATCCGGCCCTGCAGCCACGCCGTGGACGGAGGAGAGGAGCGGACTGCGGCCCGGAGCCTGAGCCGACGGAGAAGCATCCCCGGGTCTCCTCGCCGGAGCGGTCCAAGCCAATGGGTCGAGGGTCCCCTGCCCCCACGCCATATGGGTCATTGGCGTGGACAGCAGCGTGGGAGGAACCTTGGGCTGCAGATGAGATCTTGCCAGCTGCGGAGCCCGACGCACCTGAGTTTGAGTCTGCTGACGAGAGTCGCCCTGAACCTGGATCGTCGGAGTCCTGGGTGGCAACGGAACCTGAGTGCAGGCAAGTGCTCCCTCTTTTGTCTCTGTCCCCTGTTTTGGAGCATTGTTGCCTGCCTCTCGGGGAGGCGAGTGAGGAGCAGCCGTCTGCTGCGCCTGAGCTCGTCTCGCTGGGTTCCGTTGCTACCGGTGATTCTGATCCCGGTTTTCCTGTCCCTGAGCTTTACTGCAGTGTCACCGGCGTGGAACGGGTCGGAGTCACTGAGTTGAAGGTCCCAGGTTCGGGGGTGGAGATCGTCAGCAGAGCTGCACCGACCCAATCGGGGTCCGATGCGGGTGCACCGGAGGCCCAATCGGGGTCCACAGCGGGTGCACCAGAGGCCCAATCGGGGTCCGCCGCGGGTGTGGTTCTGGCCCAATCGGGGTCCAACGGGGGTGTGCCGGAGGCCCAATCGGGGTCCGCAGCAGGTGCGGTTCTGGCCCAATCGGGGCCCGACGTGGGTGCGTCGGAGGCTCAATCGGGGTCCACCGCGGGTGCAGATCTGGCCCAATCGGGGTCCAACGTGGGTGCACCGGAGGCTCGATCGGGGTCCACGGCGGGTGCGGTCCCGGCCCAATCGGGGCCCGACGTGGGTGCAGCTGGGACCCAATCGGGGTCCAATGGCGGTGCAGCGCCAGCGTGGTCCACGGATGGGGGAGGAGCTGCAGAACTTTCTCCGTCGAGCGGATTACAGGCTCGCCCTGCTCGTCTGTTCCTTTTGGGTCACCGCCCCTGTGCGTCATCGCCGGGGGCCGTGGGGGCTCCTGTTCGCTCGCCCCGGCTCTCCTGAGTTTTGTCCTCGTCAGGGAGGCCGCCGCGGGTTGTTGTTGCCCTGGACTGGTGGCTGAGGGACACGGGTCAGCCGCCGGAGGGACTGTTTCGCCGGTTCGGTGCCTCGGTTCGGCCACCCGACCTACTGTGCGTGTCATCAGGCGACCTGGTTCGACCACCGGAGGAGCGGACATGCCGGGCATTGGACTCTGGTGAGCCACCTGGTCATGTTCCGCCTCATATGACCACTCGCCGGCTGTTGGACGCGGGGAGACCGCCTGAACTGTTTCTGTGGCGCTTGGTCTCCGCCGGTCGGCGTGAACTGTCGGGGGGGGGCAGTGGTCGTGTTTCTGGGTTGTTCTGTCTGTGATTGTTCAGGTTTTTTTTTTGTTGGGTTTTTTTTTATGTCTTGCAGTAGCCTTAATTTGTATTGTGTATAGTCAGATATGTGCCAGTAAGTGTTCTGCTTCTGTATTTGTTTTTTTTTTTGAAGACTCATGTGAATTCACTTGGGGGGGGGGGGGAGTCATTTTCTTGTGTAACGTGTGGGCCAAGATTTATTTTTCTAGTGCTGTCTTGTGTTTCCTGTAACTTAGTTGGGGATTTTTGGCAATTGTGTTATGTTCTGCTGTTGCCTTATTTTCCTCTGTGTGATTTATCTGATTTGAATATTTGGTATTTTGTCTAGCCTTGTATCTAGTCCTTCTGACCCAGTAGTGCTGTTTTTTTTTTGTTTCGCCATGTGCATTTTCTTGATTTATTCTAGTAGTTAGTCTTGTCATTGTCCTGTGTGTAGTTGTTCTTGTCTCTTTTGTTTCTGAGTTTGGGTTCTCTCCCTCAGCACCTGCCCCCATCCTCCCACCCTGGTGGGGGGGCAGGGTGGTCCCTTGGGGCGTTCTGAGTCCGCCCGTGGAGGGAGGGTACTGTTACAACCCGAGCGCTGGGTTCTGATAGCGCTCGGGCCATGTTCAACTCGCTGCCGGCCTTGACAGCTGCGGGCTGTATTCTGGCCTCACCGGGCTCTTATTGTGAAGGTGCTCGGTGGGGCTTCCGCCTGTCAAGGCTGGTCAGCTGTCTGTCATTATTGCTCGTTAGTGTTCGCCTTTAAAAGCAAGCACTAGCGACAGTAATGACGCAGGAGTATCGTCTAATCCTCCTTGCCAGATGTTGGCCAACACTTCGTCAAATCTTCATGTCAGGTTTGTGATCTTAGCTCATGTCATAGTTTAGCTCGTAGTGGCTGGGGTTAGCCCTACGAGCCCAAATCTTGTTTAATGTGTGTTTTGCCCTGAGGGGTTCATAGTCTTGTCTTGTCACGTTGTGTAAATAAATTAACATCATTGCCAAACTCACTGGTGGACTCTTTGGCGTCTCATGGTGATCCGCGAGGATCACCGCATGACAGCGATGCTGAAATGGTTTGGACGTGGGTAGGAGGGATTGTTGATGTTGACGGTAAAAGAGAAGATTCATTGATGTGGTGAAGGAGGACATCAAGAGGGCTGGTGTGAAAGAAGAGGATGCAAAGGGATAGGATGTTGTGTCCGAATAATGAGGAGGCGAGGTGGCGTTTATGAAGTTTATTATAACAAGAACTATGTACACACGGGGAGTCCCTACTATGAGTACAGGAGCCACAGTGAAGAGACAGTATGTCTCCTGCTACTGGCTTATTCATGTCAGGTCAGGGATTGGTTTGCTTGCTACCGGATAACCATGAAAACCTGTACTACCTGTCTCATGGGTCGGGCTGTCGGCTACTCAACCGGCAACCCCGCCCTTCCGAGGGTGTGGAGGGTGAAACTGGGCATCCTGGCAAAACTAAAAACAATATCTGTCACAGGTCTGTGGTGGACCACTCCCAGTTACACGGGGTGAGACTGGACATCCTGGCAGATAAGCACTTCTGTCGTAAGGTCTATGGTGGACTTTTGCCAGTCAGTGCATTGTGACATGCACTACACAAAGAGCAGAGATAAACAAATCTATCATCTGGTCAGTCACTGCAACACATACTGGAGTCAGTTTGTCTTGGCCTGTCCTTGCCATTGATAATACCTCTATCTGCCAAGAATGTGCTGCTAGTCCAGCAAAAGCTAGCGGTACTCAAATACATTGCAAGCAGTTTCATGAATTGGTCAGTCAGAGAGCAACTCATACTGGCTTGGACGTCGCCCGGGTTAGCAAGGTTGGGGGTTCCTGGCGGCGGAGGGTGAGGGATGGAGCTGCGTGGGGGAATCTGATCAGACCTAAATGAAACAGTCATTGTCGCCCCCGACAGACTGCTATGATGATGATGATGATGACTGGCTTATATACCACAGGTGACGCCACCCCCCCAAAGGCGGGGCATCACCCCTCCCTAGCCTAGGGCACCGCCATATTAATATAATATATATATTACGATCCTACATAGGGTGAGATGGAGGCAGATCATCTGCTGTGGTGGAGCCCTATTGGGAGCAGCTGAAAGAAGAAGAGGAAAAAGATTGGTGGCAACATCACACTGATTTCACAATGTGTTTTGAGCAGGTATTTTCCCAAACATTTCTGAAAATGTTGCTACATAAAAATCTACACATCTGTATTTTAAACAGCTGTGAGACAAAGTCCTTTTTATGAAAAAATGTCTACACAACTTGAGTTATGAGAACCATTTTTAAAACTCCTTTACTAATTAGTGGCAGTCACTTGTTTCAAGTCCTAACAAATGCAACATGGTGATGATTTAGTATATTAGGGGCCCCTCCAGTGTCAAAAAGGACATTATAACAGAGCATGAATTTAGGTTGGCCTACCCTTTTTTTTTAAATTGAGACTCCAATACTGTAACCCCTTTCTTTTTGTCTGGTTTTGTTCAATATCTTAAATGTGTCATATGCGTGCATTTTTACGCAGCGCACGGATGAAAGGAGATGAGCCCAAGTGCAGGTGAAGTGTGTGTTTTATTAAGCAGGAGTCAGTGGTACAAAAAGTGTCCAACATAAGCAATCAAATAAAGTACACAGCAGGTGAAAAGGTCCGGAAAACTCTGCTTGGCTACGAGGAGGGAGTTCACGTCACGCCCCAGGTTTAGATTGGACCGCTGGGGGAAAAACAAGAAAAGTGAACTTGAAAAAAAAGGAGACTTACATTGTGTGTTTCGCAGCGAGGCTGAACTCCGGGGAAAACAGTAGTGATGGCCAAATGAGGCTTTCTGGAGGCCTTGAGGCCGTTCATCAAAATGGTTCACATAGACAAGGCCTCATGTGGGACTTCATTTTCTCTACCAGCCCATCTAGTGGACAAAATGTATACAACATGCTGATTTTTACAAGGGTATTGTTGGTTTGATGTGCATTTTAATGTGTATTTTTTCATTCATTCATCTTCTTCCGCATAACCCTTTTCGGGTCGTGGGGGGGCTGGAGCCTATCCCAGCATCTTTGGGCGAGAGGCAGGGTACACCCTGGACAGATCGCCAGTCCATCGCAGGGCCAACACAGAGAGACACACAACCATTCACTCTCACAGTCATACCTAAGGACAATTTAGAATCCCCAGTTTGATGCCAATTAACCTAACTTGCATATTTTTGGCATGTGGGAGGAAACCAGAGAAATCCCGGAGTAAACCCACACAGACACGGGGAGAACATTCAAACTCCACACAGATCACTGTTGGTCGTGGCCTGGGATTGAACCCAGGATCCCCTGGCCAAGGGTGAGTTGCTGTGCTGCCGCAGCGCTAACCACTCCGCCACCACACTGCCCCATGTATTTTTTCAATTTCAATAAATGTGCTGTCTTTTGAGAAATATCAATGACCATAAGGCAAAAAATGATAACGCTGAGGTGACTACAGTGAATGTGCTTGCGCTACTTATCCATTTTTTTTTAAGAAATAATAACTTTTCAACAGTCACACTGTCTTTCTCAGTATATTCATCTCTGTCCTTATTATCATGCAGGGCACAATAGTGCCTCAGTATAATAATATGTTATTGTTGTAGCCAAGCTCTTTGAAACAGAACAGACACTTCACTGTGCAAATAAAAATAAATTATTAGAATGACCCAGCCAAGACTTGAACCCTAGCTTCCCAATTGCAGGACAGACCTTTTACCTCTAAACTATTACTTAGTCAGGTGTCTAAATGGGTTAGGACATGCTGGGGTGGAATGCAGAAATGAGCAGCTACATTTCCACTGGAATACCCCACTCATAGCACAGCGTCTCTCCAATAGCCTCTCCTAACCAAATCTTACTATCTGGCTTCTCGTGCCGACCCTGTTTTCACTAAATGACAGAGAGTGTCACCAAGTCTCTGGTGCTATAACCAGGTTGCTCCAGGTAGGTGGGGCTCGTCAGACTTGGGCGTCAGTCCACCTAGGAGAAGGACCACTCTGCCATCCTGTCTTGGCCACTTTGGCATAGGCGGGATGAACGAGAGCGGACAGAGGCTGTTGGAATTCTGTTGTCATCATGGCCTCTGCAATACAAACTCCTACTTCAAGTGTAAAGAGCTGCGGAAAGTGTCTTGGAGACACCCCCGGTCCCGTCACTGGCACCAGCTAGATCTTGTCATCACCAGAAGAGTGGACCTCAGCAGTGTTCTTCACATGAGAGGTTATCACAGAGCTGATTGTGATACAGATCATTCCCTTGTTGCCAGTAAGGTCAGACTGAAGCCAAGGAAGATCCACCATGCCAAGACTAAGGGTCACTTCCGGATCAACACCTGCGGAATTTCCGATCCAATCAAGGCTCAGACCTTCGCTGACAGCTTTCAGAGGAACCTTGAAGCTCACCTCAAGTCCGATATCCCAGGAGAAGTGGATGCCAAATGGAACCACCTTCGCGACGCCATCCACCACTCAGCCATGACCGCATTCGGGAAGAAAGAACGCAGTAATGCTGGCTGGTTTGAGGCTCACTGGGACGAAATGCAGCCAGTCACAGAGGCCAAAAGAGAAGCACTGCTGGCTCACAAGCAGAACCCTTGCCCTGGCACACGTGACGCTCTTCGAGCAGCAAAGAGCAAGGCACAGCAGATTGCCCACCATTGCGCCAATGACTACTGGAAGAACCTGTGCACCAACATCCAGGTTGCTGCTGATTGTGGATACACCAAAGGAATGTATGAGGGCATCAAAACAGCTATTGGGCCCACAAGAATCAAAACAGCACCGCTCAAAGCTAAGACAGGTGAAGACATCACTGACAAGAGCAAGCAACTCCAGCGTTGGGCCGAGCATTATCTTGAATTGTACTTGACCCCAAACATCATAACAGACGTTGCCCTCGACGCCTTGCCTGGCCTGCCAGTCATGGAAAAGCCTGATGAAATGCCCATGCTGGAAGAGCTCAGCAAAGCCATAGACTGCCTCACCTGTGGCAAGACTCCAGGGAAAGATGGTATCCCCCCAGAAGTTCTGAAACACGGGAAAACAGCCATCTTACAACCACCATATGATCTCCTCTGCCTTTGCTGGGAGAAAGATCACATTCCCCAAGATATGAGAAATGCCAACATAGTCACGCTGTATAAAAACAAAGGTGATCACAGTGACTGCAACAATTACCGTGGCATCTCTCTTCTGAGCATAGTTGGGAAAGTCTTCGTCCGGGTCACCCTGTTCCACCTGCAGAGCCTCGCTTCGCAAGTCTATCCTGAGTCCCAGTGTGGCTTCAGAGCTGGAAGGTCCACAATGGATATGATCTTCTCCCTCCGCCAGCTGCAGGAGAAGTGTCGAGAGCAGCAGCAGCCATTGTTCCTTGCGTTCATGGACCTGACCAAAGCCTTTGACTTAGTCGAAGCGGGATCTTCCAGATCCTGTGAAAGATCGGTTGTCCCCCACAGCTCCTTGCAATCATCTCCTCCTTCCATATGGACATGCATAGTACTGTTTGCTTTGATGGAACCACCTCAGATGCCTTCCCAGTCAGCAGTGGAGTGAAGCAGGGTTGCGTTCTAGCACTGACTCTCTTTGGGATTTTTTTCTCAATGCTCCTCCACTACGCTTTCGCCGACTGTCCTGAAGGTGTCTACGTCTGCACGAGATCAGATGGAAAACTCCTCAACATCACAAGACTTCATGCTAAAACCAAAGTCTACGAGGTCCTCATATGTGAGCTGCTGTTTGCAGACAACACTGCTCTGGCATTGCACAGCGAGGAGAGCCTGCAGCACCTGGTTGACAAACTGTCCCATGCCTGCAAGGAGTTTGGGCTCATGATCAGCCTTAAGAAAACCAACATCATGGAGCAAGATGTTTCCTCTCCTGTCATTACCATTGACAACACGCAGCTGGAGGTTGTGGACACCTTCACCTACCTAGTGTCCAATGTTTCAAACACACTCTCGCTGGACACCGAGATCAGCTCCAGAATCGCCAAAGCAGCTGCTGTCATGGCCAAACTCAACATGCGTGTGGAGAACAACAATCTGCTGAGTTTGATGACCAAGTTACTCGTATACCAAGCTTGCGTCCTGTCCAGTCTCCTATACGGCAGCGAGTCCTGGACAGCCTATGCCAGGCAGGAGAAGCGGTTAAACGGGTTCCACCTCCACTGTCTTCAGTGCCTTATGCACATCAAGTGGCAGGACAGAGTCCCCAACACTGAGGTCCTTGAGCGCACTGACTTGCCAAGCATCCCTGCATTTCTCAGCCAGAGACGACTCCAGTGGTTCAGCCACATGCACTGCATGGAGCCTGACCATCTGCCAAGAGAAATCCTTTATGGAGAATTGCGGGTGGGCGTCTGCCTTGTGGGCCGACTGCTGTAGCATTTTAAAGATGTCTGCAAACGCGACATGTGGTGTCCACAGATCAACACCAATAACTGGGAGGTTATTGCCAAAGATCGAGCCATCTGGCGCCACAGTGTCAAAGAGAGTGTTCTCAAGATGGAAGCAAACACAAGGGTCCAGATGGCGATGAAGCGTGCTGTGAGGAAAGAACATGCAGCATCAGCACATGCACCATCAATCTTCATCTGCACCAACTGCTCCAAAGACTGCCACTCAAGGATTAGGCTGTATAGTCATTCCAGGTGCTACTCCAACCCTTGATGCACTAACCATCGCCTCTTCGAGATGAGGATGCCAGAGAGATTACTTTGTCATGAGTAGTTGAGGCTTTCTTGAACACTTGAGCCTTTCATCAAAATGGTTCACATAGACGAGGCCTCATGTGGAACTTCATTTGCTCTGTTAGGCCATGCAGTCGACAAAGTATACAACATGCAGACTTTTACAATGTGTATTTTTCAATTTCAATAAATGTGCTGTCTTTTAAGAAATATCAATGATCATAAGGGAAAAAAGAAATAATAGAACTGGGGTGACTCCAGTGAATGTGTCTGTGTTACTTGGTGTGCTTGTGCCAGTTATCCATTTTTATTAAGAAATAATAAATTTTCAACAGTCTTATACTGTCCCAGTATATTCAACTCTGGCCTTATTCTCATGCAGGGCACAATGGCAATAGTGCCTCAGCATAATGATGCGTGACAATGATCCAAGCTCTTTGAAACACAAGAGATACTTCACCTTGCAAATAAAAATGAAAAAAAAAAAAGAATGACATAGCTGGGATTTGAACCCAGGTCTCCCACTTGCAAAATGGATGGGCTACCACTAAGCTATCACCTCAGCTGCAGTAAAGAGTATCTATTTGTCAAAAATACAAAAATAGGAGAAACAAGCTCAAACTGTTCTCAAACGGGAGAAGTTTGTGTTTTTGGTGCTGTCTCTATCTGAAAATTGGCTGTGACAAATCCCTTACACAGTCAAACATGACAAAACAAAACGTGAGGGACGGGGAGTTCCACTGGGTACCGCTTCTCACTTTATTTCATGTTGCGTGCAAAATCATGAACGGCTTCCTGACCCAGTCACGTTGTCCGACGTCAACACATACATCATGATGCACGCCTCGAAACGCGCCTCGCAAATATTTCCTGGATAAGATTGAATCACCGTTCGCAGCACCGGTGCCTGCCTTCCCATCACTAGAAAACAGCACCAAATGAAGTCCTTAAGGTGAGTAGACCAAGCACAGAGTAACAACAATACACAGGCTGCTGACTACTTGCAGGATACAGATTAAGTGCAGGAACAGACTAACACCACGACAAGGAGTGATGCAACTAAGAGGGAATAAATACACAGTACACTAATGACATTGAGTGGAGGCAGGTGAGTAGCTGCAACAGGTGTGCTGATTACGAGCTGCTCACTGCAGCAGCAAGCTGAGCAGCCCATGGGGAGTGCCTGGAGAGATAGGGGCAGAAACAGAACACAGAATAACTTAGACAAATAAGCAGACAAAAACAGAGATACAAAATGCAACAATAAACTGTGTCTGAGGTCTGGGATGAAATTGGACGTCAGACACATGACAAAATGTAGTGTGCAATACCACATAAAATGACAATGGCTCAGTGACATTTAAGTGAGAAGAAAAGGGCTAAATGATAAATGAAAGCTTGCAGATAAGTGTGATCCTTTTAGTCCAATAGAGCATTCTGACAATTTTATGAGTTTCAAACAGTTTACCTTCAGACTACACTACAGTATATGTTCATCAGACTAGGGGTGACAACAATGTAGTGTTGTGCACATTATGTAGAGCTTGTGGAGGTAATAGATCAGGCGTGATGCGACGAGCTGGAAAGGTACAAGGTTTTATTTCCTCCAAAATACTGAAACGCGCTTTGTAGCTCGGTGAGCTACTGCATTGCCCAGGCATGTGTCACAAGCTCTTTTATACACGTTATACAGACAGAGAATGCATGGCACATTAGCATAGTGATTGTCATCTAATACACATCAGTCAATACACATCATTAGCATGACATCAGCTAGCGCCCGGCCCGGACGTCCTCTCCAAGGACGCATACATAACAGTCCCATCCATCTGATTGCCCCCTGGGGCTCTCTGTCCGTATGTAAATTGTCCTCCATTTCCTCCAGCTATGATGAGTGTGAGATAGTGTCCGTCCGCAGTGTGCTGGGTCACCACACGGCTCCCCCCACAACACTCAGAAGGGGCTGTGACCCCCCCCCCCCCCGGTCGTTTGGGCTCCAGCTCCAGGCATGTCAGTCCATGGGGGGGCGGGGGAGGGGTGGAAAAGACAGTGTGCTCCACTCCGAGTTCCAGCACATTGAACGGCCGTGGATCGTGGGTGCACGGGGCCGGTGCGCATCGTACGTAATGGAACAAACCAGCAATTGGCCGGTTTTAGGGAGTGAGGTGTGGGAAGAGTGATGTGTGTGTGTGTGTGGGGGGGGGGGGGTGAGTGCTGGCCCGGGACGTCAAAAATTGCGTGTGGATCCGCCACGGTGAGGGACTTTCACAGTAAACCTGACGGTGATCCATAGCAGCTGTGCAAAAAAAAAAAAAAAAAAAAAAATTAAATCTCTGACTCCTCGTGCAGCTCAGTCCTGCGAAGATGTGGGGAAGGCGAACGGCCAAATTCCCTGAGGATACGTAGCAGCTGTGAAAAAAAAACTGAAGCTGGGTGAGGGACTTGGTGGTTTGGTTTTAGGTGCGGGAGCAGCCCTAAAGTCATCGGGGAAAGCAATCGGCTAAATTCCCGTTGTGCGCCGTGGCTGAGAAACCCATACAAAGTCCCGTATGCGGGCTGCATGTCTGCTTCAGGTGCGTGAGCAGCCCTAAAGGTTCCGAGGATGGCGATTGGCCGTGTTTCTCGGGTATGTGCAGTGGCGGAGGACGATGTATAAGTCTGTGGAGCCGGTTTGTCCCTGGTGTGTGGCACACACCTGGCGTAGTGACCACATAGCTGGAAGTTGCGCTGTCCTCGTAATCCTGCGGTGTGCGCGCGGGGCTTCTGTGTGCAGAAAATCCGCTGTTGGGAGGTGAGTCAGGGTCGGGGAGCTTGGTGGAAATCAATGCAGACAGCGCTGATGATCTTTCCCGTTCAGGTTGTTTCCTTCGGTTCGCTCGTGTCACCGTTCATGGTGCGTGTCAGTCCCAGCGCTGCCCACTCCAGAGAGCGCACTCCGGTGTGGATGAAGAGGCTGCAGGCATTCTCTGATCCTCTGGAATCCACAGCACGGTGAGAGGGAGTAGACGGTCATTCTCTCTCATCAGGTCACCAGTGTGGAGAAAATGGCATAGTCGAGAGATGCACCATGCACGTCCAGGGTCACCAATGTGGAGGTAATAGATCAGGAGAGATGCGACGAGCTGGAAGGATACAAGGTTTTATTTCCTCCAACATATTGAAATGCACTTGGTAGCTTGGTGAGCTACTGCGTTGCCCAGCTAGCACCGGGCCCGGACGTCCTCTCCGAGGACACATACATAACAGTTCCGTCTGATTGCCCCCTGGGGCTCTCTGTCCGTATGTAAATTGTCCTCCGTTTCCTCCAGCCCTGATGAGTGTGAGATAGTGTCCGTCCACAGTGTGCATAGTGTGTGTGAGTCACCACAAGCTAAGCATTTTGCAGGCATTTCTGGGCATGTGAGAATGCAGACATACCATGCCAGTGAAGGCTTCTTATGAGCCAAAAAACACTCTCCAAGCGTTGCTTAGAGACCTCTGGTCAACCTGTGCCTTTCTCAGTGTTGTCAGATGGGAAATGAAAAAAATATCGTACTGTCGCTTTAAAATTATCGTCTTATGGCCCAAACTATCGTATCTACTAAAATAATTTGAAAAATCACAGGCTAGGACAGTGCATTTTAAAACAAAGCTATTCTATATGTATGGAAGTGCAGTAACCTAAGGAATAAACGCAGAGGCTCGGCCATTTGAATGAAACAACTGCTGTATGCATTATCACACACACCTACCCACCACTGATCTCTATAGAAAAACTGGATGAATCACTGGCCACCAGAAGTGAAGCCAGCTGTCCGCCATATTAGTGCACCCAAAACACTCAGCGAGTCAATGGAGAATGAATGTGTTTAGTAGTAAACGGTGTCACTTTTACCCCAATAACTTAACTTAACTTAATCCTCACCTGGCCAGTTAAGTGACCATTGCAGCCACTCGTCTGAAGGCAGGGCAATCTTGGGCTAGGGTGATGAGGTCAGCCAGAGGTCTTATCATTGCAACCTGGGTCATCCAGGACAGTCTGGGCTGACCTCGGGGGCAATGTCAGCCCTGTGTGTGTGTGGGGGGGGGGGGGCACTGGCAGAGAGGGCCTGCATGGCCGGTGTCCTGTCTTCCATCCTGGCTATGTGGCTGGGGAGTTGCAGCCTCCCTCTTGTTTTTTACCCTAATAACTTCCCAAAAAATAACAGATTTTGAACTTCTTGTCCCCCTGTCTGGGAGGTCTTCAACTCCCACCTCTGGAAGAACTTCAACCACATTCCGAGGGAGTCTGGAGACATGGAGTCTGAATGGGCCATGTTCTCCACCTCCATTGTTGAATCGGCTGCCCAGATCTGTGGCCGCAAGGTTGTCGGGGCATTTCATGGTGGCAACCCCCGAACCAAGTGGTGGACACCAGTGGTGAGGGGGGCCATTCAGCTGAAGAAGGAGTCCTATCAAGCTTGGTTGGATTGTGGGACTCCCGAAGCAGCTGAGGTGTACCAGCAGGCCAAGCGGAGTGCAGCTTGGGTGGTTGCTGAAGCAAAAACACGGGTATGGGAGGAGTTTGGTGAGGCCATGGAACAAAACTTTTGGTCGGCCTTGAAGAGATTCTGGCAAACTGTGCGGCGGCTCAGGAAGGGGAAGCAGCTCCCTGTCCACACTGTGTATGGTGCAGATGGGACACTGCTAACTTCAACTGGGGATATCGTCGGGCGGTGGAAGGAGTACTTCAAGGATCTCCTCAGTCCCACTGACATGCCTTCCACAGAGGAAGCAGGGCTTGTGGACAAGGAGGAAGACTTGCCTGTCACAGAGGCTGAAATCGCCAAGGTAGTTAAAAATCTCTTTGGTGGCTGGGCCCTGGGGGTGGACGAGATTCGCCCTTAGTAACTCAAGGCCCTGGATGTTGTAGGGCTGTCATGGTTGACACGCCTCTACAACATTGCGTGGAGGTCGGGAGCAGTGCCTTTGACATGGCAAACCGGGGTGGTGGTTCTTCTCTTCAAAAACGGTGACCAGAGGGTGTGCTCCAACTTTAAAGGGATCACACTCCTCAACCTCCCTGCGAAGGTCTATGCCAAGGTACTGGAGAGGAGAGTCCGGCCGTTGGTTGGACCTCAGATTCAGGAGGAGCAATGTGGTTTTTGTCCTGGCCGTGGCACATCGGACCAGCTCTTTACTCTCTTGAGAATCCTCAAGGGTTTGTGGGAGTTTGCCCAACCAATTTACATGTATTGTGTACCCCACAAAAACCCACGAGGGACGCGGGTTTTTGTGGGGTGACCGTTGTGAGAGTTTGGTTAGTATTGCCAACACTCGGTCGGACTCATTCCCAGTGAGAGTTGGACTCTGCCAGGGCTGTCCTTTGTCACCAATCCTGTTCATAATTTTTATAGACAGGATTTCTAGGCGCAGCCAGGGAACGGAGGGTGTCATGCTTGGTGACCACAGGATCTCATCTCTGTTGTTTGCAGATGATGTTGTCCTGCTGGCTTCATCCAGCAATGACCTACAGGTCTTACTGGGACGGTTTGCCGCTGAATGTGAAGCGGCTGGGATGAGAATCAGTACCTCCAAGTCCGAGTCCATGGTCCTCAGCTGGAAAAAGGTGGATTGTCCTCTCCGGGTTGGGGACAAGCTCCTGCCCCAAGTGGAGGAGTTTAAGTATCTTGGGGTCTTATTCACGAGTGAGGGGAGAATGGAGTGAGAGATTGACAGACGGATTGGAGCAGCATCTGCAGTGATGCGGACGTTGTACCGGTCTTTGTGGTGAAGAGGGACCGAAGCTCCTGTCATGCGGAGGCCCTCGCGAGCCACCATAAGACGCCACACCGTCACCAGAGAGTTGCGTTGCAGTCTTTATTAACGGTGAAACAATAATATAACATACGTACTGAGAGGCATAAGGCTAACAAAGCTCACTTACGGGTCCACAGAATAGCATGTTAGACGATCCACAATTACGATGATGCACACAATGAACACTTGACGTGATACACGAAGATACTGCTGCAAGGATGCTGCCGCTGGCACTGGTTTAAGAAGCCGGCCGCTAACGACCGCAAATGTAGAACAGCTGTTCAGGCCTTGACAGCTGAGCGGAAGCTTCCCTGAGCGCTGTCACAATAAGAGCTCGGAGAGCCGGAATAATAACGCCGCTGTCAAAGCCTGACAGGAATGATGAATGGCCCGAGCGCGAATAATATTAGCGCTCGGGTTGTAACAGCTCTAAGGCAAAGCTGTCGATTTACCAGTCAATCTACGTTCCTACCCTCTCCTATCGTCATGAGCTTTGTGCACTGACCGGAAGAACGAGATTGTGGATACAAGCGGCTGAAATGAGCTTTCTTTGTAGGATTGCTGGACTCACCCTCAGAGATAGGGTGAGGAGCTCAGTCATTTGGGAGAGGCTCAGAGTAGAACCGCTGCTCCTCCACATTGAAAGGAGCCAATTGAGGTGGTATGGGCATCTGATTAGGATGCCTCCTGGACGCCTCCCACTTGAGGTGTTTCGGGCACGTCCCTCTGGGAGGAGACCCCGGGGCAGACCCAGACTCGCTGGAGAGACTATGTCTCCTAGCTGGTCTGGGAACGCCTTGGTATCCTCTCTGAAGAGCTGGAGCAGGTGGCTGGGGAGAGGGAAGTCTGGGCTTCTCTGCTTGAACTGCTGCCTCCGCGACCCGGACCTCTGAAAAAGCGGTAGAGGATGGATGGATGGATGGATGGATGGATGGATGGATGGATGGATGGATTTTCTTGTTATGGAGACACAGCTTATAATCTTGCGCAACCTGTAAACTATAGAAATTGATTGCTGTAGTTGGTACAGTTCTATAGTTCACTGGTTGCTCAAGATTATAAGCTGTGTCTCCATAAAGCGAAGTCCAAAATCAATTTTTTGGGAAGTTATTGGGGTCAAAGTGGCACCATTTACTACTAAATCCATTCATTCTCCATTGATTCACTGAGTGTTTTGGGTGTACTAATATGGCGGCCAGGTGGCTCACTCTGTTCTGTACTCGCTAATGGGGTTTGAGCTATCCAGTTTTTCTATTCAGATAAGTGCCACCCACACAGTGAACTTCACCTTTTTGCACAACCACTGCTTCTGTCCTTGAAGCAGCCTGCCTGATCTAACTCCAGGCAGGGTGATAAAGCTGCTGTGACCGGTGGAGGTGCTTTGTTTTCTTACCAGTGTCTGTGTCTGTGACAGCTGCGTAAACAAACTTGAGCTAAGTGCCGCTTTCTGTTTCATGCTGAACAGAAATGATGGCCGTCAGCTATGTTGGAGACGTCAAGGAGAGCACTATGCATCAGTCAGACGAGACTTTGGTGGTGGTAGTGTTACAGTCTGGGCAGGTATGTCTAGTCAATACAGAATTGCCCTACACCTTGTGAATGGTACAGTGACAAGCCAATACTACCTGAATAACATCATTAATTGTCATGTGTCTGAGCTCAGGTTTTCTCTGAGCTCAGAGACTTGACCCTGGGAGCTTCCTCCCAGGGTCACCGGAGGTGTTCCTGTACCACCAGATGTCCCTGTGGGTCCAGGCTCACCACCCGAGGTTGTCAAGGGTCCAGCTCCCCCAGTAGAGGTTGTCGTGGTTGCTCCATCCCAGCCTGGGACCTCGGTGGGTGCAGCTCCTCCTCTGCCTGAGGCTGTCGTCTGGATTCCTCTTCGGTCTGAGTCCCCGTGGGTGCTGCGTTCCGGTTGGAGATCCTCATGGGTGCTGCGCCCCAGCATTAATCCTACATGGGTGCTGCGCTCCAGCTTGGGTCCACCATGGGTGCTATGCCCCACCCGAGGGCCACTGTGGATGCAGTATTGGCCCAATCGGGGCCCACTGTGGGTGCAGCATTGGCCCAGTTAGGGCCCACCGAGAGTGCAACTCCGCTCCTGCCCGGAGCCACCAAGGGTGGTGCAGTGCTCCAGCCCGGAGGCACCGAGGATGCTGCAGTGCTCCAGCCCGGAGTCATCATGGGTGCTGCAGTGCTCCAGCCTGGAGCCACCGCGGGTGCTGCTAAGCTCCAGCACGGAGCCACCACGGGTGCTGCTAAGCTCCAGCCCGTAGCCACCATGGTTGCAGCGTTGCTCCAGCCTGGAGCCACCGAGGGTGCAGCGATGCTCCAGCTCGGAGCCTCTGCGGGTGCTACGGCCTTCCAGCTCAGGATCATTGAGGGCGTCGTCATCTCTCCTTCTCCTCCGCCTGATGCCGTCATGGTCCCTCTTCCTCTTCCACCACCAGATAACCGTCATGGTCTTCCTCCTCCGGCCCTGCTTCCCATCATTGGGCCTTCCTGTGGGGGAGCCGCCTCCTGGGTCACCCCTCCAGTCCTGGTGGCTTAAAGACTCTGGCCGGCCGCCCGAAAGACTGTGCCGCTGGGTCTGGTGGTCCATTTTCTCCAGC
Source organism: Pholidichthys leucotaenia (assembly GCA_020510985.1). NCBI lineage: Eukaryota > Metazoa > Chordata > Actinopteri > Cichliformes > Pholidichthyidae > Pholidichthys > Pholidichthys leucotaenia. The sequence continues at coordinate 280,058,166 of CM035838.1, read as the reverse complement.
AGGCCACCTGACTCATTCCATCTGGCCGTCCAGCTGGCCTGGGACTTCAGCCGGCCACCCAAACTGTCTGGGGGGGGGGGGGGGGCCCTAGGCCTTGATGTTGCGCAGGTGCAGGTGATGAGGGGGTTTGTGTCTTCCCTCCAAACCTGTTTCCTCCACCTCCCACCCGAGGTGGTTTCTTGCTGTACCTCTTTTTCTCGAGGGGGGGGGGGCATTTTGGGTGTTACCTGGGGGCGTCTGGAATCCACCCCTTAAAGGGGGTGGGCTCTGTCATGTGTCTGAGCTCAGGTTTTCTCTGAACTCAGACCCTCACTCTATTTCTAAGTATTGTATGTCTGGTTAGTTTGATTTTGTTAGTTTTCTGTATTTACTGTGGATTTGTTTTCACTTGTGCCTCCCCTTTCCCAGACACTCCCTCTCACTGCTCACAGCCTGCCCCTCTCTCAGCTCAGCTGTGGGCAGTTGGTTTAATTAGGTTACCTGCTCGCTCAGTGACTCACACCTGTAGCTCATTTCCCTCTGTTTATTTAAGCTCTGTTCATTCACTGTGTGTTGCGGCTATTTTGGTTTAACTACTCTTCATTCCACTATTCCCAGCCTCTGAAGTATTTCACTTCTCCAGAGCACACCCAGCTCTGAGGCAAATCCTGAAAGTTATTCTTGCTTTGCATTTTTGTATTGTTGGCACCTTTTTGAACTTTGTTATTTTTGTTAATAAATGTCACAAGTACCATTCAGTGCACAGGTTTGTCTCTCTGTCCCAAAGGGGCATCCAGTCATTGTGCCCCTTCATGAACAACACAGGCCTAATTTCATCTTCATGGCTGACAATGCTCCAGCTCATCAAGGTTGCATCATTAGGGAATGGCTGCTGGAGGCTGGGGTACCTCAAAAGGAGTGGCCTGCACCTTCTCCAGACAAGAATCCCATAGAAAATCTATGGGATCAGCTGAGTCGCCATGTAGAGGCTTGTAACCCTGCACCCCACGATCTTAATGACCTGAGGGCCGCCCTTCAAGAAGAGTGGAATGCCCTGCCTCAGCAGACAATAAATCAACTTGTGAACAGCATGAGATGTTGTTGTCAAGCTATAATTGATGTTCAAGAGCACATGACAAGTTATTGAGACACTGACATTTTTTGTTGTGGTACTCACCACTGTTGTTGGCTTTTGTTTCAATAAATTGTTTAAAAGGAGGAAATAATCACTGCATTCTTCTACTTAAAATGCCCTACTTTCATGATTTAATATCACTGTAGCATGAACTTTTTACATTTTCAATAAATTTCACCCAAAAGCCAAATATCCCTAACTCTTTGTGAGTAGTGTATGTTGGCCGCGGGCATTGATCCCCGTGGCACCCTTATGTTAACTTCACACATATCCTCGCCGCTTTGTTGGAATTATTATTTGCTTCTCTCCCTTCGATTATCACTGCTTTTGTTACCTGCCATCGCTGACTTACTTTTGAGTTCCCAGCCCTTGAGCTGAGTCTTATTTTTTGTTAATAAATCCCCATACTGATATCACAGCATTTGGGTCCTCTTTGCTGCTCAGCCCGAGCACAAACCTTGACAAATTCACCATCTGAGTGAGATGCAGACAGGAGAATTTGCCTTTACAACTTCGGCAGCTGTGTTCAACCTGCTGTTGAAATCCCCAAAATAACGTCATGCTTAGGTTTACATTATCCAACGGGGGGCTCACCTGAAAAAGTTGTCCCTACCTCCAAAACTTCACAAGATTGTAATGAATGTTGCTAGCCTGCTAGCCTTGTTAGCATGTCTGTGGCAGGAGCCCATGGGTAAATAACAACAACATCCCAATTCAGCTGAAGAGCTCCCAGTCCTTCATTCTCCAGGTGAGTGATAATCTTGTTTTCAAACTAGGTTACTCTCCAATGTTGATACTTTTACTCAGATGACAACAGAATCTCAAATTGTCCTTGCGTTTTTTCATTGACTTTGTATGCATTTGGGCCACCCATTCACGTTTGGTGTAGGCTTGGTGTCTTGCCACTAGCACTGTTAGCCACAGTCATAGAGCCCACACTTCAAAACAAATACGCTGCATTGTGGGTTGACGGTTGCTACGGTATGCAGAGTGTTGCATTTGTGTAGTAATTAATGGAATTCTGCAATTCTGTGTAACGTGTTGGCCTTTGCTTCTCTGGCTGGACCACAGACTGGGCCTGGGCCACTCAGACGTTGGTTGTAGGCTGCATGTGGCCCGTGGGCTGCTAATTGAATAGGCCTGCTGTAGGGAGTCGTCGATTGTGGACAAAAGAGCCGCATCTGCCCAGGACAGCACTCTTAACTTGACAACTAACAAAGCTGGGGTCACCAAACAACAGCACTCATGGCTATGTTATTGGGATAAGAAGGTCAAAAAGTCAAAGTCACAGAGTCATAAAACCATAAAATCAGTTTTGGTTGATATCAAAGATTTTATTGTAAGTGGTAGGGTCACCAAATTTGGTCCAAAGGTTGACATTGTAACCCTGACCTGTGGCTATGGCTTTGGATCAGAAGCCCAAAGGTCAAAGTCACAATGTCATCCAGAACAAAAGAAGCTGTGGTCACCTAACTTGGTACACAGGTTGAGCTTGTGACCCTCACCCATGCCTATCGTTTTGGGGTCAAAAATTGAGGTCACACACTTATCTGCACTCTTATTCTAGAACAAATGAAGCTTGGGTCACCAAACTTAGGACTCTCATGTGGAGCTATACTTTTAGGGTCAAAATCATGAGTGTGAGCTTAAAAAAACAACTTCAACTTACATTACAAAGGTTGTTCATTTAAGAGTCCCCCGACTCATTTCCCATGGACTGAAAGGAACCAAACTTGGCACAGTTATTCGTCTTTCTCTACATAGGTGCCACCAAAGGTCACACACTTCTCCCATCACTTTATGCAGTTGTGGAGACCTCGCCTACACTGGAAATCAGTGTTTTATCATCCTGGAAGTGCTTTCCCTTCAAAAATGACTTCATGGTTGAAAATAGGAGGAAGTCAGATGGTGCAAGGTCATGAGAGTAAGGGGGGAGGAAGGATTTCATAGCCGTAGGATCGTGCTTCCACCTGGGCAACATGTGAGTTGTGAACCAGACGTTATCTTGCAGAAGGCGGACATCTTTGATCAACATGCTACACCTGTTGGCTTTGATGGCCTTCTGCAATTTCTACAGCAGTGAACAATAGTAATTCCCAGTAACTGTGGTACTCTTTGCCAGGAAATCTGTCATCACTTCTTCATGCTGGTCCCAAAACACAGTGAACATGTTCTTACCCACCCAGGGTTGGACACGTGCGTTCTTCGGAGATGGTGAGTCATAATGCTTTCATTGCTTTGACTGCAGCCAAGCGAAGCCTTATCGAAGTCCTCGCCTTCCAACACTCGATTGATGTAATCTGCCTCCAAGAGACTCATATTGGCACAGAGGAAGCTGGCCGTTACACCATCAGTGGCTTTGACCTCCTGCGCTATGTTCCACATGCCAAACATGGACGTGCCACCTATGTGCATTCTGACATAGTTGAAGTAAACCACCTGACAACAACACATTTCTCAGACACCATAACCATTGGTGGCTTCCATATTGTCAATGTGTACAACCCCCCTAGTGCCAACTGGGATCTGCAGGTCTTACCCACCCTACCCCAGCCTGCCATCTATCACCCTGACTGGGGGTACCCAGCAGTGGATAGTGACGGGGAGGTACTTTCAGACTGGGCATCTAGAAATGATCTCGCTCTGATATACGACCCCAAACAAAGAGTAACCCTCCACTCTGCTAGGTGGAAGAAGGACTATTCTCCTGACCTGTGCTGGGTCAGCTCTTTGAATGGGACGCCATATCCTATACAGATCCTCATTCTTGACGATTTTCCACATAGCCAACATCGGCTCCTGCTTGTACACATTGGCCTACAACTTCCAGTCATAAACAGCCCAAGGAAGATGCGCTGGAACTTCCGCAAAGCCAACTGGAAGAAATTCAGTGAAACCCTGGATCACAGTGTTGTTACCATCCCACTCCACACCATCACTGTAGATGAAGCATACAACCGCTTCTGCAGCGCAATCTTCAAGGCTGCTCACATTGCAATCCCATGAGGCTACCGACCCCTCTATGTCCCATGCCTGGACGGAGAAAGCGCTGCCCTCCTACAATCCTATCAAACATCAGGGGACCCAGAGATAGCAGACCATCTCATTGAATCGGTAAGTACAGCCCGGCGAAAGAAATGGGAGGAGACAGTTGCTGACCGAAGCTTTACCCACTCTAGCAGGAAATGTTGGAGCCTCATCCATTGCCTAGGAGCTGCACAGAAGCCCCCTAGCCAAAGCCGAGCATCTGTAACACCCAACCAAGTTGCATCCCACCTACTGACCATTGCCAAAGCACACCAAGACAAAGACACCAGTAGAGCAGTTACAACTGAGCTAAAAAAAACACCAAACAATGCCCGTAGAGGAAACGAACCCTGAACCCTTCGAGGCTGCTGAACTGGAGACAGTCCTACAGGGCCTGAAATGTGGAAAGGCAGCAGGATACGACAACATCTTCCCAGAATTCATGAAAAATCTTGGCCCCTGAGCCCTAATCTGGTTGACACAATTCTACACAAGGATCATACAAACAAACTCGATCCCAAAGAAATGGCGGACAGCAAAGGTCATTGCCTTACCAAAACCTGGCAAAGACCACAAACTACCAGCAAGCTACCGCCCAATTTCCCTACTCAGTGTTCCTTATAAAATCATGGAGTGCCTAATACTGCAACGTATTTCCCCAGGAGTAGAGGAAATTCTAAGTGTGGATCAAGCAGGTTTCCGCAAGGACCGCAGCACAGGAGAACAAGTATTGGCCCTAACCACCTTCATCGAAAATGGTTTCGAGAACAGACTGAAGACAGGGGCTGTGTTTCTCGATCTTACAGCCGCCTATGATACAGTCTGGCACAAAGACCTCCTCCTGAAACTTACAAAGGCGATCCCTGCCTGGGCAACAGCAATTATAAAAACCCTGCTGACCAACCAAAGGTTGAGAGTCCACCTCGGTCAGAACACAAGCGCATGGAGAATGCAAAAAAACTCCCACAAGGCTCAGTTCTAGCTCCAACCCTGTTCAACCTCTACATAAACGACCTGCCCACTACAAAATCCCGCAAATTCATCTATGCAGACGACATCTGTTTGGCACTCCAAGCACCAGACTTTGAGCCACTGGAACGGGTGCTCACGGAAGATCTTGCCAAACTGGACCAGTTCTGCAAAACCTGGCACCTAAAACCAAGCCCAGCAAAAACCGTCTCCAGTGTATTCCATCTTCACAATGTAAAAGCTACCAGAGAACTAAACATCCACCTGAGTGGACTCAAGCTTAAGCATGCCTTGAATCCAACCTACCTTGGAGTGACCCTTGACAGGACCTTATCCTTCAAGGAACATTTAAAGGGTGCTTAAATGGTGAAGGCTGCTAAGGTGAAGGCACGAAACAACCTGCTCTGCAAGCTCGCTGGTGCAAAATGGGGGGCGGCAGCCTCCACCTTGCGCACCTCAGCACTGGCCCCTTTCATACTCTGTAGCAGAATATTGTGCCCCTGTCTGGTCCAGGTCATCCTACACACACTACATAGACACCCAGCTCAACACAACCATGAGAACCATAACTGGGACAATCCGTTCAACACCACTCCGCTGGCTCCCTGTACTGTCAAACATAGCCCCCCCACACATCCGGCGAGCAGATCTAACTCAAAGGATGCTTCAAAAAGCCAAAGATTTTCCTCACTTACCAATCCATGCAGATATCTACACTCCACCCACTGCCCGACTTCCTTCCAGACAGCCGATTTGGAAAAACCCTCCCCCAGTTGACTTCACCATCCAGACAGCTTGGCAAGAGGAATGGGAGACCAAGGAGGTCCCAAACAAACACCTGGTGACAAACCCCAACCAACAGGTCCCGGGCACCAATCTCCCAAGGAGACAGTGGTCTACACTCAATCGCTTCAGGACTGGACATGGCCCCTGCTTGGCCAGCCTTCACAGATGGGGCAGTAGCCCTAGCCCACTGTGCGCATGTGGAGAGGAGCAAACAGTGGAACACATCATAGAGGCTTGCCCGCTCCAAAGACTGGAAGGAGGATTACACACCCTCCATACAGCAAACCAGGAGGCAACTGCTTGGCTTGAGGACTTTGCATTCGCTAAATAATTGCTTTGACTGTACTTCAGTCACAGGATCATAGTGATGGACCCAAGCTTCGTGCTGCATGATTAGTCTGTTGAAGAAGTCCTCCTGGTTTTCTTGGCACATGGCCAATAGAGCCTGGGAGCAAGTGAGTTGTTCCTGTTTCTGGAAAGCTGTGACCAATCAGGGATTATCACACCTCAGCTCCTGTGAAAGAGAAACTCTATTAGGGGTTCAGAGCTGCAAATTACCACATGCTATTATACATGTGCAACTTCAGCCTCCTACAATAACCAGAAGTGGGTTGGGGGAAATCTTTAATAAGCAGCCTTTGTAGGTCAGTGTTCCATATCCTTGAATTATGTGTATCTGCTCATATTTTATGAAAAATGACAAGAAGATTGGGAGCTACTCAGAGCTGTTCCTAGAGAATGCAGAGGACAGAAATGTGTTTGTTGAGCATCACAATTCATCATAAAATACAGTTGATGTTTCAAAAGTCAGATATATCAACTAGTACTCATAAAGTTGCTCAAGTTTGATGAACTTGTGTAAAATCTTAGGTAACTTTGTTTGGGAGGACATTTCAGCATTGAACCTGCCCTCATTTAATGCTTGCAAGATGTCTAAGAGCTTTAGTTGTGCATAAAGAAACCCTCATCCATTAGAATTTGTCCATTCATGCAAAACTGTAGCAGCAGGAACTTAACAAGGCACAGCAGACAGACAACACTAATCACAAGTGAATATAGCTGTAGCTGTGTACTTCAATGTGAAAGGAAATGGGAAAAAAAAAACTTTTTAAATAAAACCTCTACAGATTATCTACTGAAAGAGAAATTAATTTCCTTTTCATAGCTAACCAAAATAACCCTGAGGAGGTGTTATGAATTAGTGGTTCTTCCAGACACATTCCAGTGAGCAGTATGAGCAGTGTGGTCTGTGTTCTCTTATGGGGTGGAGGAGAAAATATTAATGGCTTGAAGTGCGTAATGGAGGCCAGTATAAAACAATGTGGCTTTATTTCTGGACCAATAAGGAATCTAAGTGGAAATACATGGAATGCGGGTTTAAAAGCAATTCACAACAACTAGTGGACTGGATAAAACAGGTTTGGGGCATTTGTGCACTAACTGCAACTTGGTGAACTTTTTCTCCATTTATCTTTTTGTGAATGAATATATTTTTATACATGAGAGATTATTAAAGTCAGAAAACAGCATGCTGCAAGAAAAAGATATGCAAAGCTTATCAAAAGACTATAAAACATGAGTTTGAAAAGTGGGATTTCTCACATAAGACTAATTTCTCTACACAAATGAATAAATGCAAGTTAGTGAGTTTCCAGATCTGAATTGTGCTGAAGCTTAAACTGTGATTCAGACAACCCAAATAAATCACGTTGATGATTAAAGGTCAACAACAAACTGAACTCTTTCCAAATGGATTTGTGTGTGTATTGCTTCATCCAACATCGCTATGTATCTCTGTTTGACACGTGATGTCTTTTTAAAATGCCATGCACGTGTCGTCTCTGCATGTGAAAATCTGATTGAGATTTCAGGGTTTTTTTTGCTCCTTCTTTATCATTTATTCCCACCTTCCCTTTATTACAGGGATTTCCGTCATTGAGGAGATGGTGAAGTAGACAGCTTTTGTCAGTGTCTGAAAGGAAACTTCCATTTTTAAAACCCCCTGATCCGCAAGTCTGGAAACTCATTATAATAGAATCTTAGCTCATTATAATTCACTATGGGTTTTAATCTAAAGGTATTATTACCCTGATGACTTTACTGTGAGTCATCACATTGTTAGGGTTATTGTAATGCGCACATGTTCAGGTACAAAAGCACCATCATGTCAGACACGAGACTTAACAGATGTTAGTCAACATGGACACACACACACACACACACACACACACACACACACACACACACACACACACACACACACACACGGTGTTGTGTGTAAGACTTAAATACAGCAACGTATGGTTGCACACTTCCTCCTATTTTCCCCATCCTGATAGGACTCTGCATTTCATTTTGTCAGCACGTGCCATATCTGTTTCATCATGTGGCACGGCTGGACTTGTTGTCTTAGTGACTGTATGAGCTAGTGACTTGACCCACCTGGGTCCGTCTTCTTGCACTCCAGCATTGCACTGCATGCAGACAACTGTGAGCGCACGTTGTGTTCAGCACATACAGTACTGTCTTCACGTAAGGGTGTTTTTTGAGTTTTGCATTGGTATATCACGTTAGATGAATGACCATGTGTAGATGTAGTGGTCTTTTAAATTACAGTATAGTTCTGTCTCTAATGGACAACACATCATATTATAATTTAAGAAATCTCTGTGTCTGTCTGTCTGTGTGTGTGTGTGTTCCGCGCATATCTCTCAAACCGTTCGTCAGACTGGCCTCAGATTTTATTACGTGCTTTGCTGAGGTTACGAGGGTGTTGCCCTTAATTTCAGCCTCCCCAGATATGCGGAAGTTTAGGAGGGGAAATCTTTAATGAATGTCCATAGGGGAGCTATGGACGTTCATAGATCAATGGCAGGCATCACCGTGGTTACTGTTGCCAGGGAGACATCAAAGTCAGGCATCACCATGGTTACTGTGATGTCATAGCTCAAAGGCAGGCATCACCATGGTTACTGTTGCCAGATAGACACATCATCAAAGATCTAAGGCAGGCATCACTGAATGAGTGGTGACGTCAAAGATCAAAGGCAGGTTTTACTATGGTTACTGTTGCCATGGTAACCATGTCAAAGATCAAAGGCAGGCATCACCATGGTTACTGTTGCCATGGTAACAGTAACTTTCTATAGGCATGCAGAAATGCTTGCTTACATTCGCTTTCTACAGGCATGCAAGGGCATGCACTGGTTACATAAATACAAGTAAATCTATATCAAATTTTTATTGTTTCCACATAATTCATATATTAACTAGAAAAGCACTCAGAGATCGCATACCTCTGCCAAGGCTCCTTCAGTCTCTCATGGATCACCTCCAAAATGTAATGGATTTGTGTGTATGCCTAGAGCCACTTGTGGTGAAAATTGCATCAAAGTCTGTCCATTAGTTTTGGAGTATTGTGGCTGACACACTGTGAGAAGAGCCTTGGCTGGGGTATGCATTGTCAGATCATCACAAAAATGTAATGGGTTCCTCTCTAGGCCAAGAACCACCTGTGGTGAAAATGTCATCCAAATCCATCCAGTAGTTTTTGTGTAAACCTGCTGCACAAATACAAACAAAGCCCTTGGTGGAGGTATGCACTCTCAGATCATCACCAAAATCTAATCATCTGTTCCCCGTGCCATTACACACCTTTCCTGAAAATTTCATCAAAATCCGTTCATAACTTTTTGAGTTTTGTTGGTAAAAGACAAACAGACAAACCCCGGTAAAAACATAACCTCTTTGGCGGAGGTAATGAAATGAACTGTGTTATAAATTACAGAATTGCTTAACTTCCCTTTATACAGGAGTTGAGATTGTTTCAATATTTCAACGATCTCTCAGCAATCTCCAAGGTCCTCAGAGTTTTGACTCACTCCAAAACAATCTCTCAACGATCACTAAAGGGAAGCGATTTCTCAGTGAACTCTCAACGAGTGCTCCAGGAGCACTCAATGATCTCCTCAATCTCCCAATGATCTCTCAACAATCTCCGCTGTGGTCTTACAGTGAACTCTATTGATCTTTCATCGAACGCTCAGCGAGCCGTCATTGATCTCTCAGGTATCTCTAAATTTGGGGTGGAAAAAATTTGCATTTATTGAAAGATTGCTGAGAAATCATTGAGTGTTCAAGGAGTGCTAAACAATCTCTTCAATCTCTCAGTGAGCTTGCAGTGATCTTTCAGTTATCTTTCAGCAATCCTTCAATGATCACTCAAAGCTCATTCAATAAACTCTAATGTTTTTTCCATTCCAATAGTGGAGATGGCTGAGAGTTTATTGGGAGATCACTGAGATCTTTGAACGCCACCTGAGAGTTCTTTGAGAGATCGCTTCCTTTTGATGATTGTTGAGAGATTGTTTTGGACTGAGTCAAAACTTTGAGGAGACCGTGGCGACTGTGAAGATCACTGGAAGATCACTGAGAGATCTTGATGATATCTGAGAGACCATTGAAAGATTGTTGCGAGATCTTGCCATTTTTTCATTGCTCATTGGTCTCCCAACAATCTCCACAACTGTGTAAAAGGGGTAGAAGAGCACTAGAAACCTCTCAAATGCTCAGGAACCTCCTTGGTCACCCAAAAAACTCTTAATGATCCCTCAATTAGCTCTCCAAGGCTCCCAGGGATTTCTCCAGGTGTCTCAGTGATCTCTTCTGGTCTACCAGTGAGCAACTGGTCCTGTGAATGTGGTGATTTTGGGTTTCATCAGGGTTTGTTAAAGGTTGCTAAACAGTTTGCAAACATTTTTTAAGATCCAAAACAATTTTTCTTGTTGCCAAAAAAATCTGAAAAAGTTTGAACTTTTTGGTGAATGTATTTTTCCACAAACAGTTGCAAACGTCTGCAAAATTGTTACAAATGTTTGCAAATGGTTGTAGCATATGTCACTACAGTTCTTTTTGGTTCACCAAGTAGTGAACACAAATCACTAGATGGTCTGACTGATAGTTTGGGGTTTTATTATGTGAATAACTGAATAAAATCTACATGTCTCCCAGTCCATGACTTTTCCTAAATATATGTTTTATGTTTTCTGAAGAATGGACTGTATTAAAATAAAACAGATAATTTTAAAGTATTTATGTATTCCTTGGACTGCAACCCACTGTCATTTAGACCACAGTTGGACGCGGCTATGGCCATATAAGAAATTATGTCTATATAAGGAGTGTTTCAGTTTCCAGGGATGTTTTTGTGGTCTGTGCTTTTTTTTTTTTTTTCATTTTGTGTTGTCTTCCTCTTAATATTACATTGTATATCCTGGTCTGGGAGACACAATGAGAGAGAAAAGGGAGAGGAGTCACCATTTTATTCACCAGATAGCAACAAAAAAGTATGGATAGAGAAAAAACTCTGAACAGACTTCAAGCCTGAACGTCTGCGAAAACAAAGATCTCTGTGCACTGGCACATCTGTTAGTAGGCCTATTGTAGTGTGAAAAAGTGTTTGCCCCCTTCCTGATTTCTCTTTTTGTTTGTATGTTTGTCATACTTAAATGCTTCAGATCATCAAACAAATTTAAATATTAGACAAAGATAACACAAGAAAACACAAAATGCAGTTTTTAAATTAAGGCGATTATTATTAAGGGGGGAAAAAATCCAAACCTACATGGTCCTGTATGAAAAAATGATATCCCCCCCCCCCCAAAAAAAAAAAAAAAACAAAACAACAAAAAACATAAATTAACTGTCAAGAATGGCCCCTCTGGGGCAGAAAGACAAATCCACGAGCTGGACTGCAGTAGTGACATTTATTGACAACAGAAAATCCAAAACTTGTGTAGAAAACATAAAAATACAAACGAAGGTAACGTACAGAAAAGCACTCCAGAGCCGGAATTGCACTGCAAGTGAGATGAGGAGACAACTGAATAGGATCAATAAGACATTCAGTCAGTAATTCGATCAAGACTGCCGCAGTGAAAGAATAGCCCTGCAGTCTTTAAATAGAAGGCAAATAATTGAGCAACAGGTGCGAGCAGGTGAGTGGGCAGGTGACCTAACTACCCAACTGCTCACAGCTGAGATGGCTGGGGAGCAGACAGTGAGTAGCTGGTGGGAGTGTCTGGGAAGGAAGGAAGGCATTCGTGTCACAAAATGAAAAAATATACACAGAAACAGACAAAAATAATCATAATAGACCTAAAATACTCAGAAATATATTAAGAATAAATTAAGAGTCTGAGCTGGATAAGACACCGCACTCAGACTCATGACAGAGCCCCCCCTTTAAGAGATGGAACCCAGACACCCCAAGGCAACACCCAAAAGGAGCACCCCCCCCCCACCCTAAAAGAAAAGGCACAGCAGTGAACCACCCCAGGTGGGAGGTGGGGGGAACAGGTTAGGAGGGACCAAAAATATGGAGCCCGCTCAGGACCCGCACCTATGCTACACCAGGCCCCTGGGCCCCCTAGGCCAAAGAACTAAGCTGTTTGGGTGGCCGGCTGAAGTCCCACGCTAGACAGATGGCAAGGTGGTATGAGTCAGGTGGCCTGCCGGAGAATATGGGCCACCCGACCCAGCAGCTCAGTCTATCAGCCGGCCGGCCAGAGTTCTTAAGCTACCAAAACCGGAGGGGTGACCCAGGAGGTGGCTCCCCAACGGGGAGGCCCAATGAATGGATGAAGGACCGAAGGGGGGAGACCACAACAGTGTCTGGTGGCAGAAGAGAACCCACGACGGTGTCTGGCAGTGGAGGGGGAACCACGACGGTGTCGGGCAGAGGAGGGGAGGCCCTGACGCCCTCGGGCTTGCTGGTAACACTCCCAGTGGTTCCGGACTGAGACACCGTTGCACCCGTGAAGGTCCTGGACTAGGACGTAGCTGCACCCGTGACGGCTCCAGGCTGGAGCATTGCAGCACCCACGGTGGCTCCGGGCTGGAGCATTGCAGCACCCGTGATGGTTCCGGGCTTGAGCATAGCATCACCCGTGGTGGGTCCAGGCTGGAGCGTGAAAGCACCCGGAGTGGCTCCGGGCAGGAGCGTAGCAGCACTCACGCTGGCTCTGGGCTGGTGTGTAGCAGCACCTGTGGTGGTTCCAGGCTGGAACAATGCTGCACCCATGGTGGGCCCGGACTGGGCCAGTGCTGCACCCTTGGTGGACCCCGGGCTCTGGCGTAGTGCCCATGGCAGGCCCATACTGGAGCGCAGTGCCCATGTTGGGTTTAGGCTGGGGTGCAGCACCCACGAGGGTCCCCGGCCAGGACACAGCACCCACAGAGACTCGAACCGAGGAGGAGGAACCCAGATGATGGCTTCGGGCAAAGGGGGAGCTGCACCCACGGAGTCCCAGGCTGGGACAAAGCGTCCTCGATGACCTCCGCGGGAGGAGCTAGACTCATGACCTCGGGCAGCAAGCCTGGACCCACAGAGACATCTGGCTGTGCTGGAACATTCCTGGTGACCCTGGGAGAAAGCTCAGATGACACACACAGAGAAACAGGATCAAGGTCACCGGCAGCAGCGGAGCCCAGCGAGGCGAGCTCAGGCGCAGCAGGCGGCTGCACCCAGCTCTCCTAACCAAGAGCCAGGCAAGACTTCTCCAAAACTGAGACAAGAAAAACATAGGAGAGCACTTGCCTGAGCTCGAGCTCCCCCACCATCCAGGACTCCATCAATCCAGACGATGACGATATCTCACGTCTGGTCCTTTGGAGGTCCAGCTCTGTCTCTATCTCTGCTGCGTCAGCCTTTGCAGCACCCATGATGGTGGATGCAGTCTTGGTGCCCCCAGGTGGGGTGACCCACGCTGGTAACTCATCTGGCGTGGCAGCTGGGGTTCGGCTCACCGTTGGTGCTGGAACTTGGTCCTCCAGGGCCACAGGCTCCTCCTGCATCCAGCGGCTCAATCCCAGGGTCGGCGGACAGTCAGGGGCCAAAGGAGAAGACGCGGAGAGGGCTGGTGAGCAATTAATTACTGCAGCAGGTGGTGAGAGCTCAGGGGACTGCATGTCCTTAGCCTCCCTACTGGGAATCAGGTAAGACATTTCATCATAAACTGAAGAGGAATAAAATGACACTTGCCTGTTTTCCCAGTGATCAATGTTGCCTGCTGCAGGTGGGGTAATGTCATCCCTCTCCGTGGCTATGGTGAAGATTGGCCCCCCTGAGGATTGTGGAGGAGACGCCCCTGTAGTCACGGAGACGGACATAGCCGGGGAATAAATAGAGGACCTCTCGGCAGCTGGGGAGGACGCTGAAGTGGAGCAAGGAACAGCAGCTACAGGGCAGAGTGAAGCCGATGATTCAGCCAGAGAAAAGAGAACCGAAGGCGGTACTGCTGAAGGAGGATTCTGCTTCGGTGTCCAGGAAATGGCTGCTGGAGAGGTGGGAGAATTCCTCCGGAGGTCCAGAGTGGGGGGTCGGTGTCGCCGTGGAGCTGATGGAGCAGGTGAGGAAGATGCTGATGGCAAAGGTGAGAGTGGAGGAAGGGTGAGTCTCAGCACCCGGGGGTGGAAGCGCACGCTGGGTTTGACCTCCAGCAAATTATCGACTCCACCCCAACTCAGCATCTCGTCCTTACAGGATGAGTAATTCCAAGCACTGATTGCCATGTGGTGGCCCGGTGGTGGAGTGGTTAGCACTGCGGCAGCACAGCAACTCACCCTTGGCCGGGGGATCCTGGGTTCGATCCCAGCCCCCGACCAACAGTGATCTGTGTGGAGTTTGTATGTTCTCCCCTTGTCTGCGTGGGTTTACGCCGGGATTTCTCCGGTTTCCTCCCACATGCCAAAAACATGCAAGTTAGGTTAATTGGCATCAAACTGGGGATTCTAAATTGTCCTTAGGTATGACTGTGAGAGTGAATGGTTGTCTGTCTCTCCGTGTTGGCCCTGCAATGGACTGGCGATCTGTCCAGGGTGTAACCTGCCTCTCGTCCCAAGATGCTGGGATAGGCTCCAGCCCCCCCACGACCCGAAAAGGATTAAGCGGAAGAAGATGAATGAATAAATGAATGATTGCCATGTCCTCAATCGTTGAGACGAACTCCAGCTCATCCCGACTCCACTTCCTCCTTCTCCGGTCTGATTCGCCTGATGGAAACATGACAGCTCCTCAGGACAGGTTAGTGAAAAAAAAAATGGGCAAAAAATGCACTAGCTGCAGCAGCTGGGTCTTATTCCTGGCGGCAGTCTTCTGTCAAGAATGGCCCCTCCAGGGCAGAAAGACAGACTCACGCGCTGGACTGCAGTAGTGACATTTATTGACAACAGAAAATCCAAAACTTGTGTAGAAAACATAAAAATACAAACGAAGGTAACTTACAGAACAGCACTCCAGAGCCGGAATCGCACTGCGAGTGAGATGAGGAGACAACTGAATAGGATCAATAAGTCATTTAGTCAGTAATTCAATCAAGACTGCTGCAGTGAAAGAATAGCTGGCAGTCTTTAAATAGAAGGCAAATAATTGAGCTGCAGGTGAGTGGGCAGGTGACCAAATTACCCAACTACTCACAGCTGAGATGGCTGGGGAGCAGACAGTGAGTAGCTGGTAGGAGTGTCTGGGAAGGAAGGAAGGCACTCGTGTCACAAAACCAAAAAATATACACCAAAACAGACAAAAATAATCATAATAGACACAAAATACTCAGAAATAAATTAAGAGTCTGAGCTGGATAAGACACTGTGCTGAGACTCATGACATTAACTGTGGTTTATCACATCTTTGGAAAGCTGAGTTCAATTTCTCTAGCCACACCCAGGCCTGATTACTGCCACACCTGTTTTCAATCAAGAAATGACTTAAATAGGACCTGTCTGACAAAGTGAAGTAGACCAAGCGATCCTCAAAAGCTAGACATCATGCTGTGATCCAAAGAAATTCAGGAACAAATGAGAAACAAAGTAATTAAGATCTGTGAGTCTGGAAAAGGTTATATAGCCATTTCTAAAGCTTTTGGACTCCAGCAAACCACAGTGAGAGCCATTATCCATAAATGGTGAAAACATGGAACAGTGGTGAACCTTCCAAGGAGTGGCCGGCCGACCATAATTACCCCAAGAGTGCAGCGATGACTCATCCAAGAGGTCACAAAAGACCCCACAACAACATCCAAAGAACTGCAGGCCTCCCTTGCCTCAGTTAAGTTCAGTGTTCATGACTCCACCGTAAGAAAGAGACTGGGCAAAAATGGCCTGCATGGCAGAGTTCCAAGACGAAAACCACTGCTGAGCAAAAAGAACATAAAGGCTCACCTCAGTTTTGCCAGAAAACATCTTGATGATCCCCAAGACTTTTGTGAAAATACTCTGTGGACTGATGAGACAAAAGCTGAACTTTTTGGAAGGAGTGTGTCCATTACATCCAGCGTAACAGCATTTCAGGAAAGGGACATTATACCAGCAGTAAAATATGGTGGTGGTAGTGTGATGGTCTGGGGCTGTTTTGCTGCTTCAGGACCTGGAAGACTTGCTGTCGTAAATGGAACCATGAATTCTGCTGTCTGCCAAAAAATCTTGAAGGAGAATGTCCGGCCATCTGTTCGTGACCTCAAGCTGAAGCGCACTTGGGTTCTGCAGCAAAACAATAATCCAAATCACACCAGCAAGTCCACCTCTGAATGGCTTAAGATAAACAAAATGAAGACTTTGGAGTGGCCTAGTCAAAGTCTTGAACTGAATCCAATTTAGATGCTGTGGCATGACCTTAAAAAGGTGGTTCATGCTCGAAAACCCTCCAGTGTTGTCATGAGCCAGTGAGCGCACCCTCCCCTGCCCGTCCAGTTTAACTTTCACCTACTCCGCGGGCAATCATTTCCACCTGTGTAATGCGGCACACCTGTTACCTCAGACTTGGCCAGAGCTTATATTGACCTTCTCTTCAACACCTCGGTGCTGGCTCGTTGGGTATACTCCCTGCTTCAGCAGTAAGTTTAATCTTCCTTTACCTAGAAAAAATGTTTAATCTTTTGCTTACCTTTTCACAGGTTGCTACCTCCTCTGTGGTGCGCCTCCAGGGTTGTGGTGCGCTCACCTACCTCCTCACCATCATCACTTCAGCGACCATCATCACCCAGTCAGACATCTCACCCAGCTCTACTCCTGTCATCCTGGGGTTCGCCATAAGTGCTGGGTTTCTCTGCCAGGCTCTATTATACTCCCACGTGAGTGTAGTCCATTTTCTCTTCATCACAGTCTCCTTCCTAATCTCATCTCTTTTCACAGATTGTGTGTTTCCCTGGCGAGTGGCTGAATTACAACAATTATGCAAAGATGAGTGAGCCAAAATTCCTTTACAGAGCTGTACATGACTCATTGTCAGTAATCGCAAATGTTTGATTGCAGTTGTTGCTGCCAGTGTCATGAATTGCCCTTTCTGGGCAGAGAAAACGAGACTCAGGCACTAAACTGCCGTTAATGTAATTTATTAAAGCAAAGGATAAACACAAAGTTCCACAAGGTGCTCAAAAAACAAAGAAGCAATCAAGAGGGAGATTACTTACAAAAAAACTTGCCAGAGCAAAGCAGGGCTCTGGCGGAGATGTGGAGTAACAAGCCAAAGCGGCGACAAAGTAGAATAAAAAACAGAGCTCTTAAATAGGACTCAAAACCCATCACATAATACTTGGCAGGTGTGGATGCCCGAGCAGGCGGGAAAAGGCAATAATTACTAACTAACTAACTAACTAACTAACTAACCTGCACTTATATAGCGCTTTTCTAGTCACAAAGACCACTCAAAGCGCTTTCACTAATACTAACCCTCTATTCTAAGGGCCTATAGGAAACAAAATATCTAGGGACAATTTAGAACAGCCAATTAACCTAACATGCATGTCTTTGGATTGTGGGAGGAAACCGGAGCCCCCGGAGTAAACCCACGCAGCACATAATAATACAGAATCAGGATCAGCTGGGTGAGTGAGGGGGAGGCAAACCACAGACTGACAGCTGACAGGGCACGCCCACACGAAGCTTCACGCCCCTGATAGCTGTCAACAGAAAAAAGGACAATACCGGAGATAAGGGGATAGCACATTATGCCAAAGTATGCTTATGAATAGGTACAGAAAATAAAAATATAACACTAACACAAACAGAAAAATGACAAGCAGAAAACAAATACATGACCCCAAAAGGCATGAAGTGCAACAGATGAATAAATAAACAGAAAAAGCCATAAGACCGAGTCTGGTGGAATTTTTCAGCCCTCAGCTCATGATAGGCCCAACCAGTTATTAGGTTTAGGGAGTAATCACTTTTTCACACAGAGCCATGTAGATTTGTATTTTTTTTCCCTCAACAATAAACACCTTCATTTAAAAAATGTATTTTGTGTTTACTTGCGTTATCTTTGTCTAATATTTAAATTTATTTAATGATCTGAAACATTTAAGTGTGACAAACATACAATAAAATGAGAAATCAAGAAGGGGGCAAACATTTTTTTACACCATTGTATGTCTACTCCAGGAAGGAAGCGCTACTACGCAGACATTATTTTGTGTATACAAATTGATTTAGTATACATATAAACAAATGAAATTACCTTTTGTGAAAAAAGAATTATAGGCTCAACAGCGCAACCACCCACCACCAGCCGCTATCCTTCAGCACCACACCGCCATTCTCTGTGAGACTCTTTAGGCCTGCATCACAAGTAGAATAATTGTAAAGGATTTATGACTATTATTATAATCCTAAACACAAACATAAAGTACGTAAGCAAAGCCAAAGATAATAATTTCAATCCATCCAATAAATCTCAACAGAATCAAAAGAAACAACAGCTCTCCTGATGAGTGCCGACACAGCGTGTCCAGATGAGGGTAGGGTTTGCTATATTTATTCTGCTATAAACTCTACTTCCGGCGCCACACAAGTCGGCTGCCTTTTTGTAACAGCAGCTCAATTCTGAGTTTTTCTTCCTATTTCTTATTTACTATCTGGCTTCTCTCGCTAAATTTTGTGATCCAGCGACACCTTATCCATCACGGACACACAGATCACCCCAAATGTCTCCTGAACTGGCGGACGGAGCCACTGTTTATAGCAGGAGACAGTACAACAGGGACCAGCTGTTAGCACTTAACCGGTCCATGGTGCTAACGCAAAAACTCGACATGCTGGGAGAAATAAGACGGAAACGGCGTGGATGTCGAGCTGGAGAAAGACAGCGGGAGAGGAATATAAGGTACAGACCCGTCCTCCCAGCTGTTATTATGGGGAACGTTCAATTGCTACTCAATAAGACAGATGAGCTAGCGGCTATGTCACGCTATGAGAGCGTCTTCAGAGAGAGTAGCATGATGTTGTTTACTGAGACGTGGCTAACAGAACTAGCAACAAATGCTAACATCGAACTGGAGGGTTTCCACACAATACGGGCAGACCGGACACCAGACAGTGGGAAGGCAAGGGGCGGAGGAGTGATAATATATGTCAATAACAGCTGGTGTAAACCAGGACATATCACAGTTAAAGAGCAACACTGCAGCAAAGACATTGAGTTGCTAGCTGTTAGCATGGGGCCTGTTTATCTCCCGAGGGAATACTCACATGTGATCTGCATTGTTATTTATGCAAATCCGACGCCAAAAGCTGGGGCAGCACGTGACACCATCCACTCAGTAACTGACAGGCT
This sequence comes from Pholidichthys leucotaenia, assembly GCA_020510985.1. NCBI lineage: Eukaryota > Metazoa > Chordata > Actinopteri > Cichliformes > Pholidichthyidae > Pholidichthys > Pholidichthys leucotaenia. The sequence continues at coordinate 280,038,667 of CM035838.1, read as the reverse complement.
ACTGACACAACACCCAGATGCTCTCCTCCTCTTCTCCGGTGATTTTAACAATATCTTACTGTCCTCCATTCTGCCCACGTTCACCCAGTATGTCACATGCCACACTAGAGACAATAAAACACTGGACTTATTCTATGCAAACACTAAGGAGGAGTACACCTCATCACCACTCCCCCCCACTCTGGAGATCGGATCACAACTTGGTTCATCTCCTGCCGGTGTACAAAACCCTAGTACACAGACAACCTCCGGTTATGCGCACGATGAAGATATGGTCTGAGGAGGCAATGGAAGCTCTAAAGGACTGTCTTGAAACCACTGCCTGGGAGCAGTTCTGCGATCCACATGGTGAGGACATCGACGGCCTCACTCACACCATCACAGACTACATCAACTTCTGTGTGGACAACACCGTACCCACCAAGATCATACAGTGTTGCTCGAACAACAAACCCTGAATCAACCCTGAGATAAAATCACTACTGAGAGAGAAGAAGAGGATCTTCAGGTCGGGGAACAGGGAGATGCTGAAGTCTGTACAGAAGGAGCTAAGGAAGAAGATCAGAGAAGGCAAGGACAGCTTCAGGATGAAGATGGAGGACAAGCTGCATCGGAGCAACATTGGAGGGGTCTGGAGAAATCTCAAAACCATCTCTGGGCTCCAGAATACCTCCTCCAAGGCCATGGGGGGCAGGGAGTGGGTGAACAACAACAATCTGAACCTGTTTTTTAATAGATTTGACCAACCGCCCTTCCCCCTGCCTGCACAACAACCACTGCTGCCTCTACCGTCATCAAGACCTGCTGTCCACCCTCCCCCTCCACCAACACCCCTCCACTCCAAGCACACAGCCCCCCAACCTGACCCTCACTATGACCCAGGTGAGGACGGAGCTGAGGAAGATCAAGGAGAGGAAGGTCTCGGGGCCGGACTGCATCAGCGCGAAACTCCTCAAGTCCTGCACAGACCAGCTGTGTGGGATTGTGGAGCACATCTTCAACCTGAGCCTGAAGCTAGGGAGGGTACCACAGTTGTGGAAAACATCTTGTGTGGTACCCATACCAAAGACTTCCACCCCCAGAGACCTGAACAGCTACAGACCAGTGGCCCTGACGTCTCACCTGATGAAGACACTGGAGAGACTGCTCCTTGCTCACCTCCGCCCCCTGGTGGGACCAGCGATGGATCCACTCCAGTTCGCCTACCAGCATGGCATCGGGGTGGAGGATGCAGTGATCTTCCTCCTTCACCATTCCCTGTTCCACCTGGAGAAGCCTGGGAACATGGTGAGGATCATGTTCTTTGACTTCTCCAGTGCTTTCAACACCATCCAACTAATGATCCTGAGGGACAAGCTGCTGTGCGCAGGGGTGGACCAGCACCTGTCATCATGGATCCTGGACTACCTCACAAACTGGCCACAGTTTGTGAGAACCCGGGATTGTGTGTCTGACACAATCATCGGCAGCACGGTGGCCCTCCAGGGAATTGTTTTGGCTCCCTTCCTGTTCACCCTTTATACTGCGGACTTCTCACACAACACAACACACTGCTATCTACAGAAGTTCACGCAGCGACCGGCAGTGGGTGAAAAAGTTTGGCGTCTTAGTTTCTGTTTTTATGCACTTTAATGTGTTTTAACGTAATTCTCTGTGCCATTTTTGTCCTTGAATGTTTGTGGACTATATAACGAAGAGCTCTTTGGTTCCATCAGTATGGATTTTCTTCTTGTTTTTGCACTGTGGCTTCTTTCTTGCTGGCTCTTTGTCTAGGATGTCAGCGCGGTCACACCGGTGAGAATGCAGTACTCCAGAGACATATTACTGCAACAAAACATGGATAATCCAGCATCTGTGTTTGAGTCTGGGCCGCAACTGCCGGACTTTATTTTAAGAGACTTTCATGGACACAGCAATGAAAAGAGGAGCAAGAGAAGGAAACGCGGAAAGCATGGAGGTGTAAGATTAAACCTGAGGAGGCGTCAGCTTAACTGCATTCCTCTTCCTTCCATTATTATGGGGAATGTACAATCCCTGAGAAACAAAGTGGGTGAAATTCAAGGAAATGTACGATAGCAGAAGGATTTCAAGAACTGCTGTGTCATGGCTTACATGGAGACGTGGCTTACAGATTGTGACCGGGACCCGGACCTTTGTATTGACGGTTTTGGAGCCCCACTTTGCTTGGATCGGCAGGCAGAGGTAACGGGGAAACGTCAGAGGGGCGGCGTGTGTTTCTATATTAATAAACAGTACTGTACATCTGTCACAGTCAGAGAGCGCATCTGTACGCCAGATGTGGAGCTTCTGTCCGTATCGCTACGTCCCTTTTATCTGCCTCGCAAGTCCCCCCAACTTTTCATAACGACTGTGTACATTCATCCGAGGGCGGATGCTGCCTCTGCCTCCAGCACCGTCTTTGATGTGGTACAGCGGTTGCAGTCGATTTTCCCAGAGGCTCCAAATTTTATCCTTGGGGATTTTAACCATGTGTCTCTAAAGAAGACACTTAAAACTTTTATCAGTGTGTCTCCTGCCCAACCAGGCGAAAAAAGACATTGGACCTATGCTATGGATCTATAGAGGCGGCCTTTAAATCATTTCCCCTTCCTCCTTTAGGATCCTCAGATCACAACTGTACATTTGCTGCCCACATATAAAACTGCTCTCAGAAGAGAAAAGACAAAGATCAGGGACATAATGGTCTGGACAGATGATTCAGTGCTCTGCCTCCAGGAATGTTTTAACTGTATGGACTGGGAGGTATTCACACTGTCCTGCGGAGATGATTTGGACTCTTTGGTGGACGTGACATCCTCTTACATGGCTTTCTGCAGGGATATGATCGTCCCACGTAAACGTGTCAAAATATATCCCAACAATAAGCCATGGGTTACTAAATCAGTTAAATCCTGCTTACAGAGGAAAGCACTTGCCTTTAAACAGGGGGTTGTTTCTGAGCTGCAGGTTGCCACAAAAGAGCTGAAGGCCGTAATTTTAAGAGCAAAACAGAATTATAAATCAGAATTGGAAAGCAAGATGGCAGCAAAGAAGTTTGGTTCAGCCTGGGCCAGTATGAAAACTATTGCAGGCCTTCAGAGCACAGAGCACAGTAATCGTGTGTTTTTAGATGGTTTTAATTCAGACACAGAGCTGGCTAATGCTCTTAATTGTTTTTATGGTCATTTTGATTCCTTCGATTTGAGCACAGAAACCCAAGATTTGAAACAGAAACTCAAAGACAATCAGCACTTTAATATTGAGGTGCAGGATGTTAAAAGGGCGTTCTGTGCTGTAAAAGTGAACAAAAGTCAGGGCCCTGATAATATATGTGGACACTTGGTAAAGTCCTGTGCACATGAACTGAGTCCTGTGTTTCACTACATTTTTAATAAGTCTTTACAGACACAACATGTGCCTAAGGTCTGGAAAGATGTTGTGGTTGTCCCTGTTCCAAAATCCAGCTGTCCTAAAATGGTAAATGATTTTAGATCAGTTGCCTTGACTTCAATTTTAATGAAAATCTTTGAAAAACTGGTCAGATTTGAGGTCCTAAAGCAGACTGAGCATGCATTGGATCCTTTGCAGTTTGCCTATAGGCCTCACAGAGGAGTGGAGGATGCCACTGTCACTCTGTTTAACATGCTTTTTAAACATCTGGATTTTAATGGGACACACACCAGGCTTTTATTCGTGGACTTTTCTTCTGCTTTCAATACAATCCAACCTCATATTTTAGTTGAAAGGCTCCTGCAACAATTTGATTTGAGTAATAATCTGGTGGGTTGGATTCTGGATTTTTAACCAACAGGACACAGACAGTAAGGGTCAATGGTACATTGTCTGACCAAAAGTGTTCTTCTACTGGATCTTCTCAGGGGTGTGTGTTGTCACCACTACTCTTCATCCTGTACACAAACATGTGTCAGAGCAGACATGACAATAGACACATTATAAAGTATGCTGATGATTCAGTTATTGTCAGTCTCCTTCAGGATGGTGAGAGTGGCCACAGCCCAGTAGTTGATGATTTTGTTCACTGGTGTGAGGATTCCTACCTGCAACTGAATACGACAAAAACTAAAAATGTGATTATTGACTTTAGGAAGAAAACTCCCAGGCACAAAGTCACTGTACTAAAAGGCTAGACCATTGAATGTGTGCAATCTTACAAATATCTTGGGACGATTATTGATAGGAATTTAAACTTTGAAGAGAACTGTGAAAGGGTGTGCAAAAAGGGTCAGCAACATTTGCATTGTTTAAGGAAACTCGCACACTTCCAAATTGACCGAACCACAATGATAATGTTTTATCGGGCTTTTATTGAATCTGTTTTATCCTTTTCTTTAGTGTCATGGTTTGGTCAGATAAAACTGAAACAGAGGAAATCCTTAGACCAGGTAGTTAGATAGTCCAGTCGTTTGCTTGGTGAGTCACAGCTGAGCCTGACATCCCTGTACACCAGGCAGGTACAGAGGATTGCTACCTCCATTTTAAATGATGACTCCCACCCTTTGCACTGCCACTTTCAGCTTCTCCCCTCCAGATGGAGGTTTGTTGTCCCAAAATGTAAAACCCAGCACTACAAAAACACCTTTGTTCCTGCTGCTGTCAAAGAGTTGAACAAGATGTAGCAATATATTGCACTTAATGTAGTTATCAATTTATTAATTTTTATATTTGTTTATTTTTGTAGGTTTTTTTGGGGGGTTTTAAATCTTTTATTGGGTTTTAGACTTCAGACTTTTATTGAGTTTTTAATCTCTTTGACTTAGTTTTTAACTTTTTTAATATGACCCTTCTCTCTTATCTCTTTGTTTTTTCTCTTATCTCTTTGTCTTATGTCCTGATTGGTGGAGCCTTGAGTACTTTTATCGTGTTTATAGTCAGCTTCATGTGTGCCTGTGTTTGTGTTCATGTTGAATGTAATTGTGGTTTGTAAATACTGTATGTGTCTAAAAGGATGTCACCTGACTGCAAAACAAATCTACCTACGGGTACAAATAAAGTAACCTGAACCTGAACCTGAACCTGACTCTGCGATCGTCGGCCTCATCTCCAACAGAGATGAAGCTGAGTACAGAGGACTTATCCGGGACTTTGTGGACTAGTGCCATCGGAACTGCCTCCAGATCAACGCGAGAAAAACTAAGGAGCTGGTGGTGGACTGCCGCAGGCAAGGACAACCCCTCACAGCACCAGTAAACATCCAGGGAACAGACATTGAGATGGTGACATCCTACAAGTACCTGGGTGTTCATCTGAACAATAAACTAGACTGGTCACACAATACCGACACACTCTACAAGAAGGGACAGCACAGGCTGTTCCTACTGAGGAGGCTCAGGTCTTTTGGTGTACAAGAGGTGCTCCTGAAGACCTTCTACGATTCGGTGGTGGCATCAGCCATCACTTTTGGAGTGGTCTGCTGGAGCAGTGGCATCACAGCAGCCGACAGGAAGAGACTGAACAAACTGATCAAGAAAGCTAGCTCTGTCCTGGGGAAGCGCCTTGACCCAGTGGAGGAGATAGGAGAGAGAAGGATGGTGGCTAAGGTGTTATCTCTGCTGGAGTCCAAGTCCCACCCTATGCAGGACATACTGAACACACTGAGGAGCTCATTTAGCAGTAGGCTACATCATCCTAGGTGCGCGACCGAGAGGTTTCGCAGGTCCTTCCTACCTACGGCTGTCAGACTTTATAACCTAAGCAGGGCTGCTCTCAGAGATAGCAAAAAAACGTGACGACCTAATAGTATTGAATGCAAAAGATGCAACAGACTTACACAAATGGTCCCCCTCCAGTATACAACTAGGACAATATCAATCACTTGGGTTGATATTTTATTTATTACCACAAAAGTGGTAATAAATAAAATTTCTATGAAAATTAACCAATGAAAATCAGACAATGCTTTTGAATTGTGGTTCAACAGAATTATTTTAAAAACAAACTCATGAAACAGGCCTGGACAAAAATGATGGTACCCTTAACTTAATATTTTGTTGCACAACCTTTTGAGGCAATCACTGCAATCAAACGATTTCTGTAACTGTCAATGAGATTTCTGCACCTCTCAGCAGGTATTTTGGCCCACTCCTCATGAGCAAACTGCTCCAGTTGTCTCAGGTTTGAAGGGTGCCTTCTCCAGACGGCATGTTTCAGCTCCTTCCACAGATGTTCAATAGGATTTAGATCAGGACTCATAGAAGGCCACTTTAGAATAGTTCAATGTTTCGCTCTTAGCCATTCTTGGGTGTTTTTAGCTGTGTGTTTTGGGTCATTATCCTGTTGCAAGACCCATGACCTGCGACTGAGACCAAGTTGTCTGACACTGGGCAGCACATTTCTCTCTAGAATACCTTGATAGTCATGAGATTTCATTGTACCCTGCACAGATTCAAGACACCCTGTGCCAGATGCAGCAAAGCAGCCCCAGAACATAACAGAACCTCATCCATGTTTCACAGTAGGGACAGTGTTCTTTTCTTGGTATGCTTCATTTTTGTGTCTGTGAACATAGAGCTGCTGTGCCTTGCCAAAAAGTTCCAGTTTTGTCTCGTCTGTCCATAGGACATTCTCCCAGAAGCTTTGTGGCTTGTCAACATGCAGTTTGGCAAATTCCAGTCTGGCTTTTTTATGATTTGTTTTCAACAGTGGTGTCCTCCTTGGTCGTCTCCCATGAAGTCCACTTTGGCTCAAACAACGACGGATGGTGCGATCTGACACTGATGTACCTTGACCTTGGAGTTCACCATGAATGTGTTTAGAGGTTGTTCTGGGCTCTTTTGTTACCATTCGTATTATCCGTCTCTTCCATTTTTCATCAAGTTTCCTCCTGCGGCCACGTCCAGGGAGGTTGGCTACAGTCCCGTGGATCTTAAATTTCTGAATAATATGTGCAACTGTAGTCACAGGAACATCAAGCTGCTTGGAGATGGTCTTATAGCCTTTACCTTTAACATGCTTGTCTATAATTTTCTTTCTAATCTCCTGAGACAACTCTCTCCTTTGCTTCCTCTGGTCCATGTTTAGTGTGGTACACACACCATGTCACCAAACAGCACAGTGACTACTTGTCACCCTTTAAATAGGCCGACTGACTGATTACAATTTTGTAGACACCTGTGATGTTAACTAGAGGACACATCTTGGTTGAACATGTCCCTATGGTCACATTATTTTCAATCTTTTCTAGGGGTACCATCATTCTTGTCCAGGCCTGTTTCATGAGTTTGTTTTAAAGTAATTCTGTTGAACTACAATTCAAAAGCATTGTCTGATTTTCATTGGTTAATTTTTATAGAATTTTTATTTATTACCGCCTTTGTCAGATTCAAGTTATTTCTGTGACCATTGTGGGTTTTTCTTTCATTAACAGAGGGGTACCAACAATTTTGTCCACGTGTGTATGTGGGGTAACTAAATAGACGGTTATACTGTTTATTCCATCTAGCTACAATGCTCCACACTGTGTATACATATTTATATATTTATGTGTACATATGTATATTCAATGCTCTTATTTTCTTTTAAAATATTTTCTTTTAGCAAATTATTGCTCTGAGTGTTGCTATCCTTGTGCTGTTGCAATCCTGGAATTTCCCCATTGTGGGACTAAAAAAGGCTTATCTTTTCTTATCTTATCTTATTTACATGCTGATTTAAAAAATGAAGTGTATATATTTAGCCTAAGTGTGTGTGGTCTTTGTGTTTTGCAGTGTGGAGCTCATGTGAGCAAGGATGAGTTGAGAAGCTTTTGCCATGTAGCTGTGCGCCATAGGTTTTAGGCCAGTGTGCCACAGTAAATACACAGTCGAACCAGGCAGTGTTATATCCCAGTTTGTGTTCATACATTTTGTTATTCAATATACACTACTCCCAAAAAGTTAGGGATATTTGGCTTTCAGGTGAAATTTCAGGATGCACTTAAAATGTACGATAACCTTTACAGGTGAACTTAATTTGGCCTTCTCTAACCTTTTGAATGCACATGTCCAACTGTTCAGTGTTTCAGTACTTTTTGCATAACTTGCTGTTCTCTCACAAGGTGCTTAACGGCAAAATTCACAACAGGTGTTTGATCCATGAATCGACCAATAAATTTTCTGGTTCAATTAGAACTGGTATTTAAACAGTCCTCTTCATCATGCTGTTCACATTTTGACATCATGAGACCTAGACGACACCTAACAATTGATCAAGAGTACCTCATCATTGTGAGGCTTCAAACAAGATGTTCTCAGAGTGACCACTGAGCTTAGAGTGTCACAGAGTATCATCAGCAGGTTGCAACAGAGATATATAGAGACTGGAAGACTCACAGAAAGGCATAGAAATGGACATCCCTTGGCCACATCCTATGCTGATGACTGCTTCATGGTGAGCAGTGCCCTGCGGAATCAGATGATTAATGCTACTCAACTTCAGGCGCATTTAACCTACTGACTGTGGATGGCGTTCCGTTGTGCCATCAGCGCCTAATGGTGAAGGCTTTTTCAAGAAAATATTCAGTTCAGATGTCAGAGATTTCCAAAGCTATAACTTGAAAGTGGTAAGAGATAATGGCTTACTGTCAATTGGAAAGGTGTAGAATATGATCCAAAGTTTGAGATAGGAGTAAATTTATGCAACTAATTTGCATAATGCCGCGGCAGCCATATCGAATTACATAACTTTCAGTCAAAAGTGGACTTTGGACATATTAACACAAAGAATGGTTTGCTTTTTGTCACTGTTTCTTGTTTTGGGCATTTTGTTATCTTATCCTCAAAGTATATGAACCAGAAAATCAGTACAATGCAGTACAATGTAAACAAAACAATAAACAAACACAAACATTCGTCACTTACCGCTGGCAAAGGTGGCTCGCTTCGCCTTTTTTGCGGCACCTTGGCCGTTATTTTCTCTTCTGTCGGGCATTTTTGCATTCTCTCCCACATCCAGAAACTGAAATGATTATCCCACCTCAATTTTGCTTTTATTCAGCAGCTATTTATGTTATACAATGACATGGAACCGGCGTGATTGTTGTCTAGTCACATGGCGTTGGGGACGGCAGCAGGTGAACATCAGGCAGCTTTGCCCACCCTCTGTTATAACAAAATGTAAACATTTACCTTCATAAGCTAAATAATCTCTTTTTTGAATCAAAGTTGGCAAATTTGGGAGCCAGTGCTCCTCCGGCGGCAACCAAGTACGTCCACAGCGATCGGTAACGTCCATATGCTTTTGATACTATCGATCATAATATTCTACTGGATAGATTAGAACACTATGTTGGACTAAATGGATCTTCGTTGCAGTGGTTTAGATCTTATTTATCTGATAGGTTCCAGTTTGTTCATGTCAATAATGAGTTTTCTTCCAACTCAAAGCTCAGTCATGAAGTTCCATAGGGATCTGTGCTAGGCCCTACTCTTTTTAGTTTGTATATTCACAAACATTATGGAAAATAATATCAGGAGTGGGCTTTTATTGAATGATATCAGCGACCACCTGCCGATTTTTGTTGTCTATCAATGTGATTATAGGAAGAAAAAGTATACCAAAAATATTAAATATAAAAGAATAAGAACCGAAGAATCAATGTATTTACTGACAAAGGAATTATTAATACAAGATTGGAAGATAGTTTATGATGAAAATGATATAAATAGAGCATATGATAAATTTTTACAAATATTTCAATCATTGTACAATAAATACTGTCCTATAAAACAATTCAGTGACAGACAACAAAAAAAAATATTCCTTGGATCACCAAGGGGTTAATAAATGCATGTAAAAAGAAGAATACATTATATAAACAATTCATTAAATGCAGAAAGGTGGAAGCTGAGATCAAATATAAAAGATATAAAAATAAGCTTACCACTATAATGAGGACCTGTAAGAAAGAATATTACAACAGAATACTAGAGGCTCTTGCTTGCTTGTTTTTTTTCTTGCCTTCTGATTGTTGCTCTGAGTGTTGCTATCCCTGTGCTGTTGCAATCCTGGAATTTCCCCGTTGTGGGACTAATAAAGGCTTATCTTATCTTATCTTATCTTAGAGGATAACAAAAATAACATAAGAGGAATATGGCAAGTACTCAAGGGGATTATTAGTAATCGTCCTAAGTATGCAAATTACCCAGAATATTTTATCGAAAACGACAGTTTGATTAATAATATGGAAGATGTGGTCAGTAGTTTCAATAAATTTTTTGTAAACGTTGGTCCTGAATTAGCAAAATCAATAGTGACTCCGGAAACAAACCACAGTGGGTCTGTGAATGAAATAGAGGATAGAAACCCAAACACAATCTTTTTGGGTGCAGTTACTGAAAAGGAAATTATCAAAACTGTGAGTAAATTTAAGAACAAAAAATCAGCGGACTGGAATGAAATTGGCATGACAATAGTGAAAAAAGTAATTGAGGGAATTGTTAAGCCACTCACCCACATCTGTAACCTGTCATTTCAAACTGGTACATTTCCAGACAAAATGAAAATAGCAAAAGTAACACCTCTTTACAAAACAGGAGACAGTCATCGCTTCACAAATTATAGGCCAGTCTCTTTACTCTCACAATTCTCCAAAATACTTGAAAAAATATTCACTAAGAGACTGGATGATTTCACTGAAAAACACAACCTCCTTACAGATAGCCAGTATGGTTTTAGAGCAGATAAATCTACATCTTTGGCACTGATCGAACTTATAGAAGAAATTACTAGTTGTATAGACAAAAAAAAGGTTGCTGTAGGAGTATTTATAGACTTAAAGAAAGCTTTTGACACCACTGACCACAGAATACTGCTAAGGAAACTGGAAAGGTATGGGATAAGAGGGGTAGGACTGAGTTGGGTGAAAAGTTATTTAAGTAACAGACAACAATTTGTACAAATTGGAGAGCACAAATCACCCTGCATGGACATCACTTGTGGTGTGCCCCAGGGGTCAGTTTTGGGACCCAAACTCTTTATCTTGTATATAAATGACATATGCCAAGTATCAAAAATTCTGAAATTTATTTTGTTTGCGGATGACACAAATATCCTTTGCACTGGTGAGAACTTGCAGCAGGTTTTAGAGGTGGTCACAACTGAAATGGAAAAATTAACGTAGTGGTTCAACAAAAATAAATTATCTCTAAATCTAAAAAAAACAAAGATTATGGTGTTTGGAAATTATAAAATAAATCATGAAATAATGGTAACGATAGATTTTATTTATTTATTTAGCGAATGCAAAGTCCTTAAGCCAAGCAGTTGCCTCCTGGTTTGCTGTATGGAGGGTGTGTAATCCTCCTTCCAGTCTTTGGAGCGGGCAAGCCTCTATGATGTGTTCCATAGTTTGCTCCTCTCCACATGCGCACAGTGGCACGATAGATGATACCAGAATACAAACAGTACAGGAAAATAAGTTTCTGGGGGTGACGCTAGACAGTAAAATCTGCTGGAAACCTCACATCAGTCACATACGGGCTAAATTAGCAAAATGTATAGGCATACTGGGGAAGACAAGACACATCTTGGACTATAAATCATTGGTCTTATTGTACAATTCACTGTTTTTACCTTATCTTAACTACTGTGTAGAAGTCTGGGGAAGCACCTACAAGACCAACCTACAAGCAATATGCACATCACAAAAAAGAGCTATAAGGATAATAAACAATGCAGGATATAGAGACCATACCAATTCGTTGTTCTTGAAGTCACATGTCATAAAGTTCATCAATTTAGTTAAATTTAAGACAGCACAAGTAATGTACAGGGCAATTAACAATCAAATCCCATCTAATATACAAAAAATATTTAAAAAAAGAGACAATGATCATAATTTGAGAGGAGACTTAAACTTCACAAAACCCAAGATACGTACAACCAAGAAAAGTATGTGCATATCTGTCTGTGGGGTGGATTTGTGGAACAGTCTGGAGCAGGAACTGAAACTATGTACAAACAGAAATCAATTTAAAAAGAGGTATAAGCACCATTTGTTGAAAGGATATATGTTAGAAGGGTAGAATTTATATGTACGATTCATTATGTTCACTCTGGGACATTATGGGACACTATGGAATGGTGGGTGGGACAGCACTGTGTGTATCTGTGTTGTTTGAGACTGGTTTTGAAATATAGACTTCATTGTATGTTAGAATGGACAGGTGTTAATGTTGATCTGTAAAAAATACAGTAAATTGTTTACTTGGGGTCTTAAAGGTAGTAATTTGTATAAAATTCACATGGGTGTATCGATGGAAAAGAGGAGTTGGAATTAATAAGTGTTCACTTCTTCCTTCTCCCTTTCGAACAGTGTATACTGTAACTTTATTGCATTTGCTATTTGCTTGTTTTTTGTTATATTTTTTGTGTTCGAAATAAACTATCTATCTATCTATCTATCTATCTATCTATCTATATGCTCCCTTTAGGCAACATTATTAGAAAGCACTGAATACATTTTCATTGTTATGCAGATGACACACAATTATACTTGTCAATGAAGCCAGATGATAGTAATCAATTAGCCAAGTTAGAGGCCTGTCTTAAGGAAATCAAAGCTTGGATGACTTGTAATTTCCTGCTATTAAATTCAAATAAGACTGAAGTCATTCTTGTTGGTCCAAATAACCTTAGAAATACCTTTCCAAATCAAACTTTTAGTTTGGATGCAGTTACTGTTTCTCTTAATAGCTCTGTGAGGAACCTTGGAGTTATTTTTGATCAACATCTGTCTTTCATTTCACATATAAAATTCGTTTCTAAGACTGCCTTCTATCATTTGCGTAACATTGCCAAGATTAGGAGCATCTTGTCTCAGAGTGATGCTGAGAAACTGATCCACGCTTTTGTTAGCTCTAGATTAGATTATTGTAACTCTTTATTATCAGGTTGTCCTAAAACATCTTTAAAAAGTCTTCAGCTTATCCAGAATGCTGCAGCAAGAGTTTTAAGATAAGATAAGATAAGATAAGCCTTTATTAGTCCCACAATGGGGAAATTCCAGGATTGCAACAGCACAGGGATAGCAACACTCAGAGCAACAATCAGAAGGCAAGAAAAAAAAAAGTACATACACTACCGTTCAAAAGTTTGGGGTCACCCAGACAATTTTTGTGTTTTCCATGAAAAGTCACACTTTTATTTACCACCATGAGTTGTAAAATGAATAGAAAATATAGTCAAGACATTGACAAGGTTAGAAATAATGATCTGAAATTGAAATAATAATTTTTTCCTTCAAACTTTGCTTTCGTCAAAGAATCCTCCATTTGCAGCAATTACAGCATTGCAGACCTAACATGATTGCACAAGGGTTTTCTAATCATCCATTAGCCTTCTGACGCAATGAGCAAACACACTGTACCAGTAGAACACTGGAGTGATAGTTGCTGGAAATGGGCCTCTATACACCTATGTAGATATTGCACCAAAAACCAGACATTTGCAGCTATAATAGTCATTTACCACATTAGCAATGTATAGAGTGTATTTCTGATTAGTTTAAAGTTATCTTCATTGAAAAAAAGTGCTTTTCTTTCAAAAATAAGGAAATTTCTAAGTGACCCCAAACTTTTGAACGGTAGTGTATGTACATATAAATATAAATATATAGACACACAGTGTGGAGCATTGTAGCTAGATGGAATAAATATATAAATATATAAACACACAGTGCGGAGCATTGTAGATAGATAGAATAAATATATGAATATATGAACACACAGTGCGGAGCATTTTTTTTTAATTTATTTATTTTTTTATTACTTATTTTATACCCGTAGGTAGATTTGTTTTGCAGTCTGGTGACAAGCCACCAGCTGCCGGTCACTGCGTGCGCAAGCGCCCCATATCCCTAACCTGCATGTTTTTGGTATGTGGGAGGAAACCGGAGAAATCCTGGAGTAAACCCACGCAACACGGGGAGAACATGCAAACTCCACACAGATCACTGTTGGTCGGGGGCAGGGATCGAACCCACGATCTCACGATCCCTGCGATCCCCCGGCCGAGGGTAAACTGTGCTGCCACAGTGCTAACCACTGCGTCACTGTGCAGCCATTGTAGCTAGATGGAATAAATATGTAAATATATAAACACACAGTGTGGAGCATTGTAGCTAGATGGAATAAATGTATGAGTATATAAACACACACAGTGCGGAGCATTGTAGCTAGATGGAATAAATATGTAAATATATAAACACACACAGTGCGGAGCATTGTAGCTAGATGGAATAAATATGTAGATATATAAACACACACAGTGCGGAGCATTGTAGCTAGATGGAATAAATATGTAGATATATAAACACACACAGTGCGGAGCATTGTCGCTAGATGGAATAAATATATAAACACACACAGTGCGGAGCATTGTAGCTAGATGGAATGAAACAGCATAACCATCTACTTAGTTATCCTACATGGTATGATTATGTACCCATACATATTGTCACCCTCCATAGCGACCTGTATTTTCCTAGTTGTATACTGGAGGGGACCATTGTGTAAGTCTATTGCGTCTTTTGCATTCAATACTATTAGGTTGTCATGTATTTTTGCTATCTCTGCAAGCAGCCCTGCTTAGGTTGTACAGTCTGACAGCCGTAGGTAGGAAGGACCTGCGAAACCTCTCGGTTGTGCACCTAGGATGATGTAGTCTGCTGCTAAATGAGCTCCTCAGAGCATTCAGTATGTCCTGCATAGGGTGGAACTCGGACTCCAGCAGAGATGACAGTTTAGCCACCATCCTTCTCTCTCCCATCTCCTCCACTGGGTCAAGGCGCTTCCCCAGGACAGAGCTAGCTTTCTTGATCAGTTTGTTCAGTCTCTTCCTATCGGCTGCTGTAATGCCACTGCCCCAGCAGACCACTCCAAAAGTGATGGCTGATTCCACCACCGTGTCGTAGAATGACTTCAGCAGCGCCCCTTGTACACCAAAAGACCTGAGTCTCCTCAGTAGGAACAACCTGTGCTATCCCTTCTTGTAGAGTGTGTCAGTATTGTGTGACCAGTCTAGTTTATTGTTCAGATGAACACCCAGGTACTTGTAGGATGTCACCATCTCGATGTCTGTTCCCTGTATATTTACTGGTGCTGTGAGGGGTTGTCCTTGCCTGTGGCAGTCCACCACCAGCTCCTTAGTTTTCCTCGCGTTGATCTGGAGACAGTTCCGATGGCACCAGTCCACAAAGTCCTGGATAAGCCCTCTGTACTCAGCTTCATCTCCATTAGAAATGAGGCCAACGATTGCAGAGTCGTCAGAGAGCTTCTGTAGATGGCGGTGTGTTGTGTTGTGTGAGAAGTCCGCAGTATAAAGGGTGAACAGGAAGGGAGCCAAAAGCGTTCCCTGGGGGGCCCCCGTGCTACCAATGATAGTGTCTGACACACTGTCACATGGTCTGAGCGCCGATGCCATCCATGCTCAGACCATATTCCTCCTCAGCCCGGCTCTTACTTTGACAGCGTCTCAGCGGGCCTCCAGCTGTCAAAGTAAGAGCCGGGCTGAGGAGGAATATGGTCTGAGCGTGGATGGCATCGGCGCCCAGACCATGTGACACACACAGTCCCGGGTTCTCACAAACTGTGGCCGGTTTAGCAGGTATTAGAAAGGGAGATCATATCTCTCCAGTTCTGGCCTCCCTTCATTGGCTTCCCATAGAGTTTAAAATTAAGTTTAAAATCCTTCTTCTTAGTTACAAAGCTCTAAACAATCAGGCCCCTTTTTATTTAAAAGATCTGATTCTACCCAATTATCCTAACAGAGTACTATGCTCCCAAAATGCTGGATTACTTGTAATATCTAGAATCTCCAAAAGTACAATGGGAGGCAGAGCCTTCAGTTATCAAGCTCCTCTCCTGTGGAACCAGCTGCCAATCTGGATTCGGGAGTCAGACTTGATCTCTGTTTTTAAGAATAGGGTTAAAAACCTCCTTTTTGATATAGCCTACATTTAGGGAGGGATCATGTGTCTCTGAATCCTCCATTAGTTATGCTGCTAATAGGGTTAGACAGCTGAGCGACCTCCAATAATGCACTGGGATTCACTCCTTTCTTCACTGCCAATGAAATATATATATATATTTTTTTTTTGCTGGTCATTAACATCTATTTGTTCTCTCCCATAGATTGAGTCCCCATCATGCTGTTTGCTCTCTACATGTCTGTTCTTTTCATCTTCTCTGTCCCCTCATCCCCCAGCCAGTCACAGTAGATGACTGCCCCTCCCTGAGTCTGGTTCTGCTAGAGGTTTCTTCCTGTTAAAAGGGAGTTTTTCCTCTCCACCGTCGCCAAGCGCTTGCTCACAGGGGATCGACTGATTGCTGGGGGTTTTCTGCAACTGTGGGGGTTTACCCTACAGTTGAAAGTGCTATGAGATGACTGTTGTTGTGAAATGGCGCTATATAAATAAAGTTGAATTGAATTGAACTGAACTGAATTGAATATGTGTTTGTCTAAAAATTTCTTCCTCTCTGGTGTAAATGAGGATGCTTCTATATCTGCCATAAGTCCTCTAAGGCAAGAGCAGTAAGTTAAACATGTCTACCACCTTGTGAGGTAGAATTCTTAGTACAACTGAGGAGTGTTTGGCACATCACATAACATTATATGACAGGCGCAGCACTGCGCCTGTCACAGTGGTGGCGCTATCCATTCATGCAATCAACACTGACTAAGGGTTAAGGGAGGCGAGAAGCACACAAGTGTCATGTCAGGCCATTCGAATCAGTTTACATCAGCATGATCTGCGTGCTAGATGGCCTGTAAGGGTACCTGACCACACCACCAGGCACAGGCATCATTGTCTTGCATGGGCCATGGAGCATTTACGTTGGACAAGGGACCAGTGGGCCTCAGTGTGCTGTTCTCTGATGAAAGCCGATTGACGTTGAGCAGAAATGATGGCCGCCAACAATGTTGGAGACATCAACGAGAGCATGATGCAACAGTCAGTCGACCCTTTGGTGGTGGTGGTGGTGGTGGTGTTACAGTCTGGGCAGGTGTGTCAAGTCAATACAGAACTGCCCTAAACTTTGTGAATGGTATAGTGACAAGCCAATACTGCCTGAATAACATCATTAATCCAGTCATTGTGCCCCTGCATGAACAACACAGGCCTAATTTCATCAGGAACCCTTACAGTACCGCCCTCTCAAGAGACACCTCCTGGCATCAGATGAGGCTTATCTGGATGATGGCAATAAAAATCCTGGATGAGCGTGTTGTCCATGATGAAAGACCTCAGGATCCAGGACCTCTCCTCGGGGCCATACCTCAGCCAGTCGATGAGAAACTGGATACCACGCCCCCTGAAGCAGGCATCCAGGATCCAGGTGACTGCATAAACCAATCCTCCCTCGACCATTTTTGGGGCGGAGGTGGTTTTGAAGGTTGGCACAGAGAGCTGGAGAAAACAGGTTTTATATGGGAGATATGAAAAGTGCGGTGCACCCAAAGAGAGGCAGGTAAGTCAAACTTCACCGAGGCGGGGTTTCCGATCTCTGTGATGGTGAAAGGACCCACGAACTGGGGGACAAGGTTCCTGGACTTGGTCTTCAGGGGAAAGTTCCAGGTGGAAAGCCAGACCTAATTGCCTACCCGGTACTCAGGAGCAGGGCGCCTCCTCTGGTTCGCCCACCTGGAGTTCTCCTCCGCAGTTGGGAGCAAGGCCACTTTAGTTTCCTTCCAGAAATGCCTGCACTTGGTGATGTGGGCTGCAATGGATGGTACAACTATCGCCTCCTCAGTGATGGGAACGAGAGGTGGCTGGTAACCCAAAGACGCATCAAACGGGGAGAATCCAGTGGCTGCCAATGTGGCCGAGTTGTGGGCATACTCGACCCATTGAAGGTGGGAACTCCAGGAGGAAGGGTCGGCCGCTGTGACACACCGGAGCATGGCTTCCATTTCCTGATTGGCCCTCTTGCACTGGTATTTGGACTGAGGATGGTAACCAGAAGAAAGGCTGACTATGGCCCCGATGGCCTTGCAGAAGGCTTGCCAGAAATTTGAAACAAACTGGGCACTATGGTCGGAAATGATATCCTTGGGGATGCCGTGCAACCTGACCATATGCACTGACAGGAGGTGTGCAGTCTCCAAGTTAGATGGGAGCTTCTTCAGGGGGATGAAGTGGGCAGCCTTGGAGAACATGTCGATGATCGTCAGAATAACAGAGTACCCTTTGGAGGGAGGTAACCTGGTCACAAAGTCTAGTGCTATGTTAGACCAGGGATGGCTGGGGATCAGGAGGGGCAAAAGAAGTCCAGCGAGGGGGGGGGGGGAGTGGAAGTCTTCCCTGTGGATGGCTGAGGACAGGCCTAAATGTACTTCCAGATGTCCCTCTCCATTGCAGACCAGAAGAAGTAGCGCCGAAGGGAAGACAGGGTGCATGCTACCCCCGGGTGGCAGGGTAGCTTATTAGTGTGGAGCCAGTGGAGGACCTTACACCTGACTGTCATAGGAATGAACAGCCAGCCCGGTGGGACATGTCTGAGTCTGGGTTGGTGCACTGTGCCTCCCGAATTTGCTGTTCTATGTCCCAGGTGAGGGCTCCCACAATGACACCCTCTGGGATGATGGTCTCTGTCATCATGGTGGATGGGACAGTGGAGAACTGGCGGGAGAGAACATCTGCTTTTGTGTTCTTCAATCCTTGCCTATAAGAGAGGGAGAATTTGACCTGGAAAAAGAACAGTGTCCATCTGGCTTGACGGGGGTTAAGACGTTTGGTAGAGTGGATGTACTCTAAATTCTTGTGGTCTGTCCACACAAGAAAAGGCAAAGCCGACCCCTCCAGCCAATGGCACCATTCCTCTAATCCCAATATGAGAGCTAGCAGTTCTCGGTCCCTGATGTCATCATTTCTCTCGGCTGGGGTCAAACGCCAGGAGAAATACGTGCATGGGTGGACCTTACCATTGACCCTCAACCTCCGTGATAACACCGCCCCCACCCCGATGTCTGAAGCATCCACCTCAACAATGAATTGGAGTTCGGGGTCAGGCTGAAGCAGGATGGGGGCCTCAGAGAAGCAGATCTTAAGGAGGGTGAATGCATCCTGAGCCTCCTGGGTCCAACAGAAGGGGGTCTTGGTGGACATAAGGGCGGTGAGTGGTGACTGAGCTGTAATTCTGAATGAAGCGCCGGTAAAAATTGGTGAACCACAGAATTGTTTTAGCTGCTTCCTGGAGGATGGGGTGGGCTACTCGGTTACAGCTTGAACCTTTTCCGGATCGGATTTGATGCACCCAGGTGATATAATATCACCCAGGAAAATGGTGGTGGAGATGTGAAATTCGCACTTCTCTGCCTTGACATACAGCTGTTTCTCAAGGAGAGGCTGACGAACTAGGCGAATGTGGACCTAATGCTCCTCCAGTGAGCGTGAGAAGATCGGGATGTTGTCAAAGCAAACGAACACAAACATATTCAGAAAGTCCCGGAGTACACCATTAATTAGCCGTTGGAATACTGTGGGGGCATTGGTGAGCCTGAACGGCATGACACAGTACTCAAAACTGACCTACACACGTGGACAAAATTGTTGGTACCCCTCTGTTAATGAAAGAAAAACCCACAGTGGTCACAGAAATAACTTGAATCCGACAAAAGTGGTAATAAATAAAAATTCTATGAAAATTAACCAATGAAAATCAGACAATGCTTTTGAATTGTGGTTCAACAGAATTATTTTAAAAAACAAACTCATGAAACAGGACTGGACAAAAATGATGGTATCCTTAACTTAATATTTTGTTGCACAATCTTTTGAGGCAATCACTGCAATCAAACGATTTCTGTAACTGTCAATGAGACTTCTGCACCTCTCAGCAGGTATTTTGGTCCACTCCTCATGAGCAAACTGCTCCAGTTGTCTCAGGATTGAAGGGTGCCTTCTCCAGACGGCATGTTTCAGCTCCTTCCACAGATGTTCAATAGGATTTAGATCAGGGCTCATAGAAGGCCACTTTAGAATAGTCCAATGTTTCGCTCTTAACCATTCTTGGGTGTTTTTAGCTGTGTGTTTTGGGTCATTATCCCGTTGCAAGACCCATGACCTGCGACTCAGACCAAGCTGTCTGACACTGAGCAGCACATTTCTCTCTAGAACGCCTTGATAGTCTTGAGATTTCATTGTACCCTGCACACATTCAAGACACCCTGTGCCAGATGCAGCAAAGCAGCCCCAGAACATAACAGAACCTCCTCTATGTTTCACAGTAGGGACAGTGTTCTTTTCTCAGTATGCTTCATTTTTGCGTCTGTGAACATAGAGCTGATGTGCCTTGCCATAAAGTTCCAGTTTTGTCTCGTCTGTCCATAGGACATTCTCCCAGAAGCTTTGTGGCTTGTCAACATGCAGTTTGGCAAATTCCAGTCTGGCTTTTTTATGATTTGTTTTCAACAGTGGTGTCCTCCTTGGTCGTCTCCCATGGAGTCCACTTTGGCTCAAACAACGACGGATGGTGCGATCTGACACTGATGTACCTTGACCTTGGAGTTCACCATGAATGTGTTTAGAGGTTGTTCTGGGCTCTTTTGTTACCATTCGTATTATTCGTCTCCTCCTGCGGTCACGTCCAGGGAGGTTGGCTACAGTCCCGTGGATCTTAAATTTCTGAATAATATGTGCAACTGTAGTCACAGGAACATCAAGCTGCTTGGAGATGGTCTTATAGCCTTTACCTTTAACATGCTTGTCTATAATTTTCTTTCTAATCTCCTGAGACAACTCTCTCCTTTGCTTCCTCTGGTCCATGTTTAGTGTGGTACACACACCATGTCACCAAACAGCACAGTGACTACTTGTCACCCTTTAAATAGGCCGACTGACTGATTACAAGTTTGTAGACACCTGTGATGTTAATTAGAGGACACATCTTGGTTGAACATGTCAATATGGTCAATATGGTCTTTTCTAGGGGTACCATCATTTTTGTCCAGGCCTGTTTCATGAGTTTGTTTTTTAAAGTAATTCTGTTGAACCACAATTCAAAAGCATTGTCTGATTTTCATTGGTTAATTTTCATAGAATTTTTATTTATTACCACTTTTGTCAGATTCAAGTTATTTCTGTGACCATTGTGGGTTTTTCTTTCATTAATAGAGGGGTACCAACAATTTTGTCCACGGCTGTAAGTGCATGGAAAAGGCCATTCTCCATTCATCACCCTCCCTGATCCGGATCAGATGGTAGACGTTCCTGAGGTCGAGCTTAGTGAAAATAGTCGACCCCTGGAGTTGGTCAAAAGCCGAATTAATAAGAGGTAGAGGGTATTTGTCCCTAATGATGATGTTATTCAGCTCCCGGAAGTCGATGCAGGGGCATAGTGAGCCATCCTTCTTTCCCACAAAGAAAAATCCTGCACCCAGGGCTGCTGATTTTTTTTTTTTTTTGATTTGATTTTGCATACTTTATTGATCCTCAGAGGGGAAATTGAGGGCATCCACCTGGATGGATGAAGCAGCCATGGTACAGCGCTATCCCTTTACCATTCGCACACACATTCACATCTAGGGCCACTTTTAGAGTCTCCAATTAACCTAACCTGCATGTTTTTGGCTTGTGGGAGGAAACCGGAGAACTCCCGGAATAAACCCATGCGGACACGGGGAGAACATGCAAACTCCACACAGATCACTGTTGGTCAGCGGCTGGGATCGAACCAGGGATCCCATGGCCAAGGGTGAGTTGCTGTGCTGCCACAGTGCTAACCACTGCGCAACCGCGCCACCCATACTAGGTGAGGAGATGAGGAGTGATGGATTAGGCCGGTGCTTAACAACTCCTTTATGTATCTCTCCATGGCATCCTTTTCGGGAGCTGACAAGCTGTACAGTCAACTGGAGGATAATTTAGGTCCCTGCTGGAGTTCTATGGCACAATCATATGGCTGATCAGGGGGAAGTGACATGGCTTTACCCTTACAGAAAACGAGAGCTAGGTCATGGTTGACCGGGGGAACTTTTGAGAGATCATGGGGCTCTGGGGCAGGGGGCTGGAGAGAAATGGATGGAGAGCAAGCCACTGACTGGAGACAGGCGAACATACAAAAAGTGCTCCAAGAGCAAATGACCCTCGATTCCAGTCAAAGACAGGGTTGTGAGTGTATAACCAAGGGTATCGAAACACCACCGGGGAGGCGGAGGCTGGGATGACAAAGGATAGCTCCTCCCGGTGGTTGCCCGAGGTTAATACAGGTAGAGGGACCATGCGTTTAATGTCCTGAGTGAGGGGCTGGCCAGACAGAACTAGTCATGTGAAAAAATTAGGATACCCCATTAAATATTCAGTTCTTTATTAAGAAATGTTCACATATCTGCATATCTGGGCTGCACGGTGGCGCAGTGGTTTAGCACTGTGGCAGCACAGTTTACCCTCGGCCGGGGGATCGCGGGGATCATGAGATTGTGGGTTCGATCCCAGCCCCTGACCAACAGTGAGCTGTGTGGAGTTTGCATGTTCTCCCCATGTTGCGTGGGTTTACTCCGGGATTTCTCCGGTTTCCTCCCGCATACCAAAAACATGTAGGTTTAGGGCGCTCGTGCACGCAGCGACCGGCAGCCGGTGGCTTGTCACCAGACTGCAAACCAAATCTACCTACGGGCACAAATAAGTAACAAAAAAAAAAAATCTATGTCTAACTTTGTTTTTGTTTTTACTTGCATTTTTTTTTAACATTTATTTTAACCATTTTAAGAGGGAATGAATGTGGGGGTGTCCTAAAAAAGATGGGGGGGTGTCCTAATTTACTCCTCACTATTTGTTTAGAATTAAATTTTACAGAAAATTTGAAAAAAAAAGTCTTTAATTCATGTTTAATTGTTTAGTTATATTACGTGAATCTCCCAGTATTTTTAACATTGATATTAAATATCCATATATCCAAATATGTTTAAAATAAACCACACAGGCTTATACAGGGTGTCCTAAATTTTTCACATGACTGTATGAGTCTCTGGGGCTGAGGTAACTGGGTGCAGGGAATATTATACTTGGTTGCCATACTCTCAGAAATAAAATTTTGTTCAGCCCCCGATTCTTCTAGTGCTGAGCCAACAAACTTGGTAGACTGGAGCATTATGCTCACGGGAAGAACAAAGTGGTTTATAGGGGAATTATTGACTCCGCCCAACAGCTTGCCAATTTTGACTGATGGACTGAGCCATTTTAATCTCTCTGGGCACCGGGTAACAAAATGATTAGGTTGGGCACAGTACAGATATACCCCCTCGTTGTACCGCCGCTGTTTTTGGCCGGAGATAGCTTGGACCAACTCATCGCCATGGGTTGCGAGGATTCGTGATTGGCGATGATTAGCAGAAAAGTGGGCAACTGTAAACACGGTAGGCTAATGCGTGACATAGCAAGGAAAACGCGTAGCAACTCTAACGAGCGCTCGTGAGTCTGTTGTCCAGCTAAATTACTAACAAAATGAAAGCAACTGTTTTAATGCTTCCTGAAGTGAGTTGGCTAATTAAGCTAACACTACTCCAGAACAGTAGTTCTAGTAGCCAACAGTAGTTGGCTATCAGGTAAGGCATTGGTTTGCTTGCTACCGGATAACCATGAAAACCGGTACTACCTGTCTCATGGGTCAAGCCGTCGGCGACTCAACCAGCAACGCCACCCTTCCGAGGGTGTGGAGGGTGAAACAGGGCATCCTGGCAGAACTAAAAACAATATCTGTCACAGGTCTGTGGTGGACCACTCCCATTTACATGGGGTGAGACTGGACATCCTGGCAGATAAGCACATCTGTCACAAGGTCTGTGGTGGACTTTTGCCAGTCAGTGCATCGTGACATGCACTACACAAAGATCAGAGATAAACAAACCTATCATCTGGTCAGTCACTGCAACAGATACTGGAATCAGTTTGTCTTGGCCTGTCCTTGCCACTGATAATACCTCTATCTGCCAAGACTGTGCCGCTAGTCCAGCAAAAGTTAGCGGTACTCAAATACTTTGCAAGCAGTTTCATGAAATGGTCAGTCAGAAAGCAACTCAAACCAGCTCGGACGTCACCCGGGTTAACAAGGTCAGGAGCTCCTGGCAGTGGAGGGCGAAGGACAGAGCTGCGTGGAGGAAGCTAATCAGACCTAAATGAAGCAGTCATTGTCGGCCCCAACAGACTGCTATAATGATGGATGATGATGACTCAGAACACCAAGTCGAGCTACAACCGTTATCACGTCCGTGCCCACTGGGTCTGCTTTGCTGGTCGCGTGCTGACATGGGACTACACTTAGACCCAGGAGCAGACACTGAGGACAACGTTGAAGGTGAATGTAACAATAATCTTTATTTACAATAATGTCGTGATAGGAACATGGTGGTGAGGATCTGGCAACCCTGCAGGGGAGAGAGCAGAACTCTAGTGAGAATATGGTAAGAAGACAGGGAGGTAATATTTATGATTATGCTTACAGTTTTCTTCGGGTGGAAGCAGCGGCTTGTGGAAGCAGATCCTATGGTGGAATTCTCCAGAGAAGGGATCCCAAAGGTGCTGGTGAGGCTGGGGAGACAGGAATGAAGGGGCTGGTGACAATGATGGTAAATTGACTTACTTGTTAGGGGATTAGCATGCACAGTGAAGGTAATCCTAATTCCAATCCGTCAGATGGTCTCCTGGGTCCAGAGGCAGGCTAGGGTCAGAGCACGGCAGGATAGGGCAGAACAGGCATATTATTCAAAAACACAGAGAGGCTCAGGGTCAAGAGACAGGCTAGGGTCAGAGCTTGGCAGAATAAGTCACACAATGGGCTCAAGATACCACAAAGTAGGATGCAGGCGGGATGAGAATCAAACGCGACCAGACAGAGTGGAGTGAGAGCGTCCTACTTGTACTGTCCCACTAATTGGCTGCAGGTGGTGATTGCAGCTGCCGGGAGAGGTGCTTAATTAGTGAAAAGTGAGAGAGACAGACAGGCAGGACAGACAGGAACGCTTACAATTTCAAAGTATTCATGTATTCCTTGGACTGCCACCCACTGTCATTTAGACCATAGCTGGTCATGGCTATGACCATATAAGGAATTATGTCCATATAAGGAGTGTTTCAGTTTCCAGGGATGATTTTGTAGTCTGTTCTTTTTTCATTTTGTGTTATCTTCCTCCTAATATTACATTGTATATCCTGATCTAGGAGATACAACGAAAGAGAAGAGGGGGAGGAATCACCATTGTTACAACTTGCCACTCATTAGCGGCGCCAGCTGAGCGCACACCTGTGCCTCGTCAGCGGCGGGGCATATAAGCCGCTCTGCCCTGAGCTTCGGCCTGAAGCCGTCTGTTCCCTTCGGCTACTTGCTTCAGAGGAACTCCCTCGCCAAACAGCAAGATCGCTCACGTAAGCAAACCTCTACTTGTGTTCCAGTCTTTCCCCTGTGCACAGGTGGACCTTTCCCGGCGGCGGACCCCACCCCCGCATCACCACCTCGCGGCTGCTGTCAGGTGCTTTGTCAGGTCTCTGTCTCCCGGACTCTCCCTTGAGCGCGCCTGCCACCTGCTCTGCCAAGTAAGCCAACTAACCTCTCATTACCTGTTGTACTGGTTTGGTACCCGTCACCTTCTCCCTGTGCTCTCTTCCCAGGGTTGTCTGGCTGTACAGTTTCCTGCCTCCGTGCCTGACGCTGACGTCCGCCACCAGTACATCCACATTCCATAGACACGCATCCATTCATCCTTGTTGTTGAATAAAGCTATTGAATTCACTCTGAGCCTGCGTGTGTGTCTCCTCAGCCGTGCGTTATGTCAGTACGGCTTCAGCAGAGCGGCTCGGCGGACAGCGGGCTCACACGCCGATTTTCCACCCTCGAGGCTTGGGTGGATTTAATAGCTCATCAGCAGCAAGTGATACTCAATCAATTAACCTCGATAACTGACCGGTTAGACCGTCTGGACCCCCCACAGCCATTCCCCCCGGCTTGTCAGGGAGGTGCAGCTCCTGCTGCTTCAGCGGCCGCCCAGTCAGCCCCAGGTGCCCCAGCCCGACTCACACCCATTCCTACCCCCGCCCGCTTTAGCGGTAAGCTTGGTGGAGCGCAGGGATTCATCATGCAGTGTGAGTCGGTGTTTCTGCGCATCCCCGGGGACTTTCCCTCAGACCATAGCCGAATTGGCTATATAGGAATTCTCCTGGAGGGTCGGGCTCTTACCTGGGCTTATGCCATAATGGCGAGACCCGGTTATGCCTCCCTCACCTATGGCCAGTTCGTTAAAGATTTTCTGGAAGTCTTTGATCACTCCCGTGTGGAGAGTGTCCTGACCAATCATCTCCTCAGCCTTCAGCAGGGGAGCCGATCGGCCGCGGACTACGCCATTGACTTCCGGGTTACAGCGGAAGAAGTTAGCTGGGGGGAACGAGCCCTCTGCGGCATCTTCCTCCGCAGTTTAAACTCTGGTCTGAGGGATGAGTTGGCTGGTCGGGATATCCCTGAAACACTGGCGGAGCTAATCTCACTAACAATCAGCTTGGACAACCGGTTGCGCGAGCGCGCCTGTCTTCTCGCTCTCGGGGGGTCTCGTCACGCCGGCCTCAAGCTCGCCCCCTGGCGTTACCGCCACCGGAGGTTTCCGAGGAGTCTGAGCCAATGGTGACGGGCCGGGCAAAGCTCCCTCTAGCGGAGAGACAACGCCGACGTGCGCTGGGTCTCTGCATGTATTGCGGGGACGACCAGCACACGGTGGAGCTATGCCCGGAGAAGCCAAACGGGGAGGTCCGCGAGTCACTGTAGGGGGCCTCGCGGACGCTAACTGGACAACTCCCCTCACTCATTTGTCGCTGCCCATCCGTTTCTGCCACAACACCACAGGGCATCTCACTCATGCACTGGTGGACTCAGGTGCGGAGGGAAGCTTTATTTCACAAAGCCTGGCAACCCGATTGGGCATCCGTTGCCAGCCCCTTAAAGCTCCTCTCACCCTCATCAATCTCTCCCGTGCATCTCTGGGGAAAGTGACCCACCGAACAAACCCTGTCTCTGTCATAGTCTCTGGGAATCACCGGGAGGAGATCTCCTTCTACATCTTGCCTTCCGCTGTGTCTCCAGTGATCCTGGGTTATCCGTGGCTCCGTCTCCATAACCCCGTCCTGGATTGGAAGACCGGGAAGGTAACAGCCTGGAGTACCTTCTGTACGAGCACCTGCCTCCAATCCGCTGCCTGCTCACCATCCTCTCCTCCCGTGGTCAAGGATGCCGCGCCCCCGGACCTCTCCTTGGTGCCCGTGGAGTTTCACGACCTGGGCGCAGTCTTCAGTAAGTCCAAGGCAATGTCCCTTCCTCCACACAGGCCTTACGACTGTGCCATAAACCTCCGCCAGGGGGCGCCGCTCCCTTCGGGACGCCTCTACAGCCTGTCAGCACCGGAGAAGGAGGCCATGAACTCATACCTCAAGGAATCTCTCAGTGCAGGTATTATTCGCCCATCGTCATCGCCATTAGGTGCAGGGTTCTTCTTCGTGGGCAAGAAGGATGGCTCGCTTCGTCCGTGCATCGACTTCCAAGCCCTAAACGACATCACGGAGAAGGACCGTTACACCCTGCCCCTGATGGACACTGCCTTCCACTCCCTCCAGGGGGTGACCTGGTTTACCAAGCTGGATCTCCGCAGCGCGTACCACCTCGTCTGGATCCGGGAGGGAGATGAATGGAAAACAGCCTTCCGTACCCCGAACGGCCACTTTGAATACCTGGTCATGCCGTTTGGGCTAACCAATGCTCCAGCCGTCTTTCAGCTCCTGATAAATGACATTCTTCGGGATTTCATTGGCCTGTTTGTGTTCGTCTACCTGGATGATATTCTCATCTTCTCCAAGTCCAGGGATGAGCACCAGGTGCATGTGAGACGGGTCCTGCAGAGGTTACTGGAGAATCGATTGTACGTGAAGGTGGAGAAGTGCAAATTCTATGCCAAGAAGACGTCATTTCTCGGGTTTGTCATCTCCCATGACCAGGTGCTCCCAGACCCAGCTAAGATTAAAGCGGTGGTAGATTGGCCGACTCCCACATCTAGAAAGCAGGTGCAACAATTCGTCGGCTTTGCCAACTTCTACCGCCGCTTTGTGCCCAACTTTGGAGCCATCGTCAGCCCTCTGACCCTTCTCACCTCCCCTAAAACCCGGTTCCAGTGGACTGAAGAGGCCGCGGCGGCCTTCCAGGCGCTGAAGGCGGAATTTTCTTCCTCCCGGGTCCTCAGCCAGGTCGATCCCTCTTTGCAGTGCATCGTGGAGGTCGACGCCTCAGATACGGGGGTGGGGGCGGTGCTGTCTCAGCGGTCACCTGCTGATGGGGTCAAACAGCCTTGCGCCTTCTTCTCCCGGCGCTTGTCCCCGGCGGAGCGCAACTACGACGTGGGGGACAGGGAGCTTCTTGCCATCAAGCTCGCGCTCCAAGAGTGGCATCACTGGCTGGAGGGGGCCGCCCTGCCCTTTGTGGTGTTAACGGATCACAAAAATCTGGAGTATTTAAGAACTGCCAAACATCTGAACGCCCGCCAGGCCCGTTGGTCCCTGTTTTTTGCTAGATTCCGTTTCACCATCACATTCAGACCGGGCTCCAAAAACGGACTCCCTGACGCCCTCTCTAGGCAATTCGCCCCTGAAGATTCGGGGGACGCTGTTCATACCATCCTGCCCAGATCATGCATCGTGGGAGCCGTTACTTGGGAGATCGAGGATAAGGTCCGGAAGGCGCAGGAATCAGAACCAGATCTGGGCGGCGGTCCGGAGGGGAGGCTCTATGTTCCGTCCTCCGTTCGGGGAGAGGTCATCCATTGGCTTCACACGTCCAAGCTAGCCTGCCATCCTGGGACCTCCCGAATGATTGACCTGCTCCAACGCTCCTTTTGGTGGCCAGGATTGTGCAAGGACGCTGCCCGCTATGCCCGGGCCTGCCCCGTCTGTGCCACCAGTAAGTCCGGCAACTCTCCTCCTGCGGGTTTGCTCCAGCCCCTGCCCGTCCCTGGTAGGCCCTGGTCACACATCGCATTGGACTTCGTCACTGGTCTCCCCGTCTCTAACAACTTCGACACTGTCCTGACCATCGTCGACCGGTTCTCCAAGGCTGCCCATTTCGTGCCATTACGGGGGCTCCCCTCTGCCTTGGAGACAGCAGATCTTCTCGTCCAACACGGGGTCAGGCTGCATGGGATACCAGCTGACGTGGTATCCGACCGGGGTCCCCAATTCGCCTCAGACGTCTGGCGGAGTTTCTGCAGGACACTAGGAGCCCAGGTAAGCCTCTCCTCCGGCCATCACCCCCAATCTAACGGGCAGTGTGAACGGACCAACCAGGAGCTGGAGGTTGCTCTCCGTTGCGTCACTGCCTCGAAGCCTGCGTCATGGAGCAAACACCTTGCCTGGGTAGAATATGCTCACAACACCGCTCGCTCTTCAGCCACAGGGATGTCCCCTTTTAAGGTGTCCCTGGGTTACGACCCCCCTCTGTTCCCCTCGCTGGAGGACGAGTCGGCAGTTCCCACGGTCCAGGCTCACCTCAGGCGGTGTCGCTCAATCTGGACAGCTGCGCGCAATGCGCTTTTACGCACGGCGGAGCGCAATAAGGCCACGGCGGATTGGTGAAGAAGACCTGCTCCTGCCTACCAGGTGGGCCAACTGGTCTGGATATCCACGCAGGATGTGAACCTGAAGGGTGAGAGGAGGAAGTTGGCTAAACGCTTCATGGGCCCATTCCCCGTCACCAGGATAATCAACCCGGTGGCAGTGCGTGTTGCTACTCCCCCCTCCCTCCGCATCCATCCCACCTTCCACGTCTCCAAGGTGAAACCGGTGGTGTCTGATCCCATCTGCCCTCCTCCTGCTGCGCCGCCTGCGCCTCGGATGATTGATGGCCATCCGGCTTGGACTGTCTCGACCATCTTGGACTCCCGACGCCGGGGTCGCGGGCTACAGTATTTGGTGGACTGGGAGGGCTATGGTCCAGAATGGAGGCAATGGGTTCGGTCCTCGTTTGTGTTGGATCGCTCTCTCATCACCGAGTTTCACCGGAAGTACCCCAATAAACCATCGCCAGGAGGCGCTGCTAGAGGGGGGAGTACTGTTACAACTCGCCGCTCATTAGCAGTGCCAGCTGAGCGCACACCTGCACCTCGTCAGCGGCGGGGCATATAAGCCGCTCTGCCCTGAGCTTCGGCCTGAAGCCGTCTGTTCCCTTCGGCTACTTGCTTCAGAGGAACCCCCTCGCCAAACAGCAAGATCGCTCACGTAAGCAAACTTCTACTTGTGTTCCAGTCTTTCCCCTGTGCACAGGTGGACCTTTCCCAGCGGCGGACCCCGCCCCCGCATCACCACCTCGCGGCTGCTGTCAGGTGCTTCGTCAGGTCTCTGTCTCCCGGACTCTCCCTTGAGCGTGCCTGCCACCTGCTCTGCCAAGTAAGCCAACTAACCTCTCATTACCTGTTGTACTGGTTTGGTGCCCGTCACCTTCTCCCTGTGCTCTCTTCCCAGGGTTGTCTGGCTGTACGGTTTCCTGCCTCCGTGCCTGACGCTGACGTCCGCCACCAGTACATCCACATTCCACAGACACGCATCCATTCATCCTTGTTGTTGAATAAAGCTATTGAATTCACTCTGAGCCTGCGTGTGTGTCTCCTGAGCCGTGTGTTATGTCAACCATTTTATTCACCAAATAGCAATAAACAAATATGGATAGATAAAAACATACAGATAAACATGTATATAAACAAATGAAATTACCTTTGTGAAAAAAGAATTATAGGCTCAACAGCGCAACCACACAACGCCGGTTGCTATCCTTCAGCACCATACCGCCATTCTCTGTGAGACTCTTTAAGCCGGCATCACAAGTAGAATAATTGTAAAGGATTTATGACTATTATTATAATCCCAAACACAAACATAAAGTAGGTAAGAAAAACCAAAAATATTAATAATATCAACCCATCCAATAAGTCTCAACAGAATCAAAAGAAACAACAGCTCTCCCTATGAGCGCTGACACACCGTGTCCAGATGAAGGTAGGGTTTGCTATATTTACATGCTGATTTTTTAAAAAAAAAGTGTATATATTTAGCTTAAGTGTGTGTGGTCTATGTTTGTGTCTTGCAGTGTGGAGCTCATGTGAGCAGAGATGAGGTGAGAAGCCTTTGCTGTGTCGCTGTGTGCCATAGGTTTTAGGCCTGTGTGCCACAGTAAATACACAGTCGAACCAGGAAGAGTTACATTCCGTTTTGTGTTCAGATCAATTCAGTTCAATTCAACTTTATTTATATAGTGCCATTTCACAACAACAGTCATCTCATAGCACTTTCAACTGTAGGGGAAACCCCCACAATTGCAGAAAGACCCCAGCAATCAGGCGATCTCCTGTGAGCAAGCGCTTGGCGATGGTGGAGAGGAAAAACCTTTTAACGGGAAGAAACCTTAAGCAGAACCAGGCTCAGGGAGGGGCAGTCATCTGCTGCGACTGGCTGGGGGGTGAGGGGATAGAGAAGAAGAAAAGAACAGACATGTAGAGAGCAAACAGTATGACGGGGACTCAATCTATGGGAGAGAACAAGCAGATGTTAATGACCAGCAAAAAAAAAAATAATAATAAATTCATTGAGAGTGAAGAAAGGAGTGAAGCCTAGTGCATTATTGGAGGTCCCCCGGCTGTCTAAACCTATTAGCAGCATAACTAAGGGAGGGTTCAGGGGCACATGATCCCTCCCTAATTATAGGCTATATCAAAAGAAAGGTTTTAACCCTATTCTTAAAAACAAAGATCGAGTCTGACTCCCAAATTCAGATTGGCAGCTGGTTCCACAGGAGAGGAGTTTGATAACTGAAGGCTCTGCCTCCCATTGTACTTTTGGAGATTCTAGGTGTTACAAGTAATCCTGCATTTTGGGAGCGTAGTGCTCTGTTAGGATAATACGGTAGTATCAGATCTTTTAAATAAGAAGGGGCCTGATTATTTAGAGTTTTGAAAGTGAGAAGAAGGATTTTAAACTTAATTATAAACTCTATGGAAAGGCATTGAAGGGAGGCCAGAACCGGAGAGATATGACCTCTCTTTCTAGTACCTGTTAAAACTTTTGCTGCAGCATTTTGGATCAGCTGAAGACTTTTTAAAGATGTTTTAGGACAACCTGATAATAAAGAGTTACAATAATCTAATCTAGAGCTAACAAAAGCGTGGATCAGTTTCTCAGCATCACTCTGAGACAAGATGCCCCTAATTTTGGCAATATTATGCAAATGATAGAAGGCAGTCTTAGAAACAAGTTTAATATGTGAATTGAAAAACAGATCTTGATCAAAAATAACTCCAAGGTTCCTCACAGAGCTATTAAGAGAAAGAGTAACCGCATCCAAACTGAGTTTGATTTGGAAAGGTATTTCTAAGGTTTTTTGGACCAACTAGAATGACTTCAGTCTTATCTGAATTTAATAGCAGGAAATTACAAGTCATCCAAGCTTTGATTTCCTTAAGACAGGCTTCTAACTTGGCTAATTGATTACTATCATCTGGCTTTATTGACAGGTATAATTGTGTGTCAACCTCATAACAATGAATATGTATTCAGTGCTTTCTAATAATGTTGCCTAACGGAAGCATTTACAAACTAAAAAGAATAGGGCCTAGCACAGATCCCTGTGGAACTCCATGACTGAGCTTTGAGTTGGAAAAAAAACTCATTATTGACATGAGCAAACTGTAACCTGTCAGGTCAATAAGATCTAAACCACTGCAACAAAGTTCCATTAAGTCCAACATGGTGTTCTAATCTATCAAGTAGAATATTATGATCGATAGTATCAAAAGCTGCACTAAGGTCTAAAAGGACAAGTACAGAAACAAGTCCATTATCAGATGCGATAAGTGACATGGTTTGTTGACCCAGTGAGCAGACTCGGAGACCAAAGTAGATACAATTATCTTTATTGTAATAAAGTGGAGTGTGTGAATGTGTGAGTGTGTGTTCTTGCTGCAGCTGGGGGTGAGCAGAACGCCGTTCGACCTGGCAACCCTAGGGACAAACAGAAGCAGGATGGTTAGTGGCTTCACAGCTGGAAACGTGCTGGTTAATCTGCAGCTTACTGTTTGTAGAGATGTAACAATGCTCTTGTTAGCACAGCGGCTATGGCCAGGAGGACAGCATCCACAGAGTCTGCAGCAGCGTGTAGATGGTGGAGGTGTAGTTCGTGAGAGGGAAAGGTTCAGTCCGCCACCAGGTAGAACAGGGTCCGCCGCCACGGAGCTCCACCTGTGCACAGGGGACTGATATGGAGATGGTGAGGGAAGGCTGAGGCTTACTTGCGTGGTGGAGAGTTTCCTTCCAAGCGCAGGCAGGTTGTAAGTGGACAGCTGGGAAGCAGTCAGGCTGAGGCTATGGTCTCTGGAAAAGAGGGCGTGCGTGGTCTTCATAAAGTAAGACAGACGACTCTGTACGTTCCTCCAGGGCAGCGTGGATAATATAGCCCCAGCCATGATAAGAAACAGGTGTGTGCGTAGCTGGAGAGGATAATCACAACCAAGCAGGCCATCACAATAAGGA
This sequence comes from Pholidichthys leucotaenia, assembly GCA_020510985.1. Lineage (NCBI taxonomy): Eukaryota > Metazoa > Chordata > Actinopteri > Cichliformes > Pholidichthyidae > Pholidichthys > Pholidichthys leucotaenia. Next base: position 280,005,138 of record CM035838.1, on the reverse strand, counting down.
GGTCATTAGTGACCTTCACTAAGGCTGTTTCAGTGCTATGATGGATTCTAAATCTAGATTGAAACTCTTCAAATAAACCATTTCCCAGCAAGTGGTCAAGTAATTGTGTAGCAACAACTCTTTCTAAGATTTTTGAAATGAAAGGGAGATTAGAGATTGGTCTATAGTTAGCTAAAACTCCTGAATCCAGCGTTGGCTTTTTGAGTAAGGGTTTAATTACAGCAGTTTTAAAAGCCTGCGGTACATGGCCTAAAGTTAATGAAGAATTGATTATATGAAGAATAAAGCTACCAATAAATGGGAAGACTTCTTTAAATAACCTGGTAGGAATAGGGTCTAAAAGACAAGTTGAAAGCTTGGATGAGGAAATTATTTTTTGTCTAACTCTAAAAGGTCAGTTGGAGTAAACTCATCCAAACAGATATCAGTTAAAGGAGTTGTAGTAGTTACTGTATTTAAGTTAACGGTGGGAAGAATCTGACTGATTTTATCCCTGATAGATGAAATTTTATTATTGAAAAAGTTCATAAAGTCCTGACTAGTAAGCTCTAAGGGAATGCTAGGATTGACAGAGTCCTGACTCTTTGTCAGCCTGGCTACAATGCTGAAAAGAAACCTGGGATTATTCTTGTTCTCTTCTATTAATGCAGAATAATAACTTGTTCTAGCTTTTCTAAGAGATTTTTTTATAAATTAAAAGATGATTTCTCCAAGCTAAATCGATTTCATCTAATTTAGTGGAGCACCATTTTCTTTCTAATTGACGAGTCTCCTGTTTTAAGCTAAGAGTTTATGTGTTGAACCAAGGAGTTAGAAATCTGATTAATTCAATTCAACTTTATTTATATAGTGCCATTTCACAACAACAGTCATCTCATAGCACTTTCAACAGTAGGGGAAACCCCCACAATTGCAGAAAGACCCCAGCAATCAGGCAATCCCCTGTGAGCAAGCGCTTGGCGATGGTGGAGAGGAAAAACTCCCTTTTAACAGGAAGAAACCTCCAGCAGAACCAGGCTCAGGGAGGGGCAGTCATCTGCTGCGACTGGCTGGGGGTGAGGGGATAGAGAAGATGAGAAGAACAGACAGGTAGAGAGCAAACAACACAATGGTGACTCAATCTATGAGAGAGAACAAACAGATGTTAATGACCAGCAAAAAAAAAAAAAAAAAAAAAAAAAAAATCATTGAGAGTGAAGAAAGGAGTGAAGCCCAGTGCATTATTGGAGGTCCCCCGGCTGTCTAAACCTATTAGCAGCATAAGTAAGGGAGGGTTCAGAGACACATGATCACTCCCTAATTGTAGGCTATATCAAAAAGGAAGGTTTAAACCCTATTCTTAAAAACAGAGATCGAGTCTGACTCCCGAATCCAGATTGGCAGCTGGTTCCACAGGAGAGGAGCTTGATAACTGAAGGCTCTGCCTCCCATTGTACTTTTGGAGATTCTAGATATTACAAGTAATCCAGCATTTTGGGAGCGTAGTGCTCTGTTAGGATAATAGGGTAGTATCTTTTTCTTTTTCTTTTTAATCCCTTCACACCTGAAGGTGTATATGGGCGGCGCCTATCTCCGTTTCTCTGACCCTAGGCCACACAGCTACTGTAAGTAGTGAAAGCTACAGCGGGGGGTCAGTCCTCTGGTGGCTCTGTGTGTAACTTTACTTTCCCCATTCCATAATGCGGAGCACCACGCTAGAAGGCAGAAAGCACCATTTTTATATGGTCTTTGGTATGACCCGGCCGGGATTTGAACCCCTGCCTCCCGGGTGTGGGGCGGATGCTCTACCAACTGAGCCACCACTCCGGTAATAGGGTAGTATCAGATCTTTTAAATAAAAAGGGGCCTAATTATTTAGAGGTTTGAAAGTGAGAAGAAGGATTTTAAACTTAATTCTAAACTCTATGGGAAGCCAATGAAGGGAGGCCAGAACCAGAGAGAGATGATCTCTCTTTCTAGTACCTGTTAAAACTCTTGCTGCAGCATTTTGGATCAACTGAAGACTTTTAAAGATGTTTTACGACAACCTGATAATAAAGAGTTACAATAATCTAATCTAGAGCTAACAAAAGCGTGGATCAGTTTCTCATCATCACTCTGAGACATGATGTTCCTAATCTTGCAATATTACGCAAATGATAGAAAGCAGTCTTAGAAACAAATTTAATATGTTAATTGAAAAACAGATCTTGATCAAAAATAACTCCAAGGTTCCTCACAGAGCTATTAAGAGAAAGAGTAACCGCATCCAAACTAGAAGCTTGATTTGGAAAGGTATTTCTAAGGTTTTTTGGACCAACAAGAATGACCTCAGTCTTATCTGAATTTAATAGCAGGAAATTACAAGTCATCCAAGCTTTGATTTCCTTAAGACAGGGTTCTAACTTGGCTAATTGATTACTATCATCTGGCTTCATTGACAAGTATAACTGTGTGTCGTCTGCATAACAATGAAAATGTATACAGTGCTTTCTAATAATGTTGCCTAACGGAATCATATATAAACTTAAAAGAGTAGGGCCTAGCACAGATCCCTGTGGAACTCCATGATTGAGCTTTGAGTTGGAAGAAAACTCATTATTGACATGAACAAACTGGAGCCTATCAGATAAATATGATCCAAACCACTGCAATGAAGTTCCATTAAGTCCAACATAGTGTTCTAATCTATCAAGTAGAATATTATGATCGATAGTGTCAAAAGCTACTGTCATGGCTGCCAATCATTGCACCTCCGCGCACACCTGCTCTCCATTCCAGCCTGGCTATATATTCCGTGAGGCCCTGAGATCAGCACGGAGTCGTTGGCTTTCCTTCCATGGAATCTGCTCTCTCCATCTCTGCGCTGAGCTTCCAAGTCTCATCTACTCTCCAGTATCGCTCGTCATCTTCTGAGCCTACCAACTCCTCCATTCAAGTAAGCCAACACCTTTTCCTCTCACTTCTCTGAGTCCCCTGTGCACAGGCGGAGATCCGTGGTGGAAGACCCCCTTCCTCCTGGCGGCGGACTCAGCTGCTCTGCTTCACCTGCCCATACCACCGCCTCCGGGACTGCAAGCACCGTCCTCCTGGCCATAGCCACTGAGCTAGACCTGTGCTCCACCTTTCCATCACAAACAGTAAGCGCAGTACTACCTTGTGCATTCCCTGTCTGGTTTACCTATAACCTGTCCTCTGCTTGTGTGTCTATAGGGTTGCCAAGTTGCACGGTGCTCTGCTCGCCCCAGCGGATACATCATTGCACTATATACATAAACAGATACGCATACACGCACTCACACACTCACTTGATACTTAATAAAAGGTTAATTGTGTTACTCTCGAGTCGTGTCTGCTCATTGGGTCTGAAAACGATGTCAGCTGCATTAAGGTCTAAAAGGACAAGTACAGAAACAAGTCCATTATCAGATGCGATAAGGAGGTCATTAGTGACCTTCACTCAGGCTGTTTCGGTGCAATGATGGATTCTAAATCCAGATTGAAACTCTTCAAATAAACCATTTCCCAGCAAGTGGTCAAGTAATTGTGTAGCAACAACTCTTTCTAAGATTTTTGAAATGAAAGGGAGATTAGAGATTGGTCTATAGTTAGCTAAAACTCCTGAATCCAGCGTTGGCTTTTTGAGTAAGGGTTTAATTACAGCAGTTTTAAAAGCCTGTGGTACATGGCCTAAAGTTAATGAAGAATTGATTATTTGAAGAATAAAGCTACCAATAAATGGGAAGACTTCTTTAAATAACCTGGTAGGAATAGGGTCTAAAAGACAAGTTGAAAGCTTGGATGAGGAAATTATTTTTTGTCTAACTCTAAAAGGTCAGTTGGAGTAAACTCATCCAAACAGATATCAGTTAAAGGAATTGTAGTAGTTACTGTATTTAAGTTAACGGTGGGAAGAATCTGACTGATTTTATCTCTGATAGATGAAATTTTATTATTGAAAAAGTTCATAAAGTCCTGACTAGTAAGCTCTAAGGGAACGCTAGGATTGACAGAGTCCTGACTCTTTGTCAGCCTGGCTACAGTGCTGAAAAGAAACCTGGGATTATTCTTGTTCTCTTCTATTAATGCAGAATAATAACTCATTCCAGCTTTTCTCAGAAATTTTTTATAAATTAAAAAATGATTTCTCCAAGCTAAATAGATTTCATCTACATTAGTGGAGCACCATTTTCTTTCTAATTGATGAGCCTTCTGTTTTAAGCTACGAGTTTCTGTGTTGAACCAAAGAGTTAGAAATCTCTGATTAGACTTTTTCTTTTTTAAAGGGGCCACCATGTATAGAGTCTGATGCAGAGACGCTGTAACGCTATCTACCATGCTATCAAATACAGAAGGAGCAAGCTGTCTATAATTTATTTCCATTGTGTTGACACATGGCATAGAGGTAACATCTGCATAAATTTGGTAACAACATCATCTGAGAGGCATCTACTATAGTAATATTTTTCTCTAGGAGCCAAATAGTCAGAAATAGTAAAATCAAAGGTTTACGGGCAATGGTCTGAGAGTACAGGGTTATGAGGAGACACTACCAGATTTTCTATTTCTCTGCCATATGTCAAAACAATGTCCAATGTACGGTGGAGATAATGGGTAGAATTTCCTACTTTCTGAGAAAACCCCATCAAGTCTAATATTGAATTAAATGCCATATTGAGGCAATCACTATCTCCATCTACATGTATATTAAGATAAGATAAGATAAGATAAGCCTTTATTAGTCCCACAACGGGGAAATTCCAGGATTGCAACAGCACAGGGATAGCAACACTCAGAGCAACAATCAGAAGGCAAGAAAAAAACAAGCAAGCAAGAGCAGCTAATATACATATGTACATATTACTATAAAATATATATATACACACACACACACACAGACACACAGTGCAGAGCATTGTAGCTGGATGGAATAAATATATGAATATATGAACACACAGTGCAGAGCATTGTAGCTAGATGGAATAAATATGTAAATATATAAACACCCACAGTACAGAGCATTGCAGCTAGGTGGAATAAATATGCAAGTATATACACACACACAGTGCGGAGCAATGTAGCTAGATGGAATAATATGTAGATATATAAAAACACAGTGCGGAGCATTGTAGCTAGATGGAATAAATATATAGATATATAAATATAAACCCACCCAGTGCTGAGCATTGTAGCTAGATGGAATAAATATGTAAATATATAAACACACACAGTGCAGAGCATTGTTGCTAGATGGGATGAAACAGCATAACCGTCTACTTAGTTATCCTACATGGTATGATTATGTGCCCATACATATTCTCACCCTCCATAACGACCGGTATGTTCCTAGTTGTATGCCGGAGGGGACCATTGTGTAAGTCTATTGCATCTTTTGCATTCAAAAAACTATTAGTTTGTTACGTCTTTTTGCTATCTCTGCGAGCAGCCCTGCTTAGGTTGTACAGTCTGACAGCCGTTGGTAGGAAGGACCTACGAAACCTCTCGGTTGTGCACCTGGGATGATGTAGTCTGCTGCTAAATGAGCTCCTCAGTGCATCAGTATGTCCTGCATAGGGTGGAACTTGGACTCCAGCAGAGATGACAGTTTAGCCACCGTCCTTCTCTCTCCTATCTCCTCCATCGGATCAAGGCGCTGCCCCAGGACAGAGCTAGCTTTCTTAATCAGTTTGTTTAGTCTCTTCCTATTGGCTGCAGTAATGCCACTGCCCCAGCAGTGGCATTAAGTCCCCTACTATAATTATTCTATCTGATTTCAGCACTAAATCAGTTAAGAATTCTGCAAATTCGGATAAAAACTCTGAGTAGGTTGATGGAGGATGATAAACTATCGCAATAAAACTGGGTTTAGCCTAAAATTGCTAAAATTCCCGATACTGAGGACCAGGCCCTCAAAGGAATTAAAACATGTTTTTTGCTTTACATTAACTAGTAATTTGGAATGGTAAATTGTCGCTACTCCTCCTCCACGACCAGAACTTCTGGGATTTTGACAGTTTAAATAACCAGAGGGAGTTGATTCATTTAAACCAACATATTCCTCTTGCCCTAACCAAGTCTCTGTAAGGAATATTAAATCAGTCTGATGATCAATTAACAGATCATGGACTAGCAGAGTCTTGGGAGTTAGAGACCTAATATTTAACAAACCACATTTAATTTTTAAATTATGAGGAGGAACAGAGGCCAAATCATTCATTTTAGCGGCTTCATGTTTAATTTGAGTTTTACCAGCTTTTTGTTTAATCACTTCGGGATGCTTATACATTATATTTTTATTTATTTTGGAGGGAGCAGACAATGATTCTCTGATGGGGAAGATTGGCTAAGTTGAGGGGTGGTGGATGAAGAGGAGCTGCAGAGAGGCATGTAAGACTGTGACTCTGCTTCCTGGTTCCAACTCTGAGTTGTCAATGTTTTGGAAATTTGGATAAAAATGATGCCAGATTGTTAGATAAATGAGACGCACCATCCAAAGTAGGACCAGGTTTTCCCCAAAATGAGCTCCAATTGTCTATGTAGTCTACAACGTTTGCAGGACACCACACAGACAGCCAGCGGTTAAAGGATGACAGGCGGCTAAACATGTCATCACTGGTCAGATTGGGGAGGGGCCCAAAAAATACTACAGAGGGAGGACATTGTTTTGCAAAGTCACACACTGATTCCATGTTAAGTTTTGTGACTTCCTACTGCTGGAGTCGGATGTCATTAATGCCGGTGTGGGTAACAATTGTGGAGTATTTACAATTATTTTTAGCCAGCATTTTCAAATTTGACTCGATGTCTCCTGCTCTGGCCCCAGGAATGCATTTGACTATGGCCACTGGAGTCCTCTAGGTTCACGTTTCTGACTACAGAGTCGCCAATGATCAGAGTTTTTTCCTCAGACGGGTGTGTCGCTGAGTGGGGAAAAGTGATTAGAAACATGGAACAGGTTGGTGATGAACCGGGGCCTTGCGACTAGGCTTCTTTCTCACCATCACCCACCCAGTCTCCTCGCTGCTGAGGAGGACCGGAGGACGCTAACAGGCGCTGCCCTACGCTAGGGAGCTCCACTGTGTCACGCCGCGCCCATTCATCAGCGGCGCCACCTGCCTCACGCACCTGCCAATCATCAGCGGCGAGGGATAAAGGCCGTCACGCCCGGAGGCCTCGGCCTGAAGCCGTCAGACTTCGTCCCTCACCGTTGTGAGCATACTTCCCTTCAGCGTAACCATTTTGGTAAGAAGATCGCTTACCTTTTCTCTTCAGTCTTCTCCCCTGTGCACAGTGGATTTCCCAGCGGCGGACATCTCCTCTCATCGCCCAATCCTCGCTGCTGCTCGGAGCTCTCCAGGTGGCTGTCTTTCCGGGCTTCACCCCCCTTGTTGTGCAGCTGGTCCTGACCCACCAAGTAAGTCCTCTCTCGCCATAAATTCCTCCTGTGTTGGTGTATGCCCGTCACCCTCTCCCTGTGCTCTCTCCATAGGGTTGCTCGGCTGTACGGTCACCTGCCTCTGTGCTGGAGCAGACACCATCACCAACACATTTACCATCCCGCAGACACGCACTCATTCACCTCCTGTTGTTAATAAACTCTTTGAACTACTCTAAGCCTGTGTGTGTGCGTCTCCTGAGCCGTGCGTTATGTCAGTACGGCTTCAGCCGAGCGGCTCGGCGGACCGGCGGGCTCGCACACCGGTTTTTCCACTCTCGAGGCTAGAGTGGATCAAATAGCTTATCACAACAGGTGATCTTTAATCAATTATTGAATTTAACTAACCGGTTGGGCCGCTTGGATCCTCAACAGCCGTTCCCCCCGGCTCGCCAGGGTGGCGCGGCTCCTGCTGTTCCAGCGGCCCGTCCAGCCGGCTCCAGTGGCACCGGTTCGCACACCACCGATTCCGAACCCCCGCCCGCTTTAGCGGTAAGCCTCGGCGGAGCGCGGGGGTTTATTATGCAGTGTGAGTCCGTGTTTCCACCGTGTGCCCGGAGATTTTCCCTCGGATCACAGTCGGATTGGTTACATAGGGAATCTTCTGGAGGGGCGTGCGTTAACTTGGACCTACGCCGTAAATGGCGAGGCCCAGTTATGCCACCCTCACCTATGACCCAGTTCGTGAGGCGCTTCCTGGAGGTCTTTGACCATTCTCAAACCGAGACGGTCCAGGTCGATCGGCTCCTCGCTCTCCAGCAGGGAGGCCGGTCGGCAAGCGGACTACTCGGTCGACTTCCGGGTAGCGGCGGAGGAATTGGGCTGGGAGGATCGCTCCCCTCTGTGGCCTGTTCCTCCGCAAGCCCTCAATAGTGATCTGAGGGATGAACTGGCTGGACGGGATATCCCTGGGACGCTAGCGGAGCTGACGTCCTTAGCGATAAAGTTTGGATAACAGGCTGCGCGAGCGCTCCTCGGGGCGGAAGTCTTCTTCTTCTCGCCCTCGTGGAGTCTCGCCGCACCTGTTCCAAGCTCGCCCCCTGGCGGCGCCGCCAGCATTGGGCCCCGAGGAGTCGGAGCCGATGGTGACGGGCTGGACCAAGCTTTCCCCTGCGGAGAAACAACGCCGCCGTGAGTTGGGCCTCTGCATGTATTGCGGAGGTGACCCAACACACTGTGGAGCGTTGCCCCGCGGAAAGCCAGTCGGCGGGGTCCGCGAATCGCTGTAGGGAGCCTCGCGGATCCCAACGGTTTAGACTCTCTCACCCAATTAAAGCTGCCCATCGTTTCTGCCACAATCCCACTGGGCACCTCACCCCACGCACTGGTGGATTCGGGCGCAGAGGGCAGCTTCATTTCACAAGGCCCTGGCCAACCCGATTGGCATCCGCTGTCAGGCATTAAACACCCCATCTCCCTTGGTCCATCTCTCCCGTGGCCTCCCTTGGGAGAGTTTTCTCACCAGACATGCCTGTCCCAGTCATCATCTCAGGGAACCACCGGGAGGAGATGGTATTTTACGTCCTGCCCAACTCTGTGTCGCCCGTCATCCTGGGGTATCCCTGGCTACGCCTCCACAACCCTGTCCTGGACTGGAGGTCCGCTGGGGTATCGGCATGGAAGTACCTTCTGTATGGGCACCTGCCTTCAGTCCGCTGCCTGCTCCCATCCGCGGCTCCCCTGTGGCGGATTACAGCACCTCCGGACCTGTCCACTGGTGCCTCCAGAATTTCACGACCTGGGTATGGTATTTCAGAAATCGAAAGCTATGTCTCTTCCCCCGCATCGACCATATGACTGTGCCATCACCTCCGCCAGGGGGCTCCCCTGCCATCTGGTCGGCTCTACAGCCTGTCGGCGCCGGAGAAGGGACCATGAATACATACCTAAAGGAATCTCTGAGCGCTGGGGATTATTCGCCCATCGTCGTCACCCGTGGGGGCAGGGTTTTTCTTTGTCGGGAAAAAGGACGGATCCCTCCGCCCCTGCATAGACTACCGAGCGCTGAATGACATCACTGAGAGGGACCGTTACACCCTGCCCCTCATGGACACTGCCTTTCACTCCCTCCAGGGGGCGACCTGGTTTACCAAGCTGGGATTTACGCAGCGCTTACCACCTCGTCCGGATCCGGGAGGTTCGCACATCGCACTGGACTTCGTCACCGACTCCCCGTTTCCAACTCCTTTGACACCGTCCTGACCTTTGTGGACCGTTTCTCCAAGGCGGCGCACTTCATTCCCCTGCGGGTTCTCCCTACTGCCCTGGAGACGGCGGGCCTCCTCGTCCAACACGTGGTCAGGCTGCACGGGATTCCGGTGGACGTGGTCTCGGACCGGGGCCCCCCAATTTTCGTCCGAGGTTTGGAGATCCTTCTGTAACGCCATCGGAGCCAAGGTGAGCCTCTCCTCCGGCCATCACCCCCAGTCTAACGGGCAGTGTGAGAGGACCAATCAGGAGCTGGAGGCTGCGCTCCGCTGTGTTACCAGATCCAAGCCGACGTCCTGGAGCAACCATCTCGCCTGGGTGGAGTATGCCCACAACACCGCCCGCTCTTCTGCAACGGGGATGTCCCCCTTCAAGGCGTCCCTGGGTTACGACCCCCCGCTGTTTCCAGCGCAGGAGAACGAGGTGACTGTCCCCTCCGTTAGGGCGCACCTTAGGCAGTTCCGCTCCACCTGGGCTGCCGCGCGTCATGCGCTTTTACGCACAGCGGAGCGCAACAGGACCGTGGCGGACCGGCACAGAAGACCTGCCCCGGCGTACAGAGTTGGGCAACTCGTGTATGTGTCTACCCAGGACGTCACATTAAAAGGCGAGAGGAGGAAGCTGGCACAGCGATTCATGGGTCCCTTTCCCGTCACCCGGATCATCAACCCGGTGGCTGTGCGCGTGGCTATCCCCCCCTCCCTCCGCATCCATCCCACTTTCCATGTGTCGAGGGTGAAACTGGCAGTCACTGACCCCCTTTGCCCTCCTCCTGCAGCGCAACCCGCGCCCCGGATGGTTGGTGGCCATCCGGCCTGGTCCGTCTCCTCCATCCTGGACTCCCGGCGCCGAGGCCGTGGGTTGCAATACCTGGTGGACTGGGAGGGCTATGGGCCCGAGCATCGGCAATGGGTGCCCCCGTCGTTTGTGTTGGACCCATCGCTCATCGCGGACTTCCACCGAGCGCACCCGGATAAGCCATCGCCAGGAGGCGCTGCTAGAGGGGGGAGTACTGTCACGCCGCGCCATTCATCAGCGGCGCCACCTGCTCACGCACCTGCCAATCATCAGCGGCGAGGAATAAAGGCCGTCTCGCCCGGAGGCTCGGCCTGAAGCCGTCAGACTTCGTCCCTCACCGTTGTGAGCATACTTCCCTTCAGCGTAACCATTTTGGTAAGAAGATCGCTTACCTTTTCTCTTCAGTCTTCTCCCCTGTGCACAGGTGGATTTCCAGCGGCGGACATCTCCTCTCCATCGCCCAATCCTCGCTGCTGCACGGAGCTCTCCAGGTGGCTGTCTTCCGGGCTTCACCCCCTTGTTGTGCCAGCTGTCCTGACCCACCAAGTAAGTCCTTCTCTCGCCATAAATTCCTCCTGTGTTGGTGTATGCCCGTCACCCTCTCCCTGTGCTCTCTCCATAGGTTGCTCGGCTGTACGGTCACCTGCCTCTGTGCCTGGAGCAGACACCATCACCAACACATTTACATCCCGCAGACACGCACTCATTCACTCCTGTTGTTAATAAACTCTTTGAACTACTCTAAGCCTGTGTGTGTGCGTCTCCTGAGCCGTGCGTTATGTCACACTGCAGCTAAGAAGCATCCATCATTATTAACTGGCACAGATGGTGTTTCAATGCTCGCCTCGAGCACCTCAAAAAGACAACATTTATTACATTTACCATTATCACTAAAAGAGGCAGAGGTGTAGCTAAATATCTGATAGAGAGAGCACACCAGAGGAGGAGGGGAAGGAGAGCTAGTAGCCATAGCTAGTGGCTAATCTGAAGCTAACAAAAACACTGATGAAAGGTGAACAGAAGGCTAAAGAGGGTGATTAGATGACACTGAGTGCGCACACAGGTGCAAGAGGCTTGATAAACAGAAGTGAGAGATTACGGTAGAAGGAAAAAAGTGATTAAAATACAATTAAAGGCAAAAATCCTCAAGAGAACGAGAAGAGCTAACCACAGAGCAAACCACACAGACAGCCAGCAACACAGGAAGAAGATTAGACTTTTTCTTTTTTAAAGGGGCCACCATGTCTAGAGTTTGATGTAGAGAAGCTGTCACACTAGCTACCATGCTATCAATTACAGAAGGAGCAAGTTTTCCATAGCTTTTATTCTGTTGTATTGATACATGGCATATAGGAAGCAATCTGCATAAATTTGGTAACAACATCATGTGACAGGCATCTGCTGTATTATTTTTTTTTCTTGAGCAGCCAAATAGTCAAAAATAGTATAATCAAAGGTGTCCAGACAATGGTCTGACAGCACAGGGTGATGAGGAGACACTACCAGATTTTCTATTTCTATGCCATATGTCAGAACAAGGTCCAACGTACGGTGGAGATAATGGGTAGAATTTCCTACTTTCTAAGAAAACCCCATCAAGTCTAATATTGAATTAAATGCCATATTAAGGCAATCACCATCTACATCTACATCTATGTTAAAGTCCCCTACTATAATTATTCTATCTGATTTCAGTACTAAATCAGTTAAGAATTCTGCAAATTTGGATAAAAACTCTGGCAAATAAAATTGGGTTTAACCTAAAATTGCTAAAATGCCCAATCCTGAGAACCAGGCCCTCAAACGAATTATTACATGTTTTTTGCTTTACATTAACTAGTTATTTGGAATGGTAAATTGTTTCCATTTTTACTGTATGTTCTGTATAGCTTCAACAGGCATCTGTCTTCCACAGTGGTCAAGAGAAACTGAATGCTGGTGGGGTTTGCACTCCATGTTTTATTGGGTTGGATCCAAGATTCACCTGACATTTGCCTGGTATTTTACCGGGAGCTGGCAAAGGTCTCAAACATTCTCAAACGGTGGCAAAAGAGTTGTAAACAGTTGCTAATCATTGCAAACATTATCGCTTGTATTTGTTAATAGTTGTGAATGTTCATCAGCTGTCTTTCACAAACATTCTCGCAAACACTTGTGTGAATGTTGCAAATGGTTATTAAATGTTGCTAAACGTTGTTAACTGTCGCTGGTAACAGAGGTGAACCCTCATGTTTGTGAAGATTCCTCAGAAAAGTTAGTAAATCCAAAAATCGTCACATTCATCAACATTCATGTGAGATACTACCCTTCGGGATCTTTCAAAGATCTCAATAGATCACCATGAAATTGAATTTTTGATCACACAACGATCTCCCAAACATTTACACTCCCCTCTAAAAGTACTGGAACAGTGACAGAGTTTTTTTTTTTTTTGCTATTCAAGATACAGTTATATTGTGGAGAGTGTAAATAACGAGACTGATTTATGCAGCAGACGATTTTATTCACTCTCACATCAGTCATACTGTGAGTCATACTCTCACATCAGGCTGCACGGTGGCGCAGTGGTTAGCACTGCGGCAGCACAGTTTACCCTTGGCCGGGGGATTGTGGGGATCGTGGGATCGTGGGTTCGATCCCAGCCCCCGACCAACAGTGATCTGTGTGGAGTTTGCATGTTCTCCCCGTGTTGCGTGGGTTTACTCCGGGATTTCTCCGGTTTCCTCCCACATGCCAAAAACATGCATGTTAGGTTAATTGGCTGTTCTAAATTGTCCCTAGATATCTGTTTCCTATAGGCCCTTAGAATAGAGGGTTAGTATTAATGAAAGCGCTTTGAGTGGTCATTGTGACTAGAAAAGCGCTATATAAGTGCAGGTTAGTTAGTTAGTCATACACAGAAAGGCCTGCACAATACACCATGGGTTCTCCTTTTATACCAACCCCCCATCTCACATCTGCATGACATCTCACATCACAATACATTCATCCCTTCTCCCCCCAACTCCTTCTTCCTGCTACCTCACCATAATCTCCATAGCTATTGTCCTTCTCTGTTTACCCTCTGCATCCAGTCTGGGATGATTAACCCACCAGTCTGAGATGATTAACCCAGTCTCTACAATATAATCAAAATGGGCTTAAAGTTCAGACTCGTGGCTTTAATTTGAGGATATTCACTTTCAAATTGAAGGAGCGGTTTAGGAAATGCAACCATTTTTACACAAAGTCTCCTTATTTTAAGCATTCAAAAGAAATGGAACAACTGACTCAAAAGGTAATTTATGGGCTGTATGGGCTATTCCCTTGTTAATCCATCAACAATCAAGCAGGTAAAAGGTCTGGAGTTGATTCCAAGTGTGATAATTGCATTTGGAAGCTGTTGCTGTGAACCCACAACATGCTGTCAAAAGAGCTCTCATTTGAAGTGAAACAGACCATCCTTAGGCTGAAAAAAAGAAGAGATCCATCAGAGAGATAGTGGAAATGTTAGGAGTGGCCAAATCAATGGTTTGGTCCAATCTTTTTTTCATTCATTCATTCATCTTCTTCCACTTAATCCTTTCTGAGAAAAAAAAAAAACATTAGATAAGTTCAGGAACTCAAAAAGACCTGGACATTCATGGAAGACAACAGTGGTGGATGATCACAAGATTCTTTCCACGGTGAAGAAAAACCCCTTCACAACATCCACCCAAATGAAGACCACTCTCCAGGAAGTAGGTGTATCCATATCTAAGTCTACCATTGTAGGACCTTGGGGAAGTCAGATTATTTAGCATCTCAGACAGACACAGTGAATAAGCATTGGAGAACAATGCCCAGGGGGTTCCTGGCGAGATAGCAGGAAGGAGTCAAGGACATAGGGAGTTGAATGCAGTGTAATGTAAATGTCATGCTGTGTGATGAGAAATGCCATGAAACGTGTGAAGAGTGATTTGGGTAAAAGGGGAGAGCTTGCTGAGATGATTGATTGTGTTATGTGCTTGTGAGATGTGAAGTGTGTAATAAACCGTCTGTCCATGAATCTGCCTCTTTATTCACACACTCCACACTGGTGACCCTAGACGACTTACGGAACACGAGGCAAGAACCCCAGAGCCGGCCCGGTCGGGAAACCCCAGCGACGCAGCAGCCGTCCCACAGACAGCCTGGACTGGAACCCCCAGCAACGAGTGCACGGTTTCAGTCAAGCTACCAGACTTTTGGCAGCACAACTCGCGTGTTCTTGGTTCCACCACACCGAGGCCCAGTTCGCCCTCCGACGAGTAACGGCAGACAACACCAAATTCTACCATGTGGTAGCAGCGCTGGACGCTCGCACAGCCCAGCAGGTAGAGAGCCTGCTCGATCAGCCTCCAGCCCACAACAAATACGAAGCGCTCAAGGCTGCGCTGACCCGGCGCTACACGGTCTCGGAATGCGAGAGAGCTGAGAGGCTCCTGGGGCGGACCGAGTTAGGAGATGGTTCGGCCGTCGACCTGATGGAGAAGATGCTGGCGTTAATGAGCATGGACGACGGGCATTTTCTGTTTGCCCACCTTTTCCTCCAGAACCTTCCAACATAAGCGAGAGCGGTTCTGGCCAATTCACCGTTGCTGGCTGTGCGTGACTACCGTGCGCTAGCCCAGGAGGCAGTCAGGATCATCCTCACCACCAGGGCGATCACAGTCATCGTGGCGGCGGTGGAGCCCAGCGAGACGACCAGAGGAGGCGAGGAGCCACCGACAGTAGCGGCAGCTGGGGCCAAGGAGCACCAGAGAGACACGCTCTGCTTCTACCACTGCTGCTTCAGAGAGAACGCGCGCAGATGTGCGCCACCATGCCAGTTCAAGTGCTTGGGAAATACCAAGGCCGGCAGTCGGTAGCAGCTGCGACCGCCGGTGAAGAGAACAAGCTGCTCTACGTGACGGACTCGTGCTCGGGGAGACGGTTCCTCGTAGACACCAGAGCCCAGAAGAGCATCATCCTGCTGTCCTACGCCGACCGGCTGGCAGGACCTAGCGGCCTCGGACTTGTAGCAGTAAATGGCTCGGAGATTAAGACGTTCGGTGAGAGAACACTGGCCTTAACTCTACATGGCCGCTCGCACGAGTGGACTTTTATCATAGCAGCACTGTGTTGCCCGATCCTGGGCGCTGATTTTCTGTGTGCGCATGGTTTAACTTGTGGAGGTTGCTAATAGACGCCTGGTTAATGCACTGTCCTTTGAATATCTCCCCTGTATAGCTCGAGGGACCCGGCCAACAGCACAAGCCAACGTCACAGCTCCAGGCGGTAAGTTCCACACACTGCTCACTCAGTTCCCAGCACTCACGGCCCCGACGTTTTCGGCGGCCATCGCTAAGCACGGGGTGGAGCACTTTATCACCACCACCGGGCCGCCCATTTTGGCAAGACCTCGGCGCTTGGACGCAGCTAAACTGGCCATAGCGCGCGAGAAGTTCGTCAACCTGGAAAGGTTGGGCATCATTAGGCGATCGAACAGCCCATGGGCATCTCCGCTACATATGGTCCCTAAGGCTGAGGGGTCGTGGCGACCGTGCGGTGATTTCCGCAGGTTGAACAACGCCACAGCACACGACCGCTACCCGATTCCCCACATATAGGATTTTTCCATTCACCTCGCTGGAGCACGCATTTTTTCCAAAATAGACCTGGTCCGCGGTTACCACCAGGTCCCAGTGCGTGCGGAGGACGTACCCAAAACAGCGGTAATAACTCTGTTCGGTTTATTCGAGTTCCTGCGCATGCCATTTGGGTTAAAAGGCGCGGAACAGACGTTCCAGCACATGATGGATGCAGTGCTGCGCGATCTCCCGTTCGTGTTCGTCTACCTGGACGATATCCTGGTAGCCAGTGCATCCGAAGACGAACACGAAACCCACCTCAGGACGGTTTTCCGGAGGTTAGAGGAGCACGGGTTAATAATCAACCTGGTGAAATGTCAGTTCGGTGTGACGGACATTGATTTTTTGGGGCACCGCGTCTCTCCAGAAGGAGCAATCCTGTTGCCCGACAAAGTGCGCGCCATGGCGGATTTTCCCCAGCCTCAGACGATCAGGGCACTGCAAGAATTTTTGGGGATGGTGAACTTTTATAACTGTTTCCTTCCCCGCGCGGTGCGGCTCATGCAACCATTGTACGCCACGCTCAAGAGACAGAAACCCGCGGATGGGGTCGAATGGAAGTTAAAGCAGCCCTGGCAAATGCCGCACTGCTGGCGCATCCGGACCCGGCGGCCCGGATAGCGCTCACTGCCGACGCTTCAGACGTGGCCATAGGGGCTGTCGTGGAGCAGCGCGTCGCCGGGGCTTGGCAGCCGCTCACCTTTTTCAGCAGAACTTTGAGCGACAGCAAACGTAAATACAACGCGTTCGACAGTGAGTTGCTGGCTCTCCACCTGGCCATACGCCACTTCCAGTTCTGGCTGGAAGGGCGCAGCTTCATCGTGTTCGTGGACCACAAGCCACTAACGTTCACGATGGCCAAGGTTTCAGAACCGTGGTCGGGCCGGCAGCAGAGACAGCTGGCCGCGATCTCAGAGTTTACTACCGATATTCAGCATGTGTCGGGTAAACTGAATGTGGTGGCGGACTGCCTCTCGCTTGCCGTGGTGGCCCCGGTCTACGTGGGGATAGATTACGCAGCCATGGCTGCGGAGCAGATTAGCGATGCAGACGTGCGTGCGTTCCAGTCTGGACCAACAGGGTTAAGGCTGGAGAGTAGGGTGCTGCAAGACGGCATGCCCCCCCTAATCTGCGATGTCTCCACGGGACGCCCGCGTCTGGTGGTCCCGGTCGCGTGGCGCCGCCGTGTGTTTGAGTCGGTTCACACTCTGGCACACCCAGGAGTGCGCGCGTCAGTCAAAATGGTGGGAGCGAAGTTCGTGTGGCCGAGCCTACGCAAATAAGTAAAAGAGTGGGCTGCAGCCTGCGTGGCGTGCCAACGAGCCAAGGTACACAGACACACGAAGGCTCCCTTGGAGCCATTTCGGGTACCAGCTAAGAGGTTCGACCATGTTCACGTGGACCTCGTGGGCCCCCTCCCGCCATCACAGGGGTACACGCACCTCCTGACAGTGGTGGACCACACCACGCGCTGGCTAGAAGCAGTCCCGCTGGAGGGCAACCACGTCCGCGGATGTAGCACGCGCTTTTTTAACAGCATGGGTGGCGCGTTTTGGAGTCCCGTCGAACATTACGTCTGACAGGGGCTCTCAATTTGTTTCCAACCTCTGGTCCGCGATGGCCCGCAGCCTGGGTGTTGCAATTCATTGCACAACCGCGTACAACCCACAGGCCAATGGGTTATGCGAGCGTTTTCATAGGTCACTGAAAGCAGCACTCAGGGCTTCACTGACGGATGCAAATTGGGTGGACAGGTTGCCGTGGGTTTTATTGGGGTTGCGCTCTGCGACAAAAGAGGATTTGGAAGCTTCCCCGGCTGAGCTGGTTTTTGCGCAGCCCCTATGGCTGCCCAGGGAATTTCTGCCAGATAATCCCGCGCCGGACAGCTGCCCATCTCAGCTTTTGCAGCATAGCGCAAACACAGGCACGCTGCCGGGCCCGGCCCACCACTGTTTTCCGCGTGCTTTCGTGCCTAAAACTTTGAAGAACGCAGAGTTCGTGTTCGTCAGACACGACGCCCACCGCCTTCCATTGCGCCCACCCTATGATGGACCGTTCAGAGTGTTAGAAACAGGGGATAAGCATTTTTTGCTAGACTTGGGGGGTAGGCGGGAGAAAATAGACAGACTCAAACCCGCTTTTGTAGTGGCGGATGAGCAAGCGCTGTTGGCTAGGGCCCCTCGGCGTGGAAGACCCCCACGGAGAGCTCCCCAGGGAAACGATTCACCAGAGCAGCCACACGGACAGAGTGAAGTTTCCCCCCGTCTCACCACGGCCCACCCGCAGTCAGACACACTCCCAGCAGCCCCCCACTGGCACAGCAGTGCCACGGAGGCGGTAAACCCCAGTTACAGCAGATATGGGAGGAGACGGAAGCCAAAACAGCGTGTGGACTGATGTTCTATCTAAGATGCTGGCGGGGGGGGGGGGGCATGTAGGACCTTGGGGAAGTCAGATTATTTAGCATCTCAGACAGACACAGTGAATAAGCATGGGAGAACAATGCCCAGGGGGGTTCCTGGCGAGATAGCAGGAAGGAGTCAAGGACATAGGGGGTTGAATGCAGTGTAATGTAAATGTCATGCTGTGTGATGAGAAATGCCATGAAACGTGTGAAGAGTGATTTGGGTAAAAGGGGAGAGCTTGCTGAGATGACTGATTCTGTTCTGTGCTTGTGAGATGTGATGTGTGTAATAAACCGTCTGTCCATGAATCTGCCTCTTTATTCACACACTCCACACCATAAAGACTTCATGAGAGCAAATACAGTGGGTTCACCAAAGATGCAACTCATTACTCAACCTCAAAAATACAGAAGCCAAGAAAAAAATGTAAAGAAGGCAGCCCAGTTCTAGAATAGCATTCTTTGAACAGATGAAACCAAGATCAACCTGTAGCAGAAGGATGGGAAGAAGAAAATATGGCAAAGTCTTGGAACGGCTCATGATCCGAAGTCCACATCTTCTGTGAAACATGGAGGCAGTGTAAGGCCTGGACATGCATGTCTTCCAAAGGCACTGAGCCACTAGTCACTAGTGTTTATTGATGATGTGACAGAAGACAGAAGCAGCTGGATGAATTCTAAAATGTATGATGATATACTGTCTCCTCAGATTCAGTCAAATACAGCAAAGTTGATTGGACAGCGCTTCCAAGTGCAGGAGGACTATAATCCAAAACATAACTATGAAAGCAACCCAGGAGTTTTTTTTAAGGCAAAGAAGTGGAATATTCTGCAATGGCCAAGTCAATCACTAGATCTCAGCCTGATCAAGCATGCATTTGACTTGCTTAAGACAAAACTTGAGGCAGAAAAACCCACAAACAAGCAATAACTAAAGACAGCTGCAGTAAAGGCCTGGCAAAACACCAAAAAGCAGGGTACCCAGCATTTGGTGATGTCCATGGGTTCCAAACTCCAGGCAATAACTGCCTGCAAATGATTTTCAACAAAGTATTAAAATGAACATTTTATTTATGGTAATGTTAATTTGTTCCATTACTTATGAGCACCTGAAATAAGGACATTTTGTATAAAATGGTTGCAATTCGTAAACAGTAACTCCAGTTTGGATGTGAAAACCCTCAAAGCTGAGAGGCTGCACTTCAAGCCTATATTAATTGTATAACTATAAAATAACAGAACTTGTCATTGTTCCAATATTTTTAAAGGGGGTGTATATAGAAACAGCTTTTTCAAGGCTCGAGGAAATCGCTGAGAGATCCACGAGCAAATCAACCTGGAGTGGAGACATCAGAGATGGGATACCTAACTGTGATCAAGCCAGCTCCTTGCAGAGAAATTCCTGGTCAGCTGCTACACTTAAGGTGCTCTCCTCTATGCCCAGTCGCACTGCTGGTGAGCAGAGCTTTTCCTGGACTGCAAAACTGATGCTGCTCATTCCCACAAGAGAACTATGTGGGGAAAAAAAAAAAAAAAAAACTTTGCTCACTCAGGAAGAAATGGTCATGCAGCAATTTCCAGGCGAGCCAAATGTTCATCTCAGTTACAACAACACCAGACCTCGCCCTATAACTCTCCGCACCCATGCAGAACAATGTGGAGTGGCTTAGTCCTCGGAGATGTGGTGGGAGCCAGCAATGAAGGTGATGCTAACTTGCCAACAATACTGAAAACATTTCACAAAAATGTTTTACTTTGATTCCATAATCCAAGCCTATGTCTTTATCAGAATCAGCAGGTTCCATTAATAATAAGTTTGTCCCAGACTGTTGGGTCAATGAAAACACTGAGGAGCTGATAGTGTCAAGCCTCGAGGGCCTGTCAGTGAGAGAGGCCATGCACAAGATGTGAACCATGCCACTCAGTCCGGCAGATAAAATGAAAATCAGGTAAATATGGCACTGAAAACATGATGGTGACAGTTTTTTGGGGCTAATTATCTATCACCCTTTTATTAGGCGACTTGCTTTCAGTGCTGAGGCTGAACAGTCTCTAAACGGCAGAAATATCCCATGCTACACTCATCTAAGTGTATACATTTCTAGGGTGAGTGCAAAAAATGTAGGATGTGATTTTTCCTCATGTCTATTCCTCAGTCACTCTTGCTTTCTCTCCTTTCAGAGCTGGCGTCACTGTCAATTCGACTGCCTCCCTCTCCTCAGCTTCTTCAAGCTGTGGCATTCATCCCTGAAGAAGCTGAGCGCCCGCTATGGAACCGGGATGCTCTTCTCTTTTCACTTTATCCAAATTCACTTGTTCTTTAATCTTCTCCTCTTTGCCATCATTGGTCTGTTCCTGATCTTCCCTCAAGCTATTTACCCTCCACCTCATCATGTCTCCCATCTCAGCACTTTTAAAGGGTCTTGAGCTTCTCACCGGCAGGGTGAAAAAATAAAGCCTCCCGTAACACCCTTTTCCTGTCTCTGTCTTTCTGTAGTTCTTTTTTCACACCACAGGGTTACTTTTCTCAGAGCCTGATATTTTATGGCTATTATTCCACTGCCATCATTAAAATGTGTGGAGTTGCTGGCTGCACTGGTGATCAGACGGTGTGCAGCGCTGACACATCCCAGATTATGTCATACAGCATCCCTGTTGCCTGTTTCTTTACCATCACCATTGCCTTCTTTATTATCTGCATCATCCTTGTGTACAGGTTGGATATTAAAGTGCATTTCAAGTACATTTAATTAGTTTAATTGCATGTACACCGTGTGACTCATGCCATTATTCTTTCGCAGCATGTCCAAGTCTTCTGGGAGGAGTTTTCATGTTCTCACGTCTAATGGGAATCTGGCAGTAAAGGTTTTCTGCTGCTGGGACTTTAAAGTCAGCAAGAAAACATCTGTCAGACTTCAGTCTGAGAAAATCAGCACTCAGCTGAAAGTATGCACTCTTCTGAATTTTCAAACTCAGTAAAGTGTTGAACTTGCTTTTTTTATGCACAATACAGCTCTGGAAAAAAAAAATATTTAAAAGACCACAGCAAAATCTTAACTGAAATAGCATCTCTACATGTATGGCAGTCATTCAGCTTGAGTATCTGTTGAATTCCAACAAAAGGAGACACCAGTCTATTTAAGGAGGTGTGATTAGGTGATCAGCTAAGCATGGTAAGATGCATTAAAGCTGTGAATAGTGAAAGCACCAAGGTGCTGATGCCTCAGTGCCTGTGGCATGGAGGCATGTGGAGGGGTGGGGGGCTGTAAAAAAGACACACTGCCACCTCTACTGACCCAGCATAGTTATTACAATACCTTTTTTCCCAGCTCCACTGAGGTTAAACGTGAGTTAAATTTGTGTTTATTTTGAAAACAAAGGTGTATTTGGAAATTTTGCCAAATTAAAATTCGATAAAATATGGCGATACAATGATACAAGCTTTTAGGTCCATTTGATTTTGACCAGGCAAGCTGAAAAGCTGGTAACAGACAGATACACACACAGATGCATGTAGTGATTACCGTATGCCTACGTTGCTTTGTACTGAGGCATGATTAATGTAACCAAGTAGCCCCCAGTACAGAAGAAAAATTGGACACAGGAAGAAAAATAATGTGACGTAACAAAAACTTTAAGAATCAAATGTTGCAGTTGTAGGAGTTATTAGTATTTTAATATTGAAATTGCTTCATAATTTAAGCACAAAACTTACTTTGAAATGCTTTTTCCTTTGCTCAGCTGTCCGCTGTGGTCCACCATGTTTTTGAGGCAAGGAATGTTAACCCAAATTCCACTCTGTTACTGCATATTGGCCTCAGGCAAAATCTTGTCAGAGATAAAAATCCATCCAGTAGTTTTTGTGTAATCCTGCTAAACCATTGCTAGGAGATTGAGCCTTTTTGGAGTTATGCACCAAGAGGTATACATTCATGGATCACCTCCAAAATGTAATGGGTTTGTGTGTAGCCCAAGAGCCACATGTGGTGAAAATTTCATCAGACTCGGTCTAGTTATTTTGGAGTAATGTTGCTAACACATTGTGAGAAGATAGAGCCTTGGTAGAGGTATGCACTCTCAGATCATCAGGAAAATGTAATGGGTTCCTCTCTAGCCCAAGAACAACCTCTAGTGAAAATTTAATCCAAATCCATCCAGTATTTTTGTGTAATCCTGCTGCACAAATACAAACAAGGCCCTTGGGGGAGGTATGCACTCTCAGATCACCACCAGATTCTAATCATGTGTTCCCTGTGTCATGATAAACATTCCATGAAAATTTCATCAAAATCCATTCATAAGTTTTTCAATAATGTTGCTAAAAGACAGACAGACAACCAAAACAACCAACCAACCAACCAACCAACGCCGGCAATAACATAACCTCCTTGAGGGAGGTAAAAAAAAATGACAATAATTCTGTAATGTGTCGGGTACAGTTTGCAATCCTCTCCATTGTAACAGAACGCAAATAGCAGCAGCCACTGAACTATTTACAGCAGGGAAAATAAGTATTGAACACGTTGTGGAGAGTGTGGGAAATGATGAGGCCAGTTTACGAACAGACAAAGTTTATTAACACTCTCTCATCATTCATACACAGAAAAGCATGAAAGCATTCAGCCACGGTTCTCCTTTATATCTCCACCGCTCATCTCACATCTGCGTGACATTCCACATCACACTGCATGACATCCAATATCACAATACATTCACCCTTAAACCCCCCATCCACTGTTTACCCTCTGCTTCCTGACTGAGACGCTGTCTGACTCATTCAAGTCTCTACAACTCTACAATATGCATTTTGTGTCTGCTACACCCCCCCCCCCCCAGACAGAGTTTCAGTCGGCACGTCTTTTGGGCTTCAGTCTCCTCCCATATCTGCTGTAACGGGGGTCTCTGTGCCTGCGGGGGGTTGTTGGACGTGTGTCTGACTGCGGGTGGGCCATGGCGAGGGGGGAGGAAAACCGCTTTGCTCGTGTGGCTGTCCTGGTGAATCGTTTACCTGGGGAGTTCTCAGTGGGGGTCTTCCACGCCGAGGGACCCGGGCCAGCAGCACTTGCTCGTCCGCCACTACAAAGGCGGGCTTAAGTCTGTCTATGCATATTTTCTCCCGACGCCACCCCCCCCCCCCCAAGCCTAGCAAAAAATGCTTGTCCCCTGTTTCCAGCACTCTGAACGGGCCATCGTAGGGTGGGCGCAATAGCGGCATCATGTCTGACGAACACGAACTCTGCGTTCTTCAAAGTTTTTGGCACAAAAGCGCATGGAAAACAGTGGTGGGCCGGGCCGGGCAGCGTGCCCGAGTCTGCACTACGCTGCAAACGCTGAGACGGGCAGCTGTCTGGCACAGGATTATCTGGCAAAAATTCCCCGGGCAGCCGCAGTGGCTGAGAAAAAAACAGCTCAGCCGGGGAAGCATCCAAATCCTCTTTTAGTGCAGAACGCAACCCCAATAAAACCCACGGCAACCGGTCAACCCAATTTGCATCCGTCAATGAAGCCCTGAGTGCTGCTTTCAGTGACCTGTGAAAACGCTCGCATAACCCATTTGCCTGTGGGTTGTATGCGGTTGTGCGATGAATTGCAACACCCAGGCTGCGGGCCATCGCAGACCAAAGTTCAGAAAAAAAACTGAGGGCCCCTATCGGACGTGATGTCCGACGGGATTCCAAAACGCACCACCCATGTTGTCAAAAAAGCGCGCACCATGTCCACGAGCGTGGTTGCCGCCAGTGGGACTGCTTCTGGCCAGCGTGTGGTGCGGTCCACCACTGTCAGAAGGTGCATGCACCCCTGCGACGGCGGGAGGGGGCCCACGAGATCCACGTGAACATGTTTGAATCTTTTAGCCGGTATACTAAATGTCTCCAAAGGAGCCTTCGTGTGTCTGTGTACTTTGCCTCGTTGGCACGCTACGCAGACTGCCGCCCACTCTTTCACTTGTTTGCACAGGCCTGGCCACACGAATTTCGCTCCCACCATTTTGACTGACGTGCGCACTCCTGGGTGCGCCAATGCATGAACTGACTCAAACACGCGGCGGCCGCAGATTAGGGGGGGGGGCTGCCGTCTTGCAGTACTCTGCTTTCCAGCCTTAACCCTGTTGGTCCAGATTGGAGCGCGTGCACGTCCGTATCACTAATCTGCTCTGCGGCCATGGCTGTATAATCTATCCCTACGCAGACCGGGGCCACAACCGCGCACGAGAGGCAGTCCGCCACCACATTCAGTATACCCGACACATGCTGAATGTCGGTCGTAAACTCCGAGATCGCGGCCAGCTGTCTCTGCTGCCGGCCCGACCATGGTTTCGAAACCTTGGCCATCGCGAACGTTAGCGGCTTGTGGTCCACGAACGCGGTGAAGCTGCGCCCTTCCAGCCAGAACTGGAAGTGGCGTATGGCCAGGTGGAGAGCCAGCAACTCCCTGTCGAACGTGCTGTATTTACGCTCACTGTCGCGCAAAGCCCTGCTGAAAAAAACGAGCGGCTGCCAAGAACCGGTGATACATTGCTCCACAACAGCCCCTATGGCCACGTCCGAGGCATCGGTAGTGAGCACTATCCGGGCCGCCGGGTCTGGGTGCGCCAACAGTGCGGCATTTGCCAGGGTGTTCTTTCACCTCAGAGAACGCCTGCTCTCGCTCCGGAGTCCATTCGTACAATGGCTGCATGAGTTGAGCTGCGCAGGGGAGGAAACAGTTATAAAAGTTAACCATCCCCAAAAATTCCTGCAGCGCCCTGACCGTCTGAGGCCGGGGAAAGTTTGCTCACAGTGTGCACTTTGTCAGGCAAGGGTATCGGTCACTCCGGTGAGACGCAGTACCCCAAAAAATCAATCCCCGTCACGCAGAACTGGCACTTTGACAGGTTGATTATTAACCCGTGCTCCTCCAACCTCTGGAAAACCGTGCTGAGGTGGGTTACGTGTTCGTCTTCGGACGCACTGGCTACCAGGATATCATCCAGGTAGACAAACACAAACGGGATATCGTGCAGCACCACGTCCATCATGCACTGGAACGTCTGTGCCGCTCCTTTTAATCCGAATGGCATGCGCAGAAACTCGAACAAGCCGAACGGAGTTATTACCGCTGTTTTGGGTATGTCCTCTGTGCGCACTGGGACCTGGTGGTAACGCGGACCAGGTCTATTTTAGAAAAAGTGCGTGCTCCGGCGAGGTGAACGGAAAAATCCTGAATGTGGGGAATCGGGTAGCGGTCATGCGCTGTGGCGTTATTAAACCTGCGGAAATCACCGCACGGTCGCCACAACCCCTCAGCCTTAGGGACCATGTGTAGCGGGGATGCCCATGGGCTGTTCAATCACCTGATGATGCCCAACCTTTCCAGGTTGGCGAACTCCTCACGCACTATGGCCAGTTTAGCTGCATTCAAGCGCCAAGGTCGTGCGAAAACAGGCGGCCCGGTGGTGGTGATAAAGTGCTCCACCCCGTGTTTAGCGGTGGCCGCTGAAAACGTCGGGACCGTGAGTGCTGGGAACTGAGTGAGCAGTGTGTGGAACTTACCGCCTGGAGCTGTGACGTTGGCTTGTGTTACTGGCCTGGCCCCTCGAGCTGTACAGGGGAGAGAATCAAAAGACAGTGCATTCACCAGGTGCCTGTTAGCAACATCAACCAGTAAACCATGCTCACACAGAAAATCAGCTCCCAGGATCGGGAAACTCAGTGCTGCTATGACAAAAGTCCACTCGTACATATGGCCGTATAGAGATAAAGCCAGTGTTCTCTCACTAAAGGTCTTAATGTCCGAGCCATTTACTGCTACCAGCCCGGGGCCGCTAGGTCCTGCCAGCCGGTTGGCGTAGGTCAGCAGGATGATGCTCTTCTGGGCTCCGGTGTCTACGAGGAAACGCCTCCCTGAGCGCGAGTCCGTCACGTAGAGCAGCTTGTTCTCTTTGCCGGCGGTCGCAGCTGCTACCGACTGCCGGCCCTGGCATTTCCTGAGCGCTTGAATTGGCACGGTGGCACACATCTGCGTGCGTTCCCTCCAAAACGGCGGTGGTAGAAGCAGAGCATGTCTCTCTGGCGCTCCTTGGCCCCCACTGCTGCTACCGTCAGTGGCTCCTCGCCTCCTCTGGTCGTCTCGCTGGGCTCCGACGCCACCGCGTTCACCGTGAGCGCTCTGGTGGTGAGGATGATCCGGTCTGCCTCCTGGGCTAGCGCACGGTAGTCACGCGCGGCCAGCAACGGTGAATTGGCCAGGACCGCTCTTGCCTCTGTTGGAAGGTTCCGGAGGAAAAGGTGGGTAAACAGAAAATGCCCGTCCTCTGTGCCCATTAATGCCAACATCTTCTCCATCAGATCGACGGCCAAACCATCTCCTAACTCGGAACGCCTCAGGAGCCTCTCTGCTCTCTCACAGTCCGAGAGCGTGTAGCGCCGGGTCAGCGCAGCTTTGAGAGCCTCGTATCTGTTGTGGGCCGGGGGCTGGTCGAGCAGGCTCGCTACCTGCTGAGCTGTGCGAGCGTCCAGCGCTGCAACTACATGGTAAAACTTGGTGTTGTCTGCCATTATTTCCCGGAGGGCGAACTGGGCCTCGGTGTGGTGGAACCAAGAGCGTGGGTTGTGCTGCCAAAAGTCCGGTAGCTTGACTGCAACAGTGCACGCATTGCTGGGGTTCCCGTCCGGGCCGTCTGTGGGATGCTTGCCGCGTTGCTGGGGCTTCCCGTCCGGGCCCACTCCGGGGTTCTTGCCTCGTGTTCCATCATACATCTAGGGTCACCAGTGTGGAGAGTGTGGGAAATGATGAGGCCAGTTTACGAACAGACGAAGTTTATTAACACTCTCTCATCATTCATACACAGAAAAGCATGAAAGCATTCAGGCACAATTCTCCTTTATATCTCCACCGCTCATCTCACATCTGCTTGACATTCCACATCACACTGCATGACATTCAACATCACAATACATTCACCCTTAAACCCCCCGTCCACTGTTTATCCTCTGCTTCCTGACTGAGACGCTGTCTGACTCACTCAAGTCTCTACAACTCTACAATATGCATTTTGTGTCTGCTACGTCAACATTTTTCTCATTAGCATATTTCTGATAGAGCCATTGGCCTGAGATTTTCACCAGATATCAGTAATAGCCCAAGTAATCCAAACATACAAAGAAATCAAGGCAACCGTGTTCACAAGTTATATTTAATAAAGTGGAACGACACAGGGAATAAGTATTGAACACGCTTGGTGAAAGTCATTTAACATTTAGTAGAAAAGCCTTTGTTGGTAATAACAGCTTCCAGATGCCTCCTGTATGGAGAAACTAGGCACAGGCATTGCACAGGAGTGATTTTAGACCATTCTTCCACACAAAGTGTCAAGTCTTGAAGGTTCTGTGGGTGTCTTCTGTGAACTCTGATCTTCAGTTCATTCCATAGATTTTCAATTGGATTCAGGTCAAGCGACTGACTGGGCCAATCTAGCAGCTTTATTTTCCTTCTCTGAAGCCAGCTGAGAGTTCCTTGGCTGTGTGTTTGGGACCATTGTCTTGCTGAAATGTCCACCCTCATTTCATCTTCAGCTTCTTGGCAGATAGCAACAGGTTCTTATTAAGGATGTCGCTGTATATTTGTCCATTCATCTTGTACAGCTTGGTGGAACAGTGGTTAGCACTGTGGCAGCACAGTAAGAAGGTCACAGGATCGATTCCACCCCTGACCATCATGGGTTCGATCCCACTCCTTGACCATGAGTGACCCTTCTGTGTGGAGTTTGCATGTTCTCCATGTCTGCATGGGTTTACCCCGGATACTCCAGTTTCCTCCCACCATCCAAAAACATGCAAGTTAGGTTAACTGGATACTCTAAAGTGGCCCTAGGTGTGAATGTGTGTGCGAATGCTGAAGGGATTGGCGCTGCACCATGCTGCCTCATCCATCCAGGTGGATGCCCTGTAATTTCCCTCTGGGATTAATAAAGTATACAAAATACAAAAATCTTTCCTTCAATTATATGAAGTCTGCCTGTACCATGTGCTGAAAAACACCCCCACATCATCATGGGATGTGCAGTGCCATTTCTCCAAACATGCTGTGTATTGTGGCATCCGCCAAATTCAATTTTGGTTTCACCTGACCAGACTATATTCTCCCAGTATTTTACTGGCTTGCCCAAATGTTGTGCAGCAAACTTTAAATGAGCTTCAACATTCTTTTTCTTCAGCAATGGACTCTTGCGAGGTGAGTGGGCATAGAGCCCATGTCGGTTGAGTGCATTACTTGTTGTTTTCTTTGAAACAGCAGTACCTGCTAAATCCAGGTCTTTCTGGAGCTCTCCACAAGTGGTCTTTGGCTCTTGGATAACTCTTCTGATAATTCTTTTGACCTAACCCTAAGCCCTAACCACTGCTCCACCGTGCTAGACATTAAATATCAATCATATGCTCATGCTACAGCAGGAATGAGAGGTGAGGAGGCTCCCCTGGGCGAATCAGTCTCCCTGGAAAACCAGGTGCTTTAGTTCTTTGATAGTAGAAATATAAAGGTTGAAGCAAATGCAATTTCAGCCTGTCATGCTTTACCCAGAAAGGATAATAAAACAAAGAAATCAGTTGTGATGCGCTTTGTGAACAGAAGGGTAAAGAATGACATACTGAGGCAGGCCAGAAAGTTATGGGGAACAGAAGTTTCCCTAAATGAACATCTAACAAAAACTAATGCTGAAATAGCATGGCAAGCACGGATGCTGAAAAGACAAAATAAGATACAGGAAACATGGACAAGAAATTGTAGAGTTTGGATCAAACTAAATGGAACACTTGAGGAAGCAAAGAGTATAATAATCAGAGAGATTACTGACTTAAATAAATATAGATGAACACTGATTAAGAAAATTAAAAGACTATGATAATCCATATCCACACACACGGCAAGAATAGTTCTTTTGACATACCATGTCAATGTACTTTAAAAAAAAACAAAACTAAACTAAACAAAACAAACAAAAAAAAACTTATGACTTACTTGAGTAGACATCAATTATCCCCAGTTGGAGGAAGTCATTTGACAGAGAGTGAGGAAATTCAAACTCTGAAAATATGCCATTATGCTGAACATAAACTACAAAAGATGGAGAATGATATTGATCCTGATAACCACTTTTTCAATAATATTCATAATCATTGTGAATATTACACTGAAAAGCAATTCAAAAGTCAAGTGCAACTAGATGGTAAACTATCAATAATACACTTCAACAGCAGAAGTCTTAACAAAAACTTTCCACAGATTCAGGACTATTTAAAACAGCTAGACAGAAAATTTACAGCCATCGCAGTCTCTGAAACTTGGCTTAATGAAGAGCAGGCTCCCCTGATGGCAATAGAGGGATATCAGATGTTTCATATTAACAGATCTCAAAAAAAGGGTGGTGGTGTTGCATTGTATATTGATGACCTGTATAGGTGTAAACTCGTAAATGGGATGTTCCTTGCACTACCAGGGATTTTAGAATGTGTTACTATTGAGACGGACCAAGATAAAACAAAAAATCGAATTATAAGTTGTATATATAGAACGCCGGGAACTTGCATTGAGACATTCAGAGATAAATTAGTCGAGCTGTACAATAATATTACTAGTAAGAAAATGGTAGTAATTTGTGGAGATTTCAATATTGATTTACTAAATCCATATCAACAAAATGTAGTTACAGAGTTCATGAATTCTATGTACAGTATGAGTCTATATCCCACAATAACACATCCCAGTAGAATCACAGTTCACACTGCTACAGTTATTGACAACCTGTTTGTTAATATTATTGATAAGAAAATAGAAAGTGGATTATTGATAAATGATATAAGCGACCATTTGCAACCTTTGCACTTATCCATGGCCACACGGGGGCCAATACAGAAAAAGTTTTAAAATCATTCAGATACAAATCACAAAATGCAATCAGTTCTTTTAAAGAAGACTTGCTGAAGCAGGACTGGACAAAAGTCTATGTATCAGATGTAAATGAAGCCTATGACACGTTTATGAACATTGTAACCACTCTTTATGAAAAAAATTGTCCATTAGTAAAGAAAAAGCTTAAACATAAATTTATCGATAAGCCATGGTTAACCAAAGGATTACAAAAGGCGTGTAAAAAGAAAAATTTATTATATAAAGCTTAAAGAAGCAGAGCAGCGGTATAAAACATATAAAAATAAGTTAACATATATAATGTTTATGGGTGTGGGTGTGTTTATGTTTATGTTTATATTTATATATCTATATATTCATTCCATCTAGCTACAATGCTCCGCACTGTGTTTATATATCTACATATTATTCCATCTAGCTACATTGCTCCGCACTGTGTGTTTATATATTTACATATTTTTTCCACCTAGCTGCAATGCTCCGTACTGTGTGTTTATATATCTACATATTATTCCATCAAGCTACATTGCTCCGCACTGTGTTTATATATTTACATATTTATTCCATCTAGCTGAAATGCTCCGTACTGTGTGTTTATATACTCATATATTTATCCCATCCAGCTACAATGTTCTACACTGTGTGTCTGTGTGTATATATATATATATATATATATATATATATATATATATATATATATACAGTATATACTGTATATTTATAGTAATATGTACATATGTATATTAGCTGCTCTTGCTTGCTTGCTTTTTTTCTTGCCTTCTGATTGTTGCTCTGAGTGTTGCTATCCCTGTGCTGTTGCAATCCTGGAATTTCCCCATTGTGGGACTAATAAAGGCTTATCTTATCTTATCTCATCTTAATAAGATGTAGTAAAATAGACTATTACTTACCTGCACTTATATAGCGCTTTTCTAGTCACAAAGACCACTCAAAGCGCTTTCACTAATACTAACCCTCTATATTACAGTAAAGAACTGGAGAAAAACAGAGACAATATTAAAAATACATGGACAATACTTTGCAATATTCTTGGAAATAAAAACAGAAATACAAGCTACCCAACCAATTTTTCAAAAAATAATACAACGACTCAGAGTGTGAATGCAGTTTCACCTGCAGATGAATTTAATAACTTTTTTGTTAACATTGGTCCTAATTTGGCTCGAGAAATACCCATTATGGCACCTACGGGTGATACAATAAGCAAAAACACTGCTAGAAAAAACTCCATTTTCATAAAGAACACAGACGAGAGAGAGGTCATTGAAATTGTTAAATCATTTAAAAGTAAAACATTTACGGACTGTGATGGTATTGACATGCTCTTAGTCAAAACTATTATTGAATGCTTAGTGAAACCACTGACGTATATTTGTAACCTGTCTCTCCAAATAGGTGTATTTCCCAATGCAATGAAAATAGCTAAAGTAATTCCGATATACAAGACGGGTGACAGAGGGGAACTTTCAAACTATAGACCAATTTCACTATTGCCGCAATTTTCCAAGATACTTGAAAAAATATTCTGTGAGAGAACTGACAACTTCATAATGAAGAATAATTTATTGTGTGAGCAGCAATATGGGTTCAGACACAAGAGGACAACTGCATTTGCTCTAATGGAATTTATAGAAAAAATATCAACTGCCATTGAAAATGAAGAGTATTCAGCTGGGGTATTCCTGGATCTTAAAAAAGCATTTGATACAGTGGATCATAATTTATTATTAAAGAAACTACAAAATTGTGGTATTAGAGAGGTAGCACTGTCCTGGTTAAGTAGTTACTTAAACAATAGATATCAGTATGTATGTGTTGGTAACAAAAACTCACAGTTACTGAAGGTTACTTGTGGAGTCGCACAGGGTTCAGTTTTGGGGCCATTGTTATTCAATATATATATAAATGATATATGTAAAGTCTTGGAAAAAATGGATTTAACATTGTTTGCCGATGACACTAATCTATTTTGCAGTGGAAGCAATTTGGAACAACTTTTGGATACACTCGGAAAGGAATTAGGAAAGCTTGAACTGTGGTTTGATTCAAACAAATTAACGCTCAATTTAAGTAAGACAAAATTTATAGTTTTTAACAACCATCACAACAACTTAGTATCTAAACTCAGTGTAAATGGTGTAGAGATTGAAAGGGTATCAGAAACTAAATTTCTTGGAGTAATAATTGATAATAAACTGTGTTGGAAGTCACATATTAATTATATTAAAGGTAAAATATCTAAATCAATCACAATACTACACAGAGCGAGATATTTGCTGAATCAACCCACATTATGAGATGAGATGAGATTCAACTTTATTGTCATTACACATGTATGAATACAAGGTAACGAAACGTGACTTGGCATTTGGGCACGCTCTGCAGAGCGCATCCAAGGCCGGGGCAGCCGCTAGGCGCCAGTCTTTGTATCATTCATTAATACTCCCATACATGACATTTTGTACTGAAGTATGGGGAAATACATATAAAATAAACATATATCCAGTCTTTATGCTTCAGAAGAGAGCTATTAGAATAATAAACAAAGCTGCTTACAGGGAACCAACAAACTCACTTTTTCTTAAATTAAAAGCTCTCAAGTTGAAAGATCTGGTTGACTTTAAAACTGCAGTAATAATGTTTAAAGTGAAGAATCTATCACTGCCCGCAAATATCCAAAAGTTGTTCCAAATAAGGGAGAAACAATATCATTTCAGAGGAACATGTATATTTCAAAAACCTTCAGTGAGAACTACCACCAAGCAACACTGTGTTTCAGTGCAAGGAGTCAGATTATGGAACGATTTTGGACCTGAATTAAAATCATGTACAACGCTTGGACAATTTAAACAAAAACTAAAGGAAGAAATACTCCAAACATATATACAAGATGACATGTAAAATCACATAAGGATTGTCATATCCAGTCTGTGTTGTGTTGTTGCTTAGTTTTTTTTTTTTTTGGTCACATTTTGTCTTAGCTTTGTTCCGAATTGTAATCGCTCTTGTTTTGTTTTTCTTTTGAATTCTTGGATGGAGTATGGGTGGGCAATATAAGCTGCGGCTTCAGCCATCACCCATTTCGGATAACTTATGTTGAACTGTATAATCAGAGGAGTTATTGTTTAATTTGATCTTGTTAAATTTTTTCCCCTTTGTTATATTATTCTGTTTCTTTTTAATCTTTACTTTTAATCTATCCGGAATAAAGATTCATTCATTCATTCATTCAAAAAGTGTAAGCGCGAGTACACAGCCCTGCTTGACCCCATTGGTGATTGGGAAAGCTTCGGAGGAGTCTCCATCATCCAGTACTTGAGCAAGCATGCCATTGTGGAACTGGCACATCATGCTGATGAACTTGTCCGGGCAGCCAAACTTCACCATGATCTTCCACAGCCCCTCACAACTGATGGTATCAAAAGCCTTGGTCGGATCTACAAATGTTGTGTAGAGGTCCTTGTTCTGCTCTTGACACTTCTCCTGAAGTTGGCGTGCAGCAAAGATCATGTCAGCAGTTCCTCGACCCTCTCCATGAAGCCACACTGGCTCTCCAGCAGGTGACCGCCTTCCATGTTCTGAATAAGGCAGTTGAGAAGGACTCTTGCGAAGATCTTGTCAGCGATGGCGAGGAGAGAAATTGCACGGTGGTTGTCACAGGACTGCCTGTTTCCTCTTCTCTTGTAGAGATGGACAATGAAGGCATCCTTGAGCTCCTGGGGGATAACTTCCTACTGCCACGTGGTCTGAAAGAGCTCAGTGAGTTTCTGTATTAGAACTGGTCCTCCTGTCTTGTAGATTTCAGCTGGGATGGAGTCAGAGCCCGGTGCTTTGCCGCTCGAAAGGAGTTTGATTGCTTTTTGGACTTCTGATTCCGTTAGAGGTTCTGCCAGAGATGTGTTCACTTCTACCTGGGGCATGCAAGTGATGGCTTCTGCACTGATGGATGAAGGTCTGTTCAGGATGCTGCTGAAATGTTCTGGTCATCCTCCCAGGATTGCGTTCTTGTCGGTGAGGAGAGTGGACCCATCAGCACTGAGCAGTGGTGATGTTCCAGAAGACTGAGGCCCGTAGATGGTCTTAAGGGCATCATAGAAGCATTTGGAGTTGTTGCTGTCAGCGTACTGCTGTATTTCATCTGCCTATTTGCTGAGCCAGAAGTCCTGTATCTCTCTGGGCTTTGTCTGCACCTTTCCTTTGATGAAGTTGAAGGTTGCCTTCTTAGAGGCAGATCTGCTGTCTTGCTGGTACGCTCTGTGGGCTTCATGATTCACGTCAAGCAGCTTTTGGATGTCCTCATCATTTTCATCGAACCAGTCTTGGTGTTTGTGCGTGTTCTGGCCCAGATGAGTGAGTGAGGTGTCGTACACCATGTCTCTGAAAGCTGCCTAGTCTTCTTCTGCTCCGTACTCCCTGAGGTCAAGCTGACTAAGCTTGCTGTCCAGGTCCTCACTGAGGTTCTGTCACACAGAATGCTGTTCTAGCTTGCTGACATTGAGTCGCTTGTTTGCCTTTTCCCCCTGTGGACGCCGTTTGGGCTGGATGTGCATGTTGAGCTTTGAGAGAATGAGTCTGTGATCCATCCAGCAGTCTGCGCCACACATCGCCTTCGTCACTCTAACGTCCTGCCTTTCTCTCCTTCTCACAATGATGTAATCTATCAGATGCCAATGCTTGCTGTGTGGATGCATCCAGGAGGTCTTGTTGCGATTTGGCAAGCGGTAGACAGTATTAGTGATCAGAAGGTCATGAGAGGCGCACGTCTTCAACAGAAGAAGACCGTTGCTGCTGCACTTTAGAACTCCATTTCTCCCAAGTACTCCCTCCCATGTCTGGTAGTCTGTACCAACTCTGGTGTTAAAGTCTCCAAGAACAATGAGTTTGTCCTCCTTTGGTACAACTTCAATGAAAGTCTCTAAGTCCTTGTAAAACTTGTCTTTGATCTCATCTGGTTTTGTCATGGTGGGGGCATATGCACCGATGAATATGGCATGGTGTTTTCCTTGGAGGGGGAGCCACAGGGTCATGAGGCGGTCGTTGGTTCCTTTCGGGAGGCTGGTAACCTTGCTGATCAGATTGGATCTGATTGCAAAACCCACTCCTGCTTCACGACATTCTTCACTGCCTCAGCCACTCCAGAAAAAGGTGTAGCTGGCTTTGACTTCGGTCAGCTGACCTTCGTCTGCAAACTTGGTCTCGCTCAGAGCTGCAATGTGGATGTTGTACCTGCTGAGTTTTCTTGTGACAAGTGCTGTCCGTCTCTCAGGTCTGTCTGCTTTGAAGGTGTCCATGAGCGTTCGTACATTCCAAGTGCCAATGGTGAGTGAAGTCACCTTAGTTGATGTCTTCTGAGAATTTTGACCGCTAGGGTGGGATCCCCACCAGCCGCGACTTGCTGGCCAGGGTGTAGCGAAGCAGGCTATGTTTAGGACACCTTTTAAAGCCCCTTCCTCAGGCCATGGAGGTAAGCAGAGCAAATCCTAAAGAGGGCTGCTCAGACACCCAGGGGGCTGCCGAACTCCACTGCTGCTTCGGTCCAGTAGAGCGTGACCCTATGCTCTGGGCTGCCTGTGTATGGGATGGTGGCCACAGCTTCCAGTGTATCCGCACCTGCTGCTTCGTCACTTGCCCATCGCCACAGGACTTGGGGGGGTGGAATGAGAAGGAAATTGGGGGGAAGGGGATGTCTTGACTTGCACATGAATTTGATTTAAGTGAGGGAAAGTTGCGAAGGGTTGTCAGCCTCACTCTTTTGTCCCAGCCTATGTGGATCCAGTGGCAAGACATAGTCAAGATGGCTGGAGATAGGTTAGGATGCAATGGATGGCCAGCAGTGTCCTACGTGTCTCACTGTGGCCTAGTTGTGCTGCATAACGCATTGCTGGGTCTGCTTTCCTGCCCATTGAGCCAATCTGGTGGTTTCCTCTGCGCAGTCCGCCGGGTCCAGTCTACGCATGCTTAGGTAGACAAGCACTACTCACAGAGGGTTTCAAACCCGTCGGCTATCCTCATCTGGTTTCACCCGCCAGTCGAAGCGGTTTACCGGGGTGTGGCCATTGTTGCATGCAAACAGCTACTGGGAGCCACAGGTGAGAGTTGAGTGCCAAGTGGGAACCAAAACGGACCGACCACCCAGAGATGCGACTGTTGCCCCGTCAGAGGTACTATCCCTCCCTGACACTCCATACACCCCAATTTTATCTGTATTTCTCACAGAAATACAAGCTCCGTGATTAAACTTTAAGCCTGATGTGTTTATAGTAAGGATAAGGTTTTAAAAAAGGCTCTTAATGGTATCTGTAAAATGCTTTTTTACACAATAGATGCAGCCTTATATAGAAAAATAATCATCAAAATTATAACCAAGGAGGATGCTGAAAGATGAACAAATCACCGTGGAGCTGCCATTGTTTCAAATCCAGGTTTTTTTTTTTTGTTTGTTTTTTTTTTGTTACTTATTTGTACCCGTAGGTAGATTTGGTTTGCAGTCTGGTGACAAGCCACCGGCTGCCGGTCGCTGCGTGCGCGAGTGCCCTAAACCTACATGTTTTTGGTATGCGGGAGGAAACCGGAGAAATCCCGGAGTAAACCCACGCAACACGGGGAGAACATGCAAACTCCACACAGCTCACTGTTGGTCGGGGGCTGGGATCGAACCCACGATCTCATGATCCCCGCGATCCCCCGGCCGAGGGTAAAACTGTGCTGCCACAGTGCTAAACCACTGCGCCACCGTGCAGCCCAGTTTTGGCTGCTGCACAAATGATGAGATGTTGGCTACTTGTAATGCTTTTGGTAAAGTTATGACTTAAGACTTCTTATTAAATATTCAAACCAGCTGTCAGTAAGTCAGATTTTTTTTATTGTCTGCAATTATACAGGTTATTTATTTATTTATTTATTTATTTATGAGTCCCTCATTTTTTCAGCTTAAAAAAAGGAATATAAATATTTCTTGCAGATGGCGTTTATAGTTATAATCCAAAGTCTCTAGTAAAACTCCATTAGTTACAACAGCAGTTTTCACACCTTCGGTGGATCTGTGTGCATGTGTAGTTGCTTCTGTGATGTGTTGCATGCATGCAGATGTTTCTGTCTAGGTCTAAATGAAAATGTTGTGTGTGCACCAGGCCTTGATAACCCGGAAAAATGCATTGTTATCTGCAGGAGATCAGACCCATGTCTCCTTGAAGTCTGAAAAAAGGCATGGAGGGTTGTTGAGGTGTTAATTTATGGTAATGGAACCTGCTTCTACGGCTCACCAATTGTAGTTTGAAAGTGGCTTTTGAGACTATAGAAACAGGTTTCTATATGTTATTCCAAATGATAGTCATCCTACCCAAATGGCCTTTATATATTTCATTTGCTTTTACTGCTTTCTCAAAAATACTTTACTTTACTTTACTTTACATACTTTATTTCAAACAAAAAAGTATATCAAAAACAAAACAAATGACAAATGCAATAAAGTAACAGTATACAGTGTTCGAAAGGGAGAAGAAAGAAGTGAACACTTATTAATTCCAACTCCTCTTTTCCATAAATACACCCATGTGAATTATATACAAATTACCACATTTAAGACCCCAAGTAAACAATTAACTGTATTTTGTACATATCAACATTAACACCCATCCATCCTAACATACACTGATGTCCATACATCAAAACCAGCCTCAAACAACACAGATACACACAGTGCTGTCCCACCCACCATTCCATAGTGTCCCAGAGTGAGCATAGTGAATCGTATATACAGTATAAATACTATCCTTCTAACATATATCCTTTCAGCAAATAATGTTTATACCTCTTGTTAAATTGATTTCTGTTTGTACATAGTTTCAGTTCCAGCTCCAGACTGTTCCACAAATCCACCCCACAGAGTCTTAAGTCTTTAAACTTTCAGTTCAAAATGTTTTTGTTATTAACTAAGTGGGACTGCTTTTAAAATGTAAAAATATCATGCAAATTAATTATTTTTTACCAAGTAAATTCACATTAACAATCACATGTACCATGTACATTACACTAACAAATCGGATCCAGCTGACTCCATGCAACATCACCAGGGTCAGACATCAAAGCCATGATGTTTTTTTATATTTAATTTTACTACGAATAATCAAGAATGAATTTAATTTGGCACAGTTTATACTACATCTTTGTTATCTGAAATACAACCAGATAGATAAAGCCATCCATCTTCAGCCGCTTAAAGGGGTCACTGACTGTCGTGTCTTAATGAGGTGTTTGACATATTTTGTTCACATTTTCTTTAATTTTTTTAATTATTGAAGCAAATTTGTTGTGTGTGTTTTTTTTTTATTATTTTTCCTGGCTTTCTTGAAACACTCTGATTTAAAGCCTGTCACTTGAAGAAACATCATTCAGCTGTTCAACTCCGCCCTCCCTCTTACATCAGTTAGCCATTAGCTGAGTAGCTTCTAGCCCAGGGGTGGGCAGTGAGGGCCATTCCACTGCAGGTTTTTTGTTCCACCCAGTCTCTTCAGCAGGTGTGTGCTCTGACCAGCTTCAAGGATTGCTAATCATTGAAAACACCTGCTGAAGAGACTGGGTGGAACAGAAAACCTGCAGTAGAATGGCCCTCCATGGCACATGATTGCCCACCCCTGTTCTAGCCTCTCTCTAGCTTGGATGAGCAGCGTTGGTTCACTGATCCACAGTCGACTGTGCATCTGGCTTCGCTCTGGGATATCTCACAACAACTTTGCTGGGATGCCACAACAAATGCCAGCACCATGTGCCAAGCGACCCACCGATCGCTGCCACCCAGGATACTGGCCAAGATGAGCTGCCAAGTGATGGGATCGCAAAGTGCAGAGCCTATCCCAGCATCTTTGGGCAAGAGGCAGGGTGCACCCTGCACAGATCACCAGTCCGTCGCAGAGCCAACACAGAGAGACAACCATTCACTCTCTCATTCATACCTAAGGACAATTTGTCCCTAGTTGATGCCAATTAACCTTACATGCATGTCTTTGGCCTGTGGGAGGAAACCGGAGTACCCGGCAAAAACCAACGCAGACCAAATAAGTACAAGTGCATGTGTGGACACACAGTAGGGGTGGGGGCATTAATCATTTTTCTGACGCTTCTCAATGCAGATATGAACGATTCTGAATAGATGCACAAATGTCAAGATTCTGATTCTTAAATATTAATTAAAAACATAATTAATTTTGACAGAACAAAAAGCAAAACCTTGAAATCAGCTAAGATGAATCCTGACAGTGACTCAGCAACTGGTGAGGGAATTTATGCAAACGGAGGATTAGTTTTTCTAGCTCAGCATGCATCCATGTGGAGCCATTATTCTGGATAATAATTTCTGCTTTTATTCAAATAAATCCAGACTTGCCATTGAAAGTCGCATACAGTTACAGATATCCATTAAATTGACGCAATTCCATTCCAACTCTATAAAACACTGTAAGTTAGCAGTCATATGTTCTGCTGTTTAGAATTCACTTAAAATCTGCCCTGGATTATCAAGAGGGTTTACTGGGGCAGGAGCCCAGGGGCCCGGAAAGAAACTTTTTTTTTTTTTTTGCTAATTCTGTCAAGCCCAATGTTTATTGGAGGGTTTGTTTTTGATAGATAGATAGATAGATAGATAGATAGATAGATAGATAGATAGATAGATAGATAGATAGATAGATAGATAGATAGATAGATAGATAGATAGCCTTTATTGTCATTATACAAACAAATGTACAATGAGATTTAAGCATCTCCTTCAGTGCAACATATGTAAAAGAGAAAAATAAAAAGCCTAAATACAATAAATCCCTGCAATAAATAATGTATAATGTGTACAATGTACATAATCTAAGATAAAATAAGTCATATATACAATATAAAAATAAAAATATTAAAAAGACTGCACAGCATTCTGGACCGTAAATGTCAATTACAAAGTGATGTGTTTAGAGGTATACTAAGAGAGTCAGGGAGGGTTGGACTGAGAATTCAGAGCCATGATGGCTTTTGGAAAAAAACTGTTCTTAAGTCTATTTGTCCTGGCTCTGATGCACCTGTAGCACTTCCCTGAGGGCAGCAGTTCAAACAGGTCAGCTCCAGGGTGGTAGATGTCCTTGATGATGTATTGTGCTCTCCTAAGGCAGTGGGCGGTGTAAATGTCTGTAAAATTGTAGATTTAATTCAAAACAACAGTCGAGATATTTTCATTTTGAATCACTCTTTTAAAAGAATTATGGTGAATGAGGTTAAAATTGTAAAAACTTTCATTAGATAATGAATATTGGGTTTGTGCACACATAACCTGCTCTTCTCTGCGGTCGTAGAGAAGAGCAGCTGTTTTCCCGGTAGGGCAGATTGGTCTGGCAATATTTTTTTTTTCCTCTCTGTAGTGACAAACCCTTTTCTGGCTTCAAATAGTGAATACTTAACCTTTGAACAGAAAACACCAGCTGAGTGTGTTTTTTCATTGTCATAATTAACCTCTTGCACTCTGGTGTACCACGGGCGGGCACGTCTCTGCGTCCTAGAGTGCACGAGGGCGCACGAGAGCACTGCGTCCTAGAGCGCACTGAAAAAAAAAGCTGCATTTCCATTCTTCCACTACAGACACAGCCGCGAACAGAAAGCCAAAGGAGTGCTTTGATTGGTTTAGATGTGATTGACCTCTCATTCGACTAATAAGAGCCTTGAATTGGGTTTCTGAAACCTTGAAGAACCAATGACTGAAAACCTAGCAAGAAGGACCCGCCTACCAACGGCTGCGAATACAGCGAGCCAATTGAAGCACAGAAGTTCGAAAGCTGTTTTGTGTAAGGCTGGGTGAAGAGAGACTGACTGCTGCAGCAGATGAAAAAAGGACCCGCAGAAAGAACCGCCACAGACCCAGCAGCACAGAGACCACCCACAAGTGCGACCTGTGTGACAGGGACTGCCATTCGCGCATCGGCCTGTTCAGCCACAGGCGGTGCTGTCCCAGCAGAGTAGACGTTTAGGATTCTCTTCCATGGTCATCATAGACCGTCCACATGCTGTTGTGGACAGGTAAGTGTTATAAGCTAAATTATTCTTTATCCCTGAAAATTGTAATCAAAAATGACTTTTGACCGATCGGTAAATTACAACTGTGCGTAGTAGACCGTGGCGCACGAAGTCCGAAGTCCGTGCGCGGCGGTACATGGTTTGTGCGCCGCGTCCGGACCATGAACCGTGCGGGGACCGTGCGGGCGGACTGTGTGCCACGGTCGCCACATCGCCACATGACTGTTCCGTCATGTAGCGATGGCCGATGTCCGTCCTCTGTAGCGGGGGGGGGGGGGGGAGGTGGGAGTTGTTGTCTTCTACATTACAAATATTTTAGAATAATTTTTAGTGCACTGTAGGTTATTTTTTCTTGTAAAAAAAAAAGCCACACATTTTTTTACGTGGCATGCTTCTTTGTGTGTGGGGGCTTGTTTGTTCATTCATTCATGAATGATTGAATAAACAACCCCCCCCCCCCACACACACACACACAGCCCTGAGTGTCACCTTTCATTAGAGCCCAAGATCAAGCTTCTATATTGAATCATTCAAAAGTTAGAGACGTTTATCCAAACTGTGCCATTTGGCACAATTTGGCACAGTTCAAAAACGCCTGGGAACTACCTGAGAACAAAGCTGTGTAATATATTCATTTTTTGTGGTATTGTTACAAAATTTGGACCTCAGCTGGATAACACTTGGTTCTACATTTCTGTTGCGTTTTCCAGCCCGGATCTGAAGCTGTGTGTTATTTGCAAGCATTTGTATCCAAAAAAACACCCAGGCGAAATTTATTTTCTTCAAGTTCAGTATGTTTAGATGACTGTTACTCAGTGGCAGCAGCACTTAGAGAGATTATGACTGTTTTGCCAAAAAATTAAAAGTATTTTCTTTTAAATGAGACCAACCCCATGAAGATGCTGCAAAGGGTTGAAGAACAGCTTTTGATTTACTTTGGGTACGTTATTTTTTTGGCGTTTTTAGGGAAATTGACCAGAGTGCAAGGGGTTAAAGCTGTGAGTTGATACAAGATATTTGTTGGTTGTTAGTCCTGATGGCACTGTATTCTCCTGCTATTTGAGCTAAACCTAGAACTTTATGGTCATTCACTTTATTTAGTAACTGGCAGTGGCGATGGATACGGAAGCTGTATCCCTAAACGAAATGTCTATTGGTACGGAAGAGCTGACAATGCAGCAAAACCTTTTCAGATCAGCTCCAACTCAACTGCTGCTGTGGCTTAGGTAGATAGTATGTTGGGCCTGTGATCAGAAGGTTGCTGGTTTTCGTCCTGCTATTGGCACCTTGTCCAAACCACTTTACTATGAGATGAAATTCAGACTTAAAGCTAAGAGGTTAGCCTTAGGATTTGGGAGTGGGTAAGGTTAAAAAGGTAGTAAATAGATATTGATTAAAATTTTGAAACAAATAAATGCCTCAGATTTCCGTACCTGTAGCCTGCTGCTTTTAAGATACACATTAATAGAACTTACTGGCCAATCAGATTCAAGCCATATCTGTAACAAGAATTCTATGGATACGGTTCCATAGCCATAGCCAGTGCCTTAATAATTTAGGACCTTGAAGGTCAAGCTGATCCACCAATGACCATGGCCACAATGGCCACAATAATCCGATAACTGGGAATAATCAGATAATAATTGGATTTGACATGTTTACATGCACTGAGTAAATGGATTATTGGACAATAAACTATGTGTGTTAATGTAATTTCACTTTATGTAACACAGTAATTGCTTTTTATCTGATTATTGTTTGTACATGACTACTTTAATAATCAGATAACACCAGAAATCCAATTATAAACGGTTTATTACGGTGCATGTAAACATGCCTATTTTGCATATCATATGCCCATAAATATGTGGGATGGCCCCAAAAATTGCTTTAGTCCAGCGGCCCACAACCTCCTTAATCCGGCCCTGCTTAAAATTGCTTTTTGTCAGTTACAACAATACTGACATAGCAAATATTTTGTAGAGCGATGCTTAAATTCTGACACTGTACATGACTGCAACCTGTAGTGTTTAATACTTCACTGAATAAAAAATAGTTGTGTGTGTGTGTGTCTAAAGTATGGTATTTAGTGGATGTCTGAGTGTGGGACCACTCATGTGTTTCTATGTGTGAGCTGGAGAGCAGCTCAGACGTCAGCAACTCAGTGGGCTGGTTGCAGTGTTGCTTTTATGTGCTTGAGAATAGCTTTTGTGTGAGTGTGTGTGTGCGCGTGCACACGTGTGTGGAATGTTGACGCACAAGTCCTCTGTCTTTTAGCTGTTGTCTTAATCCACCTTGGAGGTGATGATTCATAGGTGCAACAGCAACCTTCCTCACAACTAACCTTACAAATGCAACAGAGTTAATTAAATATGTGGGCAAGAGTGTTTACCTACATGTCTGACTTAATCTGTTTCTCTGACCTTCAGCATACACAGTTTAAGAAAGGTGGCATACGTTTTTAAATTGGTTATTGTCCAGAAACAGGTTGTGACAAAGGGTACACCTGTAGTGGAGCTGAAATAACGAGGCGGTTTAGTATTAAAAACAGGGTTTTTAATGAATAGCTCCTCTATCAAATCTCATCAGGTGTAGAGCTTGGCAGAAGGCAAGAGACAGAACTCTGCTTCGCTCGCTGGTTAAATACAAGCACGCATAGCACCACTCATTGAAACAGCTGACGTCAGAGCCACTCATTGAAAAAGGTAACATCTCCCCGTTATCTTAATCCCCATTGTCCTGCCATCCCCTCTCCCTGTCTTGGGAGATGATG
Organism: Pholidichthys leucotaenia; assembly: GCA_020510985.1. Classification (NCBI taxonomy): domain Eukaryota; kingdom Metazoa; phylum Chordata; class Actinopteri; order Cichliformes; family Pholidichthyidae; genus Pholidichthys; species Pholidichthys leucotaenia. Next base: position 279,960,943 of record CM035838.1, on the reverse strand, counting down.
GGAACTCCCCCTCTCGCTTTAGGGGGGTAAAGGTGTCGAGTCTGTTGCCATGGCGTCCTGTGACGTCATGAGTCTACACACAGCGGTGAGATTCCTTTGTTCTTTCAGAGGTGTGAAGTTCCTTTGTATATTCTGTCCCAAACATTTCCACATGCTCTAACAAATGTAGGTATGGAATATATGAGTGATATATACCACACACCGGTCGAAATTTTTTAGTTCAGATACTGTATTTAACAGTGTTTATCAGTGGATTCAGTGTTAAATTGAAAAAAAAAAACTGTTTGCCTCACTGTGACTACCAGTTTTATATTATTTTATCTGCATGACAGCAGCAAACTTCAATCAAACACAGATTCCTTGACATTAACACACATTATTCTTTTGAGTGTCTGCACGCATGCATTGAAAATAGAGTTATAAAGTCAAAGGTTCACTTGACAATATTAACAAAGATAGAATCAAATTATTGGCTGAATGAATTACAAATTTCTTTCCATCATTGGAGAGGTTTTGTATTTGTGGACCATAGATTGTGTATAAAGATGGATGACATGGGAGCTCTCTATAAGTGAAGCCCACACATCTCGATCTCCCTCTGTTGGCTGGCTCCAGTAAAATGATAAGCCCTCCTCGTACCATTATTGTGTGCAGGACTTGGCCAAACTGAAAACTAGAACTTGTCCTTGAAGATTTTTTTCTCCAAAAGATAGTTTCTGTCCTAATGAGCACCTTATGATTATCTTGCATGTTCAAGATTTTTTTTTTTTCTGGATCAGTTTGGTTTTAGTTATCTATTGCTATAAAAGGGGTGTGTGGTCACAGTGAGTGTGGTTGTGATAGGTCTGGACTGAAGGAGCTGTGTTACAACCAGTATTGCAATAATTTTATTGCAAAAAAGGTCGGGATGATGAACATGACCAAACTCTTCTTGCAATTAGCTACCAATCAGTTTTGCAACAAAAAAGTTTTGCAATAAATCCCAGAATTGCAATGTTTTTTTTGCAAAACTGGTTGGGATGACAAAACTGTTGAAACTCTTCTTGCAACTAGAAAAGCACTCAGAGAGCGCATACTGTAGTGAGGCACCGCAGGGGTTAACAAGCGCCGGCGTGGTGATGCGGCCATCAGGGTAACGTCATCACGCTGGACCGTTAAGAAGAGAAGATCGGCCATCTTAGGTCTCTCTAGGCTCTCTCAATTCCAGGCTATATAGAACATAGCGCACAGCCATAACCTGTACTGTATAACTAGCAGTTGTTGTAATAAAGTTCTTGTTCCAATGCAGCTCAACTCTCCGTTGGTCATTCTGAGTTTCTGGACATAACATTTGGTGATGACAGAAAAACCATGGAAGCGTCCCTGAGGCCACAAGGACCATTTCTGGAGTACCCCGGTGAGCCACCCATTCCTTGGCCATGCTGGCTCGATGCCTTCGAGACGTATGCGCCGGCGTTGAACCTGGGCAAACTGGACATGGTACCGAAGCGAGCTCTGTTAATTCACAACCTGGGCATAGAAGTACAATGCATTTCCCACACGCTAGGACCAACAGACTTGTTCGCTGATGCAGTAGAGCTGCTAGCTAGTTACTTCACCACACCAGACAACGTGTTGGCATGGCGTATTAGGTTCTGCCAATGGCGACAGAAAGTATGAGAGATAACACAACAATTCATCATGGCCCTTCGCCACCTAGCTAGCATGTGCAGGCTTGGTTTGTTGGAAGATGAAATGGTGCGGAATCAGTTGGCCAAGCACACTAGCAACCCGCGGCTATGGACGAAGATGCTAATGGTGCCAAATGACATGATGCTAGCTAGTACCATTGAGCTAGGTTCCAGCTGGAGTCCGCCGACAGGTTGGTGTCGGAGCTAGGTGTGCAACAACAGCAGCGGCAGCCAAACAACACACCGCTGACATATGCAGTGAGCATGGAGGAACCCGGTAACATGGCAGAAGAGACTGAAACAAACACTGTGGACTGGAGGAACACTACGAAATGCTCCACATGCGGCAGCTGTGGTTCCCCGACACAACGACAGAGAGCACGTTTTTGCCCGGCAAGGGGGCAACGATGCAAGAAGTGCGGAAAATTCAACCACTTCGACAAAGTTTGCTGGTCAGCGACACTGCCAAGCGCACTGGCCAAGCCAGGTCACCCACCCGTGATGACCATCCACACGGGAGGGTCCAGAAGTGCAACGTATGCATTCTGCATGGTGGAGATGGGCGATGTTTACTTGCCACTCCTGCTCGACACCCCTGCAGTGAGGTCAATGTTGAATTGGGCCATGGTGAAGAAGTTTTTTCCCAACCACACTATTGCCAAGAACCCAACGGTGCTGTATGGGTATGGTGGCTACAGAGTTAGCAACATAGGAACCATCACGTTAACAGTTAACTACACGTCAAGAGTCATTACCGACTTCGTGTTTCAAGTGACCATGCATGGAGACAACGTACTTGAATGTGATCTTTTCTACCAACTGAGCTTCTACAGCCACGACAGTAATGGACTTCGTTGGACCGATTATGATGGTTGGGATGCAACATACCCCAATGACGATGAGTGGGATGAGACCCAACAGGATGAGGACGATGAGAGTAAAGCCATCCCATGCACACAGGAAGAACACTGCACGGAGGGGGGGCAGCGACCAGACTAACCTCAGACCCTCGCCCAGCATGAGTCCACGGGAGCCACTGTGGAGTTGCAGGAGAGGGAGCCCATGCCTACCGAGTATCCCAGGACACAATTACCCGGCATAGATCCTAACAATGATGATAGTGACACATCACAACAACCAGATTTCCCAGGTGAATGAGAGAAGGGATCGGACTGCTTCCGAATCCTCGTGCAGCGCCAACCTACAGGAGTCGCAACTGAGCCCATAGATGAAGAGTCTGCGATCATACAGGACACAGTAGAGTCACTGGACATCTTCCAAATCTACGACCAGCATCGGCCTCCAGGAGCCGCCACAGTGGTGCAGGATGAAGAGTCCGTGACCCACCAGTTAACAGCAGAACCATTACAACCTGACAGACGCCCCACGACAGATGTGGAAACTACATCACCGTGACCGCAGTGACATGTCCAGACAAACAGAATGCCATTTGCGGTGTTGGACTGGGTTCAGGTGTGCAAAATGGAGCAACCAGACCCACAGTCACCTACAACGCAACCTCCAGCACCACTGACATGAGAATCGCCGCACAGCTGGGACCAACTCCACAAGCAATCACAACACCTGCGTGATTAGACGCACCTGCCACTTCTGCCTCACCAGCGCATAAAGGACCACCAAGCAGAGGCTTCAGCGCTGGCTCATTGGGTATACTTCCTAGCTAATAGCAAGCAAGTTGAAAAATGGTATTTTGAGGAAAACCTAATTAATTCCTCTCTCTTCTCTTTTTCTCAGGTTGCTGCCATCAGTGTGGTGCGTCGTAGCTCGAGTAGGTTCATTTTGTCTTATTTTTAATTATTTGCCTTTTGTTCTTATTAAAGACAAAGATAGAAAGGAGATGCGTCTTCGGGGATTGTTTTGCGCTCACCTGCCCCATCATACTCACCCCTCTTCAGCAGCCTATCTCCATCTGGTCAGACACCACCCAGCTCCTTCCCAATCCTTCTCCCTGCCAGCTTCTTCCCGCTGGTTCGTCTATTACTGCTGGGTCTATCTGTCAGGTTCTCTGCTCAGCTCACGTAAGTGGCAATTTGTCTACCCACTTCCCTAGCCGCCAACCTCCACTAATTTGCGCTCATCTCTCCCCACAGGATGAGTCTTCCTCTGGTGAGGGACATTTTCCATAACTGTGCTTCTTATTTTTGAAATTAATAAACTGTTTAAACGTTGCTTCTCTGTGTCGTGAGTGTTTTCTCTGGTGTGGTTCCCTGCACGTGAGCTGATCCTTCTATCAATATAACACTTACTAACACAGTGTGTGAAGTTAAGAGCCTTGGTGGAGGTATGCATTCTGGGATCATCACCAAAATATTTTGGGTTCCTCTCTAGCCCAAGGCTACCTCTGGTCAAAATTTCATCAAAATCCATCTAGTAGTTTTTGCGTAATCCTGCTAATGGACGGACGGACAAACAGACAAACCACCCCAATTACATATCCTCCTTGGCGGAGGTAATTAGTTCAACCAGTTTTGTAATAAAAACTAGTTTTGCAATCAATTCAGAATTGCAATGATTTTATTGCAAAACTGGTTGAGATGACGAAGCTGATGAAACTCTTATTGCAATTAGTTGCCAACCAGTTTTCACTGCCGCTCAACCAGAAAACAATCTCCTGGATGCACGCGAGGTTTTAAACTGGAGCGGAGGGAAACACTTCTTTCTTCAGAAAGTTTCTTTTTGTACATTCATATTTTTTATTATTTAATGTTATAAATGCTTTATGATATTGAATTGCAAGGCAAGAGTCAGACTGTCATGTGTCAGCCACCCTAACCCGGGACTGCTGCTCATGGAAAATGTCTTGTTCAGCCCAGTCTCGCCTGAAATGCCTACAAATAGCAGAGTTTCTCACTCTGAGAAAACATGCATGATATAACATGAAAAATGTTTTCTCCGGCCCTTGATATGTGGCATTTGCACCATTTAGAAATGCATTCTCTAACTTTAACCATTAGAAGAAATGACCCCTAAACCTAACCTTTTTCCTAACCTTAGCCAGTAGCGAAGTAAGTACCTATAGTAACCATCCGCCCTCCCTCTCCCACCAACTGAATGAGTGTTGTTGAGCCTGGTTAAGATGGGTGTTGTTTTGCTGATGCACAGTGGCAACATTGCATTCTTTTTGCACACGCTCAGTAGTGAAAGCTTTAGTTGTATCTCAGGTATGCTTTGTTGTTGTTTGTAGTATAAATATCACATTTTTTGAGGGGGTGGAAAGCGTGCCATTAATACTACTTTTGGCGAGATTGGGATGCCCTGTTCCAGCCAAGGGAGCAGAGAAATAAAAACCCGACCCACAGAATCGGAGCAGGTCTGTCTCTAAGCACATGAAGCGGAGGAGCTAGATAAAGATAAACATTACCGACTACCACAGCATCTTTCCGGTCCTGTCTGCAGTCTGCAGGTATGTAAATCATTCTCACTTTGAGTGAACTTTCAAAATAAGAGCTCCCATCCGGTCTCGTAAACCTTCACAATAAAAGCAAAGGAATGGTCAAATGAAGAACTGATTGAACATAGCTATTTTTTTTTACAAAAAGCAACAAATTATACTTCTGCTGCTCAGACTGCTGCTTTTCCTCATCAGGCTCTTTTTCACTAGCAGACTGATTCCTTTTTCTTTTAATTGGCACTTGAGCATGTGAACACAGCATGCTACCCACTCAGTACAGTTCACCATTCTATCCAGTGTATGTCAACACTAGCAAAGAATCAAGTCAGATTAACAAAAAAGTGTATACATATAGGTAAAACCAAATTTTGAAGGCCATTCAGTGCATAAAATATCATCATCATCATCTGTATTTATTTTGGACAGGACGCAATGAGTCCCTCAGTTGGGGTGGGGTCCTTCATGACTGCACTTCTCAGAGTTCCACTCCAGTGGTTCCTGTCCACTGGTTCAACCTGGGCCAGTTGTAGTTTGACCCAGTCCATACGGACCCCCTCCAACCATGTCTTCTTCGGTCTTCCTCTTCCTTTATCTCTGCTGCTACCAGGATCAACATTCATGACCTTCTTAATCCAACCGATACTCCTCTCCACATGGCCGAACCAATGCAAACGGCGCATGCAGAGCACATCCTCAAGGTTGTCCAGTTGCAGCCTTACCAAGAGTGCTTGCAAACTGACCTTATCCTCAGTAGGGACGCCACACATCCAGCAGATCATGGCCCTGTCATTCCATCGCAGACGGTTAAGACAGGCGGCAGTCATGGTCCATGTCTCGCTGGCGTGCAGCAACATGCTCTTCATGCAGGAGTTGTAGATACGGCCTTTTGAGGTTGGTGGGAGCCAGCGGGTCTTGAGAATTGGGAGCACCTGCCTGAACTTGTTCCAGGCAGCCTGACATCTCGTGATGGTGGTAAGCTCAGATCCACCACCAGGGAAAAGCATGTCATCCAGGTAGCAGAAAGATGCCACCACTTCCAGCTTGTCATCACCAATAGTCATATGTGTCATAGGTCGACCATCGATTGGCCTGGCTTCCCCATGATCGGCCACCAACGAGTCCATTGCACCTCTTGTGCACCCATCATGAGCAACCACCACAAAAAGATGGAGCCATGGCCAGTGCCGGTGAGACACACAGCACATGGATACTTGCCAGACTTCTGGAGAACATCCAGGCTTGGGCCAGAGACCATGACCTTGGTCTTTCCCATGTTTTGACAGAGTCCGTTGGCCTCAATGCCATTCTTCCAACGGACTAGCTTCACAAGCATCTCCTCCAGTGTCTCTGTGATAATGACCAGGTCATTGGCGTACAGGATCTCCCAGGGACAATGAGAACGGAACTCACGTGTTTAGGTTGCTCTTTTTTAGAAGTGGCTTTTATAACAGCTGCTTTAAAGCACTGAGGGAAGACACCTGAATGCAGAGACATACTGTATTTATGATCTGTAGTAGATCTGAGGCCATACAATATGAAACGTTTAAAAAAAAAAATAACTGTCGGGAGAGTATTAAGGCAGCTGGTAGTGGATTTCAGGTAGTATATGATGTCATCCAAGATTTTATGATTGGGAAAAATTTTGCCATGGTGTTTCCATCCTCTCTACATGGACACAGAGGAAGCACATGTCCAGCACCTGGCATAGGAGCACTGACTGACTGTCTAATTTTCTGAATTTTGTCAGTAAAGAAAAAGGCAAAGTCATTGCAGGCACAGTTGGATAGAAGTTCAGGAGCTACTGACACAGGGGGATTTGTTAGCCTGTCAACAGTAATGAACAAGGTGTGTGCATTACTGTTGTTTTAGCAATGATGTCAGAAAAATATGCTCGCCTTGCATTTCTCAGCTCTAAATTATAAATGCTCTATCTCTCATTATAGATTTCACAGTGAACCTGTAATTTAGTTTTTCGCCACCTGCATTCATCTTTTCGACATTCTTTTTTCAGCTCTTACTAATTTGGCATTTCTCCATGGAGGTTTCTTTTTAATAATGACCACTTTCACCTTGATGGGAGCAATGGCATTGATAATATTTGTAATTTTACCATTCAAATTTTCTGCGAGCTCATTTACTGAAGGTGTTGGGGGGGTGAGGAAGAGAAAGCTTGGATGAATGTTTCACTGGTATTATTACTGATGTACAGTGATCCCTCACTTATCGCGGTTAATGGGTTCCAGAACCGACCGCGAAAAGTGAAAAACCGCGAAGTAGCGTCACCCCTAATGACGTCATCCATAAATAATACGTACGTTCATTCTCTCACTCTCTCTCTCTCATATGATACGTGTGTGTGTGTGTGTGTGTACGTGTACATACATAAGTAGATGTAAATAAAGTGTACATAAATATGTTTTTAGAACTCTTTTATTCTTATAACAAGATACGTAACTCAAGATGAAGATGATTTACTTCACAGGTTAATGAGAGCTTTACTGCTCCTCAGGTGACGCCTCATCGTCAGGTGCTAGAAGCACAGGATCATCGAGGGCAGCTTCCGATAGAGCTGGAGAAGCTGCAGGAGGCAGCGTAGTGGCTCGACGGGAAGACTATTTCGCACAAAATGGCACAAGAGAACAGCAAAAAGTTCCACGCTGCAAGACTACGTAACACGAGCGATAAAGAGCAATGAATGCGGTCTTCCTTCCCTTCATGGGCGCTCGGCAGGGAGAGGAGGTGGGTGAAACGTCTCGGCCAATCAGCTTGCGAGATTTCCGAGCCGAGCCAACACAAGAACAGCGAACAGAGAGGTGGATTTTTTGAGTTGTGCGGCTCTCCGTGTTGATACCTGATGGTCTAATGTAGTCTCCCTGCCTTCTGCTAGCGCCCGCCCATTATTTCTCAATTTTGAATTTTTGATGAATATTTTTGAAAAATCCGCGATGCACTGAGGGCGCGAAAGGTGAAGCGCGAAGTAGCGAGGGATCACTGTACTGTTTTTTTGATGACCTCTGTCTCGATCTTTTTGTTGACATTAATAGCACTGTCAAAGAAAATGCAAGAATGGTCAGACAGAGCAACATCCATTGCCATAACCTTAGAGATGTTCAGACCATTGGCGATGACCAAGTCCAGACTGTGTCCTCTGTTGTGTGTTTTTTACATTACATGCTGAGTCAGTCCAAAGTTATCAAGAACACAATACAATTCTTTGGTCCATCTATCCTGAGGGTTGTCAACATGGAGGTTAAAATCATCAACAATAACTACACAGTCAAAATCAACACAGATAATAGACAGCAGCTTTGTAAAATCATCAAAAAAGGTTGCATGGTATTTAGGTGGTCTGTAAACATTAAGAAACAACACACGGAAGGAGTAATTCAGCTGAAGAGCCACATATTCAAATGAATTAAACATATCATAAGACATCTGCTTGCATTGAAGGGAATCATTAAACAAAACAGCTACTCCTCCTCCTTTCTTATGTAGCCTGGGTTCACTTATAAAGCTGTAGTTGGGAGGGGCTGCTTCGATAAGAAGAGATCCACCATTTTCATCTAACCAAGTCTGTTAAAAACATAAAATCCAGTTTGTGTTTTATAATGAAATCATTAATTAAAAATGTTTTACCAGCCAAAGAAAGACCTAATATTTAATAAAGCTAGTTTCAGGGTGTTAAGAGCATTATCTGCCAGATTTTTATTTTGTTTAAGCTGTGACTGGGGAGAAATGAACACTAGATTTGATAAATTTACAGGATGAGTAGAACAGATCTTATTTCTCTGTAAATTTACCAACCTTTTTCTGGTACCTATTAAGACAGGAATTAAGGAAACTACTTCCATAACGGGCCCTGGCTTGTCTTGGAAAGAGCCACGAGCCATGAGCCTGGACCAAGTAAATATCATACCAATATCATTATCATGAGCTTTCAGCTCAGGAGAAAACATAATCAGCTGACTCTTCTGACGAAGGCTGCAGTGCAGTTAAAACATGTAAAGAAGGTAAAGACATCTCTCTATTTTATTTTTTGTCTTTTATATGAACAAAAGATAAATAATTAAAACAAGACAAAATGAACCTATTTGACGTATAGAAGCATCTTGCACAGGAGACAACATAGAAGCTTTAAACTTGGGAGATAGCAGCATGGGGGCTTCCTGCTCTGGAGATAATGCAGGAGCTTTTTGCACTAGAGAAAACACAGAAGCATTTTACTCTGGAGACAACATCTTCAGGTCAGGGAACAGGGAGATGCTGAAGTCCGTACAGAGGGAGCTGAGGAGAAAGATCAGAGAAGGCAAGGACAGCTTCAGGAAGAAGATGGAGGACAAGCTGCAACAGAGCGACATCAGCGGGGTCTGGAGAAACCTCAAAACCATCTCGGGGCTCCAGAATACCTCCCCCCAGGCCACAGGGGGCAGGGAGTGGGCGAACAACCTGAATCTGTTTTTCAATAGATTTGACCAACCGCCCTCCCCCCTGACTGCACAACAACCACTGCTGCCTCTAAAGAAATCAAGTCCTGCTGCCCACTCCCCACTCTACCAACACCCCCCCACTCCCAACACACAGCCCCCCATCCTGACCCTGACCAGGACCCAGGTGAGGACGGAGCTGAGGAAGATCAAGGCGAGGAAGGCGCCGGGACCGGACGGCATCAGCGCAAAGCTCCTCAAGTCCTGTGCAGACCAGCTGTGTGGGATTGTGACGTATATCTTCAACATGAGCCTGAAACTGGGGAGGGTACCACAGCTGTGGAAAACATCTTGTGTGGTACCTGTACCAAAAACTTCCCACCCCAAAGACCTGAACAGCTACAGACCGGTGGCCTTGACGTCCCACTTGATGAAGACCCTGGAGAGACTGCTCCTTGCTCACCTCCGCCCCCTGGTGGAACCAGCGATGGATCCACTCCAGTTCGCCTACCAGCATGGCATTGGGGTGGAGGATGCGGTGATCTTCCTCCTTCACCGTTCTCTGTCCCACCTGGAGAAGCCCGGGAATATGGTGAGGATCATGTTCTTTGACTTCTCCAGTGCTTTCAACACCATCCAACCGATGATCCTGAAGGACAAGCTGCTGCGCGCAGGGGTGGACCAGCACCTGTCATCATGGATCCTGGACTACCTCACGAACCGGCCTCAGTTTGTGAGAACCCGGGACTGTGTGTCCGACACGATCATCAGTAGCACGGGGGCCCCCCAGGGAACGGTGCTGGCTCCCTTCCTGTTCACTCTTTATACTGCGGACTTCTCACACAACACAACACACTGCCATCTACAGAAGTTCTCTGATGACTCTGCGATCGTTGGTCCTCATCTCCAATGGAGATGAAGCTGAGTACAGAGGGCTTATCCAGGACTTCGTGGACTGGTGCCATCGGAACTGCCTCCAGATCAACGCGAGGAAAACTAAGGAGCTGGTGGTGGACTGCCGCAGGCATGGGCAGCCCCTCACAGTACCAGTAAATATACAGGGAACAGACATCGAGATGGTGACATCCTATAAGTACCTGGGTATTCATCTGAACAATAAACTAGACTGGTCACACAATACTGATGCACTCTACAAGAAGGGACAGCGCAGGCTGTTCCTGCTGAGGAGACTCAGGTCTTTTGGTGTACAAGGGGCGCTGCTGAAGTCATTCTATGACACGGTGGTGGCATCAGCCATCACTTTTGGAGTGGTCTGCTGGGGCAGTGGCATTACTGCAGCCGATAGGAAGAGACTGAACAAACTGATTAAGAAAGCTAGCTCTGTCCTGGGGCAGCGCCTTGATCCGATGGAGGAGATAGGAGAGAGAAGGACGGTGGCTAAACTGTCATCTCTGCTGGAGTCCGAGTTCCACCCTATGCAGGACATACTGAATGCACTGAGGAGCTCATTTAGCAGCAGACTACATCATCCCAGGTGCACAACCGAGAGGTTTCGTAGGTCCTTCCTACCAACGGCTGTCAGACTGTACAACCTAAGCAGGGCTGCTCGCAGAGATAGCAAAAAAGACGTAACAAACTAATAGTTTTTTGAATGCAGAAGATGCAATAGACTTACACAGTGGTCCTCTCCGGCATACAACTAGGAGCATGCCGGTCGCTATGGAGGGTGAGAGTGTGTATGGGCACATAATCATACCATGCAGGATAGCTGGGTAGACGGTTATGCTGTTTCATTCCATCTAGCGGCAATGCTCTGCACTGTGTGTGTTTATATATTTGCATATTTGTTCCGTCTAGCTGCAATGCTCCGTACTGTGGGTGTTTATATATTTATATATCTACATGTTATTCCATCTAGCTACATTGCTCCGCACTGTGTGTGTTTATATACTTGCATATTTATTCCACCTAGCTGCAATGCTCCGTACTGTGGGTGTTTATATATTTACATATTTATTCCATCTAGCTACAATGCTCTGCACTGTGTGTTCATATATTCATATATTTATTCCATCCAGCTACAATGCTCTGCACTGTGTGTCTGTGTGTGTGTGTATATATATATATTTTATAGTAATACGTACATATGTTTATTAGCTGCTCTTGCTTGCTTGTTTTTTTTTCTTGCCTTCTGATTGTTGCTCTGAGTGTTGCTATCCCTGTGCTGTTGCAATCCTGGAATTTCCCCGTTGTGGGACTAATAAAGGCTTATCTTATCTTATCTTATCTTAACATAGGGGCTTTTTGCTCCAGAGGCAACATAGGAGCTGTAACCACAGAAGACAACATAGGAGCCCCTTGCTTTGAAGACAACACCATTGGGGCCTTTTGCCCTGGGGAAAACAATACAGGAGCCTTTTACTCAGGGGACAGTACCTGAGGGGTTTTCAGCACAGGGGCTGACATCAGCTGAGGGTGGAGCAGACTGCTTGAGTGGCAATGGTGGGGCATCGACTACGGAGACAGAATGCGACTGGGGAGGAGCATCAACCATGGAGACAGACCACGACAGGGGAGTGTCAACCACGAAGACAGACCATGACTGGGGAGCGTCAACCATGGAGACAGACCACAACTGGGGAGCGTGCACTTCAGAGACAGACTGTGACTGGGGAGTGTGCACCTTGGAGACAGACCATGCCTGAGGAGCGTGCATCTTTGAGACAGACCATGACTGCAGAGCACGCACCTCAGAGACAGACCGTGCCTGTGAAGCGTGCACCTCAGAGACAGACTGCAACTGGGGAGCGTGCACCTCAGAAACACACCACAACTGGGGATCTTGCACCTCAGAGACAGACTGCGACTGGAGAGCATGCACCTCGGAGCCAGACCGTGACTGGGGAGTGTGCACCTCGCAGAAAGACCATGACTGCAGAGTGTGCACCTCAGAGACAGACCGCACCTGTGGAGCATGCTCCTCGGACACAGACCACGACTGGGGAGAGTGCACCTTGGAGACAGACTGCGACTGGGGAGCGTGCATCTTGGAGACGGACCATGACTGCAGAGTGTGCACCTCAGAGACAGACCCCGCCTGTGAAGTGTGCACCTAGGAGATAGACTGCACCTGTGGAGCGTGCACCTGGGAGACAGACCGTGACTGGGGAGCGTGCTCCTCAGAGACAGACTGTGACTGGGGAGCCTGCACCTCGAAGACAGACCACGACTGGGGAGTGTGCATCCTGGAGACAGACAATGAGAGCAGAGCATGCACCTCGGAGACAGACCGCAACTGGGGAGTGTGCTCTTCAGAGACAGACTGTGACTGGGGAGCCTGCACCTCGGAGACAGACCACGACTGGGGAGTGTGCATCCTGGAGACAGACAATGAGAGCAGAGCATGCACCTTGGAGACAGACCGCAACTGGGGAGTGCGCTCTTCAGAGACAGACTGTGACTGGGGAGCCTGCACCTCGGAGACAGACTATGACTGGGGAGCGTGCATCCTGGAGACAGACCATGAGAGCAGAGCATGCATTTCAGAGACAGACCACACCTGTGGAGCGTGCTCCTCGGAGACAGACCGTAACTGGGGACCATGCACCTCAGAGACAGACCACGACTGGGGAGTGTGCATCTCGGAGACAGACCACAACTGCAGAGCGTACTTCTTGGAGACAGACTGCGACTGGGGAGCATGCACCTCGGAGACAGCCCGCGACTGGGGGGCATGCACCTCGGAGACAGCCAGAGCTGGTACATGGACCTCAGAGAGAACTGAAGCGGGAGCATGTACCTCGATCCCTGATGCAGCCACCTCAAACAGGGAAGAAGAAGCACACGATGGGTCACCATAATTGTCAGCAGCAGGGACTGGTGGAGAGAACCCAGAGGCAGATGAAAGTTGTGTTTGGGTCCCCCCACCAGGAGAAAGGCAAGCCTCTTCTACAATAGATGTTTCAAATAAAGGGAAAATAACTTGCTTTTGCTCCTGGTCCACTGCTACTGGCGGTGAGATGGCCTTGGGTGAAGCAGCTGCTGGGAAGGTCACAGGAGGACTGGAATGAGGAGTGGAGCGGCGTTTCCTTTGAGCTTGCATCCTCCCTGGGACCCTTGAAGTGTGTTTGTTCTCACAAGGTGGAAAAACAAGTTCTGGTGTAAGCCAGGGCTTAAGCCAGATTCATGCTGAACCTCTTCTGTCCATGTAAGTGCAACCAGAAGGCTTGTGTGACGAAATTTGCGTCATCTCCTCCAGTCCGCTAGTGTCCACAGAGTTCTTCTGCAGATGACCACATGCAGCCCAAATTTTATGACCACACAGCCTGCCCACGACCTGACCGTATTGACAGTGCATGCACAGGAAAGAACATCCCATTCATGAGGTGACGCTATCAACACAGCATACAAAGTCAAAGCAGACAAAGAAGATGAAGAGGTACTGAATTCCCTGTTTGTGGCCCCGTTCTCGTTCAGTGGTCGCATGCTATACCTTCTCCTTTTTTTGTAATTCTGCCGCCATCTATAGCAACAGCAGCTCCTTTTGCTCTCAGTGACAGTTAAACGATGCCAGTGTTGTTTGTGTGCGTTGCTCTTGCATTTCTTCGCTGTACCGACGAGCACCGGGCTCGTCCAAAGCAGATGCGGACCAAAACGGACCAGGGGGGAAATGCAGCATGAATCCAGCTTTTGTCATCATCATCACTGCAGTCTGTCGTGGGTGACAATGACTGTTTCATTTAGGTCTGATCAGATTCCTCCACACAGCTCTGTCCTTAGCCTTCCGCTGCCAGGAACTCCTGTCTATGTCCAACTTCTTCAAGTTTCTTTTTACAGTGCCTTTAAATCTGAGCCTTGGTCTACCCTGATTGTGTTTGCGCTCGCATAACTGTGTGTAGAGTAACTGCCGAGGGAGACGCTGGTGGTCCATCCTCTCAACATGTCAGAGCCATCTCAGGTTCATCTGTATTAGCATGTTCTCCATTGATGGTAGACCAACTCGTTTCAGCTTTATACTCCAGCAAAAGCGTTGTCTGCTCACTCTCCACCTGCCTGCATTCCTCCTGTGCTGTAATGTCCATTGCTGCCAGTGCAACAGCTGCCGTGGGAGATGGTATTGCAGAGCACCGCAGGGCTTGAGTGGAGCAAGGAGGTGTGCTCTCCTCTGGCCCGTGGAGCGGCTGTGGAGTTGGGGAGAGGCAGACTGGAGCTGGTACAGACACTGGAGAGCAGCGAGGAGTGGGCATCCGAATCTAACTGTTAGCCATCGACCCAGGATTGGACGGGGCAGATGTGCTCTTCACCAGCCTCCGGAGCGTCTGTTGGAAGTTTGGTATGGAGATCAGGAGACCATCCAATTGGGGAAAGCTCCGCAGGCCGGGACACAACTTGATTGCCCGCACCGCGATACCCAGGCAAACAAGAGCCTCCTTCGGAGTGCGTGCAACACGAGCATCCTCTATCAAGTCTTCAGTTAATTGTACAGTCCACAGCTCGTCAGCGTTTAGTCCAAGATCCAAAAAATTAATGTCTGCTGAGTCTAATATTGGTGGCATTATACTGTCACAGCTACTGTACCTCCGGTGGGCATGCAAGAAGGAGGACTCAGAGTGCAGACAGTACTCATGTGCAACATGATTTATTAACAATAAACTCAGAGAAACAAAAGACACAGCACAGCGGCTAGAAAATAACTCATGAGTCTAAAGGCAAAACACTCACGGCGGTAACTCAGGACACTAGGAAGCCAGCAGGGAAGACTGACTACCAACACAGATTGACATACAGTATATAGGGGAACTAATAATTACACAAATGTAGGACAGCTGGGGAGACAATCAAGGCTAAACAGTAACACACATGAGGGAACATGGCTACGAGCATGGGAAACATGAGGGACTTGGGACGATAGGTAACCAAATACAGGGGACTACACACGGGATACACACAAAACTTACACAGAACACCAAGGGGGGACACAGAAAAATAACAATTAGTAATGGGGACCACATGACAGACTGAGAACCGGGGAAGACAATAACAACCCCAGAGGACCCAGGGGAGACACAGAAGGCAAATAATGCAAAATAATAATAACCAGGAAAAATCACAATGACATAAAAATAAACACAAAGAGTAGACATGGACTAAAACCATGTCCAGATTCTGAAACTCCATCTTACTAGGTTTTTTAATATATTATTATTTATTATACAAGTTTTAGGTTTTTGTTTTTAATCATGACCGTTCTTTTATTCTTTTAGTAACCCCAAATCTTATTGTTGTAGTTTTTTATAGTATTATTTATTATAGTACTCTCTCTAATGGTTGGGTCGATGTGACTTTCAGTTTGTCTTCTTTTATTGTCTATTGTGTCTGCACAATTCAATGCATCAATGTAAAAGTTGCTTTTTAAATTAATTGCCCCTTGAGGGATAAACAAAGTTGTTTAAATTGAATTGAACTGAATACCTCTCGTCACATACCTGCCTCCCCATGGTGGTAACTGAAGCCGAACTAGTCACTCCTTGCAGCACGACTTAATGTGAGTTCTTTAAGTGGTAACTTAGCAAACTGGTTGAGCTGTTGTATTTCAATGTAATACCAAAAGTGTACATTTAGCTTTGTTGTTAGTGTTTACCAGTTTAATATGATCCCACACTGCACTCAGTTTAGACTGGTTCATTTTCTTGAGTGAAGTACAGTTAGGCCCAAAAATGACACAGAACAGTGACACAAGTTTTGTTATTTTAGCTGTTTACGAAAACATATTCAGGATACAATTATATAATCAATATGGGCTTAAAGTGCAGACTCTCAGCTGTAATTTGAGAGTATTCCCATCCAAATTGGAGCAAGGGTTTAGGAATTACAGCTCTTTAATACGTAACCGTCTCTTTTTCAAGGGACCAAAAGTAATTGGACAATTGACTCAGAAGGCTGCAAAAAAAAATAATAAGGCTACATGGGCTCTTCCCTCGTTAACCTGTCATCAATTAAGCAGTTAAAAGGTCTGGAGTTGATTCCAGGTGTGGCGTTTGCATTTGGAAGCTAATTGCTGTGAACACACAACATGCGGTCAAAGGAGCTCTCAATGGAGGTGAAACAGACCATCCTGAGACTGAAAAAAAAAAAGAATAAATCCATCAGAGAGATAGCAGAAATGTTAGGAGTGGCCAAATCAACAGTTTGGTACATTCTGAGGAAAAAAAAGAGTGCACTGGTGAGCTTGGGAACTCAAAAAGGCCTGGACGTCCACGGAAGACAACAGTGGTGGATGATCGCAGAATCCTTTCCATGGTGAAGAACAACCTCTTCACAACATCCACTCAAGTGAAGAACACTCTCCAGGAAGTAGGTGTATCAGTATCTAAGTCTACCATAAAGAGAAGACTTCATGAGAGTAAATACAAAGGATTCACCACAAGGTGCAAACCATTAATCAGCCTCAAAAATAGAAAGGCCAGAATTGACTTTGCCAAAAAACACCTGAAGAAGCCAGCCCAGTTCTGGAACAGCATTCTTTGGACAGATGAGACTAAGATCAACCTGTACCAGAATGATGGGAAGAAAGTTTGGAGAAGAATTGGAACAGCTCATGATCCAAAGCACACCACATCTTCTGTAAAACATGGTGGAGGCAGTGTGATGGCATGGGCATGCATGGCTTCCAATGGCACTGGGTCACTTGTGTTTACTGATGATGTGACAAAAGACAGAAGCAGCCGGATGAATTCTGAAGTGTATAGGGATATACTTTCTACTCAGATTCAGCCAAATGCAGCAAAGTTGATTGGATGGCACTTCACAGTACAGATGGACAATGATCCAAAACATACTGCAAAAGCAGCCCAAGAGTTTTTTAAAGCAAAGAAGTGGAATATTCTGCAATGGCCGAGTCAATCACCAGATCTCAACCCAATCGAGCATGCATTTCACTTGCTCAAGACAAAACTTAAGGCAGAAAGACCCACAAACAAGCAACAACTGAAGACAGCTGCAGTAAAGGCCTGGCAAAGCATCACAAAGGAGGAAACCCAGCGTTTGGTGATGTCCATGGGTTCCAGACTTCAGGCAGCCATTGCCTGCAAAGGATTCTCAACAAAATATTGAAAAGTAACATTTTACTTAGGGTTATGTTTATTTGTCCAATTACTTTTGAGCCTCTGAAATGAGGAGCGTTTGTATAAAAATAGCTACAATTCCTACATGTTTAATCATATATTTTTGTTCAACCCCTTGAATTAAACCTTAAAGTCTGCACTTCAATTCTGTTGTAGTTATTTCATTTCAAATCCAATGTGGTGGCATGCAGAGCCCAAATCATGAAGATTGTGTCACTGTCCAAATATTTCTGGGCCTAACTGTACATCAGGTGTGCTAGAGATTAGGCTATAGGGCCCTTGTCAGGACTGGCAACGCCACTACATTTAATGAAAATAAACTGTTGAAAAGAATGGCACCACGTTCAATTAATTGATAACTAATTTAATTTAGTCAACTAAATTCTTATCAACATTTAATCAAAAGTCAATCATTAATATCCCTACTCTGTAGACGATTTAAGGAAGTTTTGTAAAGAACATTAAAAAGTGAATTACAATAGTCTATATGAGAAGAGACAATTTTAGCTTGATTTGAGCATTAAAAACCATTTCCAACTCAGCCACAGACACCATGCCTCTCAGTTTGGCAATGTTTCTCAGGTGAAAAAAAGCAGAGCAAGTCAGCTGATTTACATGAGCATCTAGGGATAAAGAGCTATCAAGAACTTCTCCAAGATTACGTACAGAGGATTTGCTGGAGGAGCTAAGTTGCCCAAGGGATTCTTTAAAAGTAGGGATCACACTGTCAGGAGCAATTATTAGAGTCTCTGTTTCAACATCATTTAACTATAAGTAGTTTGCAGATAGCCAGTTCAAGTTCTTGTGGTCCAAAAGAAAAATACAGCTGAATATCATCAGTATAAAAATGATAAGAAACATTATTGAAAGCATCAATTAACTAACCACGTGGAAGCAGGTATAAGGAAAATAAGGAAAATAAAACAGGACCCAAGACTGAGCCCTGAGGAACCCCACATGAAAAGGCTGCAGTATCGGACATAAACTGGTTCACAGAGACAGAAAAAGACCTGTCTGTTAAGTGTGTGAAAACCAGTTCAGAGATCTTTCACTAACACCCACAGAGTGGTGTAGTCTGTCAATAAGAATTTTATGGCCCACTCTATCAAAAGCAGAGCTAAGATCCAATAAAACCAAAACAGAGTAAAAACCAGCATCAGCAGCCATTAAAATGTCATTAGTAACTTTAAGGAGAGAAGTTTCAGTGGCGAGAGGCTGGGATAGGCTCCAGCTCCCCCGCGACCCGAAAAAGATTAAGCGGAAGAAGATGGATGGACGTTGGAGAGACGATAGCCCCTTTTCCACTAGTACCTATATAGCCCAACTCACCTCGATACAGCTTTACTCAACTCAGTTCACTTTTGTTTCCATTACACCAGAGTACCGCCTGAGGTGGGTGGGATTTTTTTTCAGCAAGGCGGCGCAACACTCCCGTGACATAAAACACGCACACAAGCAAAACACAAGATGGCAGATTACGAGGCAATCTCTGGCTTTTTGTCAGAGTAAAGGCAAAAAAGGAAAGCCAGAGAAGGCTATAGGCTTCAAGACGAAACACTCTGGAAAAGTACTGGAGCATTTAGGAAGGCAGTATAAAGCTGAAGACATGAGGATACAAACTAGATCACATATGAAGGTAAGCTAATGATTGCTAATTTTAGTTAGCTTGAAGTCCGCCGTACTACATTGTAATGTTGACAAGTTATCACTATTAGCTACTAAAATATGTATGCTGTGTGTGTGTTTCACATGGTTCTCTTGTGGCAAAATTACCACTTCAAACCATGGGTCTGGGTGTTCAATACAGCCCCTCAGTGGTGTCACCCCAGCTTCACAAACGCTCAGTGGTTACAGAACTTCAGAATGTCTGTAGAAACATTTAGCTTCCTGTGCAACAAATTGCTCTGATCTGTGTGAAAATCACAGATCAGACTGGCGAGACTGTTGAGACATCATGGGATATACTGCTCCAGCCGGTGGTGTTGTGGCAAAAAGTGATCAGCTGCCAAAAATTGATCGCCAGGTGCCATATTGTAGTTATGAGGTTATATTAGCTGTAAAATATATATTTCAACAGGTAAGCAGTGCTGAGTTAGGTATAAGATATACTGTATATATATATATATACTGTATATATATATATATATATATATATATATATATATATATATATATATATATATATATATATATATATATACTGTGTATATATATATATATATATATATATATATATATATATATATATATATATATATATATATATATATATATATATAGCAATTATGATGCATTTTTAAGCCAAAACAAACTTGATCTAGGATTAAAAGCAACTAAAATAATGCAGTCAAAAGGCTACATGGAAAATACATGGATTCACTGGATATACACATGTAGATATTGTATAAATATATATTCTCTGTATCAACAATGTACTATACATGTATTCATTTAGTATTGTCATGGGATGGCCCTCGCGGACCATCAATGAGACGCTATAGGTAGCCGTTGAGTTTGCATATTTATTAAAGGAAGACACACTATATGAAAATAAAGAGCCACGTTGGGCAAAACACAAATAACAACTACAGCAAAGACACATTAATAATGCACTCAGGATAACGGGAGTAAACTTACTGAGAATGAGGAGAACACGAGCGTGACTGGAGCCGGGGACTAGGGACTCCAGCCGAACGTTGGGGAGACCAGTGTTATGCGTGTGAGGCCGCAGCCCAGAGTAACTATAGCTGCTCCCTTAAATAGGGCTAGAGGATTAACCAGCTGATGAGAACATCATCAGCGGAATGACAATCAGCTGTCACCATGGAGCTCGGCTCTGACAGCCGGAAGTCCCGCAGAGACGCTGTCAGAATAAGAGCCTGGGAAGGCCATAAGGAAAACACACAGAACAGGAGTAAAATACTGCACGACCCGAGCGCGGATGACATCAGCGCTCAGACCATGACAGTACTCCCCCCCAAACGGCGCACTCTGGGTGCAGCATAACACCCAAGCCTCCCCCCCCACCCAGAAGGCTACTCAGGCACATCTAGGGTGGATGGAGGGGGAAGGCCCAGAGGGTGAGAAACCCAGGAAGAAAACTGAGAAACACTAATGACAAGGGTCAAATAAGAGATAAGATAAGATAAGATAAGATAAGATAAATACAAGGAAAAAAAAAAAACAAGGACATGGTACAACAGTCTGAGCATGGATGAAGTATAAAAAGGAGCAAGGCAACAAGGAAACTACAATACAGATACCAAAAGGAAAATACATAGTACCCTAACAGCAGGAGGAAAAAAAAACTCAAAAGCCACGACGTAGAGCAGCAATGCCACAAATATAACCCAGTATAAACAGACAAGGGAAACAAAAAAAAACAAACAACAAAAGAGCATCTCTCAAACCACAGAGGAAATGAGAAACTGAAATACAGACATATTACAAAAGTCCAACGTACCCTAATAGACAGACAAAAGGGGGAACGAAAAAACATGCTAAAGAGCAGCGATATACACACAGTACAATATACAGAAGTTCATAGAAAAAAACCACAAAGGCATCCCAGAACTACAGGGGAGGAAAAAAAAACTAAAGGGATGTCAGCAGGCAGAGCACAATGAATCAAAAAACAAATAGTTCTGGAGGTCTTCCAGCATCCAGTGTCCAGATGGCTGGCAGGGGAAAAAGAGTAAGTTCGGGTGGCCTACCCCAGTCCCAGGCCCTGAGAAACAGTACCTCTGGCAGTTGGACCAGGTCGACGAACAAAGAGTCCAGTTTGTCGGGTGGCCGACCCAGAACGCCAAACTGGCGAAACAGTTTCCCAGGTGGCCGACCTGCATCATCAGACCACCAGGACCGCAGGGGAGAACTCGGAGACGGCCTCCCTACCGCGAGGGAAAGCAGGGGAAAGCCGAGCCGAACACGGGGAATCCCCACAGCCCCCGGTGGAGGGAAAAAGGGAATGGGGAAAAGATGAGGGACCAGTCCAGTGTCGATCGGCGGAGGGTCTGCAGCTCCTTCTCCGAACTCCACATGGACTGAAGCTGCACTCCTGTTGGATCCCAAGCGGGACCGTGCTGCACTCACGACGGACCCTGGCTGGGTCAAAGTTGCACCCACGACGGACCCCAACTGGGCCGGAACAATACCCACGACGGACCCCGACTGGGCCGGCGCAGCACCAGGGATGACCTCCAGACACGAACCCAGAATCTCCGAGGCGACGACCGGAGCAGGCTCGTCACCGGTGACCCTGGGAGAAGGCTCAGAGGAGAAAAGAAAACCGGGATCAGAATCAGCGGCAGAGCCCAGCGAGACAAGCTCGGACGCAGCAGACGGCTGCGCCTGGCTCGTCTCCCCGAGAGACAGGCAAAAATGCTCCAGAATAGAAGAAAGGAAGACAAAATAGAGGACTTGCCTGATCTCAGGCTCTACCGCAGCCCAGGACTTTGACGATCCGGGTTCAGCGCGCCGAAGGTCCACTTCTGGTTCCCACTCGACTGCGGGGGGCTCCGCAGCCGGCATGATGAACTTTACAGTCTGGGGATTCCCTGGCGATGATGTCCACGCTGAAGGCCCACACGGCGTGGTGGCAGGGGATCCGTGACCTGCCGGGTCAGATTGTTCCTCCATGGAGACCCTGGGATGCTTGCTCGTCAGCGCAGGCTCCAAATGGCAGTCCGCCCTCCTCATCTGCCCGTGTCATGGTTGCGGGGCTGGAACCAGGCTCTCCAGGGCCGAAGGCTCCTTCCTCGTCCGGCGGTGTAGTCCTGGCACCTGGGAATGCTCAGGGGGAGGAGACACAGAGGTAGCAGGTTCATAATAATTGCAGCAGGTGGAGGGAGCTCGGGGGACTGTGAACCCTGAACTCCACCCCCAGGGATCAAACAAGACAATTCACCCAGTGAGGGAAAAGAATGAAAGGACACTTGCCTGATCCACTGAGGACCGATGGAAGCTGCTGCGGAGGGCTTAGTTTTGTCCTTCCACCTTTGGATGGTGATGGAGGGCCCCCTGGCAGGATGAAGAGGAGTCGCTCCCACGGGATCAGGAATGGAGATAGCCGGAGTTGGACTCGTAGAGCTCACAGCAGCTGGGGAGAGTGTCAAGGAGGAGGAAGGATCAGCAGAGGTGGTCCAGGGACGAGGAACATACAACCTGGAGGAGACTGCTGTGTTACCCCTCTGATGAGACGCAGAGGCTACAGCTGGCTGGGAGACAAAGTTCATGCGGCCTCCCGGAACTGGATCTGGACGGGGTTCTCGCTGAGGCTTGTTATGGGTGAGGCAACGACGTTTACTGGCAGAGACCGAGGTGGAGGGGGGGTCAGGGGAACCCCGCACCTGGGCTGGACGGGTGACAGGAACTGAATCCCAAGGTGAGGAGCGGGGATGCCTCACCGTCGGCCTCCTGCCGGAGTTTCCTTCCAGTCCACGGATCTCCTCCCTCGTCGGGATGGCCGTGTTCCGGAGAGGAGGTGAGGATTCCTTGGCCGCCCTCTCTATCTGCTCATGTTGCGCAACAATCCCCGTCACTCTCTCCCTCCCTTCCGGAAAGGAGGTTAGATGATATTTTAACAATGTCCTCTGGGCGAGATCCAGGTACTCGTATGCAGCGTAGGTGGGCATAAGGAGGTGAGCATCAGCCAGGTAGCCATCCACCTCCCACAACCACTCGGGGCAGAACCCACGCTTGAATGCAGACATACTGTCAAAAAATACAAGCACCTAGAAAAGGGAAAAACTACCAGCCCAAAATAAAGCAAACTCAAGGTCACCGGCGTCTCGTTTGGGCTGCGACCTACTGTCATGGGATGGCCCTCGCGGACCATCAATGAGACGCTATAGGCAGCCATTGAATTTGCATATTTATTAAAGGAAGACACACTATATGAAAATAAAGAGCCACATGGGGCAAAACACAAATAACAACTACAGCAAAGGCACATTAATAATACACTCAGGATAACGGGAGTAAACTTACTGAGAATGAGGAGAACACGAGCGTGACTGGAGCCGGGGACTAGGGACTCCAGCCGAACGTTGGGGAGACCAGCGTTATGCATGTGAGGTCGCAGCCCGGAGTAACCATAGCTGCTCCCTTAAATAGGGCTAGAGGATTAACTAGCTGATGAGGACGTCATCAGTGGAATGACAATCAGCTGTCACAGTGGAGCTCGGCTCTGACAGCCGGAAGTCCCGCAGAGACGCTGTCAGAATAAGAGCCCGGGAAGGCCATAAGGAAAACTAACACATAACGGGAGGAAAATACTGCATGACCCGAGCGCAGACGATATCAGTGCTCAGACCATGACAAGTATTGCACTGTGAATTTTGACAATAAACCCTTTGTCCTTTTTGCAGATCTGCCTCCACTTTTGTTTTAATTGTGAAGGTTACCATCAAGTGACATAAATACTAAAAGATTGGAAAAGCTGTCTAAGAACAACCCAGCAGTTTGAGAAATCACTTTTGGTTTGCTGTAAGTCTGTCTACAGAATTGTGAACCATAAAGCAATTCAAATGTTAAATCCCATTAAACCCTAACCCGGGGTGTCCAATCATGTGACATGGAGGGCCAAGACATTGCAGGTTTTGTCTTCTACCCAGTCTCTTCAGCAGGTGTTTTCACTTATCATCTATCAGTGGAGGGAAGTTCAGTGAAATCTGTTGTTGAAGACATTGGTCGGAGGTACAGCCTCCAGGGTCTTGGCCCATGATTGGGCACCCCTGTTGTAAATGTTCTGAGCTTCTCGGAGGGGAGTAAATGTGGTATATGTGAAACAGTGCGACACACCATGCTGTGGCAGCACGCACACATGGGTGACGTCACGACACTGTAGGGTATATTAGCAGTGTTGGGAGTAATGCGTTACTGTAACACCACTACTTTTGCAGTAAATTGCTGTGTAACAAAACTACTGTTTAAAAATTCAGTAATGCATTACTTTTACTGAAATTTGATCAGATGTGTTACTCGTTTTATTAAAATGAATAGATATTTTTAGCACAAATAAATGAATATACAAACTCACCCAACCATAGCTGAGATGAGCCGTCAGTTGACATAACCTGTTGTAGAGAGCTAAGTCTTCACTACTGAGCGGAGGAAGAGATGAAGCTACTTTGTTTTTGTGGAAATAGACAGATTATTTTTCCTTTGTCGCAGTTAAGGACAAAAGCATATTGGTGGGTTGCAAGCTAAAATACTGAGTGAGACCTACTGGAATCTTGAGAAAAGCTTGAAAACAGCAACAAAGCTATGGCAAAGCAAGTGCTAAGTAATGGCTAGATATGCTAACAACACTGTGTTAGTGGATCTACGCTATCTGATGACATAACGTTCGGCTCAGGAGACGCACACACACAGGCTCAGAGTAGTTCAAACTGTTTATTAACAACAGGGATGTTTGGGTGCGTGTCTGCGGAATGTTAATGTGTTGGTGGTGGCGTCTGCTTCGGACCCAGAGGCAGGAGACCGTTCAGCCGGCAACCCTATGGGAGAAATCAGACACAGGGTGATGAGCACACACCAACACAGGAGGAGAATAGGCGAGGGAGAGAAGCTTACTTGTTAGGACAGATGACTGGCGCTTCAAGGATGGAAGCCCGGGAGACAGCCACCTGCAGGGCTCGGTGCAGCAGCGAGGAGGGACGAGGGACGGGATTGTCCGCCGCCGAGGAATCCACCTGTGCACAGGGGAGCAGACTGGAGAGATGAGGTAAGTGATTTTCTTACCGGTGACGAGGATGCTGAAGAGAATGTGGTAGAAGCCCATGGAAGGGAAATGAAGTCTACGGCTTCAGACCGAAGCTCAGGGCGAGGCGGCTTATATCCCTCGCCGCTGATGACTGACAGGTGTGTGAGCAGGTGGCGCCGTTGATGAGCGGCGCGGCGTGACAGTACTCCCCCCTCTAGCAGCGCCTCCTGGCGATGGCTTATCCGGGTGCGCTCGGTGGAAGTCCGCGATGAGCGATGGGTCCAACACAAACGATGGGGGCACCCACTGTCGATGCTCGGGCCCATAGCCCTCCCAGTCCACCAAGTATTGCAACCCACGACCCCGGCGCTGGGAGTCCAGGATGGAGGAGACGGACCAGGCCGGATGGCCACCAACCATCCGGGGTGCGGGTTGCGCTGCAGGAGGAGGGCAAAGGGGGTCGGTAACTGCCAGCTTCACCTTCGACACGTGGAAAGTGGGATGGATGCGGAGGAAGGGGGGAATAGCCATGCGCACAGCCACCGGGTTGATGATCCGGGTGATGGGAAAGGGACCCATGAAGCGCTGTGCCAGCTTTCTCCTCTCGCCTTTTAGGGTGACGTCCTGGGTGGAAACATAGACAAGTTGCCCAACTCTGTACGCCGGGACAGGTCTTCTACGCCGGTCCGCCACGGTCCTGTTGCGCTCCGCTGTGCGTAAAAGCGCATGACGCGTGGCGGCCCAGGTGGAGCGGAACTGCCTCACGTATGCCCTAACTGACGGGACAGTTACCTCGCTCTCCTGCGCTGGAAGCAGCGGGGGGTCGTAACCCAGGGACGCCTTGAAGGGGGACATCCCCGTTGCAGAAGAGCGGGCGGTGTTGTGGGCCTACTCCACCCAGGCGAGATGGTTGCTCCATGACGTTGGCTTGGATCTTGCAACACAGCGGAGCGCAGCCTCCAGCTCCTGATTGGTCCTCTCACACTGCCCGTTAGACTGGGGGTGATGGCCGGAGGAGAGGCTCACCTTGGCTCCGATGGCGTTGCAAAAGGACCTCCAAACCTCGGATGAAAATTGTGGACCCCGGTCCGAGACCACGTCCACCGGAATCCCGTGCAGCCTGACCACGTGTTGGATGAGGAGGCCCGCCGTCTCCAGGGCGGTAGGGAGACCTCGCAGGGGGACGAAGTGTGCCGCCTTGGAGAAACGGTCCACGATGGTCAGGATGGTGTTAAAGGAGCTGGAAACGGGGAGTCCGGTGACGAAATCCAGTGCGATATGCGACCAGGGCCTGCCGGGGATGGGCAGAGGCTGGAGCAGACCCGCTGGAGGGGCATTTCCTGACTTGCTGGTGGCACAGACTGGGCAAGCCCGGGCGTAGCGGGCTGCATCCCTCCGCAGGCCTGGCCACCAAAAAGACCGTTGGAGGAGGCTGACATCCGGGAGGTGCCGGGATGACAGGTGAGCCGGGAGGTGTGGAGCCAGTGGATGACCTCTCCTCGGACCGCAGATGGGACGAACAGTCTTCCCTCCGGTCCGCCGCCAGGATCAGGTTCCACCTCCTGTGCCTTCCGGATCTTTGCCTCGATATCCCACGAGATGGCTCCCACGACGCACGACCTGGGCAGGATGGAGTGGGGCGTCTCCTCCAATTCCACGGGAGTGAACTGCCTAGAGAGGGCGTCAGGCAGGCCGTTCTTAGAGCCAGGCCTGAAGGTGATAGAAAATTGGAACCTGGCGAAGAACAGAGACCAGCGCGCCTGGCGGGCGTTCAGGCGCTTGGCAGATCGTAAATACTCCAAGTTCTTGTGGTCCGTAAGGACCACAAACGGCAGCTTCGCCCCCTCTAGCCAGTGGCGCCACTCCTGCAGGGCGAGCTTGATGGCCAAGAGCTCTCTGTCCTCCACATCTTAGTTCTTCTCCGCCGGGGACAAGCGCCGGGAGAAGAAGGCGCACGGTCGTTTGGCGCCATCGTCCGGTGACCGCTGGGACAGCACTGCTCCCACTCCCATGTCCGAAGCGTCTACCTCGACGATGCACTGCAGCGCGGGGTCGACCTGGCGAAGGACCCGGGAGGAGGAGAATTCCGCCTTCAGCACCTCAAAGGCGGCAGCGACCTCTTCGGTCCACCGGAACGGGACCTTCGGGGACGTGAGGCGGGTCAGTGGTCCAACGATGGTACTGAAGTTGGGGACAAAGCGGCGGTAGAAATTGGCGAAGCCAACAAATTGCTGCACCTGCTTCCGGGATGCAGGTGTAGGCCATTCCACCACCGCCTTTACCTTCTCTGGGTCAGGGAGCACCTTATCGTGGGCGATGATGAACCCCAGGAAGGACGTACTCCTGGCGTAAAATTCACACTTTTCTGCCTTTACGTACAGACGATTCTCCAGCAGCCTTTGGAGGACCCGCCTCACGTGGACCTGGTGCTCATCCCTGGACTTGGAGAAGATGAGAATATCGTCCAGGTAGACGAACACGAAAAGGCCAATGAAGTCCCGGAGGACGTCATTAATGAGGCGCTGGAAGACTGCAGGAGCGTTGGTCAACCCGAACGGCATCACCAGGTATTCAAAGTGGCCGTTCGGGGTACGGAAGGCCGTTTTCCACTCATCTCCCTCCCGGATCCGGACGAGGTGGTAAGCGCTGCGTAGGTCCAGCTTGGTGAACCAGGTCGCCCCCTGGAGAGAGTGGAAAGCAGTGTCCATGAGAGGCAGGGTGTAACGGTCCTTCTCCGTGATATTATTGAGGGCCCGGTAGTCGATACAAGGGCGGAGGGACCCATCCTTTTTTCCCACGAAGAAGAACCCTGCCCCCGCGGGTGACGACGATGGGCGGATTATCCCGGCGTTTAATGACTCCTTCAGATATGTGTTCATCGTCTCCTTCTCCGGCGCTGACAGGCTGTAGAGCCGACCAGAAGGTAACGGCGCCCCCTGGCGGAGGTTGATGGCACAGTCGTAGGGCCGATGAGGGGGAAGAGACATAGCTTTCGCTTTACTGAACACCATACCCAGGTCGTGAAACTCCGGAGGCACCAGGGACAGGTCCGGGGGTGCAGCGTCCGTCGCGGGGGGAGGAGCGGACGGCGAGCAGGCAGCGGACTGGAGGCAGGTGCCCAGGCAAAATGTACTCCATGCCGATACCCCAGCTGATCTCCAATCCAGGACCGGATTGTGAAGGCGGAGCCAGGGATACCCCAGGATGACGGGCGACACAGAGTTGGGAAGGACGTAAAAGGTCATCTCCTCCCGGTGGTTTCCCGAGATGATGACCGGTAGGGGGACAGTTTGATGTGTCACTCTCCCAAGGGTGGCACGGGAGAGGTGGACTAGGGAGATGGGAGTGTTGAGTGCCTGGCAGCGGATGCCCAATCGGGTTGCCAGGCTTTGTGAAATGAAGCTGCCTTCTGCGCCCGAATCCACCAGTGCGTGGGTGAGGTGCCCAGTGGGGTTATGGCAGAAACGGATGGGCAGCTTCAATTGGGTGAGTGATCCTAACCGATTGACGTCCGCGAGGCTTCCAACAGTGACTCGCGGACCCCACCGACTGGCTTTCCGTGGACAACGCTCCACGGTGTGTTGGTCGCCTCCGCAATACATGCAGAGCGGCGTTGTTTCTCCACAGGGGGAAAGTTTAGTCCAGCCCGTCACCATCGGCTCCGACTCCTCGGGGCACGATGCTGGTGGCGCCGCCAGGGGGCGAGCTTGGAACAGGTGTGGCGAGGCTCCACGAGGGCGAGAAGAAGAAGACTTCCGCCCCGAGGAGCGCTCACGCAGCCTGTTATCCAAACTTACCGCTAAGGACGTCAGCTCCGCTAGCGTCCCAGGGATATCCCGACCAGCCAGTTCATCCCTCAGATCACTATTGAGGCTGCGGAGGAACAGGCCACAGAGGGAGCGTTCCTCCCAGCCCAATTCCTCCGCCGCTACCCGGAAGTCGACCGAGTGGTCCGCTGCCGACCGGCTTCCCTGCTGGAGAGCGAGAAGCCGATCGACCTGGACCGTTTCGGTTTGAGAATGGTCAAAGACCTCCAGAAAGCGCCTCACGAATTGATCATAGGTGAGGGTGGCATAACTGGGCCTCGCCATTACGGCGTAGGTCCAAGTTAACGCACGCCCCTCCAGAAGATTCCCTATGTAACCAATTCGGCTGTGATCCGAGGGAAAATCTCCGGGCACACGGTGGAACACGGACTCACACTGCATAATGAACCCCCGCGCTCCGCCGAGCTTACCGCTAAAGCGGGCGGGGGTCGGAATTGGTGTGAGCCGAACCGGTGCCACTGGAGCCAGCTGGACGGCCGCTGGAACAGCAGGAGCCGCGCCACCCTGGCGAGTCGGGAGGAACGGCTGTTGGGGTCCAAGCGGTTCAATCGGTTAGTTAATTCTAATAATTGATTAAGAACCACCTGTTGCTGATAAACAATCTGATCCACCCGAGCCTCGAGGATGGTAAACCGGTGTGCGAGCCCGCCGTCTGCCGAGCCGCTCTGCTGAAGCCGTACTGACATAACGTTCGGCTCAGGAGACGCACACACACAGGCTCAGAGTAGTTCAAACTGTTTATTAACAACAGGGATGTTTGGGTGCGTGTCTGCGGAATGTTAATGTGTTGGTGGTGGCGTCTGCTTCGGACCCAGAGGCAGGAGACCGTTCAGCTGGCAACCCTATGGGAGAAATCAGACACAGGGTGATGAGCACACACCAACACAGGAGGAGAATAGGCGAGGGAGAGAAGCTTACTTGTTAGGACAGATGACTGGCGCTTCAAGGATGGAAGCCCGGGAGACAGCCACCTGCAGGGCTCGGTGCAGCAGCGAGGAGAGACGAGGGACGGGATTGTCCGCCGCCGAGGAATCCACCTGTGCACAGGGGAGCAGACTGGAGAGATGAGGTAAGTGATTTTCTTACCGGTGACGAGGATGCTGAAGAGAATGTGGTAGAAGCCCATGGAAGGGAAATGAAGTCTACGGCTTCAGACCGAAGCTCAGGGCGAGGCGGCTTATATCCCTCGCCGCTGATGACTGACAGGTGTGTGAGCAGGTGGCGCCGTTGATGAGCGGCGCGGCGTGACATCTGAACAGCCACGGCTGGATGTAAAGTGGAAATACTTTTGGCTCTACAGCCACTGCTGGATTTCAAGCACAGGTATGCATCTGGACAGTTTGTGACCCAGCAAGAATTAAACCGACTGATTGCAAAATACATCGTTACAGACTGAAGACGTGATATAAACTGTGACTTTCCATCAGCCAGCTGAGACTGTGAGCCACTGAAGTTAAAACACATTTACTTTCTACCTGGATAAAAATTATTCAAAAATGGATTTTGATCTCCAAAAGGAATTTGAGGGACTGGATCATGTCTCTATCACAGCAGACATTTGGACTGTGGATAATAGACATTTTCTTTGGATCACGGCACATCAGATTAAATCCATATCATAAAGGTAAGGTAAACATGGACAGCTTTATGCAGTGTTGCCAACTCTCACTCCAAAATGAGGAAATTACTGACAATATCATGTTGATTTTCTTCAGATTTTTCCCACAACAGCTTTAAAGGCAGGATAAAGCAGACTGAGCATGTTCTAAAAGCTCTGTTTGAAACAGGTCTGAAACAAAGTCTGTTTTCAGCCTGACATTAATAAGCCTGTAATGTAATCCATTAATTAAATTATCTTACTATATGTGCAAGATGATTTAAGTATGCATTTAAAAATAACGTAAAAGTTACTTTTCCAAGTAACTAGTTATTTTAATCATGCAGTAATTGGTAAAGTAACTCAAATACTTTTGAAAAGAAGTAACTAGTAAATGTAATCAGTTACTATTTTTAGTAACTTGCCCAACACTCTATATTAGACGGCTGCCCAGAGCCAGCTGTCCTTTTGGCACCCTGCCCTTTCACGTTCCGCCTGCACTGTGTACTATATTGCTGTGCTAAATCTCAATAAAGCTAACCTCAACACGTGGATGTGTCCGCCCTTATTTCCAGACATAACACATACATACACCAGTTGCTCCTGGTGGGTCAGGCCAGCGCCTGTGTATGGCAGCTCTGCCGCCATCAGTGTGTGACTGTATGCGTGAATGGGTGGATAGCAAGATCTGTAAAGCACTTTGGTCATCTAGAGATGAGAAAAAGCACTTTATAAAGTGAATGCCATTTACCGTGATTGATAAACATACAAGCAAGTTTTGAAAAGCTGATGGCACCAAAGGTAAGACAGAGTTGCAGTCACATGTACATGTGAAATGATTATTAGGTTTTATAAAATGGATCAATTATATTTTGACTTCTTTAATTGTAACCGGGTCATATTTATGGATCTTTGTTGATTTGATTTGCGTTTAAATATTTTGATTTGAACTTGACTCAACAGGAAGTGACTTCAGGGTGTGGGCGGGATATGCCAGGTAGAGGATTTTGAATATCTGGGTTTTTTTCGGTTGGGAAAACGGTTCAGGAGACCGGATTTGAAAAGCAAGCAAGACGAGGAATAATCTTCATAAAGAAACGTTGGAGACTCGGGTGTCCTGTGAAGATCAATCAGTAATCACGCGCTGGTGTGGCGTCGTGTGTATGTTTATCACCACTACCGTTTGTACGGACTTATTTGGGGTCATTAGTTTACTGAGCATTTTATCAGATTGTATTTTTCTTTGTTAGTAACCCACCATTTTGTTTAAGATCCGCCTCCTGTGTGTTTGAGGCAGTACAGACTGTAACACAAACGTGAGAGTTATATACAAAGAGACATTTTGTACATTTCATTTTATTTTATTTACATTTAAAAATTTTTGTAAATATTTTCATTCTGAAGCGTGCTGCTCTTTATTTTCTATATATCAGATAAAACCCATAAAATACATTTGTTGTTCAGTGTGTATTATTTCCCGGCAACAAATTTTGGTACCAGGAGTGGGGTCAATTATCTGATAGTTTAGAGTGGGTTGGTGTACAGTAAACGGTAGTGGTGATACGAAGCAGACGAGAGCGGCTGGACGGTTGGAGCCTGACGGGGTGCAGACGGAGAGACCGGCCGGAGTGATCGTGGACCTTGGATCAGCGGAGAGGACTCGGGGCCAAGAGACTGCAATTCCCGGGGTTCCATCAGACTGGACAGTTCAACACAATATCCTCGACTACTTGTAAGAGAGACTTTTGAACATGGAAGAGGGCGCAGTGGGGGGCGTTGAAAACAGAGGCGTTGAGGACTCCTCCGCGAGCAGAAATGCTGAGGTATCACCTGAAAACAGAGACCTTTTAGAACAGGTTTCTGAACTGAAACGTAAACAAACTGAAGCCTTGACAGCCATCGCGGCTTTGAGTGAGGAACCACAGAGATCCTATGTTTATGTACCTAGAGAACGGCAAATCACCCCTTTCAGTGGTGATTATGATAAGGATGGTCGTTCTGTTGAGGATTTTATTGAGGAGGTTGAGCGTGTAGTGCATTCTAGATACCAATCAAACAGTGACCGGTATGACTTCATAATGTCACTTCTAAAGGGTGCAGCTCTAGAGGAGATGCGATTTCGTAGTGGGGGGAAATCACTACCCGTTGCTGACCTGTTCAAGTACCTCAGAGAAGCCTTTAGAGATAAAAGATGCACCGCTCAGCTCTTACATGACCTATACAGTCGAAAACAAAAAGATGGTGAGGATATCCTTGGCTACTCACATGCCTTGTGTCAGATTTTGAGAACGATCTCAAAGCACAACGCAAATGCCTTAGCTAATGAGCAGAAAGTTCTTAGGGATCAGTTCATTGAAGGCCTTAGTGATCCACTCCTTAAACGAGAACTGAGGAAGTTTGCAAGACAGAAACCAGACTCCACTATGATACAGGTACGAGAAGAAGCCTATTTGTGGTCAGTGGAGGATACTAGCCATTCCAGATCTTCTAAAAGCCGAAGTAAAGGAGACAGTGGAGATAGAGAGACCCAGTGCAGTGCCATAACGGCTCAGGAACAGCAAGTGGGAACTGTGGGTGATCTTTTCAAAGTAGTAGCAGAGCAAGGGAAGCAGATCAGTGAGCTGGCTGCTGCGGTTAAGACCCTAACTATGCAGAGAACAAATTCAAGTGAACAGACCAATACCCGCCGTCGAGCTCAGTTGAAATTTACAGATGATGGAAAACCCATCTGTCTTAAATGTCAAGGGGAGGGGCATATAGCCAAGAATTGCACCCAGAAGCAAAAGGCACAGCAAAGCGGTCAGAATCAGGGAAACTAGAGGCCCCGGTCGCCGTGAGTCAAGCGATTAGGGGGAACACTTCAGACTCAGTTAAAGCACAGATTACTCAGGATCAGTTACTGGCCCGTGCAGTAGGGACATGTCCCACGGTAGAGATTAACATACGTGGTGTGGTAACCCGTTGCTTACTAGATACGGGCAGCCAGGTCAGCACCATAACTGAACAGTTTTTCCGTCAGCATTTGTGTGGGGAGGATGATGACATGGTGGCTACAGCGGGGTGGTTAAGGTTGACTGCTGCTAATGGATTAGAAATCCCATATTTAGGATATCTTGAGTTAGAGATTGAGACCATGGGACTGAAAATACCTGATTGCGGTTTCCTCGTTGTGAAAGACCCACCGAATTCAGAAACTGCAGGGATTGTCGGCATGAATATCATTAGCCGCTGCCGTCAACTGGTGCATGCTGAGTTTGATACTGTCCTTGGGGGGAAACTTGATTCAGACTGGAGAAGTGCCTTTCAGCAGGTTCAGAAATGTACAGTCACTAGGCGGAGTGTGGCTAGGCTGGTAGGTAGGGATGGAGCCCACATCCCCTCAGCATCAGTAGTTACAGTCATGGCAAAAGGGTTTCCCAAGGTACAAGAGGGTAACGGCTTGAGATTACTAGAGCTGGGGAACATGACTTTGCCAAGTGGTCTGGTTGTCCTACCCACATTGGTTGAAGCTAGCAGTAATACTGTCCCAGTGCAAGTAGTGAATCTTTCATCGGAGGATGTGTGGCTAAACGCGAGGACCCGGCTTGGGGTATTTTCCCCTGTGGAGTGCTTAAGTGACGAACCCCCAGTTAAAGTAAAGTTTAACCGTATTTCAGCAAGTATCGACCATGTCTCAGTTGAACAGCCTAGTACCCTTGATGCCAGCACCTCGTCTGTCTTGGACAAATTAGACATTGGAGGGAGTAAAGAGCAACAGGATCAATTGAAAACTGTGCTGGCCAAGTATGTTAATGTTTTTGCTGTCGATGATGATGACTTGGGGTACACAGACAGAGTCAAACATGACATAAACCTAGTGGATGATGTACCTGTGAGCCTACCCTATCGGCGAATTCCACCCAACCAATACACAGAGGTTAAAGAGCACATATCCAAGCTGTTGAAAAAGGGGATAATCAAGGAGAGTTGTAGCTCTTACGCATCTCCTGTGGTGGTAGTGAGAAAAACTGATGGTAGTATACGGCTATGTGTGGATTTCCGTAAGCTTAACCAGAAGACACGAAAAGATGCTTTTCCACTGCCGCGAACTGATGAGAGTTTCGATGCTTTGCAGGGAGCAAAGTTTTTCTCAACAAATGACTTAGCAAGTGGGTACCACCAGGTGGCAGTAAAAGAGCATGACCAACATAAAAGAGCCTTCACAACCCCTTTTGGTCTCTTTGAGTACTTGCGCATGCCCATGGGTGTCTGTAATGGTCCAGCAACGTTTCAAAGATTGATGCAAACTGCGATGAATGATTTGATTTTCCAAATAATGCTGGTGTTTTTGGATGACATTTTGCTGTTTTCCAAGACATTCACGGAGCACCTAGAAAGAGTTGACATAGTCTTGAAACGACTACAAGATACCGGTCTTAAAGTCAAACTAGAGAAATGTCACTTTCTGCAGCAGAAGGTTAAGTTTTTAGGTCACCAGGTTTCAGCAGATGGAATTGAAACAGACCCAGGTAAAATAGAGGCAGTGAAGCAATGGCCAGTGCCTACCACACTGAAAGAGTTGCGCTCGTTCCTAGGCTTTTGCGGTTATTATAGGCGATTTGTTGAGCACTTTTCCCAGATAGCTAGCCCGCTTCACGACCTGGTGAATCTCTGTTTGAATTCAGGGCCTCCCTCCAAGGTGAATCAATGGATGTGCAGTCTATGGACGCCGCAATGCCAAAGCTCGTTTGATATTCTGAAACAGAAACTCACTAGCGCCCCAGTACTAGGGTATGCGGATTTTACTCGTCCCTTTATTGTTGAGACAGATGCCAGTGATCAAGGGTTGGGAGCAATATTGTATCAAGAACAAGGGGGAAAGAAAAGAGTAATTTCATATGCAAGCCGTAGGCTCAGAAATGCAGAGAGGAATGACAGAAATTATAGCAGTATGAAATTAGAACTTCTAGCTCTGAAATGGGCAATATCAGAAAAATTCAGAGGCTACCTATTAGGTTCTAAATTCACGGTCCTTACTGATAACAATCCGTTGTGTCATCTCAACACTGCTAGATTAGGAGCACTAGAACAGCGATGGGTGGCTCAGTTAGCAGTGTTTGATTTTGATGTTCAGTATCGGCCTGGCCGGTCTAACCGGGCTGCTGATGCATTATCTAGGCACCCGTTTGCAGGGGAGCAGGAACCAATGTCGGACGACATGGATTATGATGGGTGTGTGGCTATCTGCAATGTGATACAGAAAGGGACAACACTTGGCACTGAGCTAACAAGTGCTGGTCTTGAGAGTTGCAAGATTAGGCAAATGCAGGCGAACGAAAAGGGAGATGGTTCCGGTTCTGGAGCCCAGGGTAATACTCCTACCTTACCTGGCTACTCAAAAGAGGAATTAAGGGAATTTCAGGGGCAGGATCCAGTACTGGGAGTTTTTAGAAGGTTTTGGGACGGCAAAAGTAAACCTAACTTTCAGGAGAGGAAAGACCTTGAAAAACCAGTGCTCTCTTTATTGAAACATTGGCCATATATTCGGGAGAAGGAGGGACTGCTTTATCGGGTGATTGAGGATGTGAGGTATGGGGAACGTTTTCAACTACTAGTGCCAGGCTGTTTAAAGTCTCAGGTGTTAGAGAGTGTGCATGACTCGATGGGGCACCAAGGCATTGAGCGTACTCTGGAATTGCTACGACAAAGATGTTTTTGGGTAGGGATTCATGAGGATGCCAAACAGTGGATAAAGAAATGTGAACGCTGTGTGTTAACAAAAATGCCAAATCCCAAGATTTACCTCCCCATGAAATCATTTCTAGCTAGTAGGCCCTTAGAGGTAGTCGCAGTTGATTTTACTCTTCTAGAACCCTCTAGCGATGGTAGAGAAAATGTTCTAGTGATCACCGATGTGTTTACAAAGTTTACGCAGGCTTTCCCAACACGTGATCAAAAAGCTGACACAACAGCCAAGGTTCTGCTGCGAGAGTGGTTTCTCAAGTATGGTGTCCCTGAGCGTTTGCATTCGGACCAGGGCCGGAATTTTGAAAGCGAGGTGATCTCAGAACTCTGCAAGTTGTATGGTGTAAAAAAAAGTCGTACAACCCCCCATCATCCTACTGGGAATGCCCAATGTGAATGTTTTAATAGGACGTTGCATGAACTCTTGCGCACCCTCCCGCCTGAGAAAAAACGCAGATGGCCAGAGTATGTGCCAGAGTTAGTCTATGCGTACAATGTTACCCCGCATTCAACAACAGGCTACTCCCCTTACTACCTTCAGTTTGGTGTGGACCCACACCTTCCTGTTGATGCCCTTTTAGGACAGGAGTCCACGGTAGAGCCCAGTCACGACTGGCTGGCGATCCACCAAAGGCGTCTGAATGATGCTCATGCCAGGGCCAAAGAGTACTGTGAATAGAAAGCTGCTGAACGCATTTCAATGCATAACGAGAAGGTGTACTGTCCCCCTATTGAGCTAGGTCAGATTGTGTATGTCAGAAACCGGCCCCCAGGCAGAAACAAAATTCAAGATGCTTGGAAACCCATTCCCCACCGTGTGGTGCAGATTCAAAGAACTACATACACGGTAGAACCTGTAGAAGGAGGACCGACAAAAAGAGTTAACAGAGTTGACATCAGACCATGTGTGTCCCCACCCGTCTTCAGGTCACGACCGAGTAGCCAGTGTCTTAGAAAGTCCCCAGAGTCCCCGCCGGAGGACAGTTTAAATTCAGAGGACCCTACCGATGGTTTAGTTTTGGAAGAAGTGAGGGCTCTTAGTCCCATCCGTAACCCAGCTCACACTGATGGTCAGGTCAGGATCCCTAGCAGTGAGAATAGTGAAGAAGGTAGCATCAATGGTGAGTCAGAGCAGGATGATGAATTTCCTGAACCAGAATCTGAGGTAGACTCACAAGAAACACGGTCTGATACAGAAGATGAAGCCATGCCTGAACCTGTTCCCTTTCCCCGCAGGAGTCAAAGGTCAACAGCAGGCCAGCACTCAAACCTGTACCATGAGCCAAAGTCAGTTTTGGATCCCAGTTCTTCAGCTATAATCGCTCAGATTTTTGCAAACTTAGGCACGGTCTTGTTTAGCGAAGCTGTGAGGGAAATCAAAAACTCATTTGTAGTCACCGAGGCCGTTGACTTGTAAGCAGGGGAGAATGTAACCGGGTCATATTTATGGATCTTTGTTGATTTGATTTGCGTTTAAATATTTTGATTTGAACTTGACTCAACAGGAAGTGACTTCAGGGTGTGGGCGGGATATGCCAGGTAGAGGATTTTGAATATCTGGGTTTTTTTCGGTTGGGAAAACGGTTCAGGAGACCGGATTTGAAAAGCAAGCAAGACGAGGAATAATCTTCATAAAGAAACGTTGGAGACTCGGGTGTCCTGTGAAGATCAGTCAGTGATCACGCGCTGGTGTGGCGTCGTGTGTATGTTTATCACCACTACCGTTTGTACGGACTTATTTGGGGTCATTAGTTTACTGAGCATTTTATCAGATTGTATTTTTCTTTGTTAGTAACCCACCATTTTGTTTAAGATCCGCCTCCTGTGTGTTTGAGGCAGTACAGACTGTAACACAAACGTGAGAGTTATATACAAAGAGACATTTTGTACATTTCATTTTATTTTATTTACATTTAAAAAATTTTGTAAATCTTTTCATTCTGAAGCGTGCTGCTCTTTATTTTCTATATATCAGATAAAACTCATAAAATACATTTGTTGTTCAGTGTGTATTATTTCCCGGCAACATAATATTAAATATTTACAATGTCTCATAGTGAATGCAGTTCAACGAGTTCATGACATAATGCAATAAAAATAACTCCTACTTGTTTACACTTCATGAGAAAGCAACTAACCAACCAACCCTGACTGCAAAATCAACAAAGGCTGCACATTTTTTTTTAGAAAAACTAATTCTGTTATATGACCCCCACCAAGAACTCATCTACACTTAAATTGGATTAGCCAGTGTGCCTGATTGTTGATGCCAAGACATAGCATGTTCTCATGCTTAGACCCGTATTTTTTTAATCATGCTTCATCTCCTGCTGAATCAAAGTGACAGAAACAGCATTGTTTACGATGTTACCTGTCACTCCATGCCATCAAAGGGGATTAAAAGAGTCCTGACTGTACAATCTAAGGGGTTGGATGTCCGGAGTCAGTGAGCGAGAGGAGAGGTCAGAATATTCCTCCTCTTTTATAAAATGGAAAAAGTGGACTGTTGTCATATTGAATACAAATAAGTATAACATGTTCTTTCTGTGTGCATACACTGTGTGTGTTTGTGTGTAATTAGGCTATTCTAAGAGGGACAGGACAAAAATTAAAAAAAAAAAAATTGAAACAGGAGACAGCAAGGTGTGAAGATGTGCATAACACACACACAAGTCAGATTGTGTTTGGATCGCTGAGTCAGGAGAAAGAACAGCTTGTTCAGTGTGTGTGTGTCAGTGAGAGAGAGAGAGAGAGAGCGAGAGAACCAGATCTGCTCGTCCTCTCCTCCTAACCTTTTCTACTGGAGGTATTACTTTTAGTCTAGGCCATGCTAAGCACCTGGGATAATGTTCTGCTCATTTAATTGCTTTGACTTTGTTGGCCTTAGCATGAAGGTCTTGTGATACTGCCACAGACTTGAGTGAAGAGTTTTCTCATATGCCCACACCTGTGTGCTTTATCACTCATCCTCTTGAAAGAACATCATGTGATGGTGAAGACGATTTCATTTACAATAGGGTTTTCTTCCTAGTTCCACTTGCAATGAAAAGATTTGTTGGGTCTTTTTCAAAGCAGCCCCTTTCTTGCCACAGATTATTGTACAGCAAATAATGAGCTGAATAATGAGACAAATTGTGGGAACAGTCTGTGCCCCTTTGAGCCTGATGAGCAGATCATAAACCACGTAACCACATTCAGTCCACATCCAGGCACATTTAGAATTATATTTATCTCATTTTATCTGGAAACAAGCCTGTTTAATTTGTAGCTAGATTTAACAATGTGACCACAACATCCCAACAGCCTTCTGGGCAGCACCTGGGCAGCAAGGTGGTGAAGTGGTTAGCACTGTTGCCTAACAGCTAGAAGGTTCCAGATTCGAATCTCCAGGCTGGCAGGGGTCGGAACCTTTCTGTGTGGAGTTTGCATGTTCTACCTGTGCTGTGTGGGTTTACTCCGGGGGCTCCACTTTCCTCTCACAATCCAAAGACACCCATGTTAGGTTAATTGGTTGTTCTAAATTGTCCCTAGATATCTGTCTCCTATAGGCCCTTAGAATAGAGGGTTAGTACTAGTGAAGCACTTTGAGTGGTCTTTGAGACTAGAAAAGTGCTATATAAGTACAGGTCCTTATCTTGTTCTTTTTCAATTTTAGAGGTTTTAAAAAATAAAACTCAACCAGCTTTTAGAATAGAATAGGCTTGTGATGCAGCCGTGTGACGCAGGTGTTGTGTGGCTGACTACTGGTCAGGGGTTCAATTCCTGCTGTTCTGTCTGCAGTCTGCATGTCGAATTGTCCTTGAACAAGACACTGAACCCACAGTTGCTCCTGGTGGGTCAGGCCAGCGCTGGTGCATGGCAGCTCTGCCACCATCAGTGTGTGGATGGGTGTGTGAATGGGTGGATAGCAAGATCTGCAAACCGCCTTGGTCATCTAGAGATGAGAAAAAGCACTATATAAGTGAATGCCATTTACCATTTACCATTTACAGTACAACAAAATTGTGGGCACTCCCACCAGGCTACTGCACAATAAGTAAGGGAGAAGGATTAGATAAAACACAGCTACAGAGCACACAATTACACACACAACTGAAATCACTATAAATTCAAGAAATCTGTCGGTTTGTGTGTGTCTGTCACGATCATAGGTCGCCTATGATCTTCCTATGATGTCTGTATGATGTCCTATGATATCCCTATGATGCCAGCAATGATAGGACCGTCTACATTGCCTTGATGTCTTTATGATGTCATAAAGACCATCACTCACGATGCCTGCCTTGATGTCTTTATGATGTCATATAGACCGTCACTCACCAAAGAAGAGATACTCATCACCTGATTACGAATTCGATGAAAGACTAATAACTAGGACTTGCTATGACATCATCGAAAATCAAAGCCAGGCATTACTCATGATCATAGCACTCGCTATGGGATTATCAAAAATCAAAGGCTGGCATCACAGATCAAAGGCAGGCATCAACGAATGAGTGGTGACGTCAAAGATCCAAGGAAGGTTTCACCATGGTTACTGGTGCCATGGTAATAGTAACTTTCTACGCCCATGCAGAAATGTTTGCTTACACTTACTTTCTATAGGCATGCACAGGTATTGCACAGGTATGCACTAGTGTAGCAAAAGTCAGAATTCTTCTCAGTTGGCAACCTCTTCTTCGTCTTCTTCACTCTATATCTGTGCATAAGGAGTTCTGAACAATCATCTTCTTCTTCAAACAGTGAGATTTCTATGTCTACATGATGTGTATAACACTCTAAGTGGTCATTACTCTATAAGGAGGAGTCTTCTTCTTCTTCTTCTTCTTCTTCTTCTTCTTTCTTCTTCTTCTCTCGGTTACTAGCGGATAGCAAACAACTGAAAGGTGCATTATGTCATTTGAGCCCAACAATTCTTCTTCTTCTTCTGTTAGATTTGATTGGCGATTGGCAACCAGCTCAAAGGTGCATTACCACCACTGACTTGATTATGTTTTCCTCATAGCTTTGTGACATTTTTCTCATAGCTTTGTGACTTCTTACTCATAGCTTTGTGACATTTTCCTCTTATCGCTCTGTGACGTTTTCCTCATAGCTATGTGACATTTTCCTCATAGCTTTGTGACGATTTCCTCATAGCTTTCTAACATAACCCTCATAGCTTTGTAGCTTTGTGACGTCTTCCTCATAGCTTTGTGACGTTTTGACCAAGATTTGGGATTCATCCAGGTTTTGCTGCCGTCACCCGCGTCACTGCTTACGTATATTACTCTTCTTCTTCTTCTTCTCCTTCTTCTTCTTCTTCTTCTTCTGATTCTTCTTCTTCTTCTTCTTCTTCTAGCTCTGAATGGTGTCCAGCAACCAGCCCGCAGGTGCACCATTACCACCCACAGGGTTGGAGTGTGGACAAGAGAATGGCAGGGGAAGAAAAAAAAAACTAAATTCTTTTGATTAATCCAGTTGCACTTAAATATCTAAGTACACCTATATATATTTCTTTGACTGAGGCTCCTAACATGTTTTCCAAGCCAAAAAAATAAATAAATTAGCCCTTTCTATTACTGTAATCAGATGTTTCCTTTGTTCCTGGTATCCCTGACATTCTAACAAAACATGCTGAACTGTTTCCAGAAAACCACAATGTGCACAGCTGTCAGTTGGGTGTTTACCTATTCTATGTGGCATCTGGTTTAAAGTAGTATGTCCTATTCTTTATTGGGTGATGAGTATCTCCTCTTTCCTGTTTCTGCCAACTCCCATCCCAGAGACCACGCACTTTTGAATGTCATAAAGATATCTTCCAGTATCTATTGAGTCCCAATAATCTTGCCACTTTTCCACTACACACTTGTTAATTATTGATTTGCCTTCTGCCTTACTAAGTGAGATCTCCAGATCCACTGCCTCAAATTTAAATGACTGTTTTGCTAATAAGTCCGCATCCTGGAGGTGTGAAGTGAGGATGAGGAAGTTTGGACATGGTGGAGTC
This sequence comes from Pholidichthys leucotaenia, assembly GCA_020510985.1. Classification (NCBI taxonomy): domain Eukaryota; kingdom Metazoa; phylum Chordata; class Actinopteri; order Cichliformes; family Pholidichthyidae; genus Pholidichthys; species Pholidichthys leucotaenia. The sequence continues at coordinate 279,918,511 of CM035838.1, read as the reverse complement.
TAGAAGAAAGAAAAGTAGACGTCAGTCAAGTGTGTTATCAGGTGCTGATGAATCAGAAGATGATCAGATAGCCCAGAATAAGCAGAAGGAGTGTAAAGTCATCATTAAACTTACTCAGGAAGGGGTATCATTTCGTGAGTGGAACCCAATTAAGCTCACAAATGCAATTAATAAGGTACTTGGAGAAATTTTAAATGCAAGAATCCTTCGTAATGGTTCCTTATTAGTTACATGTAAAGATAGTGTTCAGCATGGAAAAGCAGTCAGTCACAAAGATGGAGGGGGAAAATGTACAGTGTTCAGTACTGGAGGGAAATAAGGCAATGAGAGAAGTGATATCGGGAATTTCAATGGCTGTCTCAGCTGATGAAATAAAGAAAAACATATCTGGAGCAAAAATGACAGGTGCAAAGGTTGAAAACTAATAGAAATGGTGAAAAATGTGATAGTCTGTCGGTAATGTTAACATTTGATGAAATATGACTGCCAAGTAAGGTGTTGGTTGGCTACATGAGCTACAGTTAGGCCCAGAAATCTTCATGATTTGGGCTCTGCATGCCACCACATTGGATTTGAAATGAAACAACTACAACAGAATTGAAGTGCAGACTTTAAGGTTTAATTCAAGGGGTTGAACAAAAATATATGATTAAACATGTAGGAATTGTAGCTATTTTTATACAAACGCTCCTCATTTCAGGGGCTCAAAAGTAATTGGACAAATAAACATAACCCTAAGTAAAATGTTACTTTTCAATATTTTGTTGAGAATCCTTTGCAGGCAATCACTGCCTGAAGTCTAGAACCCATGGACATCACCAAACGCTGGGTTTCCTCCTTTGTGATGCTTTGCCAGGCCTTTACTGCAGCTGTTTTCAGTTGTTGCTTGTTTGTGGGTCTTTCTGCCTTAAGTTTTGTCTTGAGCAAGTGAAATGCATGCTCGATTGGGTTGAGATCTGGTGATTGACTCGGCCATTGCAGAATATTCCACTTCTTTGCTTTAAAAAACTCCTGGGTTGCTTTTGCAGCATGTTTTGGATCATTGTCCATCTGTACTGTGAAACGCCATCCAATCAACTTTGCTGCATTTGGCTGAATCTGAGCAGAAAGTATATCCCTATACACTTCAGAATTCATCCGGCTGCTTCTGTCTTTTGTCACATCATCAATAAACACAAGTGACCCAGTGCCATTGGAAGTCATGCATGCCCATGTCATCACACTGCCTCCACCATGTTTTACAGAAGATGTGGTGTGCTTTGGATCATGAGCTGTTCCAATTCTTCTCCAAACTTTCTTCTTCCCATCATTCTGGTACTGGTTGATCTTAGTCCCATCCGTCCAAAGAATGCTGTTCCAGAACTGGGCTGGCTTCTTCAGGTGTTTTTTGGCAAAGTCAATTCTGGCCTTTCTATTTTTGAGGCTGATTAATGGTTTGCACCTTGTGGTGAATCCTTTGTATTTACTCTCATGAAGTCTTCTCTTTATGGTAGACTTAGATACTGATACACCTACTTCATAGAGAGTGTTCTTCACTTGAGTGGATGTTGTGAAGGGGTTGTTCTTCACCATGGAAAGGATTCTGCGATCATCCACCACTGTTGTCTTCCGTGGACGTCCAGGCCTTTTTGAGTTCCCAAGCTCACCAGTGCACTCTTTTTTTTCCTCAGAATGTACCAAACTGTTAATTTGGCCACTCCTAACATTTCTGCTATCTCTGTGATGGATTTCTTCTTTTTTTTCAGCCTCAGGATGGTCTGTTTCACCTCCATTGAGAGCTTCTTTGACCGCATGTTGTGTGTTCACAGCAACAGCTTCCAAATGCAAACGCCACACCTGGAATCAACTCCAGACCTTTTAACTGCTTAATTGATGACAGGTTAACGGGGGAAGAGCCTATGCAGCCTTGTTATTTTTTTTGCAGCCTTCTGATTCAATTGTCCAATTACTTTTGGTCCCTTGAAAAAGAGGTGGCTATGTATTAAAGAGCTGTAATTCCTAAACCCTTGCTCCAATTTGGATGTGAATACTCTCAAATTACAGCTGAGAGTCTGCACTTTAAGCCCATATTGATTATATAATTGTATCCTGAATATGTTTTCGTAAACAGCTAAAATAACAAAACTTGTGTCACTGTCCAAATATTTTTGGGCCTACCTGTATGACAGACTTTATGTTCCGCCTCCACTCAGATGTTTCAAATGTCAAAAGTTTGGTCATGTTGCAGCAATATGCAAAGGTAGACAGTGATGTGCATGATGCTCTGGTGAATATGCGTATGGTAAGAGTGAAAGCGGAGCCAAATTAAAGTGCTGTAACTGTGGTGGTGAACATAGCGCTGCTTATCGAGGTTGTGAAGCCAGCAAAAGAGCGGCAGAAATTCAGCAGGTAAAAGTCTCCCAGGGATTAACATATGCAGAAACTGCGGAAAAAAAAAAAAAAAAGGTGCCAGCTAAAAAAGTGGTGGTGGACTCTAACAGGGAAAATGTGCAGGCTTGCAGTGCATGCAGTAGAATTAGGGAAGATACTCTGGTTATGAAGGAAAACAATTTTGTCTTATTTGTGGCAGATGTGATAAACTGTACTGTGCAGACTTCCAAGAAAACAGAAAAAATCAAAATCATTGTTTATAAAAAGTTTTTATCTGATATGCAAGACAAACCCCAGGTAATCGGTATACAGGAAACATGGCTAACACCTTAGTTGGATTTTGTCATTCAAGGATATACACATCAATAAGGAATGACAGGGAAACTGTTAGAGGAGGGGTAGCAACCTTTGTGCGTAATGGAACAAATTACAAAATAATGGCAATAGGGAAAGAACTAAACACGAATCAATAATGGTAAAAATATGGGCAGTAAAAGACGAAGTTACAATTATTAATTACTATAATCCATGTAACAGATTGACAGTTGACGCTCTGAACACTGTACATAGGCAAGCACAGGGTAAGGTGGTTTGGTGTGGGGATTTTAATGCACATAATAACACTATGGGGTAGCAGGAATATAGATACAAATGGCACAGTAATTGAGGATTTTTTAGAGGATAGGGACTTAATATGCATGAATGATGGGAAGGGTACGAGATTTAGTAGTAACCTAGTCACAGAAAGTGTGTTAGACCTAACTTTGGTTTCAAATGCCATTGCAGGAATCACATCTTGGGAGGTGTTAAGTCAGTCAGTTAATGGGAGTGATCATTACCCAATAAGAGTTCAAATTGGTCTAGAAGCAGGAGAAGAAGTGATGCAATCTGGCACAATATGGAAATTGGGTAAGGCAGATTGAGATAAATTTAAATATCTGTGTAAGACTAGATGTGAGCAGCTGAGGACATTTTTGATGGGGAGGAGTTTAGTAAAAGTGTCAGTGTGATTATAATCAATTCTGCAAATCAAACAATACCAAAAAGTACAGGTTATAGACAATCTTCCTTGGTGGGAGGATAATTGCAATAAAGCTATTAAAAATAGAAATAGGGCATTCAGACAAGTGAAAAAGCATCATCCTTTGGAAGAAGTGATTGAGTATAAAGTGTCAGGCAATCATCCGGAAAACAATTAAAACAGCTAAGCGTTTATTTTGGAGACAGTATTGTAATACTATGGGAAGAGAAACACAGCTATCAGATACTTGGGGAATGATTAAGAAAATGAGTGGTATTAGGAGAGTACGAAATACCAGTGCTAGACATTATTGGGGAAATAGCTATTACTAGTATAGATAAAGCAGAGCTCTTGGGACAAACTTTAGTGAAGATTCATAGTTCAGAAAACCTACAATACACAATTAGACAAAGCAGGGAAAGCACTTTATCCAAACACCCACATGTAAACATAAGGAAAAATACATCAAGGGACGTGACGGATTTGCCATTCACTCTATCAGAATTGAAACCGAAGCAGTCTTCACCAGGGAAGGATGGCGTATGTTATACAATGTTGTCGCACATGGAGGACCGTGCACTTCAAACGATATTAAAGCTGTTTAATAAAGTTTGGGAAACTGGGACGATTCCTAGGGCATGGAAACAATCAGTTATAGTTCCAGTGTTAAAGCCAGGGAAAGAGTCATCAGATCCCAATAGTTATAGGCCAATAGCTCTTACCTCACAGTTAGGGAAAACAATGGAATGAATGGTGACTGAAAGGCTGAATTACATTTTGGACGGGAGGGAATGTCTTTCTCCTTTTCAAAGTGGGTTCCGAAAAGGGAGAAATACTATGGATTCCATTTTACACCTAAAATTTGAAATTAGGAAGGCCCAGGTAAATAGGAAAAATGTGATAGCTGTCTTCTTTGATGTAGAAAAAGCGTATGACATGCTGTGGAAGGAAGGGTTGCTGATTAAATTAAATCAATTTGGTACTGAAGGTAATTTATACAACTGGATATTAGATTTCCTGTATGATAGAATGATTGAGGAAAGAGTAGGTACAGAGTACTCCAAAATATATCAAGTTGAAAATAGTACTCCCCAAGGCAACGTGCGTAGCCCTGTTCTGTTTAATATTATGATTAATAATATTTTTGAAGGAATCAATAGAGGAAAAGGGAAGGCCTTGTATGCAGATGATGGGGCCTTATGGATAAGGGGACGTAATCTTGAAGTACATTCAGAGGAAAATGCAGGCAGCAATAGACCAAGATGAACAATGGGCAAACCGGTGAGTCCGACGGTCCTGTGGTCTGCTATTCCTCCATGGCTGTTTAAGATGCCACTAGTAGATTTTGAAATACAACAACTGAGGAGGCAACATAAGCAATCAGCAACAGCTTATATAGTGCATAAATATATTGAACAGAACTTCAGAAACATGCTGATAGCATTTACCAATGGTTCCAAGGGCCCTACAACTGGTCGTAGTGGAGCTGCGGTATACATTCCTCGGTATAAAATATCTATCAATAAAAGAACCAGCAATCACCTTATCAGTATACACAGTTGAGCTAGTTGCCATTATATTAGCTCTACAGTGGTTGGAGATAAATTACAGAAATAATGCAGTCATTGTGTCAGATAGTTGGGCAGCTCTCAAGACTGTTCAGTCACTGCAGTCGTGTAGGCAGGACCTAATTGTTTTCCTCATAGCTTTGAGACGTTTTCCTCATGGCTCTGCGACATCCTCCTCATAGCTTTGTGATGTCCTTCATATCTTTGTGACGTCTTACTCATAGCTCTGTGACGTTGTCCTCTTATCGCTTGTGACGTCCTCATCGCTTTGTGATGATCTCCTCATAGCTTTGTGATGTTTTCCTCATAGCTTTATGACGTAATCCTCATAGCCTTGTGACGTTAACCTCATCGCTTTGTGACCTTTTCCTTTAGCTTTATGATGTTTCCCTCATAACTTTTGTCATGTTTTGACTTCACACTTTACATCATAAGTCAGCAGGCGGCACTGTTTAAATCACTCTTTTTCTTCTTCTAGATCTGATTGCCGACTGGCAAGCAGCCCACAGGTGCACTATTGCCACCCACCAGGTTGGAGTGTGGACAAGAGAATAGCAGGGGAAAAAAAAAAACAACCCCCTCCCCCTAAAAACTAAATTATTTTAATTAATCCAGTTGTACTTAAATATCTAAATAGAGCTACCTATATTTCTTTGACTGAGGTTCCTAACATGTTTTCCAAAGCAAAACCCAAATTAGCCCTCTCCATTACTGCAATCAGCAGTCAGTTTCTTTTGTTCCTGGTATCCTTGACATTCCAACAAAACGTGCTGAACTGTTTCCGGAGAACCACAACGTGCACAGCTGCCAGTTGGGTGTTTGCCTATTCTATGTAGCGTCTGGATCAAAGTAGTGTGTCCTATTCTTAATTGGGTGATGAGTATCTCCTTTTTCGTTTCTGCCAACTCCCATTCCAGAGTCCACCCGCGCTTTTGAATGTCAAAGATATCTTCCTGTATCTATTGAGTCCCAATATTCTTGCCACTTTTCCACTATATACCCTTCTGTCTTACTGAGTGAGATCTGCAGATCCAGTGCCTCAAACTTCAAAGATTGTTTCGCTAATAAGTCCACATCCTCATTACCCTCTATTCCAACATGGGCTGGAACCCAAAGAAAGTGTACTAACTGACTTTTACTGGAGAGGTTGTAAATTAAGGAGTGGATTTCTACAATTATGTCCTGCCTACTCACGACTGCAGTGACTGAACTCTCTTGAGCTGCCCAACTATCTGAAGCAATAACAGCATTATTCCTATAATTTGTCTCCAACCACTATAGAGCTAATATAATGGCAACTAGCTCAACTGTGTATACTGATAAAGTGATTGCTGGTTCTTTTATTGATAGATATTTTATACTGAGGAATGTATACCGCAGCTCCACTACGACCAGTTGTAGGGTCCTTGGAACCATCGGTAAATGCTATCAGCATGTTTCTGAAGTCCTGTTCAATATATTTATGCACTATATAATCTGTTGCTGATTGCTTATGTTGTCTCCTCAGTTGTTGTATTTCAAAATATACTAGTGGCATCTTAAACAGCCATGGAGGAATAACAGACCACAAGACTGTTGGGCTAAAATCTATGTGTTTTAATCCTGCCTGCTCAGCAATGGCATAACTTATCCATCCAAAGCTACTAATAATGTTGGACTCATTGTGTTCCCAGCAATCATTAGGAATAGCTTTTGCAGGATGTGACCTCTTATGCCCCTTTAAGTTGATTCAGTATGCCAGCATTAATTTGGTTCTTCTTAATCTTAAGGGCATTTCACCCATCTCTACTTGGACTGCGAATACTGGAGAAGTTTTAAATGCACCACATCAAAACTTAAGAGTCTTTGCCTGCTCTATGTCCATTTGGTTCAGGTGACAATCAGCAGCCGACATGAACGCAACACATCCATAGTCTAGTGTCGCTCTCATTTGTCCTCGATACACCCTAAACAGAGAGGCCCTAGAGGCCCCCCAGTTCCGTCCTGCCAGACATCTCAAAATATTATTTTCTTACTTTTTCCTTTAGTTTTTTCAATGTACTGCTTCCAGGTTTATTTTTCATCAGATAACACACCTAAATACCGAACTACCTGTACTTACTCTAACTTTTGGCCATAAAGTTTTAAAGAAATTTCTTTGTGACTTTTAGAGAAGCAAATCACTTGTGTCTTTTTAGAGACCGATAATTTAAAAGCCCACCAGTTTGCCCATTGTTCAACTTGGTCTAACATGTTTTCCAAACCAAAACTTAACACTCTATATATGTCTGTTTTTCCACATAGCTTTGTGACGTTTCCCTCATAGCTTTGTGACATTTTTGTCATAGCTTTGTGATGTTTTCCTCATAGCTTTGTGACGTTCTTCTCTAATCATGTATCTGCGTCTCATCTCATTCTTCTTCTTTTAGACTTGATTGGCAGTTGGTCCACCAGCCCATGTCTTTGAACTTAAAGATCCCCCACTTAACAAGTCCTCAACTGCTTCCCAATGTAGCCTTAAATTTTTCTGCTGATTTCACAATGATTTTGATTTTTTCTGTTTTCTTGTAAGTCTGCACAGTACAGTTTATCACATCTACCACAAATAAGACAAAATTGTTTTCCTTCATAACCAGAGTACCTTCCCTAATTCTACTGCATGCACTGCAAGCCTGTCAAAAGTGGGAGTCCACTCCCACTTTTTTAGCTGGCACCTTTTTCGCAGAAGACTTGTATCTGCTGAATTTCTGCTGCTCTTTTGCTGGCTTCACAACCTTGATATGCAGAGCTATGTTCACCACCACAGTTACAGCACTTTAATTTGGCTCCACTTTCACACTTGCCATATTCATGTTCACCGGAGCATCTGGCACATCGTTGTCTACATTTGCATATCGCTGCTACATGACCAAACTTTTGACATTTGAAACATCTGAGTGGAGGCGGAACGTGAAGTCTGACTTCATAGCTCATGTAGCCAATATACACCTTACTTGGCAGTCTTGTACCTAAAATGCACCGCACAAAAGTAGAGCAGAAGAAATAAAGGCTGAGGAAAAAAACAGCAATATGATGACCTCTGGCCTAACAACAATACTGGATAGACTTTGATTTAACATTTTGGAGGTGATCCATGAGGGACAGAAGGAGCCTTGGCAGAGGTATGTGCTCTCAGAGTGCTTTTCTACTTCACAAATGACTTTTGTATTGTGTCATAGGAGGGCGATTTCCCCTCCCAACATGGAAACAGAGAATTGTCCCCATGAGATCATCATAAACCTTTTAGATCATGTTACATAACTGAATAAAATGACTTTGAACCACCAATTCTAAGCAGAAATAAAATTTGTACACATCACAAAGTTTCTTGTCATTTGCAACTTTTTTCTCATAAATCTACAACTTTTTCTCAAGTTTAACTTTTTTCTCTTATAAATTTGCAAATTTTGTCTCATAAGTCTGCAATTTTTTTAGATTTGCAACTTTTAAACATCTGTTACTTTTCTCATAAATTTGCTATTTTTCTTGTAAATTTTCAACTTTTATCTAATAAATTTTTTTCTCAAACTTTGCAGCTTTTTCTCATAAATTTAGCAGTTTTTTTTCCTGATAATTTTTTTTTACTTTTTTCCCGTAGGTTTCCAACTTTTTCTAAACAACTTGTAGCGTTTTTTTTTTCTTGCAAGTTTGCAAGTTTTTTTTTTGTGAAAATTTGCAACTTTTTCCTTATACATTTCCATATATTTTTTTCAGAAACTTGCAACCTTTTTCTTATAAATTAACTTGTTCCTCAAAAAAGCGTGACTTTTTTTCTCATAAATTTGCAACTTTTTCCCCCAAATTTTCATCTTTTTCTCATAAATTTAAAGCATTTTTCTTGTAAATTTTCAACTTTTTTCTTGTAAATTTCTCATCTGGATGCTGGTAAAAATTTTATTCCGTGCAATTCAATTGTAATTTACAACTTTTAGTTTTAAATTGGCATCATTTATCATATCTCTCCACCTTTATTCTTGCAAATTGATACCAAATTTACATTAAACGTTTGCACCTCATTAAATAGGTGAATACCACCATCTCCCTTGCTAAAATATAACAAATCACCTACTGCCAATAACATGACAATGTCAACGTTAAAACACCTCAGAACTGATCATTTATACACATTTGAGCAACCTTAGAAAGTGATGAGAACAAAATCTGTGTGATAAATGAAGCTCTGCTGATTTCTCTGTTAAAGTCCAAGAGAAAAACAGATTCCAGTCACATCAGTGAAAATCTTCAACCAACATTTAGAGCTCAGAGGAGTTTCTATTTTCATGTGGAGAAATATTAAGAGTCCATAAAACCATGATGATAAGCAGTGATAGCCTCCGTGACAGACAGAGGAGTTCCACTAGAACCACAAAAACAGGAGAACGACGAGAAGATGTGGAGGTACTGCCCACAATGTTTGATTGACAGCTGATCTCTGCAGAAACGATGGAGAGAAATTAAAACAGAAAAGTAAAATCCAGATTTAAACCCACGACAGCATGGAAGACTTCAGTCTATCTGACATTAACTAACTCAGCTGTGGATTCATAATCAAGCCCCAGACCAGCATAGAGGTTCTGAGTGAATGTGGTCTGGACTCTGTGGATCAGGGTCATGGTCTCAGAGACTCTGTAGACGGACAGAATACCTGCTCTGTGATCCAGGTACACTCCTACTCTGGAGGATCCAGGACCTGAGACTGGAGTTCTGATGTAGTTGTGACAAAATACAAACCTGTCTTGGAAACAATCTAATGCCCAAGATTTGTCATTACGTCCAAACCAACATTTTCTCCCACCCCCCTCTCTTTTCATGTCCTTATATGCTACTGCTACAGCAACTCTGCCCCCTCTCCACTCCACCTCCCAGTAACAACGTCCACTCAGACTCTCTTTACTCAGGACCTGAGGCCACCCCGTGAATCTGTCTGGATGGTCAGGATAAGACTGTTGTTGTGTCATTCCTGTCACTTTTCTGTTCCCCTCTGATAATACCAGATATCTGTCTGCTGTGTTTGGATCCAGAGTGATTTCCTGTGAATATTTTAAGAATTCCTCTCTGGTCTTTGGTTCTGGTGGTGGTGTCAGTAGAACATCCACTTCAGCGACTGTCTCTGAGATGTTTGTCCATGTCTCTGTCAGAATGTCCTGTAGTTTGTCTCTGACCTCTGACACAGCTGCTGTCACATCCTCAAAGTACCTCAGAGGACGAACATGGATGCTGGACGAGTGTGGAGACTCTCTGAGGGCTGACAGTGAGGTGTAGCTGTGTAGAAACTGGTTGTGATCATGTGTGTGTGAGAGCCGCTCTAGCTCGCCATCTTTCCTCTTCAGCTCAGTGATCTCCTGCTCCAGCTTCTCCTGAAGATCTAAGACTCGACTTACTTCAGTTTCCTGCTGGGATCTGACCTGCTGCTTCACATCAGAGCTTCTTTTCTGGATCAGATGGATCAGCTCAGTGATCATCTTCTCACTGTCCTCAACCGCTTTATCAGCAGACCCATTGATGGCCTCCACCTCCTGTTGAAGAACCTTCACATCTTTCTCTCTGTCCTGGATTTTCTGATGGATTTTTCGTCGACTCTCCCTGAGCTTCTTCTGCCTCTCAGCCCTTTCTGCTGCAGCTGGGACTGTGTCGTGGCCCTTATGTTGATCCATGGTGCAGAGATAACAGATACTCTGCTGATCACTGCGACAGAAAATCTTCATTACCTCATCATGACAAGAGCAGATGTTCTCCTGGAGGTTCTTGGAGGGCTCCACTAGCCTGTGTTTCTTTAATGGAGCCACATCATAATGAAGCTGAAGGTGATTCTCACAGTAAGAGGCCAGACAGACTAAACAGGACTTGAAAGCTTTCAGCTTCCTCCCAGAGCAAACATCACAGGCCACGTCTCCAGGTCCAGCATAGCAGTGATCAGCAGGAACAGCCTGGAGTCCAGTCTTCTTCAGCTCCTCCATTAGATCTGCTAACATGGTGTTTTTCACCAGACGAGGCTTCGGTACAAAGACCTCTCTACACTGAGGACAGCTGTGGATTGCCTTCCTGTCCTCTTCATCCCAGTGGGCTTTAATGCAGTCCATACAGTAGCTGTGGCCACACGGAAGACCCACCGGATCCTTCAGCAGATCCAGACAGATCGGACAAGAGAATTTGTCTCGGTTCTGCTGAACTCCTTTCTGTGCCATTTCTGCTCTCAGTGACGGTGACTGTGTGAGTTTCTTCTTCTTTCAGATTTGATTGGCGGTTGGCAACCAGCTTACAGGTGCATTCTCGTCACGTACTTCACTCTTTATCATCACTCTATGCTCAAAGCACTGCTTTTCACTCTATAACTCTGTAAATCCATCACTCCACATCCTTGCATAAGGAGCTCTGAACAATCGTAGACTCAATCGGCGGTCGCAACCAGCCCACAGGTGCATCACAGCCACGCACCCCACTCCACATCACTCCATCTGGTCAGGAGCTGTAGTCCGTATCTGCATAGGATTCTTCTTCTTTAGATTTGATTGGCAGTTGGTAACCAGCTCACAGGTGCATTACCGCCACTGACTTGATTATCGTCACTCTACATCTTTGTATAAGGAGTTCTGAAAACTCCTTATGTGTGAAAAAATTACCCGTCCCTGGACTGTGTCCGAGGTGTGGCCGAGACTCTTCCTCACAAGAGACTATTGAGCTCTGATCTGAACACGTGACCACATGTTGGTCACACCCACAATCACAGTTCAGTTCTGAGATGGAGGGAACCAGGAAATACGTGGTCAAAGCAGAACTGCAGTGTAGTTATACATCTACTGTAGCAGTTATACAGCGCATAACTTCACTCTATATATAATTCTAGAAATTTGTGTGTCTGTGTGTGTCTGTCTCGACCATAGGACTTGCTAAAAGATCATAGGATTGCCTGTGATTTCTAGATGTCTATATGACATCATATAGATCATAGGATCGCCTATGATGCTCCTATGTCTACATGATGTCTATATGACGTCATGGACACCATAGTAGTCGCCAATGGTGTCCCTATGATCTCTACATAATGTCTATATGATGTCATGTAGACCATAGGACTTGCTAAAAGATCATAGGATCGCCTATGATGCCTACATGTCTATATGACACCATAAAGACACCATAGTATAGAGTCGCCTATGATGTTCCTATGATGTCTACATGATTTCTATATGACGTCATATAGACGCCATAGTAGAGTGATTCAAGAAAATCTGTGTGTGTGTCTGTCAATGTCTATGACAATGGTGTCTATATGATGGATCATAGGGCATTAAAGATCAAACGCAGGCATGAGTTAACGATCATAGGACTTGCTATGACATCAAAGATCAAATGTAGGCATCATAGGACTCACTATGACATCATCAAAGATCAAACGCAGGCATGACTCGCGATCATAGGACTTGCTATGACATCAAAGATCAAATGTAGGCATCATAGGACTCACTATGACATCATCAAAGATCAAACGCAGGCATGACTCGCGATCATAGGACTCACTATGACATAAAAGAGCAAAAAGACTTGTTATGACACCATCAAAAATCAAAGGCAGGCATCACTGAACGAGTGCTGACATGTTTGCTTACACCTGCTTTCTACAGACATGCAGAAATATTTGCTTATTCTTGGTTTTTACGGGCATGCACAGGTATGCACTAGTAAAAGTAAATGAAAACAAAAATAAGATAAAAATTAAAAATAGTCCAGGATTATGGAGATATACAGAGGTATGGTAGTGGCTACGTGGGTGGAACTATTTAAGCAATCTCTTAGCGCTTGAAAGCACTTGTGCCAGCTGAAGCATGCTTTACATAATGTCTTTGTTTTTAAATAAGGGAAATGCGAAATGCATATGAAACCTCAAAATCCTCTGACTTTGGTGAACTTTTCTATTGAGAGCCTAAGTCACACCCCCTCTTCGGCATATGGGACCTGTTACGTCTGTAAAATGGGAGAGACTGTTTCACAGAGAGTTGTGTTGACTTGGAACACGAACTTTATTACATCAAGCATGAACTTACAACACGGGCTTATTGTTGTAGGCTGAGCCAACAAAGAAAGAGGCCATAAGATGGTCGACCCTCACATTATAACTCTTCGTGTTTACAACACTACATTCACCCACCCCACCCCACCCGGAAAAAACAGAGCAGCATGCAATCGAATCTACCCTCCCCAATTTGGTACATACAGAATACAGAACTAGCTAGGGCTAGTGGGTAGACCACCGCATAGACCAGCACAGCTGAGTTGTTTATTCTGCTACTATCTGTCGGCAGCCGCGCCCCTAGGTAAACAGTGCTCTTTCCTTTTCTCTGATAGGGCAATTTAGTCGTAGGGGGGCCCTGAGGCGGGCTCGTGGTGGACGTGCCCCTGGAGGCGCCAACTGCAGCAGGCCTGGGTGCCATCCTGCTGGAGCCGTGGCACACTCATCAACAATGCAGCATACCACCATCAGTGTGTGAATGTGTGCGTGAATGGGTGGATGGCAGGATCTGTAAAGCGCTTTGGTCATCAAGCAATGAGAATAAAAGCGCTATATAAGTGAACGCCATTTATCATTTTACCAATGTCCCAGCCAGAATCCCACAACAGCTGGGTTGGCTCCAATGCTGTGTCTTGATCAGGAGCAGCTGCTGTCACCTTCCACAGACGGCTGGCTTGCCATCTCGATCCATACGCCATCTGAATGGTGGCTGGTCCCACCTGCACGCCAATCTTCATAGGTGTCGGTGGTGGTGAGGCAGGCTTGTGGTGAACGCGCCCCTGGAGGCACCAATTGCAGCAGGCCTGGGTGCCATCCTGCTGGAGCCGTGGCACGCTCATCAACAATGTCTGGTGGCTGGTCTCAGCTGCACGCCGATCTTCATAGGTGTTGCGGTGATGACGATGTTAAGGCAAACTGGGGGCCCGGTCACTTGATTCTGAAAACCCGAACCCAGTTCATCACTGTGAGTGGTGCTCTATTCAGCTGTGTTCGGCATCGTGGTTGTGATGTTATGACTCTCACGTCTGCTGCAGGGCGTCCACCAGGTTGTGGTGGTTCTGCTACTGTATATCCTGTTGGGTCACGGACTCTTCACCCTGAAGCTCAGCGGTGGCTCGTGTAGTCTGGCGCCGGGCATGGATTCGGAAGCAGTCCAGCTTCTTCTCTCTCTCATCTGGTGCTGGTTGAGGTCGGGGTGATATGTCACTGTCGTCGGTGACGTGATGTATGCCGGGCCATCCTTGGTCACCGGGGTCCCCTCTCTCCATGAACTCCCTCTCTTGCAGCTCCATGGCAGCTGTTTGAAGCTCAGCATCAAAGGTGAGTCCAGTTTGTTCTCCCTTTCTCTTGGGAAGTCTGGTCGTGGCAATATGTTGTTGTCGCCGTTAGTAGAACCTGCGCCGGGTTGTTGTGTCCCGGGGTTCCCGATAGATACGGGCTCCCTCTCCTGCAGCGGCTCCCTGAGGCTTATGCTGGGCGAACTGAGGTGAGTCCAGTCACTGCTCTCCCTCTGCGCTGTGTTCACTCTCTGTGCTGTGTTCCTCCTCTATGCTGTGGCCACCCTCTGTGCTGTATTCTCCCTCTGGCTTGACTCTGATTAGCTCGTCTCTTAAGGCACCAAAGGCACACATGCTCGCTAAGACTCGGGACCTCCAAGACATAACGTTGAGTTGGGGCGGCAGTGGCTCAGGAGGTAGAGCAGGTCATCTAATAACCGGATGGTTGGCGGTTCGAATCCTGCTCTCCCCAGATATCCTGCCGTTGTGTCCCTGGGCAAGACACTTCACCCACATTGCCTCCAGTGTCCATAACACTGGGTATGAATGTGTATAAATGTATAAAAATGTTCGGTGGTGGCCGGAAAGGCCGTTGGCGCAGATTGGCTGCCACATTTCCGTCAGCCTGCCCCAGGGCAGCTGTGGCTGCAGAAGTAGCTTGCCACTACCACTGTTTGTCTGGAGTGAATGAATAATGTACCTATTTGTAAAGCGTCTTTGAGTATATATGATAAAGTGCTATATAAAATCGATGCATTATTATTATTATAATTATTGATTCACCCGCCTTTTGGTTGCAGTTGAAGAAAGCTGCTCTTCAGGCTGTAACGTTGGTCCAGCCATAGTAATGTCTCTCTATCAGAATCACACATTTGCCAAATGAGTCCGCTTGACCCAGAGTATGGAGCATAAGCAGCCCTTCCTCACCTAGACCAAGAACCAGTACGCTCTTTAGCTTCTCGTTGTCAGCGCCATTCAGGTCAGCCGCGTCGACATAATCTTTAAACATGTTGAACCAGCTGTGCCACTGGACGGGCGGCTCACCTGGGGTTTCCAGAAACGGTTGTAGTGACCCCAAGCATGCTTCCATGGTTTAACACTCGTAGCAAAATGTTATGTCTGTAAAACAGGAGAGACTCACCGAGAGTGGTGTTGGCTTGGAACATGAACTTTATTACATCAATCATGAGCTTTCAACACAGGCTTATTGTTGTAAGCCGATCCAACAGGGAAAGAGGCTGGAAGATGGCTTACCTTCACATTATAAGAGCTCACCGTGATAACGTCACCAAATGGCTTTGTCATCACGCCGATGCCAGTTAACCATTTGTGGTTTTACAACACCGCAGGACCTTAAATCGAAAAAATTCTCCATTGAAATGAATGGTAAAAATTATCTTTTGATCCCAATCAAATGTTGCCACGAGTTACACATATGATGTCTTGTCAATTTAAAATATAACGTTCCACGTAATTAAAGTTGCCGGCTGTTGTATAACAACAGAGTGATACTTTTTGTTTCAACGGTTAGCGGACAAAACATGCAGGTTAGGTTAATTGGAGACTCTAAATTGGCCCTAGGTGTGAATGTGTGTGTGTGAATGGTAAAGGGATAGCGCCGTACCGTGGCTGCTTCATCCATCCAGGTGGATGCCCTCAATTTCCCCTCTGGGGATCAATAAAGTATACAAAATCAAAAAAAAAAAAACCCTCCCATCTCCCACATCACTAAACACAAGCATGGCGGGAGGTTACGAAAACCTCACCTCCTGTTTCCTGACCGATGAAAGAAGGCTCCAAAGAGGAGAAAAACAACACAAAGGTATTGTTTTGTATTGTGAGAGCTGCAGCTGATCCAGAGGACTGGTTATTTCACCATGGGTGTGCTTTGAAAAGGTGACATAAGCTCCATCCATCAGTTTGTAGTTTTTAATTAAAAGTATTTTTACAGCCTTATACCTTAACAGTTAGACAACAGCCTACACCGTTATTTATGTGGAAAATTATCTTTTAAATTGACAATGTATGTGTAACTTGTGGCAAAATTCAGTCGGGATCAAAAGATAATTTTGTTCTTGCCATTCATTTCAGTGGAGAATTTTTCTGATTTAAGGTCCCTATGGGGAAGTAGAGGGGGGTGACTCAGGCTCTCTATATGCTGTTGGGTCACTGGGTCCAGCAAAAATAAATACAGCAGCAGAGCCCAGGTGTGTCCTTGTCCCTATGCCAACAGAGAACATGTGTTGCAAAGCTTCCCTCCTCCGTCCTTCCCCGCTGTTGTTGCTGCTTCTAAAACTCCATGTTCTGGGCTGTCTGTTTCCTCTGTGTGTTCTAGAAGCTGGAAAAACCTTTGTAAATTACTGCAGGCTATACGATCTGACTAAATACAGCACAAAATGAAATATTTGAAAGACATAACAGATAAAATATCACATTTTAGATATAACTAGTGCATACTTGTGCATGCCCGTAGAAACCAAGTATAAGCAAGTATTTCTGCATACAGTTGATCATCTTCCTCTTCTTCTTCTTCTTCTCTTAGATTTGATTGATGGTTGGCAACCAGCTCAAAGGTGAATTCTTCTTCTTCTCTGTTACTGGTGGCTAGCAAACAACTGAAAGATGCATACCGCCACCTACTGTACAAGAATGTGTAACATGTCATCTGAGCCCGACCCCTAAATTCTATGACTTAATCCTGTTATTTAAAAAAGAGAAAAGAGCCTCTGCCACAGACTTCTTCTTCTTCTTCTTCTTCTTCTTCTTCTTCTTCTTCTTTTAGATTTGATTGGCGGTTGGCAACCAGCTTACAGGTGCATTACCGCCACGTACTTCACTCTATATCATCACTATTTGGTCAGGAGCTGTAGTCCTTCTGTCATCATTGCTGTGTCAGACTTGATTATGTTTTCCTCATAGCTTTGTGACATTTTCCTCATAGTTCTGCGACGTTGTCCTCATAGCTTTGTGACATCCTCCATAGCTTTGTGACGTCTTACACATAGCTCTGTGACGTTTTCCTCTTATCGCTTGTGACGTTGTCCTCATCGCTTTGTGATGATCTCCTCATAGCTTTGTGATGTTTTCCTCATAGCTTTATGACGTAATCCTCATAGCCTTGTGACGTTAACCTCATCGCTTTGTGACCTTTTCCTTTAGCTTTATGATGTTTTCCTCATAGCTTTGTCATGTTTTGACTTCACACTTACATCATAACAGTCAGCAGCATTCCAGGTTTTGTTGTCGTCACCCGTGTAACTCTTCTTCTTTTTCTTCTAGATCTGATTACCAGCTGGCAACCAGCCCGCAGGTGCACTATTGCCACCCACCGGGTTGGAGTGTGGACAGGAGAATGGCAGGGAAAAAAAAGAAAACTAAATTATTTTAATTAATCCAGTTGCACTTAAATATCTAAATAGAGCTACATATATTTCTTTGACTGAGGTTCCTAACATGTTTTCCAAAGCAAAACCCAAATTAGCCCTCTCCATTACTGCAATCAGATGTTTCTTTTGTTCCTGGTATCCTTGACATTCCAACAAAATGTGCTGAACTGTTTCTGGAGAACCACAGTGTGCACAGCTGCCAGTTGGGTGTTTACCTATTCTATGTAGCGTCTGGATCAAAGTAGTGTGTCCTATTCTTAATCGGGTGATGAGTATCTCCTCTTTCCTGTTTCTGCCAACTCCCATTCCAGAGTCCACCCGCTTTTGAATGTCATAAAGATATCTTCCTGTATCTATTGAGTCCCAATATTCTTGCCACTTTTCCACTATATACTTTTTAATTATTGATTTGCCTTCTGCCTTACTATGATCTGCAAATCCACTGTCTCAAACTTCAAATATTGTTTCGCTAATAAGGCCACATCCTCATTACCCTCTATTCCAACATGGGCTGGAACCCAAAGAAAGTGTACTGACTGACCTCTACTGTAGAAGTTGTAAATTAAGGAGTGGATTTCTAAAATTATGTCCTGCCTACACGACTGCAATGACTGAACACTCTTGAGAGCTGCCCAACTATCTGAAGCAATAACAGCATTATTCCTATAATATGTCTCCAACCACTGTAGAGCCCTCTGTTGAGGGTGTATCGAGGACTAATGAGAGTGACACTAGACTATGGATGTGTTGCGTTCATGTCGGCTGCTGATTGTTACCTGAACCAACTGGACATAGAGCAGGTAAAGGCTGCCTGAACCGCCACAGACCCAGCAGCACAGAGACCACCCACAAGTGTGACCTGTGTGACAGGGACTGCCATTCGCGCATCGGCCTGTTCAGCCACAGGCGGTGCTGTTCCAGCAGAATAGACGTTTAGGATTCACTTCCATGGTCATCATAGACCGACGGAGGCCAACGACTGTAGAGCTAATATAATGGCAACTAGCTCAACTGTGTATACTGATAAGTGATTGCTGGTTCTTTTATTGATATTTTATACTGAGGAATGTATACCGCAGCTCCACTACGACCAGTTGTAGGGTCCTTGGAACCATCGGTAAATGCTATCAGCATATTTCTTAAGTTCTGTTCAATATACAGTATGTATGCACTATATAATCTGTTGCTGATTGCTTATGTTGCCTCCTCAGTTGTTGTATTTCAAAATATACTAGTGGCATCTTAAACAGCCATGGAGGAATAACAGACCACAGGACTGTTGGGCTAAAATCTATGTGTTTTAATCCTGCCTGCTCAGCAATGGCATCACTTATCCATCCAAAGCTACTAATTTTGGACTCATTGAGTTCCCAGCAATCATTAGGAATAGCTTTTGCAGGATATGACCTCTTATGTCCCTTCAAGTTGATCTAGTATGCCAGCATTAATTTTGTTCTTCTTAATCTTAAGGGCATTTCACTCGGCTCTACTTGGATTGCGGATACTGGAGAAGTTTTAAATGCACCACAACAAATCTTAAGAACCTCTGCCTGCTCTATGTCCAGTTGGTTCAGGTAACAATCAGCAGCCGACATGAACGCAACACATCCATAGTCTAGTGTCACTCTCATTAGTCCTCGATACACCCTCAGCAGAGGGGCCCTAGAGGCCCCCCAGTCCTGTCCTGCCAGACATCTCAAAATATTATTTATTTTCTTACATTTTCCTTTAGTTTTTTCAACATGCTGCTTCCAGGGTTAGTTTTTCATCAAATAACACACCTAAATACTAAACTACCTGTACTTGCTCTAACTTTTGGCCATAAAGTTTTAAAGAAATTCCTTTGTGACTTTTAGAGAAGCAAATCACTTGTGTCGTTGAGACCGATAGTTTAAAAGCCCACCGGTTTGCCCATTGTTCAACTTGGGTCTATTGCTGCCTGCATTTTCCTCTGAATGTACACAAGATTATATCCCCTTATCCATAAGGCCTATCATCTGCATATAAGGCATTCCCTATTCCCCTATCGATTCCCTCAAAAATATCATTAATCATAACATTAAATAAAACCATCTTAGAAATTCCTTTTCAGACTATGCCCTTAATTTAGATGCGGCCACTCTCACTCTGAACAGTTGTGTGAGGAACCTTGGAGTGATTTTTGAACAGGATTTGTCCTTTAATTCACATATTAAAACTGTTTCTAGGACCGCCTTATATCATCTGCGCAATATTGCCAAGATCAGGAGCATCTTGTCTCTGGGTGATGCTGAGAAACTGATTCACGCCTTTGTCAGTTCGCGATTGGATTATTGTAATTTGCCACTATCTGGTTGTCCTAAAGTATCTTTGAAAAATCTTCAGTTGATTCAAAATGCTGCTGCTAGAGTTTTAACTGGTTCTAGAAAAAGAGATCATATTTCCCCGGTTCTGTCTTCCCTCCATTGGCTTCCCATTGAATTCAGAATCAAGTTTAAAATCCTTCTTCTTACTTTCAAAGCTCTTAACAATCTGGACCCCCAATATATAAAAGATCTGATATTACCTTACCATCCTAATAGAGCATTATGCTCCCAAAATGCTGGCTTACTTGTTGTACCCAGAATCTCCAAAAGTACGATGGGAGGCAGAGCCTTCTGCTACCAAGCTCCTTCTCTCTGGAACCAGTTACCACTCTGGGTCCAGGAGTCAGACTCGGTCTCTGTTTTTAAGAACAGGGTAAAATCCTTCCTTTTTAATATAGCTTTCGTTTGAGGAGGTTTTTGTGTCTTTTATCCCCACTCTTGTTCTACTGTTATGTGATCCATACTGCTGGTTGACCTCCAATATTGTACTTGGTATCTTACTGCTATGTTTTTTATGTCTGTCATTTCCATCCTCCCTATCCCCTCATCCCCAGCCAGTCGCAGCAGACGACTGCCCCTCCCTGAGCCTGGTTCTGCTAGAGGTTTCTTCCTTCCAAATGGGAGTTTTTCCTCTCCACTGTCGCTTAGTGCTTGCTCATAGGGGATCGTCTGATTGCTGGGTCTTTCTGTGACTCTGTGTGTTTTTTTTTCTGCACTGTGGCGCCACTAGATGGCTTTTGTTGTGATGTGGCACATTATAAATAAAGCTGAATTGAACTGAAATATAACAGGGCTACACATGCTGCCTTGGGGAGTACCATTTTCAACTTGATATATTTTGGAGTACTCTGTACCAACTCTGGCCGTGGCATGTAGAGTGATGATATAGAGTGAAGTATGGGGAAATGAAGAAAAGTGATGTCTGAAGATAGAGTTGAAGTTCGATTGGACAAAGCAATGACGATAGAAGGACTACAGCTCCTTACCAGATAGAGTGATGATATAGAGTTAAGTATGAGGAGACGAAGAAGAGTGATGTCTGAAGATAGAGTTGAGGTTCGATTGGACACAGCAATGATGATAGAAGGACTACAGCTCCTGACCAGATAGAGTGACGATATAGAGTGAAGTACGTGGTGGTAATGCACCTGTAAGCTGGTTGCCAACTGCCAATCAAATCTAAAAGAAGAAGAAGAAGAAAAATAGACACACAGACAGACAGACGTGTGTAGAGTGTGTGGCGGTAATGCACCTGTAAGCTGGTTGCCAACCGTCAATCAAATCTAAAAGAAGACGAAGAAGAAGTATTTCTGCATGTCCATAGAAAGTAGGTTATGTGGCGGTAATGCACCTGTAAGCTGGTTGCCAACCGCCAGTCAAATCTAAAAGAAGAAGAAGAACGTGTAAGCAAACATGTCACCACTCGTTCAGCGATGCCTGCCTTTGATCTTTGATGACGTCGTAGCGAGTACTATGATCTTTGATGATGTCTTAGCAAGTCCTATGATCGTGAGTGATGCCTGGCTTTGATCTTTGAAGACGTCATAGCGAGTCCTATTATCTTTGATGATGTCATAGTGAGTCCTATGATTGTGAGTGATGCCTGCCTATGATGCCTGCCTTTGATCTTTGATAATGTCATAGTGAGTCCTATGATTGTGACAGACTGACACATGGTGTCTATATGACGTCATATAGACATCATATAGACATCATAGGCAAATCCTATGATCTTTTAGTGAGTCCTATGGTGGTGACAGACACACACACAGAATTGAATTACTAATTACTAGTACATACTTGTGCCTACCTGTGCATACCTGTAGAAATCAAGTATAAGCAAATATTTCTGCATGCCCGTATAAAGCAGGTGTAAGCAAGGGTTTAAGCAAGCACGTCAGCACTCGTTCAGTGATGCCTGCCTTTGTAATAGTGTCAATAGTCCTATGAACTATGATGATGTCATTGCGAGTCCTATGATTGTTAGTCATGGCTGCATTTGATCTGTCAAGATGTCATAGTGAGTCCTATGATCGTTGATGATGGCATAGCGAGCCCTATGATGCCTGCATTTGATCTTTGATGATGTCATAGCGAGTCCATTGATGTAGCGTCTGGTTTAAATTAGTGTGTCTATTCCTTAATTGGGTGATGAGTATATCTGCGTTCTTGTTTCTGCAACTCCCATTCCAGAGTTGACCTGCTTTTTGGATGTCATAAAAATATCTTCCGTATCTATTGAGTGGCTAATTCTTGCCACTTTTCACTATATCACTGTATAAATTCAAGAAATCTCTGTAATTTTTAATTATTGGTTTGCCTTCTGACTTACTGAGATTTCCAGATTTACTGCTTCATACCTGTGCATGCCCCGTAGAAACCAAGTACAAGCATGTATTTCTGCATGTCGTAGAAAGCAGGTGTAAGCAAGGCATGTCTGCGACGTACTGCTGGGACTTGAGGTGTTTCATCTTCACAGCCATCTTTTCTGACGTGCAACACAGTCATGCCTGAGAGGTACTGCTCAAACCTCAGCTGTTTCATCTTCACGGAATCTTTCCTGACGTGCAGCAGTTGTCCTCAGTGTATTGCTGTCCATTTATGTAGCGTGTGGTTTAAATTAGTGTGTCCTATTCTTAATCAGGTGATGAGTATCTCTGCGTTCCTGTTTCTGCCAATTCCCATTCCAGAGTTTACCTGCTTTTGAATGTCATAAAGATGTCTTCTGTATGTGTTGAGTGGCAATATTCTTGCCACTTTTCCACTATATAATTTTTAATTATTGATTTTCCTTCTGACTTATTGAGTGCAATTTCCAGATTTACTGCTTGACATGATGTTGAGTGAAATTTGCAGGTTTCCTGCTTCACATGATGTCCCTATGTAGGACTGCCATAGCGAGTGCTATAAAGGTGATTGATGGTCTATATAACATATAGACAGCAAGGCAGGCATCACTGACATAGAAACATCAGGACAGCATGGTCTGTATGACTTCATATAGACATCAAGGTAGGCATCAGTCTACATGATATTATAAAGACATAGGCTGACCTATCATGCAGAAATCATAGGAACATCATAGACACATCATAGGCTGTCCTATTATGCCCTATGATCGTGACACACAGATACACAGATTTCTTGAATTTATAGATAGACTAGTACATATACCCATGCATATCCGTCCATGCCCGTAGAAACCAAGTATAAGCAAGTATTTCTGCATGCCCGTTGCTGAAGGGTCTCCTCCTGTCTCAGACGGCTGTGTTGTTCACAGTCATGCCTGCGGCATACTGGTGGAACGTGAGATGTTTCATGTTCACGGCATCTTGTCTGAAGTGCAGCAGTCCTCCTCATTCTATTGCTCTCCATGTGGTGGCTCTACTTCTTCGTTCAGACCACTGGTTGAGGGATAGGTGCATCGTAATTCCAGTTCATGGGCAGGATCATGAAAATAGATCTGAGCAAAAAGTGGCTTTCAGCCCTGTTCAGGAAGGCCCATGCATGCCTGTAGAAACCAAGAAAACGGAGCACCTGGAGAAAATTAACGCTTTGCTTGGCATTTTACACATTTGTAGTGTAGACCTGACATTCTTCAAGGTTACACATTTTACTGTGTCAGCACCTCTTTAAAACGACATTGTTGAGAAAGCGACAGCTTAGTTTCTTCATCTTGAGCAACATACGAAGACTGATCTGGCAACTCTGCTCGCAGCAACGTAGAACTTGCCATGGCTGCAGAAATCTGTGTGCAGAAAACACGAACACGCTGTAAAGACTGGCCCTGTGACTACTCACCTTGCCAATTTTGAGCCATATGACATCATAAAGACACATTTGTCTATATGACGGCCATCGCGAAGTCCTGTGTTGTCTTATATCATCGTATCATCATAGGACATCATGCAGACGTCATAGGGCGTTGTATGATGTGCTATGTCTATATGACGTCATATAGACATATCTTTCAGGGTCATCGTAGGACATCATGTATCATGGGACATCATGCAGACATCATGCATCATAGGACATCATGCAGACATCATAGGCCGTCCTATGATGTGCTCTGTCTATGTGTCGTCATATAGACATCATATCTTTATGACGGCATTATGAGTCCTATGATGCCTGTATGTGTCGTCATAGACAGTCCTATGATGCCTATCTGTATGTGCCGTCATATAGACATCATATCTTTATGACGGCATCGTGAGTCGTACGATGTCTGAGATCATAGGACGGCCTATGATGCATCATAGGATGGCCTGCAGACATCATAGGCCGTCCTATGATGTGCTCTGTCTATGTGTCGTCATATAGACATCATATCTTTATGACGGCATTGTGAGTCCTATGATGCCTATAGAGATTTCTTTTTCAGATAATCACTCTTAATTCAAGAAATCTGTGTGTGTGTGTGTGTGTGTGTGTGTGTGTGTGTGTGTCTTGTGTGTCTGGCTGTCTGTGTCATGACCATAGGACTCGCTAAAAGATCACAGGATCACCTGTGATGTTCCTATGATTTCTACATGATGTCCTATGATGTTCCTATAGGACTCACTAAAAGATTATAGGGTCACCTATAATGTTCCTATGACGTCTACATGATGTCTTATGATGTTCCTATGATGTCTGTCTATATGATGTCATGTAGACCATCACTCACGATCATAGGACTTGCTATGACATCATCAAAGATCATAGGATTCAGTATGACATCATCAAACATCAAAGTCAGTCATCACTCTTGTTTTGTCTTCTTTTAGATTTGATTGGCGGTTGGCAACCTGCCCACAGGTGTATTGCCACCACTGACTTCGTTATCATCACTCTATATCTTTGTAAAAGGAGTTCTTATAAGGAGTTCTGAACAATCCCCATGCGTGAAAAAATTATCTGCCCATGTCAGCATGCGCTTTTCACGCGTTCTGGTATGGAATTCACGGTCATAGGATCGCTATGACATCATCAAGATCATGGTTGCCAACGCCAATCAAATCTAAAAGAAGAAGACTCGTTATGACATCATCAAAGAGCAAAGACAGGCATTACTGAATGAGAGCTGACGCCTTGCTTACACTGCTTTCTACAGGCATGCACAGGTAGGCACTAGTAATTAATAATTCACATCTTATATTATTAGAGTGATATATGAACTTGACTCTCAGACATATAAGCATGACAGCCCTGAATGAATTAGAAAGTAATATCACTATATATAATTCAAGAAATCTCTGTGTCTGTGCGTCACAAACATCATCATCATCATCATCATCATCATCATCATCATAGCAGTCTGTCAGGGGCGACCATGGACTGTTTCATTTAGGTCTGATCAGATTCCTCTACACCAGCTCTGTCCTTCGCTTTCCGCTTGCCAGGAAACTTGTGACCTTGTTAACCCAGGCGATGTCCGAGCCCAACATAGGACTTGCTAAAAGATCATAGGATTCACTATGACTCATCAAAGATCAAAGGCAGGCATGATCACGATCATAGGACTTGCTATGACATCATAAAAGATCATAGGACTCGCTACTGATTGGTCATAGACTCGACTATGTCACGATCATAGGGCTCGCTAAAAGATCATAGAACTCACTATGACATCATCAAAGGTCAAAGGCAGGCATCACTCACAATCATAGGACTCACTATGACATCATCAAAGATCATAGGACTTGCTATGACACCATCAACGATCATAGGACTTGCTATAACATCATCAAAGATCAAAGGTAGGCATCATTGAACGAGTAGTGATGTACTTGCTTACGCCTGCTTTCTACGGCATACAGAAATACTTGCTTATACTTGGCTTCTACGGGCATACAGAAATACTTGCTTATACTTGGCTTCTACGGCATGCACAGGTATGCACTAGTTTAAATTTATTTCTGATTTTTGGTTCATTGTATTATTACTCTCCCACATATGATAATGACTTTGGGAGACTTCAAAATGATGTTTTGCCAAAGCTGAATGATTGTACACCCATATGGTGATCACTAGTGTTCTCAACAAATGTATATGGGGCCATCGTCAAACATTTGGTTGGATCTTTTACAAGAGAATGAAAAGGTAATCCCAAAGGATAGCCCTTTTTTTTCATATTGTCGCGGTAGGGCACCAACCTCATATGTCCATATTTCATCGTTTTTTGGTTTGTTTGTTTGTTTGTGTCAGGGTTTGGACATGACTGTGCTCATGTCCTTGCTTTATGTTTATATTTGTTTTTCTGTTATCTGCAGGACATGAGTTCAGCAATGTCCAAGCCTTTGTTAATACGTTCTCTATGATGCGATTA
Source organism: Pholidichthys leucotaenia (assembly GCA_020510985.1). Lineage (NCBI taxonomy): Eukaryota > Metazoa > Chordata > Actinopteri > Cichliformes > Pholidichthyidae > Pholidichthys > Pholidichthys leucotaenia. Next base: position 279,892,208 of record CM035838.1, on the reverse strand, counting down.
TCTTTGGTATTTGTGGTCTCTGTATGCCCTGACTGCTCTGCCTCACCAATCCTGTGCTCTCTGTTGTCTTTGATTGCTTTCACACCTGTTATGCGTTGTCTTAATAATTATTTTCCTGTCTATATTTACCCTTGCCTGTCTGTGCCAGGCATGGCGTCATTAGCATTTCTGTCAGTTCTGTCCAGTGTCTTAGCTGTGTTCTGATCTGCAGCCCATGCGCTGTCATTTGTTTGTTCCTTTAAGTTTTGTGATAAATCATCATTTCTGCACTGAAACTCCTGCCTGCATTTGAGCCTGTGTAACCCACCTTGACAGAATGACACTACCAAAAAGGTCTCAGTGGGCAAGACTGGCAAGAGGAAAGGGCCGAGTCAGAGTTCTGGAGAGGTGGCTCTTGACTGGGTGCTTCGCCTTTTGGACCGGGCCTATGAGGTCAGTCCAACCAGTGGAAGATGAACGCCAACTTGGTGGAAGGCAAAAGTGGTCCTCAGTTCCCAGCCCTGCCTAAACGTTTGGAGTTGGCCAAGCTTTGCTTCACGTGTGTTGCCTCCCGCTTTCCGTGATGCTGTTACACTGTCTACCTTCTTTCATTCAATCAGCCACAATGGAGGACTTATTGGAGCAGGAGGATAGGAGGTAGGTGGTCTTTGCACAAACTAGACATCTCGATGGAATATGAGCCCTGGATCACTCCAGAGGTGTTATACCCAATCTGTTTGAGGTTCAAGCCACTGTCAAAAGGGCTTGTGGGGAAGCAGCATCAGAGGAAACCACCACTTCAACCACCAATCAGGCCTTTCTACTCAAGGTTTCCCCAAGGAGTTTCTGCTGCCGCGACCCACCATCCTCAGGTGCTTCAGTAGTGGCAGCTGCAGCGGCGGGAAGTCTGGGCGCCCCAGCCGTTAATTCCAGCAGTGCAAAACCAGTCGTGCCCCACCTGCTTTGTTCTTTCAGGAGCAGAGGGCATCTGCAGCTGATTCTCCCTGCACGAGCAGCACAAGATTTCTCTAAGGCTAATAATGGAGAGACTGAACAGAGAACATACCTTGACTCGAGCTCCCCACTGCCATCCAGGACTTCGGCGACTCTGCTGCGACGACCCAGCAGCAGGCATGATGGTGGATGCAGTCAAGGAACTTCCGGCATGGCGGCTGAAGCAGGAGGTTGTCCTCACTGATGATGCTGGCTCAGTGCCGCTGAAACCAGGGGACACTCTCCTGTCAGCTCAAGTTTCAGGATGCAGGTAGCTTTCTCCTCCCATCCAGGCTGCTGGGCTGGAATGGAATCTTCAGGGCCGCAGGCTCCTCCACCCGTCCGGAGGCTCCATCCCAGGACGGCGGACACTCAGGAGACACAGGAGGAGCCATGGGAGAGGCAGGTGAGGGACCGGTGGCAGCAGCAGGCAGTTGAGGACTCAGCTAACATGGGCTGAGATGCTGAGCCTCACCACCAGGAATAAGGCAAGACTTTTCATTTTTATATGTAAGAAAATGAAAAACACACTTGCCTTTCTCCTGGCACACGATGTATCTGCTACGAGTGACTTCCAGGCATGGTGACCGACATTTGTGGAGCTCCCGGTGTGGTGGCTGATGGTTGCCTCACTGCTGGTGCAGCAACCCATGCAGCTGAAGTCAGGGGACACTCTCTTGTTGGTTCATCCTTAAGGGCACTGGGGGCGCTCTTCTCCCATCCAGGACATGGCTGCAGGGTAGGAAGGGAATTTTCCAGGGCCGCAGGTCCCTCCGTCATCTGGGGCTCTCCCCCAGGACCGGCGGACCCACAGGATACCCAGAGTGGAACACGGGAGAAGCAGGTGAGGGAAACATGACAGCAGCAGGTAGTGAGGACTCAGCTAAATTGGGCTACTTTTGCTGAGCTTCACCACTGGGAAAAAGACAAGGCATTTCATCTAGAAGTGTTTGAGAATTAAAATGTACTTGCCTTAATTCCTGTGGTGTGGTGGTGGCTGCTGCAGATGACCCAGAATTATTCCTCTCAGAAGCTACAGCGGGCGTGGGCCCCATTGTAGAAAATGGATGAGCCGGGCCTGCAGGCATGCTGACTGCCAAATACTCAGCTGCGGGAGGTGACATTGTGGAGGATGGGGGGCAGCAGCAGACGAGGAGGAGGAGGCTGACGGGACAGCCGATGAAGAAAAACTCCGCTGAGTGGCGGCTGGAGGTTGGGCATATCTGTTCCAGGGAACGCTCTCTCTTCGGCTCAGGAACAGACGGTGGATGGTGTGGGATGGAGGGAGGCGCAGGAGGATGATGTCCCAAAAGTGGCGAGTGGCGAGAGGCTGGGGATGTCTGTACGAAGGGATGCTTCCTCGTCGACTCAGGTACAGCAGGGGGTGAGCCTCTCACCAACCCGCGAAATGTCAACTAGAGGGTGGAGACAGTTGTCAACAGCTCCGCAAACTTAGGGTACTTCCTCAGCCCAGGATGCACCTCCACAATAACTGCTGCTGACTCCACGTTCTTCAGAACCTCCTTAGACCATCAGGAGGTGAGTGCTGCATTGACAAATGCCTGGATGAACTGTGCTGCCCACTGTTCATCCACGCTAGGGCTTCCAGAAGCCAGCCTCCCTCTGCTAGCGGAGCCCCGGAGTGCTGATGGCATAATGTCCACTCTCCCTCTGGTAAGCAAAATAACAGGTGAAAAAAGAAAAGTGCACGCTCACAGCAGCTGGTGTCACACACTGGCCGTGTCCTTCTTTCATGAAGCGCCCTTTTCAAGGGCAGGCAGAAGACACCAAACGCCAACTGTGAGTTTGCAACATTTATTAACTTAGACATGAACAAAATACAACACTTACAAGTAAGGGAATGGTGAGTGGAACACTTGAGAGGAACAGGGCTCACGATGGGGGGAAAGAGAACAGCCTGGACGGACCCAGGCTGAGGTGCTCGGACATGCCAGGGAGAAAAGAGAACAGCCTGGACAGACCCAGGCTGAGGCGCTTGGACACACCAGAGGGAAAAAGAGAAAAAACCTAGCCGGAGTCACACCCTAAGAGAAATGGGGCTCACGACTGGGGAAAACAGGAAAAGGATTAAATCCACGGCGGAGTACACCCGTTCACCTCTGTGGGAAAAAACACATTCACTCAGAGTATAACAGGTCCCTCTGAGGAAGCTAACAGAAGGACAAGGCAATGTTGCCGTATCATTAAATAGGTAATTTGGACAAGTGATCAATGAATGACAGGTGTGGGTACATGAGTGAGGAAACAAACATAACCAGTGACAGCTGTGCAGCCCGCGAAACAGGGTTTGACAGCCGGAAGCTGCACACGGCGCTGTCAAAATAAAAGCACAGACCGGAAATAATAAATAATGATACAGAAAGTAAGAACATAACCCCAAAAGATGCAAATAATACCATAAATACAAAATGATTCACGACAAGACTATAAAAACAGAAATGAGAATACAGACAACTCATACATAAACAGAGCCCAAATACAGCAATGCATGAAAACCCTGAAACAGCTAAAACAGGAGACAGAAACAAAAGGACAACTCAGATAACCAAATACACTAGACCATAATAACTGCAGCGTAAACAAAGAAGCAAACAAACAGAGAAGAACTTAAACTGGACTGGAGGCTGAGCACGGCACCCACCCATGCTCAGAATTGTGACAATTAGGCTTAGTTTTGTTATATACTTATGGGGTATCCAATGTAATACCGTCTGTGTCAACATGTGATGACTAAGGTGAGAACTGGTTAGGTAGAATGGAAGGTTTTCCAACTCAGTCATGTTTTGTGTTGTCACACTGGAGAAAAATGCATGAAGACATGTATAAGGACAGCGGACTGTGGTGAGGTGTGCTATAGGTGTAACAGATTCTTCTTCTTCTTCTTCTCTCGGTTATTTGCGGACAGCAAACAACTGAAAGGTGTATACCGCCACCTACTGTACAAGAGTATGTAACATTATGTCATCTGAGCCTGACCCCTAAATTCTATGGCTTAATCCTGTGTTATTTAAAAAGAGAAAAGAGCCCTTCTCGTGATATTTCTTGCCTCTCCATCTCCATCTGTTCCCAGAATCCCAGTTAACTCCCATTCCCTACCGGCCTCTCGAACTTCATTTTCCATTATCTGTCTTTCATTTCCGTATTTGTGACAGTGTAATAAGATGTACTTGACATTTTCTTTTACTCCACATTCTCTACATTTGTCACTTTCGCTTTTCCCCATGGTGAATAGAGTTCGGTTTAAACCTGTGTGATCCAGTCTGAGTCTTGCCATAATGATGTCTTCCCTCCTTTTGGTTGTTATGAAATTCTTTATTGCAATAGATTTTTGTATTTTGTAATGCGATCTACCTTTATGATCTTCATCCCATCTTTTTTGCCATAGCTCAGTTCCTTTTTTCTTGATTACTGCTTTTTCTTCACCTTTTCCAAGAGACAATAGTATAGTTATCTCTTTTCCAAGAGCGCTTTTTGCTAATTTGTCTGCAAAGTCATTCCCTTTCAACCCTTCATGTGCAGGAACCCAACAAAACTGAACTTCTCCACCACCCCTGTGTACCCTAAATAAACTGTGATATAGCTCAATCACCAAGTCTTCCCTTGTAGATTTTAGTGTCTGTATGGTTTTTAACTCTGCAAGTGAGTCCGTGCACACCACCGCCCGGTCCGGTCTGACCTCCTCCACCCACTGCAAAGCAATAATTATTGCCACCATTTCTGCTGTAAACACGGATGTGTTGTTGGATAGTCTTTCTGCGACGGTCACTTTAAACACTGGGATATATATTCCAACTCCAATAGAGCCCTCTTTATTCTTTGAACCGTCAGTATAGAGCTGTAACAAGTTATAGTAATTGTTCCTGAGGTAAATCAACTTCACTCATATGCCAATCCTTTTTCCTCATTAGCAGACTAGTGCCTACTTCTATTCCCGGAAACAGCCAAGGGGGAACATTACTCACTGGACTGGTGTAAGGTGGAAGTGGGATTATATCAGGGATCAGCTCTGAGCCCCTTCTTGTTTGCCATGGTGACGGACAGGCTGACAGATGAGGTCAGGCAGGAGTCTCCGTGGACCATAATGTTTGCAGACGACTTTGTTGCAAGAGTAGGAAGCAGATGGTAGAGAACCTGTAGAGGTGGAAGTGTGTTCTAGAGCAGGGGTCACCAACTGGCGGACTCCGGTCCGGATCCGGACTCCAAGCGTCCTCCGTCCAGACCCCGAAGCCTTTTGGTACAATGAAAAAAATTACCTGTTCTGTATTTTGTACTAAAATAAAACTTCACACTAAGGTCCACTCATGGCACTTTTGCTATGTTTAGACATGCGCGGGAGCGGGGAGCAATTGGTAAAATTAACTTTTTAAAATCAGTTTAGCAAAAAGTTATAGCCGGTGTGCTCTGCTTGTTTACAAGTCTATCTAAATCAAGCATCCCACATCAGGACCTGCACAGGACCCAAACGGCTGTAAGTCAGCTGATCTTGTCCTGCCTGTTTTTTGTTTTGTTTTTTTGGTAATCAGTTTAAATTTAAGTTGCTAAAAACAGTTGATCTTGATTAATGTAACCATAGAAATATTTCAATACGTTGAATTAATTCTCCATTCTTTATTTTATAATAAAATTAATTTTCTAACATACATAACAAAGGTCAGCTCAGGACAGCTGACCTTTGCTAGTAGCGCTTTAGCTGTTCAGATAGTTCAGATGACTGTGGATGCAAGAACAGTGCAGTAAATGGAGCTTTGAAAAACTGAGCAATGAATGTTGATGGTGAAAACAGAGTATTCTGCGATGAATGGATGGAAAAATATGCATTTATTCTTCCTGCCTCAAGCAGTACAAGACCCGTGTGTTTCATTTGCACCGAGTCTGTTGCACTTGTGAAAAGTGGAAACCTTAAATGCCATTATGAAACAAAACTTAGACACTTTCAAGAAATGTCTCCTCCCGAAACCGAGGTACGGACATGAAGAATAAATGAGTTTAAAGCTCAGTATGAGAGATCTACACATGTCCTCTGTCATTCTCTCACAGCACAACGAGGATATGAGTGTTCACTGAGAATATAGTGGATATTAGGAAAGCATAAAAAAACATTTGCAGATGTATAAATGGTAAAGGAGTGCATGGAAGCCATGTCTGATACTCTTCTAGATGGAAAAGAAAGACATGAACTGACACGGAAAATTAAGCAGATTCCTCTCTCAGCAACAACAAATGCAAGAAGAGCTGAACTGCTGGCAGATGATGTGAAGTCTCAACTTGATGCAGCTCTTCAGAGTGCACCTTGCATAGGATTGGTAGTGGATGAATCAACAGATATTAATGGCAATGCTCAGCTTTTGGTGTATGTCAGATTTTTCTATGCAGAGAAGAAAGATTTCATTGGGGACATCTTAGGTGTGACAGCACTAACGACACACACCAGAGGTGAAGACATATACTTGGCTATAACAGAAATGCTAAAACAGAGACGGATCAGCCTGAAAGCTGTTCTGTCCATCACCACTGAAGGGGCACCCTCCACGATCGGAAAAGAAAAAGGAGCAGTGTCTAGAATGAAAAATGACATCCCAGACCTCTTCTCATATCATTGTATCATTCATCAGTCAGTTCTGTGCGCCACACTTTCAGAGGAGTAGGCAGATGTTATGAATACAGTAATGAAGCTTGTCAGTTTTCTCAGGGCATTCTTATCCCATCAGCATCGCCTGCTTTGAGAATTTCTGGCAGAAGTTGATGTGCAAATGATCTTCTGCTTCACTGCAGTGTTAATTGGTTGAGCAAAGGAAAAGTGCTAGCATGGTTTGGGCACTTTAAAATGAAATTAAAAATGTTCTTGGCACATCAAAAGAAACATAAGGCCAGAGACTTTGCTCAGTTTTAAAAGGAACTCCGATTATATTGGCATGTTAGCTCTATATGCTTTATTTTGATGTTAGTAACATAACTATAAAATAAATTTTTTGAAAATAATTCCCAGTTTTATATATTTTTAAAAAACTTTATTACGATGTACTGTAAATCGCCATTTTTGTTTATGTCGCAATGCATTCTGGGTAGTGACGTAGAAGGGTTGCAGCCGTTTTTTCTGTCTTATACAAGCCAAGAAGCGAAGCTACAAACTACTGCCATTTGTCAGTGAAAATGCCACATTGCACGGCTTTTGGATGTAATTTCCAATCAAAGGGAAATAAAGAGAGCGGGGTAAGACTCCATAGCTTTCATAAAGAGGGAAAGTTGAGGAAAAAGTGGAGCGGCAGCAGCTCAGGAGGTAGAGCAGGTCGTCTAATAACCCGATGGTTGGCAGTTCGAATCACGCTCTCCCCAGATATCCTGCCGTTGTGTCCCTGGGCAAGACACTTCACCCGCATTGTCTCCAGTGCCCATAACACTGGGTATGAATGTGTAAAAATGTTTAAATATTCGGTGGTGGCCGGAGAGGCCGTTGGCGTGGATTGGCAGCCACGTTTCCATTGCTCTATGAGTGTCTATGATCAAGCGCTATAGCGCACGCTTGATAAAGCTGATATATATATTTATCGCGCTACATCGCTCAAAGCGCACACTCAAGCTTGACATGTCGAAGATCTGGCTGGCAGTCATTTGGAACGACTTTGGAGCACTGCTTATGGACGTTCAACCCGCAGTCTGAGAAAGGCAAACAGGAAAATGCTTTATGTGCTGAGAGTCCATGTTTATCAGTTCAGTGCCATCATGCTTGTAGACATTTTTTTGTGTTTGAGCATTCTATTGTAAGTAAATCAACAATATATAAGTTTCACCTTAAAATAATGCTTCCTCAAGCGCACGCTTGAGACACTCAAGGCGGAGAGACACTTGCGGAGGGGAGACACTCAAGCGCCTCGATTTGAGCGATATAGCGCTTTATCATAGCGTGATAAATATATATATTATGGCGGCACATGGGGAGAGCATAATTGTTTACCATCTTAGACAAGAACAAAGAGCAGGGGTTCCCTAGTGAGATAACAGGGAGGTGTGAAGAATGAATGAAGTGAATGCAATGCGAAGGTCATCTTTTGTGTGTTAGAAGCTTCTAGAGCAGGGGTGTCAAACTCAAATTCACAGTGGGCCAAAATTAAGCAGTGAAGTAAAGTCACGGGCCAAACTCAATATTTATTGAAAAATTAACTGCAACTGATATGTAATGTTTAACCTTTTCATATGGAAACAAACTTTAGTTTTGCTTAAACACAGAATCTGAAACAACCAAAGCTTGACATTACAAACACATGAGAAATTAAATTTGAAATAAAAGACACATCAGTGGTATTCATTTCTTATTTAAATAAATAAATAAAGTATGTCTCTCCCCGTATCCTTTCAAATTCCTTTTTAAAGTAAATCTTTTTCAAAGCCAACAACAAAAGAACCAAAAATAATAATGTCATTCAATAAAAATCCAACATTTCAACTATTAACAGACCATGCCTTGCAGTAGAAAAAGTGCATAAATAACAGATATATTCAAGCTCAGTTTGCTACACTCTGATTTACTCTGCACATTGGTCTAAGCCAGATACCTGGCATCTTTTCTTAGATGCAAGTTCATCAATGTCTGGGGTCAGGCTCTGAGCTGAGGAAAACCTCAGGACGGAGTGAAGGTGTTCATCAGTGAGTCGACTTCTGTGAGGTGTTTTGTTCACCTTCATCATAGAGAACAGTTGTTCACATAGATATGTGCTGCTGAACATTGAGAGCATCTGAGCAGCTTGGGTGCGTAATTGAGGCATTGTGTCGGGGAGGAAACATGGAAACCGCGCAGCACCAACAGAGTCATATTTTGATTTGAGCATGTCATTACATTGGAGTTCAATTAGCTCCATTTGGAGGCTGGTTGGTGCGCTTTCCACGTCGATCGCAAACGGGTTACTGAGCAGTTCAAATCTCCCTTTCTGAGCCTCAAAGTCGGCAAATCGCCGGGAAAACTCGGCGCGTTGATTTTTTCAGCAAACTGTGCGCTAGGCAGCACGGCAGGAGAAATTTGCTCTGCCATGGTTTGGCAGCACGGAAAATGACCCAAGTTTCCTTGCAGCATCTGAGTCTTCCACAGACACAACTTAGTTTTAAAGGCCCTCACTGCTGTGTACATGTCTGTGATGATGTGGCCCCGTCCCTGAAGCTGCAGGTTAAGCACATCGAGATGGCTCACAATGTCAGACAGAAATGCAAGCTCACACAGAAACTTTTTATCTCTCAGCTCTGTTGTGTCCTTCCCTTTGTTTTCCATAAACTGACAGATTTCCTCACGTAGCTCAAAACATCTGTTCAGTACTTTTCCTCTGCTTAGCCATCTCACCTCTGTGTGATTGGGCACATCTCTGTATTCCGAATCCAACTCCTCCAGAAAAGACTTGAACTGCCGGTGATTCAAACCTTTGGCTCTTATGAAATTGACTACTCGTTTTATAGAGCTCATAACATGTTCCATTTGCAGAGCTTTGCCACAGAGCGCTTCCTGATGTATGATACAGTGATAAACTGTAAGTTCACCTGCATCTTCCTCCCGCATCTTCTCCTGAATCCTGCCGACCAATCCACTCTTTTGACCGCACATCGCGGGCGCACCATCTGTCGTCAGTCCCACAAGTTTATCCCAAGGCAGGCTCATTTCAGTTATACATTTGGATACCTCTTCAAAGATATCTTTTCCTGTGGTGGTGCCATGTATTGATTTTAATCCTAAAAGTTCCTCTGTGACGCACAGGCTCGAGTCTACTCCACGGATGAAGATTGACAGCTGGGCAGTATCAGACGTGTCGCTGCTCTCATCCACAGCAAGGGAGTATGCAATAAAATCTTTTCCCTTTTTTATTAGTTGTTCATGTAGATTAGTGGAAAGCTCACACACGCGCTCAGCCACGGTGTTTCTGCTCAGGCTCACATTTTAAAATTCTTGCTTTTTATCTGGGCGCACGATGTCGCAAACTTTGACCATGCACTTTTTGACAAACTCTCCCTCATTAAAGGGCCGGGCTGATTTTGCCATCTCTGCTGCCACAATAAAGCTGGCCTTTACAGCAGCTTCACTTTTTGATTTTGCTTTCATGAACATAGTCTGCCGGCAAACCAGACTCATTTTCATCTCCTCCACCTTCTGCAGCTTCTGCTTTACGTCCAGGTCCTTGTACTTTTCATAATGTTTTGTTTCATAGTGTCTTCTTATGTTATATTCTTTCGTTACAGCCACGTTAGCTCCGCACACAAGACAAACAGGTCTGTCCTTTATATTCGTGAACAGATAATCTGCCTCCCACCTGTCTTGAAAGCTCCTGTTGTCCATCTTTCGTTTGGCCATTTTTGTGGAGGGTGAAATTAATTTGTCCGATGTGACTGGAGCATGGTTGTCAATGACTGTCAACAGAAAAAAGGAGCGCTTGCCGGTTTCGTCTGCGCGCCAACATACTAGCAAAGCATTAGTGGGATTATGTAGTATTAGCGGTATAGTATATACCGCGGGCCAGCTCTAATGCACATTTGATATGATCTCGCGGGCAATTATAATTAACACTGGCGGCCGCAAATTTGGCCCCACGGGCTCTGAGTTTGACACATTGTGATCCTATAGTGGAATGCCATGTATTTAAGAGAAAGGGGAGACTCTGCTGAGATGTCATTCTGTCTATGCTTGTTGTGTGAGTTGTGTAATAAATCGTCTGAGCCAAATCCGCCTCTTCATTTACACGCTCCACAATATCAGCTTTATAAGCGTGCGCTATAGCGCTTGATCATAGACACTCATAGAGTGATGGAAACGTGGCTGCCAATCCACGCAACGGGCCTCTCACGGCCACCAACCGAACATTTAAACATTCATACCCAGTGTTATGGGCACTGGAGCAATGCGGGTGAGGTATGCTTGCCCAGGGACACAACGGCAGGATATCTGGGGAGAGTGTGATTCGAACTGCCAACCATCAGGTTATTAGACGACCTGCTCTACCTGCTGAGCCGCTGCCACCCCACTTTTTCCTCAACTTTCCCTCTTTAGGAAAGCTATGGAGTCTTACCTCGCTCTCTTTATTTCCCTTTGATTGGAAATTACATCCAAAAGCCGCGCAATGTGGCATTTTCACTGACAAATGGCAGTAGTTCGTAGCTTCGCTTCTTGGCTTGTATAAGACAGAAAAAATGGCTGCAACCCTTTTATGTCACTACCCAGAATGCATTGCGACGTAAACAAAAATGGCGATTTACATCGTAATAAAGTTTTTTTAAAAATATATAAAACTGGGAATTATTTTCAAAAAAATTATATTATAGTTATGTTACTAACGCATATAGAGCTAACATGCCAATATAATCGAAGTTCCTTTTAAGAAGATGAGAGGAAAATGGATACAATGGCCTTCCTGGTTGACATAGCATCACATCTAAATGACCTCAACTTAAAATTACAGGGCAAGAGCAACTCTGCGTGTGATTTGATGATGGCTGTCCAGTCTTTCCAGAGGAAGATGGACATTTTCAAAGTGGCTCTCCAAGGGAGCTGTGCACATTTTCCAGTGCTGAAACAAATTCAGGGTCAAAGAGATGTTTCCTCTCATGTGGAATTCATTCAAAAGCTGATTAGAAACTTTAGCGATCATTTTGACAACAACACCCTTGGAGAACAGCTCCTCCTCTTTCTTCAGAATCCCTTTTTGGTCAAAAATGTCATCACATTTTCACAGGAGGCTAAACAGATCTTCAAGTGGGCAGATGTAGGATCTCTACAAATGGAACTTATTGATATGCAAGCAAATATTACATTAAGAGAGCAGTGTGGAGTTTCTGACCCTGCCACCTTCTGGCTACAGATTGTACCTAAAACTGTTTTCCCTGTGCTTACCAAAAGTGGCAGTATACACCTTGACCATGCTTGGTTCCACTTAGTGAATCAGCATTCTCAACAGTTAACATCCCTGTGCTGTTGCAATCCTGGAATTTCCCCGTTGTGGGACTAATAAAGGCTTATCTTATCTTATCTTATCTTTAAGACTAAATACCGGTCAAGAATGACTAATGAACATTTACATGCCTGTTTGAGAATTTCACTGACCCCATTCCTCCCAAGGTTCAAAATGCTAGGTGGAAATGCTAAAGCTAATTTCTCTCACTGAAACAGGGAAGAAGAGATAATGCATACAAAAGGTACATTGTGGTCACCCAGCACAATGCAGACTGATACTATTCACGCTCAGCAGGGATTGCATATGGACAGAGAGCCCCTGGGGGACAACCAGAACAATGGACTATTGTTTATACATCCCCGGATTAAGAAGAGGATGTCCGGGCGCCAGTTGGTCATGCGAATCATGTGTATTGACTGATATGTATACCAATATGCTAATGTACAATACATGCTTCAAGAACAAACACAGCACACACAGACCACTGTAGCGCACAGTGCTACAAGTGCATCTCATTTTGATGGAGGAAATAAAACTCTGCAACTTTCCAGCTCGTCGTACCTCACCTGATTCATTCCTCCACACTGGTGACCCGATGTGTCATGGGGCGCCCCTCGCCTGATCTTATCCCTCCACACTGGTGGTGACCTGACAAGAGAGAATGACCGTCTGCTCCCTCTCACCGCACTGTGGACAGCAGAGGACCAGAGAACACCTGCAAACCCTTCATCCTCACCGGAGTGCGTGCCCCGGAGTGGGCAGCGCTTGGACCGACACGCGCCATGAACAGCGACACGAGCGAAATGAAGGAAGCAGCCTGAACGGGGAAATCATCGACGACGACTGCGTTGATTTCCACCAAGCTCCCCGACCCTGACTCAACTCGTGACAAGTGGACCTCCCGCGCACAGAAGCCCCGCACGCACACCGCAGGATTACGAGGACAGCACAACTGCCAGCTAAGTGTTCACTGCGCCACGCGCGCGCCACGCACGGGGTCAAGCCAGCTCCACAGACCAATACAGCGTCCTCCACCGCTGCACATCGCCGAAAAACATGGCCGATCGCCAGCCTCGAAACCTTCAGGGCTGCTCACGCACCTGAAGCAGACGTGCAGCCCGCACACAGGACTTTGTATGGGTTTCTCAGCCACAGCGCACAAGGGGAATTTAGCCGATTGCTGTCCCTGAAGGCTTTAGGGCTGCTCCCGCACCTAAAAGCCAAATCGCCAGGTCCCTTACACAGCTGCAGTTGTTTCACAGCCGCTACGGATCCTCGGGGAATTTGGCCGCTCGCCTTCCCCACATCCTCGCTGGATTGAGTCGCGAGAGGAGTCAGAGACTTTTTTTTTTTTTTTTCACAGCCGCTGTGGATCACTGCCAGGTTTAACGGGAAAGTCCCTCACCATTGCGGATCCACACGCAATTTTTGCGTGGTCCAGACACCTTTAACGTCCCGGGCCGGCACTCACTTACTCCCACCCCCCTCCCCCTCCTCCTCCACAGCGCTCTTCCCGCACCTCACTCCCTAAAGCCAGCCAATCGCAGTCTGGTTCCATTACGCACGACGCACACCGGCCCCAGTGCCCACGATCCATAGCCGTTCAACGTGCTGGAACCCGGAGCAGAGCACACTGTTTTTTTTCCACCCCTCCCCCCACCCCACGGACTGACATGCCCCTCCTAACAGTTCTACCGGAGCTGGAGCCAAACAATGGGGGGGGGGGGGGTCACAGCCCTGAGCGTTCTGGGGGGAGCTGTGTGGTCACCCAGCACAATGCAGACTGATACTACTCACACTCAGCAGGGATTGCTAATGGACAGAGAGCCCCTGGGGGACAACCAGAACAATGGACTATTGAGTATACACCCCCGGATTAAGAAGAGGATGTCCGGGTGCCAGTTGGTCATGCGAATCATGTGTATTGACTGATATGTATACCAATATGCTAATGTACCATGCATTCTCTCTGTCTGTATAAAAGAGCTTACAATACATGCCTCAAGAACAAACACGGCACACACAGACCACTGTAGCGCACAGCGCTACAAGTGCGTCTCATTTTGATGGAGGAAATAAAACTCTGCAACCTTCCAGCTCGTCGTACTTCACCTGATTCATTCCTCCACAACATGTACAGTGAGGCAAAAAAGTATTTAGTCAGCCACCAATTGTACAGGTTCTCCCACTTAAAAGATGAGAGAGGTCTCCAATTTTCATCATAGGTATACCTCAACTATGAGAGACAAAATGAGAAAAAAAAAGTTCCAGAAAATCACATTGTCTGATTTTTAAAGAATTTATTTGCAAATTATGGTGGAAAATAAGTGTTTGGTCACCTACAAACAAGCAAGATTACTGGCTCTCACAGACCTGTAACTTCTTCTTTAAGAGGCTCCTCTGTCCTCCACTCGTTACCTGTATTAATGGCACCTGTTTGAACTCGTTATCAGTATAAAAGACACCTGTTTACAACCTCAAACAGTCAGACTCCAAACTTCACTATGGCCAAGACCAAAGAGCTGTCAAAGGACACCAGAAACAAAATTGTAGACCTGCACCAGGCTGGGAAGACTGAATCTGCAATAGGTAAGCAGCTTGGTGTGAAGAAATCAACTGTGGGAGCAATTATTAGAAAATAGAAGACATACAAGACCACTGATAATTTCCCTCGATCTGGGGCTCCACGCAAGATCTCACCCCTTGGGGTCAAAATGATCACGAGAACGGTGAGCAAAAATCCCAGAACCCCACGGGGGGACCTAGTGAATGACCTGCAGAGAGCTGGGACCAAAGTAACAAAGGCCACCAGGGACTCAAATCCTGCAGTGCCAGACGTGTCCCCCTGCTTAAGGCCAGTACATGTCCAGGGCCCATCTGAAGTTTGCTAGAGAGCATTTGGATGATCCAGAAGAGGATTGGGAGAATGTCATATGGTCAGATTTAAACCAAAATAGAACTTTTTGGTAAAAACTCAACTTGTCGTGTTTGGAGGAGAAAGAATGCTGAGTTGCATCCAAAGAACACCATACCTACTGTGAAGCATGGGGGTGAAAACATCATGTTTTGGGGCTGTTTTTCTGCAAAGGGACCAGGACGACTGATCCGTGTAAAGGAAAGAATGAATGGGGCCATGTATCGTGAGATTTTGAGTGAAAACCTCCTTCCATCAGCAAGGGCATTGAAGATGAAACGTGGCTGGGTCTTTCAGCATGACAATGATCCCAAACACACCGCCCGGGCAATGAAGGAGTGGCTTCATAGCATTTCAAGGTCCTAGAGTGGCCTAGCCAGTCTCCAGATCTCAACCCCATAGAAAATCTTTGGAGGGAGTTGAAAGTCCATGTTGCCCAGCGACAGCCCCAAAACATCACTGCTCTACAGGAGATCTGCATGGAGGAATGGGCCAAAATACCAGCAACAGTGTGTGAAAACCTTGTGAAGACTTACGGGAAACGTTTGACCTCTGTCATTGCCAACAAAGGGTATATAACAAAGTATTGAGATGAACTTTTGTTGTTGACCAAATACTTATTTTTCACCATAATTTGCAAATAATTTTTTTTAAAAATCAGACAATGTGATTTTCTGGATTTTTTTTTTTTTTTTATTTTGTCTCTCATAATTGAGGTATACCTATGATGAAAATTGGAGACCTCTCTCATCTTTTAAGTGGGAGAACTTCCACAATTGGTAGCTGACTAAATACTTTTTGCCCCACTGTATGAATGTGATTTGTCACGTGATTTTTTTTGAGACAAAAGTTTCCATGTTTAAGTTAAGCTCAGCCTCAAAAGCACTTTATTTCACCTCATTTATTCCTCCAAGGATGTTATGTTTTTATGGATCGAAAAGAATGTTCTTAGAAATTCAATTTAATTTTATTTGTTTTGAGACAAGTTTTCATGTTTAAGTAATTAAGCTCAGTTCAGCCTCACTTTATTTCATCTTATTCCTCCATAGATGTTAGATTTTTATAGACACAAAGGAATGTTCTTACAGTTTAAAAAAGATGAAGGGCTAATTGCACTATGTTTTTCATTTGTCTGATTTTTTTACATTTATGTTTGCTAATGATGTGTGGTGAAAGTGCTTCTGTTTAATAAGAATAATAACAAAATTTCTGATGGCTTAATTCTGTTATAAAGCAAAGGATCCATATTTCAAGGAATGTAGTGGTTCGGACCTCAGCTGGGAGGGAAACTGACTTATCTGACCTCTTACAGTTTTAGTTGGTGACCCCTGTTCTAGAGAGAAAAGGAAAGTCAGTAGAAGCAAGACAGAATACATGAGTGTGAATGAGAGGGAGGCAGGTGTAAAAGTGAAGATGCAAGGAGCAGAGGTAGTGAAGAAGATGAGTTGAAATACCTGGGGTCAGCCATGCATAGGAATGGAAGATGCACAAGACAGGTGAAGAGAGTGCAGGCAGGGTGGAGTTGGTGGAGACGAGTATCAGGGGTGATTTTTGACAGAAGCATAGCAGCAAGAGTGAAAGGGAAGATTAATAAAACAGCAATGAGACCTGCTATAATGTATAGTTTGGAGATGGTGGCACTGATGAAAAACAGGAGACAGAGCTGGAGGTGGCAGAGTTGAATATGCTAAGATTCTCATTGGGAGTGACTTGGAGGGAAAGGATTAGAAATAAATATATCAGAGGGACAGCTCACGTTGAGCGGTTTGGAGACAAAGTAAGACATAAGGCTGAAATGCTTTGGACATGTGCAGAGGAGGGATAGTGGATATATTGAACAAAGGATGTTGAAGGTGGCACTCCCAGGCTGGAGGAAAAGAGAAAGAGCACAGAGAAGATTCATGGTGAAGGAGGAAATGGAGAAGGTTGGTGTTACAGAGGAAGATGCAAGGGATAGGGCGAGATGGAGACAGATGATCCACTGTGGTGACCCCTAAAGGGAGCAGTCAAAAGAAGAAGATTGGGGAAAAAATATTTTGGCTACTGATGCTCTTTAATCATTAAGAATGGAAAACCCCAAAACAATATTTTTGTATTTTAATATAATGGCAGACAAAATGCCTACACACATTCTGATACTGTTAGAACTGGTTGACAGCATAACCATTTCCAGATATCTAAATTACAGCTGCTTTAAATCTCATCATTTCTAATTAGTGGTAATAATACAGTTAAAAGTCAGCTCAAGGTAATTTTAAAAAATGTCTCTCCTTAGTAACATACTGTCCCTGAAAAGTGTGATCATCAGAGACTTAAAAACAAAGTGTTACTGCAGTGCAAGTTTTATTTCATTTCAGTGAACCTGTAACCATGTGACTATGACCCTCGGATCAGGAGCATCACTCTATAATTCAAGAAATCTCTGTGTGTCTTCTTCTTCTAGATTTGATTGGCGGTTGGCAACCAGCTTACAGGTGCATTACCGCCACGTGCTTCACTCTATATCATCACTCTATCTGGTCAGGAGCTGTAGTCCTTACCGCCTCGTACTTCACTCAGTAAACATCACTCTGTGTATCAAAAGTCAGAATTCTTCTCGGATGGCAACTCTTCTTCTTAGAAGTTCTTATAAGGAGTTCTGAACAATCTTCTTCTTCTTCAAACAGTGAAATTTCCTTCTTTTTCTTCTTTTAGATTTGATTGACAGTTGGCAACCAGCTTACAGGTGCACTACCGCCATGTACTTCACTATATCATCACTCTATCTGGTCAGGAGCTCCTTCCCATAACCAGTCTCAGTGAGATTTCCATGTCTACATGATGTCTATAACACTCTATCTGGTTCCACTCTATGTTCTTCAGGTCATCACTCTCTGTCTGTCTGTATGTCTGTCATGGTCATAGGACTCGCTAAAATATCATAGGACCACCTATGATGTTCCTATGATCTCTACCTGATCACCTATGATGTTCCTATGATCTGTACATGACGTCTATATGGCATCACTTATGATCATGGCTCGCTATGACATCATCAAAGATCATAGGACTCACTATGACATCATCAGAGATCAAATGCAGGCATCATAGGACTCGCTATGCCATCATCAAAGATCAAAGACAGTCATCACTCATGATCATAATACTCGCTATGACATCATCAAAGATCATAGGACTCACTATGACATTATCAAAGATCAAAGGCAGGTATCACTCAGGCATCATTCATCACTCTATATATAATTAAAGAAATCTCTTGTCGTCTTCTTTTAGATTTGATTGGCAGTTGGCAACCAGCTTACAGGTGCATTACCGCCACATACACTTTATAATCACTCTTCTTCTTCTTCCAGACCCGATTGCCGGCCTGCAACCAGCCCACAGGTCTGTCAAGATGTCACGATCATATGACTCTCTAAAAGATCGTAGGACTCGCTATGACATCATCAAAGATCAAAGGCAGGCATCACTCACGATCATAGGATTTGCTACACGATCATAGGACTCACTATGACATCATCAATGATCATAAGATTTGCTATGACACCATCAAAGATCAAAGGCAGGCATCACTGAACAAGTGCTGACGTGCTTGCTTACACCTGCTTTTTACGGGCATGCAGAAATTCATGCTTACACTTGGTTTCTACGGGCATACACGGGTATGCACAGGCATGCACAGGTATGCACTAGTTATACCAAATTAATCACACCTGTGGATGCACACCTTTCCTCCCACACACCAATGTTTTTGGCGTGTGGGAGGAAACCGGAGAAACTCAGAGTAAACCCACGCAGACATGGTGAGAACATGCAAACTCCACACAGATCACTGTTAGTCATGGGCTGGGATTGAACCCAGGATCCCCCGGCCAAGGGTGAGTTGCTGTGCTGCCGCAGTGCTAACCACTCCGCTTCTGCGCTGCCCTTGGACACACCCATCCTTCCACTTTCTATCCTCCTGGTCGGTAAGAGCTTATACCAGTCTGTTTAACTTTGTGCTTTTGTGCTGTTTGTGCTGCCTTACCCTGGGTACCAGGTGTCATAAAATTGTTGTGTTTTCTGCTGAATGAGAGAAGGGTTGCAGCGGCTGTGCAGCGTGGCATGCACTGTCTGTGCCTCCCTCTCAAACTTCCCACGAGCCCTCAAGTGACCGACATAACAAGGCCTCGCTTGCTACGGTCACGTGACTTGGGGCATGTTGACACAGTGCTCAACACTCTGCTCACAAGACTTCCACGTTATATTGCTCAAGTCAGTGTCGAGTGGGCGGTGTTGAGCATAACATCACTACTTAGAGGTATGTAATATACACTTGCCTTCTTTTCACCTGGAACTGTTAACGGTTAGCAGCATGACGTATGTACTACCCTTACCTGCTTAAGGTTTGTGATGTATTTTTGTGCCTTTTCTTCAGGCAGAACTGTTTAACAGCTTAACAGCATGCAATATGCTTTATCTGCCTGGATATGTGATGTATTTTGCCTTGGTCAAGGAGGAATTGCTTAACAGTTTAACAGCACGGTATAACTTGCCATAAATTCTGCATTGTTTTGTTTTTCTCGACTGATAGTCATCTTCTTTTAAAAAAAAAAGGAGCTGTCTTCTTTGTCTAAGTACTGAGCGCTCCTGTGCTTGGTGCACTCTCGCCACCTTTTTTGGGGGAGTGGTACTGCATACAAGTGAGAACTGAAATCTGATATTGCTATGTTGTCTTCTGACTAGTGCACTTGTACCTCATGGAACAGCCCTTTGGCCTGTTTGTAATAATAATAATAATAATAATAATAATAATAATAATAATAATAACTGTCTTGTTTTCTCTCCTATTGTTCTCTTGGAGGAATAATGGCTTCTGCAGGGAGTGAAGGAAGGGGAAATAGCCCGGAAACTGGTATGCCACCAGCCGAGGGCTCCATCTCTCCAGGTCTAAGTGCTCCAGCTGGAATCGGGAAGGTCAGCAGGAAGCGGAAGTGGATTGAAGGAAGCCACCTAAGCGACCCACGGATGGACTTCATGCAGAGGCAATTGGAGGAGATGCGTAAGACCATTGAACATATGGCGGCAAATTGACATCGCCTTTTGGGTATGCCACACCAGGCTCCCGTATGTGCCCCGGGACTGCATCCTGATGCAGTGTCCCTCACAGCCTCTGATAACTTGGGTAAGACCATCAACTCCAGCTGTGGCTGCAGTGGGAGAATGGATGTCTCTGACGATAATGATGAGGTTGACAGTGACCTTCCGGTTGAGAAGGACCTTCCTGAGCCCTGTGATATATCTCTCAGGGCACTGCTCTCTAGAGCAGCATCAGCTGCTGGGCTTCCTCCTCCATCTTCACCTTGGGCTTCGGCTTTGGACAGGGGTCCTGCATTCCGCAGGCAGGTTTCCTTACCAGTTTATCCTGACTTTGTGGGTCGTCTGCTGAAGTCGTGGGCTCGTCCAAGGGAGGCTGCTGCTCCTCGCTGTAGGCTCAGTGTTCTGAGTGGTGCTATGGAGCAAGGCTTGGATGGTGTGTGAAGGTGGGCCCTACCTTTGCATTGCTGGCTGGAGCTACCCTCATAGGCAGCAAGTCTATACGCCAGCTTAACAGGAAGTGTCGCACCACTGATGGGTTAGTGGCTAGCGCCTACCAGTCGGTGACTATGGCCTATAGGTTGTTGAATACTAATACACTTTCTTAAGTGAATTTAGAAGGCCTGATAAGAGACCTGAACTCAAAAAGCGGAACTGACCTTCTACTGGAGTTGATAAACGTTGTGGACACTGTGATTCAAGGAGCTAGCGCACAGGCTACAGCACTTGGGAACTCCTTGGCCCGACTGACCATGGCCTGGCGGCATGTGTGGCTGAGCCCGTCTGGATTGGCAGATACGGACAAGGCTGTTGTTTTGGAGGCTGCGATAGTGCCTGGTGAGGTATTTGGACCTACAGCAGAAGTGGTGTTGGATGAGGTGCAGAAGGTGAGACTGTGCACGCAGTCCTTTCATCAGCCAGGACCATCCAGGGCGAGTGTACGGAGACCTCTTGAGAGGTATGAGAACCCACAATGGCTTTGTTTTGCAGAGCCAGGTTCCTTTCAGAGCTCGGGTCACCCGAGGCAGAGGGCCTCTCTGCAGCGGGCGCAGGTTCAGCAGCACTCACATCCACACTCTTGGGAGCATGTAGGCCGTGGTCCTATCAAGCCTTGCCCGCATCCCTGATGGTATGCTTCCCCTGACATCAGCTTTCACCGCAGTGCACCTCAGGAGTTGGCGTCAGTGCATCTCATCTCCATGGGTGATCGATACACTGGAATATGGATACGGCCTACAATTCAAATCTCCCCCCCCCCCACACACACACACACACAATTTCAGGGGGTTTGGAGACAAAAGTAAAGGGGAACACTCTTTCTGCAGTTCTGGGCGACAAGGTCTCTGCTCTACTTGGAAAAAAAAATGCAATACTGTCTCTGTCTCCAGGGGAAGAAAGGCAAGGCTTTTACTCAACCTATTTTCTTGTTCGCAAGTGAACCGGGGGTTTCCGCCTGATTCTAGATCTGAGGCAGCTGAAAAGGTATCTCAAGGTGCTCCCCTTCTGGATGCTCAGGATGAGGACATTGTTGCAGGCTATAAGGCTAGGTGACTGGTTCACAACATTGGACCGTTGTGATGTCTATTTCCATATTCCCATAAATCCGGCACACAGGAAGTTCCTCAGGTTTTCCTTTCAGGGCAAAACCTTTGAATACAACATCCTGCCTTCGGCTTGTCCCTGTCGCCTCGGATGTTCACCAAGTGCATGGACGCCACACTTGCCCCACTACAGCAGAAGGTCATTTGAGTTTTAAATTATTTGGACGATTGGCAGGTTTGTGCGCCATCGGAAGTCATAGCGAGGAGACATCATCATCATAGCGAGGAGACATATGGAGACCATATTGGCTCACCTGGTGGCACGTGGGCTGAATTTAAATGTGGAGAAAAGCTGCTTGGTTCTTACCAGGGTTGTTGAGTACTTGGGGCTCACCCAGGATTCAGGTGCCATGAGGGCATCCATGACTCCAAAGAGAAGGCATACTATCAGGAAATGCATCAAGAGCTGCATCTCATAGAGGACTGTGTCAGTGCAGCAGTGCCAGAGGATCTTAGGTCTCTTTACTGCAGCTGCTCAGGTGTCATTGGGTCTTTTACATACTCGTCCCCTTCAGTGGTGGTTCACGCTTCAGAAGGTGGTTTTGCCCAGAGACAAAAGGAGGAGGATAGTTCTTTGCAAAAGGGCCTCATGGCTCTCAGGTGGTGAAGACACTCCTCAGCAGTCTGAGATGGTGTTCCCCTAGGCCAGGGGTGGGCAATCATGTGCCATGGAGGGCCATTCCACTGCAGGTTTTCTACTCCACCCAGTCCCTTCAGCAGGTGTTTTCACTGATTAGCAATCCTTGAAGCTGATTAGAGTAAACACCTGCTGAAGAGAATGGGTGGAACAGAAAACCTGCAGTGGAATGGCCCTCACTGCCCACCCCTGCCCTAGGCCAAGAGGGCTGCAGGGTGATCATTACAACTGACGCCTCCCTAACAGGCTGGGGTGCAGTCTGGGAGGGCAGGTTTGTTCAGGGGAACTGGAATCTGGCTCAGCAGTGTTGGCATATAAATCATCTCGAGATGAAGGCAGTAAGTTTGGCTCTGAGGCTTTTTCTTCCAGTCATTCAGGGCAGAAAGGTTCTGGTACGAATGGACAGCACAGCTGTGGTGTCGCATATCAACCGGCAGGGTGGTTTGCAGACCCCTCTCTCCATGCAGGGGCATGCCAGCTGCTCTTGTGGGTTCAGGCCAAAGGTATGTTCCTGAGGGCTTTTCTCCTGCTGGGGCCCCAGAGCATAACGGCAGATCTGCTGTCACGAGGGGATCCCAATCGTGGTGGGTGGTGACCACATCCAGAGATAGTCGAGCATATCTGGCTTTGGTTTGGTCAGGCGGAAGCAGACCTGTTTGCAATGGCAGAGAACACCCACTGCACTCTCTGGGCCTCGATGCACAGCCCGCCAGGTCCGCCAGGTCTGCTAGGTACAGATGCTCTGAGTGTTGCCTGGCCTCCAATGAATCTGCCACTGCCTCTTCTGTTGGCTTTCCTCCCAAAGGTGAGGCAACTGTCTGTTGAAGTAATTTTGATATCCCCGAATTGGCCTCAACACCATGGATGACGGAGATCCATGAGATGTTGGGAGGTCATCCTTGGCCTCTCCCGGTCAGACTGGACATATTCTCACAGGCACAGGGCAGGATCTGGCATCCAAATCCCCAGCTCCTGAGGCTTCATGTATGGCCCTTGAACAGGAGCAATTGTATAAATTTGGCTTGGAGAAGGAAGTTGTAGACACTGTGCAAGTTTCATGGGCCCCGTCTACCCAGCTGCAATACAGTCGGAAGTGGAGAGTGTTTTCGAACTGGCATCAGACCAAGGGGGAGAATCCCTTGACACATCACATTTCTCTCATTTTGTCTTTCCTCCAGTACCTCTTCGCCCTAGGTCAGGCAGAGTCGACTATCAAGGGCTACCTGGCAGCAGTGTCAACTGTCAATGAGAAATGTGATGGCTTTTCTCCTGGGGTGCATCCCTTGGCTAAGCAGTTTTTGAGAGGCATGAGATGGAGCCTTTCATCTCGGCGTCCGTTGCTGCCTACTTGGGATCTCCAGACAGTTCTTAGGGCTCTATGCTTACCCTCTTTTGAGCCACTGACCTTCGTCTGCTCTCTTGAAAGGCTGCTTTTCTCTTGGCAATTATCTAAGCCAAGAGGGTCAATGAACTGAATGCGATCTCTGTGGATGCAACACGCCTTAGGTTTGATGGTGATCGGGTGGTTCACCTGCGGTCCAACCCATCTTTTCAGCCCAAGGTGCTGGCTAGTGGGTTTGTTTCCCACTCTCTTGTGCTTGAGGCCTTCTACCCTCCCCCTCACACCTCTTCAGAGACTGAGAGGCTCCATAGTTTGTGCCCAGTAAGGGCCCTTAAGCTTATGTTGATCGTACGAGGTCTGTCCATTCTTCAGACAAGCTTTTTGTGCCCTATGGAGAATCCATGATGGGCAGGCCTATCTCTGTGCAATGCCTGTCCCATTGGATAGTCAACCTGATTGCTTTTGCGTATGTACAGATTGGATCAGAACCACCAGATAGGCTGGTGGCTCACTCAACTCTGGGAATGGCCGTTACGTAGGTGTTGTTAGGGATGTGCCCCTGGAGGATATATACGCAGTCGCTGGCTGGGCTTCTCCCACAATGTTCACCCACTTCTATAGGCTCAATCTGGCCTTATCAGTAATCCCCTCATCTGTTCTGGGGGTTGCAGCAGATTCTTAAGTTGTATTTTAGTTTTTCCCTCATTTGAGCTGCCAGGTGTGCCTTGTGCTTGGAATGTTTTTTTTTGTTCAGCTCCGGTAACCTGGAGGAACCGGCTTAACTTGTATGCATCCAGTTAAGTACAATCAGGAGTGAAACTCATCTCATTGTGTTTGTGCTTAATGGCATGATTGGGGCATTGTGCTCTTTCGGCCTGTGGGTGATGCCACCTCCATTCTCCTCAGGACTCATTTGGTATATGGTTGCCACATGGTTACAGATCGATAGATGTACTTTATTGATCCCAAACTGAGAAATTGCAGATTCCCAATTACAGGTTCACTGAAATGAAATAAAACGTACGTTTATGGATGAAAATGCGGTTTTATGCGTGAAAGTGAACCTGTAACCATTCATTGTCCTTCATTGGTGGAGGCAGGCTCCTCCCAGTCGTTAGAAAGTGGAAGAATGGATGGATGCAAGGGGTATATATAAGGTGTGTATCCACAGGTGTGATTAATTTGGTATAATGCTCTTGATCCAAGGGTCATAGTCACATGGTTGCAGGTTCACTTTCATTCATAAAACTGTGTTTACATCTGTAAACGTACATTTGGCAGACAGAAGACACATAGGCATGCATGAATGATCCTCAATGAGAGGAATACTTACTCATGAAACTGTCCAAATAAATCTGTTTTTAGCATATTTTTGTTGGCAGTGCAGTAGTGACTGTTCACTTACACGTCAGTTATGTCATCTTCTTTCAGTGTATCAGATAAACTAAATGTTTTTTCAATTTTCAAAAGCACAATGAAAATTGAAAGTGAAATGAGCTGTGACACTGATTAACTGTTTCTGGTTATAGGAAGTATAACATCAAACAAAGTATCTCTGTCTCTTGATAGCTATATTAAGATAAGATAAGCCTTTATTAGTCCCACAATGGGGAAATTCCAGGATTGCAACAGCACAGGGATAGCAACACTCAGAGCAATAATTAAGAAGATACGGAAGATATAAATAAGAGCAGTGGATATACATACATACACATCAATATATAAATATATATATACAAAGTGCGGAGCATTGTAGCAAGATGGAATAAACAGCATAACTGTCTACTTAGTTATCCTACATAGTATGAATATGTACCCATACATATTGTCACCCTCCGTAGCGACCGATACTGTCCTAGTTGTATATACTGGAGGGGACCATTGTGTAAGTCTATTGCGTCTTTTGCATTCAATACTATTAGGTCGTCACATTTTTTTGCTATCTCTGTGAGCAGCCCTGCTTAGGTTATACAGTCTGACTGCCGTAGGTAGGAAGGACCTGCGAAACCTCTCGGTTGCACACCTAGGATGATGTAGTCTGCTGCTAAATGAGCTCCTCAGTGCGTTCAGTATGTCCTGCATAGGGTGGGACTCGGACTCCAGCAGAGATGACAGTTTAGCCACCATCCTTCTCTCTCCTATCTCCTCCACTGGGTCAGGGCGCTGCCCCAGGACAGAGCTAGCTTTCTTGATCAGTTTGTTCAGTCTCTTCCTGTTGGCTGCTGTAATGCCACTGCCCCAGCAGACCACTCCAAAAGTGATGGCTGATACCACCACCGTGTCGTAGAATGTCTTCAGCAGTGCCCCTTGTACACCAAAAGACCTGAGTCTCCTCAGTAGGAACAGCCTGCGTTGTCCCTTCTTGTAGAGTGCGTCGGTATTGTGTGACCAGTCTAGTTTATTGTTCAGATGAACACCCAGGTACTTGTAGGATGTCAACATCTTGATGTCTGTTCCCTGTATGTTTACTGGTGCTGTGAGGGGTTGTCCTTTCCTGCGGCAGTCCACCACCAGCTCTTTAGTTTTCCTCGCATTGATCTGGAGGCAGTTCCGATGGCACCAGTCCACGAAGTCCTGGATAAGTCCTCTGTACTCAGCTTCATCTCCGTTGGAGATGAGGCCGACGATTGCAGAGTCGTCAGAGAACTTCTGTAGATGGCAGTGTGTTGTGTTGTGTGAGAAGTCCGCAGTATAAAGAGTAAACAGGAAGGGAGCCAAAAACGTTCCCTGGGGACCCCCGTGCTACCGATGTTCGTGTCGGACACACAGTCCCGGGTTCTCACAAACTGTGGCCGGTTAGTGAGGTAGTCCAGGATCCATGATGACAGGTGCTGGTCCACCCCTGCGCACAGCAGCTTGTTCTTCAGGATCATCGGTTGGATGATGTTGAAAGCACTGGAGAAGTCAAAGAACATGATCCTCACCGCATTCCCGAGCTTCTCCAGGTGGGACAGAGAACGGTGAAGGAGGAAGATCACTGCATCCTCCACCCCAATGCCATGCTGGTAGGCGAACTGGAGTGGATCCATTGCTGGTCCCACCAGGGGGCGGAGGTGAGCAAGGAGCAGTCTCTCCAGGGTCTTCATCATGTGGGACGTCAGGGCCACTGGTCTGTAGCTGTTCGGGTCTTTGGGGCGGGAGTTCTTTGGTACAGGTACCACACAAGATGTTTTCCACAACTGTGGTACCCTCCCCAGCTTCAGACTCAGGTTGAAGATGAGCTCCACAATCCCACATAGCTGATCTGCACAGGACTTGAGGAGCTTTGTGCTGATGCCGTCCGGTCCCGACGCCTTCCTCGCCTTGATCTTTCTCAGCTCCGTCCTCACCTGGGACTTAGTGAGGGTCATGTTGGGGGGCTGTGTGTTGGGAGTGGGGGGGTGTTGGTGGAGTGGGGAGTGGGCACCAGGACTCGTTGTCTTTAGAGGCAGCAGTGGTTGTTGTGCAGTCGGGGGGGAGGGCGGTTGGTCAAACCTATTAAAAAACAGGTTCAGATTGTTCCCCCACTCCCTGCCCCCCATGGCCTGGGAGGAGGTATTCTGGAGGCCAGAGATGGTTTTAAGATTTCTCCAGACCCCACCGATGTCGCTCTGTTGCAGCTTGTCCTCCATCTTCTTCTTGAAGCTGTCCTTGCCTTCTCTGAGCTTCCTCCTCAGCTCCCTCTGTACGGACTTCAGCATCTCCCTGTTCCCCGACCTGAAGATCCTCTTCTTCTCTCTCAGAAGTGTTTTTATCTCAGGGTTGATCCAGGGTTTGTTGTTTGAGCAACACCATATGGTCTTGGTGGGTACGGTGTTGTCCACACAGAAGCTGATGTAGTCCGTGATGGTGTGAGTGAGGCCATCGATGTCCTCACCATGTGGATCGCAGAGCTGCTCCCAGGCAGTGGTTTCAAAGCAGTCCTTTAGAGCGTCCATTGCCTCCTCAGACCATAACTTCACTGTGCGCATGACCGGAGGTTGTCTGTGCACTAGGGGTTTGTACACCGGCCAGAGATGAACCAAGTTGTGATCCGATCTCCCGAGTGGGGGGAGTTGTGATGAGGTGTACGCCTCCTTAGTGTTTGCATAGAATAAATCCAGTGTTTTATTGTATCTAGTGTGGCATGTGACATACTGGGTAAACGTGGGTAGAATGGGAGACAGTGAAATATGGTTAAAATCGCCTGAGATGAGGAGAAGAGCATCTGGGTGTTCTGTCTGCAGCCTGCAAGTTACTGAGTGGATGACGTCACGCACTGTCCCAGCATTCGCCGTCGGATTTGCATAAATAACAATGCAGATCACGTGTGAGTATTCCCTCAGGAGATAGGTAGGCCGCATGCTAACAGCTAGCAACTTAATGTCTTTGCTACAGTGCTGTTCCTTAACCGTGATATGTCCCGGTCTGCACCAGTTGTTATTGATGTACACTACCGTTCAAAGGTTTGGGGTCACCCAATTATTTTGCGTTTTCCATGAAAAGTCACACTTATTTACCACCATGAGTTGTAAAATGAATAGAAAATATAGTCAAGACATTGACAAGGTTAGAAATAATGATTTGTATTTGAAATAATAATTTTTTCCTTCAAACTTTGCTTTCGTCAAAGAATCCTCCATTTGCAGCAGTTACAGCATTGCAGACCTAACATGATAGCACAAGGGTTTTCTAATCATCCATTAGCCTTCTGACGCAATGAGCAAACACATTGTACCATTAGAACACTGGAGTGATAGTTGCTGGAAATGGGCCTCTATACACCTATCTAGATATTTTTTTTTTTTTTTTTTTTTTTTTTTTTTTTTTTGTTACTTATTTGTACCCGTAGGTAGACTTGGTTTGCAGTCTGGTGACAAGCCACCGGCTGCTGGTCGCTGCGTGCGCGAGCGCCCTAAACCTACATGTTTTTGGTGTGCGGGAGGAAACCGGAGAAATCCCGGAGTAAACCCGCGCAACACGGGGAGAACATGCAAACTCCACACAGCTCACTGTTGGTCGGGGGCTGGGATCGAACCCACGATCTCATGATCCCCGCGATCCCCCGGCCGAGGGTAAAACTGTGCTGCCACAGTGCTAAACCACTGTGCCACCGTGCAGCCAAAAACCAGACATTTCTCGACTTCCGGTTATGGCTGCCACGTAGGACGGATGTGTCTCACTCTGCTCTGCTCCTGGAGAAAAAAAATCGGCAAATAACTCTCTCATTTGGGACAGAACGTATCCCAGCGTCTGGGCGAGGATATGTCGGCGAAGCCTAAGGCTGGAAAACCAGGTAAAGGAAAAAGCGAGCCGCCGAAACAGTCCAAATTAACGGACTTTCAGGTCTGTGACGCAGCAAATAAAACTCCATATATGGCGGAGGAGGCTGGCAACGGTGCGATGTCTGCGGGGAGAGGCGCAGATGCGCTGATGGCTGCCATGAGTTCAATGAGAGCGGACTTTTCCTCTAGATTTGATGGGATTATGACAGCGTTGGAAGGAATAAGAAAGGAATTGGGTGACTGTGTAGAACGAACGGCGCAGATGGAGCTCCGTCTCGCTAGTGCTGAAGATGACGTCACCCGTCTTCAATTAAAGGTGTGCACTTTGGAAAAAAAAAATAAATCTCTGGAAAATAATATTTTGGATTTGGAATCTCGGTCGAGACAGAATAACTTGAGGCTGGTGGGTCTTCCAGAGGAATCAGAAGGTCGGGACGTATGTTCCTTTCTGGAAAAGTGGATTCCGGAGGTGCTGGGCAGCGAGGAGTTGCAATCAGCAGTGGTTCTGGAAAATGCACATCGTATTGGCCCACGGAGAGATAAGGGACCGCCGAGGACCTTAATTATGAAGTTTCTTAGCAACAGAGACAGGATGAAGATCTTCAACGCTGCACGAGCTAAAGGAGAGATTAAACACCAGGACCAGCAGGTGCGGTTCTACCCAGATTTGGCCACAGGAATCCAACAATTGAGGAAGCAGTTTGATCCCATACGTAAGGAGCTGCGCAACCTTGGGATTCGTCATGGTGTAATCTATCCTGCGAGACTGCTGACCACGTATGAGGGCAGAACCCACATCTTCAAGACCCCAGAGGAGGCGCAGGAGTTCATCAAGAAGATCAAAGAAGAAGAAGAGACTGGTGGGAGCTAAGCATGAACAAAATATAAGGTAGAATAATTAAGCATTTGCACAGGCATCTGACTGACTTGAAGTAAATAGTAAGTTTACAAAATATAGATTGTATTATATATTAAAAAAAAAAAAACAAAACAAAACAAACAAAAAAAACTATGATGTACAAAGTTGTTAAAAATTTTGGAGTTAAGTTGGAAAACTACAGAGGAGAGTTAATGTTACGTCATTAAAAGCAGTAGAGTTAGGGTGATTGGGAGGATGAAGAAGGAGTGGCTTAGGCTGTTCCCCGTGGGTGTGGAGCGGTCGATGGCTATATCGGGAGACGGAATTTTTCTTTTGATTTTGGGGGGTTTCCCACAAGTGTGGGAAGGGGAAATTTGTTTGTGTGTAGTTTGTAGGATGAATGTTCAACCACTCATGTTTTTGCTTCTCTGTATGAGCATGTTTACACTGCAAGGTAATCCCAAACTCTCTATTGATCATAAACCAAAGTGTTAATCTTAATTTAACTTCATGGAATTGCAGAGGTCTACAAAATTTAAAAAAACTTAAACAAGTTATGAATAAAATAAAAGACATGGGTTCAAAAATTGTGTTTTTACAAGAAACTCATTTAATAGAGGAGGATATAAAAAGAATTAGGAGTAGATGGCAAGGAAGTGTTTTCACCTCATCATTCTCATCCTGGGCCAGGGGAGTTATGACTCTCATACATAAATCAGTTCCTTTTCAAGTGAAAAATGTAATTGGAGACAAATTTGGAAGATATGTAATCATTCAAGGTTCTTTGCTATTAGAAAATATAAATCTTGTGAACTTATATGGTCCCAATATAGATGATCAGAAGTTCTTTGCTAATTTATTTCTTATCTTATCACTTACAGGGCAACATATAATAGCAGGGGATTTTAATTGTACATTGAATCCAGGTATAGATAGATCAACAGGACTGGATTGCACGCACATTGGATGTAGGATGACTATTAATCATTTTATGAAAGAATTGAGATTGTTAGATATATGGAGAGAAATGAAACCACAAGTTAAAGCCTATTCTTGTTATTCCAGTACCTACAAGACATTCTCACGTATTGATTATTTTTTGATTTCCACAGAATTAAGGTCCAAGATTCAAAACTGCTTTTATGATAACATCGTGATCTCTGATCATGCACCCTGTTGTCTAATATATGTAGATAAAAAATTGACAAAGGAATCAGGTAGATGGCAATTTCAGCATAAATGGCTTCAGGATGAGGAATTTGTCAAGTATATAGAAAAACAGATAGACGAGTTCTTTGACATCAATACTACACAAACATCAGCATGTGTAAAGTGGGAGGCTTTCAAAGCTTTTATTAGGGGACATATTATTAGTTATACAGGATCAAAATCTAAGAAGACTCGAGAGGAGAGAGCTAAATTGGAACATA
Source organism: Pholidichthys leucotaenia (assembly GCA_020510985.1). Lineage (NCBI taxonomy): Eukaryota > Metazoa > Chordata > Actinopteri > Cichliformes > Pholidichthyidae > Pholidichthys > Pholidichthys leucotaenia. Next base: position 279,861,194 of record CM035838.1, on the reverse strand, counting down.
AAATAAAAAGTCTTCAGGAAAAAGTGTATGCAGGAAGTGACCCAAGGTTGGAGAATGAATTACTGATTTTGAGAGCTGAATACAACAAAAAATCAGCGAATAGAGCTGCCTCGAGTCTTCTAAGATTGAAACAATCTTTTTATGAACAAGGTGAAAAATCAGGAAAATTATTAGCATGGCAGATTAAACAATTAGAAATTAAAACACCAATTACCAGTATTATAAGTAACGGACAGGTAGTTATAGATCCTTTAGAAATTAACAGAGCCTTTAGAGATTACTATGAAAAATTATATGATGCCAAAAATGAATCTGATTTAACAAAACTAAATGGGTTTTTGAACGAACTATCTATACCGTGTATTCCAAATGAAAACAGGGAGATATTGGAGTCTAAAATTAGTCAAGAAGAAGTTGGGCTAGCCATTGATAATATGAAATCAGGAAAAAGTGCAGGACCAGATGGTCTCCCAGTTGACCTTTATAAAAAATTTAAGAATAAATTAATAAAACCTTTTTTGGAAATGGTTTTAGAAGCATTTCAAAATAATAATTTACCATCATACATAAATAATGCCTTAATTATACTGCTGCCAAAACCAGGTAAGCCCTCTAATAAATGTGAAAATATGAGACCAATAAGCCTATTAAACGCCGACCTTAAGATAATCTGTAAAATTTTAGCAAGACGAATACAAGAAATTTTACCAAATATTATTAATCAAGATCAGAATGGCTTTATAAAGGGTAGACAAGGCTTCCATAATGTAAGAAGACTATTTAATATTATTTATTTTAATAAAGAAGCACCGGATACAGCTCTTCTATCACTGGACGCCGAAAAGGCCTTTGATAGAGTTGAATGGCCCTTTCTTTTTGAAGTCCTACAAAGGTTTGGACTTGGAAATAATTTCATAAAATGGGTTCAAATAATATACAATAATGCTACAGCAGAAATCCTAACAAATAACAATATTTCAAAACCAATAAAAATCAATAGAGGATGTCGACAAGGCTGTCCACTTTCACCTTTACTGTTTACTATGGCAATTGAACCTTTAGCGATAGCGATACGTTTACATTCACAAATATATGGAATTAAAGTTGGACCAACAGAACATAAAATCTCCCTGTACGCCGATGACATAATTTTGTTTATGTCGAATCTAAAAAAAATCAATTCCAACCTTGTTGAATTTAATAAAGAATTTTGGGGAAATATCAGGATATAAAATAAATAAAACTAAATCTTCAATATTAATGCTAAATGAGACCTAGAGAAATTACCCAGCCCCTGAGGTAAATCAATTCAATGTTGTAAATCAGTTTAAATATTTAGGAATCCAAATTGTGCCTAAGCTAGAATCAGTCGCCAGTGTCAACTATGAAGCCTTAATGTCAGATATCAATGAGTTAACTCAGAGATGGATGTCACTACCAATGTCGATGATCGGGAGAATCAATATACTTAAAAGTAATATTTTACCTAAAATACTTTATTTATTTCAATACATTCCCTTATCACCACCTTTAGATCTATTCTCAAGAATAAAAAAAAAGTTAGTGGAATTTATATGGAACAACAGGAGGGCTAGATTACGTCTGTCTTTATTATATTTACCATTTGATCGTGGAGGTCTGAAATGTCCAAATTTTATGTTGTATTATTGGTCGGCACAACTGGGGTCTATGACATATTATTTTTCATCAAATGATCTCCCTCACTGGACGGAAATGGAATCATACAATTTACCTTTACCTCTTCCCATATTCATATACTCAGATTCGGCAAAAAAATTACAAAAACAAGTTAAAAATCCATTTGTAAAGCATATGATCAAAATATGGTGTGAAGCTAAAAACTATTTAAAAGAACCACAGTTATTGTCACAATTTAGTCCAATATGGGGTAATCAATATTTTAAACCAGGGAGAGCGGACGCTGTATTTAAAGTATGGAATTTAAAAGGGATACAAAAGATTCAGGATTTATATTTGCCATGTGCAGATAACATAATGTCTTTTGAAGAGCTGAGGATCAAATTTAATCTCAATAGAACACATTTTTTTAAATATCTTCAACTTAGAAACTTTATTCGATCAAATCAAAATAAAGCTCTCACTCGACCTATTTACTCATCCTTGGAAAAAATGATGATGAAAGATAGTAAAAGAAAGGGTATTATTTCAGAGTTTTATAACTCATTGACACTATCTTCAAGTGAAAATTCACTGAAAAGATTAAACTACTGGAAAGAAGATCTGCAAACTGAAATTTCAGAGGAACAATGGGAATTGGCTTGTACAGAAGCTCAAACCAAATCAATAAATGTACGCCTTAAATTGATACATTTCAAATGGTTAATGCGGATGTATGTTACACCGGAGGAGTTAAATAGATATAACAAAAATATACCAGATACATGCACAAAATGCATGGAAAGTAAAGGAACCCTATTTCATTGTTTATGGGAATGTAGATTAATAAGAATGTTTTGGGAAGAGGTGAGGGTAACAATTGAAAAAATAATCTCAAAACAAATCATATTGAATCCTAAACTGTTTTTGTTGGGTCTGTACCCAGAAAAGCATAATTTTAATAAAAGTGAAAGAACATTCATAGACCTCTGTTTGCTTAATGCCAAAAAATGTATTGCACTATTATGGAAAAAGACTCATAGACCAGATGTGACTCAGTGGTTAAGACAGATGTTAACAAACCTTCCATTAGAAAGAATAACATATATACTGAAATCAAAGGAAATTGTGTTTGAGAATATATGGAGACCTTTTATTGATTATGTAAAAAATTTAAACATAACTCTTGAAGAAGAAGGTGAATGATGTGTGTGGACCTTGTAAATTCCAAACTGGTGAACATAATATGTATACTTATGTATTGGATTGTCTAGACTAAACAGAGGAGCATTGTTGAAGACTTGATTTTGTTGGTGGTTGTTGGTGTTTTTAGTGCATTTTTTTTTGTAGTACTTTAGTGTTAGTGTTTGATTGTTTGTATCATGTTTGTTAAAAAAAAAAAAAGGTTCAATAAAGATATTGTGGAAAAAAAAAAACCCAGACATTTGCAGCTAGAATAGTCATTTACCACATTAGCAATGTATAGAGTGTATTTCTGATTAGTTTAAAGTTATCTTCATTGAAAAAAGTGCTTTTCTTTCAAAAATAAGGAAATTTCTAAGTGACCCCAAACTTTTGAATGGTAGTGTACATCATCACCCCACCGCCCCGTGCCTTCCCACTGTCTGGTGTTCGGTCTGCCTGTATTGCGTGGAAACCCTCCAGTTCAATGTTAGCATCTGCTGCTAGTCCTGTTAGCCATGGTTCTGTGAATAGGAACAGGCTACACTCCCGGTATATGCTATCGTAGCGGGAGATAGCCACTAGTTCATCTGTCTTTCCAAGTATCGATCGTACATTCCCCATAATGACAGATGGGAGGGCGGGTCTGTACCTTATATTCCTTGCCCGCCGTCTTACACCAGCACGACACCCACGTCATTTACGTCTTAATTCTCCCAGTATGTCGAGTTTTCGCGTTAGCATCATGGGCCGGTTGAGTGCTAGCAGCTGGTCCCTGTTATACTGCCTCCTGTCAGAAACAGTGGCTCCGTCCGCTGAATCAGGAGACATTTGGGCGATCTACGTGTTCGGATGGAATAAAGGTGACACTGGATCATAAAGATTGGCAAGAGAGCCAGATAGTAACAGAAATAGGCAGAAATTGATCCGCTGTTGCAAAAGGCAGCCTACTCGTGTGGCGCCGGAAGTCATATTCTCTCAATCTATCAGTAATGATAAGCACTTTTCACTTTCTAGGATAGCAAGTAGCATTTACAATAAATGCTGTTTTGGCACTTCTTCTTGGCTGAATTTTTCAGCCACAGATGTTACTACTGTTAAATTATATTCAAGTCTATCCTGTGTTTGTTAAATTAGATCAGCGAGCACTTTATTCCCACAAGTGTTTTCACTCTAAAGAATAAACTGGTAAGCAAACAGTTTAGCCTCTCTAACATGTTTTTAAATGTTAATTTGGGAATTTAAGCTCTGTAAAGGAAACATTAAATCATCCCCATAGCTGCAACAACAAGGTATTTCCAGGTACTTTACTCAGATATGCTCCAGCACACTTTGTATTTGGTAAGGCTTAAAATGATGGGTTCCCTCAGGTCAGAGAAACACAGGCTTGCTCTCTTGGGATTTTGATCACTATCTTGCTCCATAAACATGGTTGCTAAAATTGAGAACAAGCTGCCATGACGCAGAGTTGAATCAGATTGCTCATCGGTTCAGGTGGGAACTAAGGTAAGACAGTGCAGTGAAGGTCAGCAAATGCATGTGCCTATGAGTTTGTGTAGATGTTTGCATGCATTTGCGCATGTGTTATGGAAATCTGGGGTGCATGTTTGCACCTGCTCACCCCAGTGTCCAGTCTCACATTACAGAACATTGGTTCATCAATAGCTGTGGGCCCTGGAGTTGTGGAGTCACTAATGCACTCAAAGCAGTGAGGGGCAATTATACATAATTAGCTTGGTGCAGTGACAAGCCTAGCAGGGAGCCAGTATTGACCAGGTCATTTTTTCAGCACACTGTGTACTCATACTGCTGGTAATGGCTGTTCAGGGTCCAGGAGCGGCAGTGAGGCACCAAAACACTGATTGTGGTGCGTAGCCTTATGGCCTTCTGTTGTGTCACATGTTCAAACAGTCCAGAGACATTAGGCTGCCACTTTTAGCAACAAGAACATGAGAGGCAATTCTATTTTGGACCTTTCCACGTGGAAAAAGAATAATTTTGACCCTCCATACTTGTCACCCAAGCAATATTTCCCTGAATCTGTGCTTCTTCACCCCTAAGCACACACTCTTACATGTATCTGAAACATTTTGATCTCTATACTGAGTTATTTTTGATTTACTGCTGGAATGAGTGAAGAACATTAGCAGACTAGTAGAAGTACACTGTCTTTTTTATCCCATGGCTCAAATCAGCTTTTAATTAATCCTGAAATCACTTGTGTAAAAGATTTGAAACAAACTTTTAATGTGAAATCTCATATTTTTTGATAAAAATGACATGGAAACTGTAATCTACACTGCATAAACTGCTCATGAAGCTATGACAACTAACTGCATTAGAACTAACAATTACAGTGATCCCTCGCTACTTCGCGCCTCACCTTTCGCGCCCTCAGTGCATCGCGGATTTTTCAAAAATATTCATCAAAAATTCAAAATTGAGAAAAAAGTTGCCCGGGCGCTAGCAGAAGGCAGGGAGACTACACGGAGAGCCGCCACAACTCAAAATCCACCTCTCTGATTCGCTGGACAGCATCCCCCTCCCCCCTAAGAGATTTTGTTCTCGTGTTGGCTCGGCTCGGGAATCTCGCAAGCTGATTGGCCGAGACGTCGCTGCTGCCTCTACGCCTTCCCGTCGAGAGAGAGAGTGAGAGAATGAACGTACGTATTATTTCTATTATTTATACATTATTTTATGTATATTATTTATATTATTAATATTTTATTTACATGTTTCAAACTATTCTTTAATGTTCTAATGATAACATATGCATTTATAGGGTTAATATACAGTACACTTATTGATATTATATATACGCAAAAAAAATGTATGTAAAAAATGGGGGGGGTGACGCTACTTCGCGGTTTTTCACTTTTCGCGGTCGGTTCTGGACCCCATTAACCGCGATAAGTGAGGAATCACTGTATTGCTTATTTTCATATTAATGATGTTTGATTAAGGGGGCATGAAAAATTCTCACTTATCTGTTCAGTTCTTTTCCATTAAAGCGACACTGTCAAAATTTGAGGTTTTTTCTTGTTAACATGTCTGCAATATGTTTTTTTTTAATCACTTACCAGACACATAAAGAGTGAAATCACTCAAATGTGTCGTGTCTGTTTCATTGCTGTTTCAGTTAAGCTCTTCCCCTTAGACCAGGGGTGGGCAGTGAGGGCCATTCCAGTGCAGATTTTCTGTTCCACCCAGTGTCTTCAGCAGGTGTTTTCAATTATTAGTGATCCTTGAAGCTGATCAGAGCAAACACCTGCTGAAGACACTGGGTGGAACAGAAAAACTGCAGTGGAATGGCCCTCCATGGCACATGATTGCCCACCCCTGCCTTAGACAAAGGCAAGCATAGATGTGGTGTTTTCGGTGACATAACTATAACTCTCCCTGGCCTGACTGAAGTTAGCCTCTAGTGGCAGTTACCATTTTTGTACAGCTACCTTGAAAACTTGACCCAAATTATGCAGTTTCATTGTCCTCCTCCTCCTCCTAATCCTCCTTCTTTTTCTTCTTCGAGATCTGATTGGCGGTTGGCAACCAGCTTACAGGTGCATTACCACCACCTACTCTACAGACATCACTCTGCTCTATTCAGACATCACTCTCATTCAAAAAATCTCTGTCTGTGTAAGTATCCTCTCATACGTTATATCATCACCTCACTCCACATCATTACTCTACACATCCTGGCCGTGGCAACTGCCACGGCCAAGATGTCGGCCACCCAGGCCGACCTATATACTGGGCATGTCCTTGTCCTTTAGCCAGTAAGTCTTTTTATCACAGGATTCATTCTGTTTAGTGCTAGCCACCCTTAGCCTTGTGGGATGTGGGTGGGCCTATTCACAGATCCTGTCATTTGAAGGAGGAGGAAAAGTGAAAAGATTTTGACATGAAACAGTAAGACAATGAAAAGTCTTTTTGTAGAAAAAAAGGGCATAAGATACCATTTTAGAAAATGTAGATTTGATTTTTATAGGGGATGTACAGTGCACCCGGAAAGTATTCACAGTGCTTCACTTTTTTCCACATTTTGTTTTGTAACAGCCTTATTCCAAGATGGATTAATTTTTTTTTCCTCAAAATTCTACACACAATACCCCATAATTACAATGTGAAAAAAGTTTTTTTGAGAGTTTTGCAAATGTATTAAAAATAAAAAACTAAGAAATCACATGTACATATGTAACCCAGCTGAGAAAATGACCCTTTTTCTCAGCTGTATATTGTATTAATACAATTGCGTGATTTTATTTTGAAAACCGATTATATTGGGGAAGAGGAAGTGTGATCCTCGTGACCCAACTTTAAAACTTCCGTTTTATGGTCACGTTGGGTGATCTGGGTTTCCCATTCGTTAAGAGCGATATTAGCCCCGCCTTCCGAGCAGAGTGCCGAGGCGCGCACCCGAGGCTCGTTCTTTTCAAGATCTGCGAGCGGAGGAGAGGAGCTGTAGGACGATCTGTCCTCACGCTGACACCTCTTCTTGGTAAGCTAATTCAGATAAATACTATAAATGGATCTAAACACTCTCCCAACGCTAATTTGCAACCTTTATTATCCTAAGTTGATGGAAGCACGAGCTTGAGAGGCCGTGAAGCGGTGACTTCTGCTGTGTTCACCCTGAATCTCATCTTGGTGAGTGAGATACATGCTAATGTTAGCGTTATGCTAATGCTAATCGCGAGTGGATTTTTTTCCTGTTAAAAGCAATGGAAAAGGCTGTCTTTGTGTCTGTATGGTTTTCCTAAATGTGATTTCACTTCCCAACAGTGTGCTGAAGTACTTTTAGTTCATATGCACTGTTTCTGTCGAATGCAATGTGTAGTTTGATGCTAAAAGCACATGGTGTTGGTCTACTATGTAAATCCATAGGTTATGCTAAACCCAGTAGCTCAGACAGGGTTTTACTGATTCTGAAAGGGAATATTGGAAGTAATAGGACGGTATATTCCCTGGTTATGTGATAGATTAATTGTATTTCATTTCATGATTTACAAAGACAAGGTTAAAGGGGATTAATCATAATTTCATGGTTAAATGATGTAGAGGTGAACAGAGGAATTCATTTAATTGGTTACATGAAAAAAGGGTATTTCATGTGCTACCAGAGAAATTGTGAGAAAAAAAAGAACACATGCATGTAAGCTGCAAGATGTGAAATGTAAGATATTACTATATTGCTGGATTGTGATAATAGTAATATGAGAGAAGAATTTAAACACTAAGCTATGGTGTTATATAAGAAGGGATTGGAAAACTAATTACTCTAGCTGAAAACAATAATACTATTCTTGTTGTGCAGGCTAGGTTTTTTGGGTTGCCGATCAAGAACCTTCTGGAACCTGGATTCTCTCCGAATGGAGATGGCGAGCCTGACCCGAGACTGAACCAAGATTAGACTGAGATATAACCAAGATCTCGAGTGAAGAGCATCTTTCCTTTCTCCAGTGCCCAGGATTGGAAACCTGAGTCTGGAGATACGGGATATCCTGACTGGTCAAACGACTAACCCGAACTGGAAATCAAACACTGAGCTCAGTAGGACATCTTTGGGGTTTTATTCCATGCCGGCCGTTGTTATATATGTACAGTTGTAAATTATCTGTATATTTTGCTCACTTTATCACTGTAAATAACAACCATTATAAAAACACTTCTGAGAGAGAAGAAGAGGATCTTCAGGTCGGGGAACAGGGAGATGCTGAAGTCCGTACAGAGGGAGCTGAGGAGAAAGATCAGAGAAGGCAAGGACAGCTTCAGGAAGAAGATGGAGGACAAGCTGCAACAGAGTGACATCAGCGGGGTCTGGAGAAACCTTAAAACTATCTCTGGGCTCCAGAATACCTCCCCCCAGGCCACAGGGGGCAGGGAGTGGGCGAACAATCTGAATCTGTTTTTCAATAGGTTTGACCAACCGCCCTCCCCCCTGACTGCACAACAACCACTGCTGCCTCTAAAGACATCAAGTCCTGCTGCCCACTCCCCATTCCACCAACACCCCCCACTCCTAACACACAGCCCCCCAACCTGACCCTGACTAAGACCCAGGTGAGGACGGAGCTGAGGAAGATCAAGGCGAGGAAGGTGTCGGGACCGGACGGCATCAGTGCAAAGCTCCTCAAGTCCTGTGCAGACCAGCTGTGTGGGATTGTGGCGTACATCTTCAACCTGAGCCTGAAGCTGGGGAGGGTACCACAGCTGTGGAAAACATCTTGTGTGCTACCTGTACCAAAGACTTCCCACCCCAAAGACCTGAACAGCTACAGACCAGTGGCCCTGACGTCCCATATGATGAAGACCCTGGAGAGACTGCTCCTTGCTCACCTCCGCCCCCTGGTGGGACCAGCGATGGATCCACTCCAGTTCACCTACCAGCATGGCATTGGGGTGGAGGATGCGGTGATCTTCCTCCTTCACCGTTCTCTGTCCCACCTGGAGAAGCCCGGGAATGCGGTGAGGATCATGTTCTTTGACTTCTCCAGTGCTTTCAACACCATCCAACCGATGATCCTGAAGGACAAGCTGCTGTGCACAGGGGTGGACCAGCACCTGTCATCATGGATCCTGGACTACCTCACTAACCGGCCTCAGTTTATGAGAACCCGGGATTGTGTGTCCGACACAATCATCGGTAGCACAGGGGCCCCCCAGGGAACGGTTTTGGCTCTCTTCCTGTTCACCCTTTATACTGCGGACTTCTCACACAACACAACACACTGCCATCTACATAAGTTCTCTGATAACTCTGCGATCGTTGGCCTCATCTCCAATGGAAATGAAGCTGAGTACAGAGGGCTTATCCAGGACTTCGTGGACTGGTGCCATCGGAACTGCCTCCAGATCAATGCGAGGAAAACTAAGGAGCTGGTGGTGGACTGCCGCAGGCAAGGACAACCGCTCACAGCACCAGTAAATATACAGGGAACAGACATCGAGATGGTGACATCCTATAAGTACCTGGGTGTTCATCTGAACAATACACTAGACTGGTCACACAATACTGACGCACTCTACAAGAAGGGACAGCGCAGGCTGTTCCTACTGAGGAGACTCAGGTCTTTTGGTGTACAAGGGGCGCTGCTGAAGACATTCTATGACACGGTGGTGGTATCAGCCATCACTTTTGGAGTGGTCTGCTAGGGCAGTGGCATTATGGCAGCCGATAGGAAGAGACTGAACAAACTGATCAAGAAAGCTAGCTCTGTCCTGGGGCAGCGCCTTGACCCAGTGGAGGAGATAGGAGAGAGAAGGACGGTGGCTAAACTGTCATCTCTGCTGGAGTCCGAGTTCCACCCTATACAGGACATACTGAACGCACTGAGGAGCTCATTTAGCAGCAGACTACATCATCCTAGGTGCACAACCGAGAGGTTTTGCAGGTCCTTCCTACCAACGGCTGTCAGACTGTACAACCTAAGCAGGGCTGCTAGCAGAGATAGCAAAAAGACGTGACAACCTAATAGTTCTGAATGCAAAAGACGCAATAGACTTATACAATGGTCCCCTCCGGCATACAACTAGGAAAATACCGGTCGCTATGGAGGGTGAGAATATGTATGGGTACATAATCATACCATGTAGGATAACTAAGTAGACGGTTGTGCCGTTTCATCCCATCTAGCAACAATGCTCTGCACTGCGTGTGTTTATATATTTACATATTTATTCCATCTAGCTACAAAGCTCCGCACTGGGTGTGTTTATATATCTACATATTTATTCCATCTAGCTACAATGCGCCGCACTGTGTTTTTATATATCTACATATTATTCCATCTAGCTACAATGCTCCGCACTGTGTGTGTTTATATATTAACATATTTATTCCATCTAGCTACAATGTTCCGTACTGTGTGTGTTTATATATCTATATATTTATTCCATCTAGCTACAATGCTCCGCACTGTGTCTATATATATATATATATATATATATATTTATGTTTATATGTACATATGTATACTTGCTGCTCTTGTTTCTTTTTTTTCTCTTGCCTTCTGATTGTTGCTCTGAGTGTTGCTATCCCTGTGCTGTTGCAATCCTGGAATTTCCCCATTGTGGGACTAATAAAGGCTTATCTTATTATTGCCCATTTCTTGCCTCCAGCTATTTCATTCCACACTCACTTTAATTCCCTATTGTAACCCTTACGAACCTAGCAACTGGTCTACACTTAATTAATTCCCTTACCTAATTAACATAAGGCAAGGGTTACAATAAGAAGTGGCGAGCCCAGCCAGGAGCCTTTTTTTTTTCTCTCCCTTACGTTATTTCAAGCCTATACGTACCAAAATGGATATTGTTGAACGTGAATCTGTGAAAATTCCAAATGCAGTGATAGTGAGTGAAATCGCTGGAGATGAGCAACTTGATGAAGTGACTGAGTTTTTGAAACCGTATGGATCGATTTCAAGAGTCATAAAAGTAACAGATAGTAAGTCTGAGTTTTTCCAGAGTGCTATTTTTGAGTATCACTCGGGTATTGCTTTTGAAAATCTTGACCCATTGCCATGTACTCATGTATCTGATAGTGGAGCCAGCTATATGATACAATCTCTTGCCAGGGTTTATAGGCACCGTGTAGGGAGCAAAATGCTTCCAAGGTTGTCATAGCCAGGAGCGGCACTGGGGTTAAGCTCCCAGTGCTCATAAAATGCTCCTTATGGCGTGCGTCTCGAAAAGCCTCTGACAACTAAGTCCAACTCCTAGCCTGCCTGTGTGGTTTAGTCTCTAAGCCCGGCGGAACTGCTTTTACTAATAGGAGAAGGGGCGAGGGTGGATCTCTGGCGCCTTAAAACCAGATGCTTCGGGTAGATGGTGGCTCGTCAACCTGGGAAGGTAGCCCATCTAGGGGAAGGTAAACCCTGATTTCAAACCTCCGCTGCCTTGCGGCACACCCGGTCACAGGAAAGGCTTCGGGAGTCAACCCTGAGGAAAAATCCGGAGTCGGAGCCCCTAAGGCAGTTCTCTGTTGTGCTCAACATCGTTCTGGCAGCTCCTGCGACGGCGCTGGTGCCAAACTATAGCAGCCCTGCTGTTCCTTTGGATTCAACAGTGTCGTGGAGAGGGGGGACATGCTGCATGGGTAACATCTTGTCCTCCATATCTTCCTGCCCGGGCTTGAATCCTACCAACGCCCAACGCTGGAAGGTACAACACCGGTGCTCATCGGCCTGTTCAGCCACAGGCGGTGCTGTTCTAGCAGAGTAGACGTTTAGGATTCTCTTCCATGGTCATCATAGACTGACGGAGGCCGACGACGAGGGAGCGAAATGACCAAGTCATTTCTCACTAAAATTAAAAACCTAGCAAAGATGAGGGGCAGAGATTTTGCAGATGACCTGAAATACGTGATGTTACGGATGTCTGAGTTAATCAAAGAATCTGAAAATGATCAATCAGAGCAAGTTAAGTTGCCTGATAACTTACCTGAAGCTTGCTTGGATGAACCTCAACCTCAGCCTTCTGCAGCTGAGTCAAATCACACTGCGAGCACACCAGCTCGAAGTATGCCCACCAATTCTGCACATGATTTAAATCCCCCAGAAGTGCAACGTGTGGTAGTTGAGCACATTGTGAAAAGGGAAGATTTTTCCGTGCAGCAGTTTTCACAAAAGCTCGGAGCTTTTTCTGGCAAAGACCCCCGACCAACTTGTGAGCTAGATTATGATACTTCGCGCTCCAGTGTCGAATTAAGCTTGACTGATCCTGCTATGTCCAAATTGCAGCAATCCCGAAAGATCATAGAGTCTCTATTACCCCCAGCAGCTGATGTAGTCAAGTACGTGAGCCCCAACAGCTCACCATCAGAATACCTTCAGCTGTTAGATTCTGCTTATGGTACAGTGATGGTGGAGAGAGTTTTACGCCAGGTTTATTGACACATTCCAAAACACAGGTGAGAAACCCTCATCATATCTACAACGTCTTCAAGTAGCTTTGACTCACTCTGTGAAGCGTGGTGGTGCTTCAAGCCAGGATTTTGACAGGCTGCTTGTCACACAGTTTTGTCGAGGTTGTTGGGATGATTCCCTTTTAACTGCACTCCAGTTAAAACAAAACCGAACAAATCCCCCAACTTTGCCTGATTTGCTTCTCTTGCGACGTACTGAAGAAGCCAAAATGCTGCCAAAACTTTGCGAATGAGACAACATTTGAGCAGTTCAAACCAAAAAGTGACATCCCACGTGCAAACTGTGCAGTGTAGTTCAGATGAAAATGAGGATAATGTCACGCTAAACGCACTCCAAGAACTCTCAAAACAAGTTGCAGAAATTCAAACGCAACTAGTAAAACTAACTGCAGAACCAAAAGCTCAAAACTCACAAAGTACACTCAGTACAAAGCCAAAAGAGAAATGAAAGTCGGAGGTTCGAAGACGACCAGATACCGTCGTAGTTCCGCCCATAACTGATACCGGGTGGGGGCAATACTGAAAGTGATCACATTACAACTCAACCAATACTGATGATGGACAGTCTTGGTTGCACATGCAACGGGACATGCATGATAATTAGCGGGGGAGAGTGTAACCCAGCTGAGAAAATGACCCTTTTTCTCAGCTGTAAATTGTATTAATAGGGAAGAGGAAGTGTGATCCTCATGACCCAACTTTAAAACTTCCGTTTTATGGCCACGTTGGGTGATCTGGGTTTCCCATTCGTTAAGAGCGATATTAGCCCCGCTTTCCGAGCAGAGTGCCGAGGCGCGCACCCGAGGCTCGTTCTTTTCACGATCTGTGAGCGGAGGAGAGGAGCTGTAGGATAATCTGTCCTCACGCTGACACCTCTTCTTGGTAAGCTAATTCAGATAAATACTCTAAATGGATCTAAACACTCTCCCAACGCTAATTTGCAACCTTTATTATCCTAAGTTGATGGGAGCACGAGCTTGAGAGGCCGTGAAGCGGTGACTTCTGCTGTGTTCACCCTGAATCTCATCTTGGTGAGTGAGATACATGCTAACGTTAGCGTTATGCTAATGCTAATCGCGAGTGGATTTTTTTCCTGTTAAAAGCAATGGAAAAGGCTGTCTTTGTGTCTGTATGGTTTTCCTAAATGTGATTTCACTTCCCAACAGTGTGCTGAAGTACTTTTAGTTCATATGCACTATTTCTGTCGAATGCAATGTGTAGTTTGATGCTAAACGCACATGGTGTTGGTCTACTATGTAAATCCATAGGTTATGCTAAACCCAGTAGCTCAGACAGGGTTTTACTGATTCTGAAAGGGAATATTGGAAGTAATAGGACGGTATATTCCCTGGTTATGTGATAGATTAATTGTATTTCATTTCATGATTTACAAAGACAAGGTTAAAGGGGATTAATCATAATTTCATGGTTAAATGATGTAGAGGTGAACAGAGGAATTCATTTAATTGGTTACATGAAAAAAAGGGTATTTCATGTGCTACCAGAGAGATTGTGAGAAAAAAAAGAACACATGCATGTACAGTGGGGTAAAAAAGTATTTAGTCAGCCACCAATTGTGCACGTTCTCCCACTTAAAAGATGAGAGAGGTCTCCAATTTTCATCATAGGTATACCTCAACTATGAGAGACAAAATGAGAAAAAAAAATCCAGAAAATCACATTGTCTCATTTTTAAAGAATTTATTTGCAAATTATGGTGGAAAATAAGTATTTGGTCAATAACAAAAGTTCATCTCAGTACTTTGTTATATGCCCTTTGTTGGCAATGCAGAGGTCAAACGTTTTCTGTAAGTTTTCACAAGGTTTTCACACACTGTTGCTGGTATTTTGGCCCATTCCTCCATGCAGATCTCCTCTAGAGCAGTGATGTTTTGGGGCTGTCGCTCGGCAACACGGACTTTCAACTCCCTCCAAAGATTTTCTATGGGGTTGAGATCTGGAGACTGGCTAGGCCACTCCAGGACCTTGAATGCTTCTTACGAAGCCACTCCTTCATTGCCCGGGCAGTATGTTTGGGATCATTGTCATGCTGAAAGACCCAGCCACGTTTCATCTTCAATGCCCTTGCTGATGGAAGGAGGTTTTCACTCAAAATCTCACGATACATGGCCCCATTCATTCTTTCCTTTACACGGATCAGTCGTCCTGGTCCCTTTGCAGAAAAACAGCCCCAAAGCACGATGTTTCCACCCCCATGCTTCACAGTAGGTATGGTGTTCTTTCTCCTCCAAACATGACAAGTTGAGTTTTTACCAAAAAGTTCTATTTTGGTTTCATCTGACCATATGACATTCTCCCAATCCTCTTCTGGATCATCCAACTGCTCTCTAGCAAACTTCAGACGGGCCTGGACATGTACTGGCTTAAGCAGGGGGACACGTCTGGCACTGCAGGATTTGAGTCCCTGCGGCGTAGTGTGTTACTGATGGTAGTGTGGTACTGATGGTATCAGTCCATAAAAATTATGAACAGGATCGGTGACAAATGGCAGCCCTGGCGGAGTCCAACTCTCACTGGGAATGAGTCTGACCAAGTGCTGGCAATATGAACCAAACTCTCACAACAGTCGTATAGAGACCGGATAGCTCGTAATAATAAGCCCGATACCCCATACTCCCAAAGCACCCCCCCACAAAAATCTCGAGGGACGTTGTCAAATGCCTTCTCCAAGTCCACAAAACACATGTAAACTGGTTGGGCAAACTCCCACGAACCCTCGAGAATTCTCGAGAGGGTAAAGAGCTGGTCCGATGTGCCACGGCCAGGACGAAAACCACATTGCTCCTCCTGACTCCGAGGTTCAACCAACGGCCAGACTCTCCTCTCCAGTGGAGAAGTGGAGGAAAACAGGCACCGCTCATCGCCAGGCCAATACCATCCCTACAGTGAAGCATGGTGGGGAAGCATCATGCTGTGGGGATGTTTTTTTCAGCAGGAGGAACTTTACACATCTTGGCCGTGTGTGCAGAGTAATGATATAGAGTGAAGTGATGATATAGAGTGAAGTACGAGGAGACGAAGAAGAGTGATGTCTGAAGATAGAGTTGAGGTTCGACTGGACACAGCAATGATGATAGAAGGACTACAGCTCCTGACCAGATAGAGTGATGATATCGAGTGAAGTACGTGGTGGTAATGCACCTGTAAGCTGGTTGCCAACCGCCAGTCAAATCTAAAAGAAGAAGAAGAAGAAGCAGCAGGAACTGGGAGACTAGTCAGGATAGAGAGAAAGATGAATGCAGCAATGTACAGAGACATCCTGGATGAAAACCTGCTCCAGAGTGCTCTTGACCTTAGACTGAGGTGACAGTTCATCTTTCAGCAACAACAAACCTAAGCACACAGCTAAGATATCAAAGGAGTGGCTTCAGGACAACTCTGTGAATCTCCTTGAGTGGCCCAGCCAGAGCCCAGACTTGAATCCAATTGAACGTCTCTGGAGAGATCTGAAAATGACTGTGCACTGACGCTTCCCATCCAAACTGATGGCGCTGGAGAGGTGCTGCAAAGAGAAATGGGCAAAACTGCCCAGAGATAGGTGTGCCAAGCTTGTGGCATCATGTTCAAAAAGAACTGAGGCTGTAATTGCTGCCAAAGGTGCATCAACAAAGTATTGCTCCGCACTGTGTGTATATATATTTATTATTATTATTATTATTATTATTATTATTATTATTATATATTTATATATAGGCTCCAGCCCCCCTGCGACCCGAAAAGGATTAAGCGGAAGAAGATGGATGGATATAAATATATATATTTATGTGTACATGTGTATATTCACTGCTCTTGTTTTGCTTGTCTTCTTGATTGTTGCTCTGAGTGTTGCTGTCCCTGTGCTGTTGCAATGCTGGAATTTCCCTATTGTGGGACTAATAAAGGCTTATCTTATCTTATTGAGTAAAGGCTGTGGATACTTACTGTATGTACATGTGATTTCTTAGTTTTTTATTTTTAGTAAATTTGCAAAAATGTCACAAAAGCTTTTTTCATGTTGTTATTGTGGGGTATTGTGTGTAGAATTTTGAGGAAAAAATTAATTTAATCCAGTTTGGAATAAGGCTGTAACATAACAAAATGTGGAAAAAGTGGAGCGCTGTGAATACTTTCTGGATGCACTGTATATCCACTGGAGTGATTCTTTGACTTTATCCATAATTTCATTTTGAAATCAGTACCAAATTGTAAAGAATAACTCAAAATTTAAGTGGGTCAATAATGATATTTTAAGTTAAAGGTGATAACATTCTGACCCCTTGGCCAGTAGGTGTCACACTTCGTCCTACCACAACTGCTTGATAGAGACGGGTGACATGAACCCAGTTGTGCTATTGGGCTGTGATCTGGCTATAACTTCTTCTTCTTCTTCTTCTTCTTCTTCTTCTTCTTTTAGATTTGATTGACAGTTGGCAACCAGCTTACAGGTGCATTGCCACCTACTTCACTCTCTCTATATATAGAGTGTACTTCACTCTATATCATCACTCTATCTGGTCAGGAGCTGTAGTCCTTACCGCCACGTACTTCACTCAGTAAACATCACTCTATGTATCAAAAGAATTCTTCTCGGTTAGCAACCTCTTCTTTGTCTTCTTTGTACAAGGAGTTCTTATAAGGAGTTCTGAAGCAATCTTCTTCTTCAGTGAGATTTCCATGTCTACATGATCTATACTTATCACTCTATAAATTCAAGAAATCTCTGTCTGTGTGTTTGTCTGTGTGTGTGTGTGTGTGTCACGACCAAAGATCATAGGACCGCCTATGATGTTCCTATGATGTCTGCATGATGTCCTATGATGTTCCTATGTATAACGACTCCTGATGTGTGAAATGTCCTATGATGTTCCGATGTATAACGTACTCCTTATGTGTGAAAAAATTATCCGTCCTTGGACTGCATCACTCACGATCATAGGACTCGCTATGGCATCATCAAAGATCAAAGGCAGGCATCACTCTTCTTTCTTCTTCTACTTAGATTTGATTGGCAGTTGGCAACCAGCTTACAGGTGTATTACCGCCACATACACTCTATATCATCACTCTATATGTCTTGGCAGTGGTAGCTGCCACCAACCGGGTGGATCCCCCCACTTTTTTGCAGCAGCCCTCACGCTCACTCACGATCATAGGACATCAAAGATCAAAGGCAGGCATCACTCACTGTCATAGGACTCGCTATGACATCATCAAAGTTCATAAGACTCGTTATGACACCATCAAAGATTAAAGGCAGGCATCACTGAATGAGTGCTGACGTGCTTGCTTACACCCTTGCTTACACCTGCTTTCTACGGGCATGCACAGGTAGGCACTAGTATGATTACAATGAACACAGTGAACAATTGCTTGTGTATCCTGTTATCACAAGGCTGCAGGTGCTGTCAACCATTAAAATTACCTACACTACAGAATATGGCACCTTCGTTTGCTATGGAAATGTTACCCATGTCCTATCTAGTGTTTACACTTCTGTGTTGCCTGCTACCGTAGTCTCATCATCCACATTCTCAGATGTAAAATACTATGATTTTGGACCTATAATTATTTTTTCATAAATTCATAAGAATATAAAGACTTTAATTCTGCACCTTTGTATGTTAATGTATTTTTTTTTTTTTATTTGTTTTCATGGAAATACTGTTTGCTTAATCTTTAATATAAATCATTTCAAACTTTTTTGTCTGGGAACAAAATCCTTTCCTCAGACATTTTAACCAGTTTCTGGGAGAAACTCATTATTGTAAGTAAATTTTGAGGACCTGTAAATAGCTGAATTTTGTTGACATTGTACTGCTTTGAGTATGATCCGTGCGCCACAGGCAAGTCTTTTATATCTTCTTCTTCAACATTTGTATACACTTTTATATTTGTTGATTATAGTCACAGAACATAAAAGTACCAAAGCAGCTAAAAGTGGGTCAGTGAGGATCTGGCCTCCTATTTTAATTGTTAGTATGTGCTGCATTTCTAAGTGTGCCATGTTCAAGTGTCATGTCGAGATGAAAACTGAGATATCACCTGCCTGCTCTGTCATGTTCACTAAATAGTCAGCCCACGAGCAGAATGCAACACCAGAAAACACACTCACGACACTGAAAAGCACAGTTTTTATTGAATCTCAAAAAGTGGAGCACAGCTACAGAAAATGTCACTTGCCAGAGGAAAAGGCGAGAAACAGAGCTGTTAGTTGGAGAAGGGAGACTGGGAAGTGGAAAAGACAAACTGGCCACTTACATGAGCCGAGCAGTAAGCCTGACAGAAAATACCCAGGGAAAATAGACGAACCAGCAGAATGACGCTGGTGGGAGATGAATGGGAATGACTTGGCAGTCTGACCGGGTGGAGAAGCTCAGCTGCAGCAGGAGTGAGGATGATGAGGCAGGTGAACGCACAACAATCCCCATAGACACACCTCTACAAATGGCAGCAACCTGGAAGGTGAAGAGAGAAGATTTTAACTTTATGAAAACTTCTCAAAACAAACTACACTTACTCGTTGAACACAAGGCAGTTACCCCAACGAGCCAGTGCTGAGGCTTCCACTAGATGATCCTTATAAGCGCTGGCAAGGAGGAAACAGCAGGTGCATTTAATCACACAGGTGCAGTAATCACCTGCGGAGCCGGGGAAACAGGACGGAGGGGGCGCACGCTCACCTGGATATGACATGCTCATGCATCTGCCATAACCCACGTGCCTGTTGGCCACCTCTTCACACAGTTGTTCTGAGCTTGGCTGGACTATAAATAATGTATCATTCACCACTCTTCTCTCTAAATGGTTGATGTTGCTGCTAACCTTTCATTTTACAGGCCTGCATAATTACAGTGACATCACAGACGTAGGGCATGTTCCTGCACACATGGGTCAAAAAATTTGGAAAATCTTATAGACAGAATATTTTTGTATGAGTGGTGTTTGAAAATGTTAATGTTTTCATTTACTACCTTCATCTGTTGACAGTGGTGATTATTTATGGTTTGGTATCACTCAGGATTTTAATTGCATTTATTGAAACCCAGTAGACAGATGAGGAAAGGACTGAATGAGCCTCTTGAGATGCCCATTAGTGCCGGTGCTGATGAGAGATGTAGAAAGGTGAGGAGTCTTGCTGTGACCAGTTGGAGACAAACTTTTCACGCTGTGGACTAATAAATTGGCTGCCAACTGAGCACAGAGGGGAAGTCTTCCTGTAAGTTACTCTCTCTGACCTGTTAAAAGCCACTGAAATCATATTTCTCAGTCAGAAAACCAGCATTTATGACTGGTGGAAGGCCTTTATAAAGCGTAAGTGAAGTATTATAGCTCACATTTATTTCACATGAGTTAAAATTGTTATTAATAAACACCAAAAGTTTGATGCTTACAGCATATATTTGTGTAACAACTGCATGTGCCTTGCAGAAAGGCTGGTGCAGAATGTCATCATGAAGTTCATCCATCCATCCATCCTCTACCACTTTTCTGGAGGTCTGGGTCGCGGAGGCAGCAGTTCAAGCAGAGAAGCCCAGACTTCCCTCTCCCCAGCCACCTGCTCCAGCTCTTCAGAGAGGATACCAAGGCGTTCCCAGACCAGCTGGGAGACATAGTCTCTCCACCGAGTCCTGGGTCTACCCCGGGGTCTCCTCCAAGTGGGACATGCCCGAAACACCTCAAGTGGGAGGCGTCAAGGAGGCATCCTGATCAGATGCCCAAACCACCTCAACTGGCTCCTTTCAATGTGGAGGAGCAGCGGTTCTACTCTAAGCATCTCCAGGATGACTGAGCTCCTCGCCCTAACTCTTAAGAGTGAGTCCAGCAATCTTACGAAGGAAGCTCATTTCAGCCACTTGTATCCGCGATCTCATTCTTTCAGCCATTTTTTTTTTATCTTCCTTCTTCTTTCTACACCTTTCACTCTATATATATATCACGGACACACAGATCGCCCCAAAGGTCTCCCGAGTCGGCGGACGGAGCCACTGTTTACAGCTGGAGACGTTACAGCAGGAAGAGCTAGTACTAGCTAGCACTCAACTGCCACCCGGTGCTAACGGTGAAACTGTAGCAAAAACGACGCGGGTGCCGGGCTGGAGTTTAGGCGGTGTGCAAGAAATATAAGACAGAATAATAAAGAGCGATGGCAAGAACCAAGCAGACCGCCTGTAAAATCTACTGGAGGAAAAAGCCCCCCAGGAAGCAGCTAGCCACCAAGGCTGCTTGGAAAAGCGCTCCGGCCACCGGCGGAGTGAAGAAGCCTCACCGTCACAGGCCCGTGGCTCTGAGAGAGATCCGTCGCTACCAGAAATCCACGGAGCTGCTCATCCGTAAGCTGCCCATCCAGCGCCTGGTGAGGGAGATCGCTCAGGACTTCAAGACCAACCTGCGCTTCCTGAGCTTCGCCGTCATGGCTCTGCAGGAGGCCAGCGAGGCCTACCTGGTGGGTCTCTTCTTCGCTAAGAGGGTCACCATCATGCCCAAAGACTTCCAGCTGGCCTGCGGCATCCGCGGAGAGAGAGCTTAGACTTTCTGCTGCACATTCACCAACCATAATGCTCCGCACTGTGTGTCTATATACTGTATATATATATATATATATATATATATATATATATACTGTATATATATATATATATTTATAGTAATATGTACATATGTTTACTAGCTGTTCTTGTTTTTTTCTTGCCTTCTGATTGTTGCTCTGAGTGTTGCTATCCCTGTGCTGTTGCAATCCTGGAATTTCCCCATTGTGGGACTAATAAAGGCTTATCTTATCTTATTACCCAAAGCTCATGACCATAGGAGAGGGTAGGAACGTAGATTGACTGGTAAATCGACAGCTTTGCCTTAGAACTTAGCTCCCTCTTCACCACAACAGACCGGTACAACATCTGCATCACTGCAGATGCTGCTCCAATCCGTCTGTCAATCTCTCTCTCCATTCTCCCCTCATTCATGAATAAGTCCCCAAGATACTTAAACTCCTCCACTTGGGGCAGGAGCCTGTCCCCAACCCGGAGAGGACAATTCACCTTTTTCTGGGTGAGGACCATGGACTCGGACTTGGAGGTGCTGATTTTCATCGCAGCTGCTTCACAGTCAGCGGCAAACCATCCCAGTAAAATCTATAGGTCATTGCTGGATGAAGCCAACGGGACAACATCATCTGCAAACAACAGAGATAAGATCCTGTGGTCACCAAGCATGGCACCTTTGTCGATGTGACAAAGGGCACTGATCCTGCCCTTTGTCACAGGATCAGTGACAAAGAGCAGCCCTGGAGGAGTCCAACTCTCACTGGGAATGAGTCTGACCAAGTGCTGGCAATATGAACCAAACTCTCACAACAATCTTATGGAGACCGGATAGCTCGTAATAATAAGCCCGATACCCCATACTCCCAAAGCACCCCCCACAAAAAAACACGAGGGACGCGGTTGAATGCCTTCTCCAAGTCCACAAAACACATGTAAACTGGTTGGACAAACTTCCATGAACCCTCGAGGATTCTTGAGAGGGTAAAGAGTTGGTCCGATGTGCCACGGCCAGGACGAAAACCACATTGCTCCTCATAAATCCGAGGTTCAACCAACGGCTGGACTCTCCTCTCCAGTACCTTGGCATAGACCTTCCCAGGCAGGCTGAGGAGTGTGATCCCTCTAAACTTGGAGCACACCCTCTGGTCCCCCTTTTTAAAGAGTGGAACCACCACCCAGGTTTGCCATGCCAAAGGCACTGTCCCCAACCTCCATATAATGTTGCAGAGGTGTGTCAATTGTGAAAGCGCTACAACATCCAGGGCCTAGAGGTACTCAGGGCGGATCTCGTTGGGATCCATGAGGATCCCCTCATGAATCGTCACCGCTCATGGATCATCACCTTATCGTGGTAGGGGGTTTGCATGCCCTTGTGATCCCAGGAACTGTATTGTCTGGGGCAATTTGCCTCTAGTAGGGTCACCCTAGATAAACTGGTCCTGGGTGAAGGGCCAGACTAAGAACAATCCAACAGACTCTCATGATGAATGCTAAAACAAGGATTCAGTGTACCCCACCCAGTATGGGGTTACCGGGGTCCCACCCTGGAGCCAGGCCTGGGGGAGGGGCTTGATGGCTAATGCCTTGTGGCTGGGTTTCCACCCATGGGACCCGGCCGGGCTCAGCCCGAAGGAGTTACATGGGTCCGCTCTCCAGTGGGCGCACCACCTGCAGGAGGGACCATGGGAGTCCAGTGCTATGTGGATCAGGTGGCGGTCGAAGGCAGAGACCTTGGCGGTCTGATCCCAGGTTTCCTAAACAGGCTTTTGGGACGTTGAATGTCACCTCTCAGATTGGAAAGGAGCCTGAGCTGGTGCATGAGGTTGAGAGATATCGGCGAGATATAGTCGGCCTCACCTCAACACACGGCTCTGGTTCTGGAACCAGTCTCCTAGAGAGGGGCAGGAGCTTGGCCAATTCTGGAGTTGCACCAGGTGAGAGGCGGCGAGCAGGGGTGAGTATTCTTGTATCCCCCCACCTTGCTGCTTCTATATTGGAGTTTTCCCCGGTGGACGAAAGGGTTGTTTCCCTGTGCCTTTGGGTTGGGAAACGGGTCCTGATCATCATTTGTGCCTATGTACCAAATGATGGTTCACAGTACTCACCCTTTTCGGAGTCTCTGACTGGGGTGCTGGAGGGTGCTCCTCTTGAAGACTCCATTGTCCTACTGGGGGACTTCAATGTGCACGTGGGCAATGACAGTGAAACCTGGTGGGGGGTGATTGGGAGGAATGGCCTGCCCGATCTGAACAGTGTGGTGTTCAGTTATTGGACTTCTGTGCCTGGTAGATCCAGACGTATAGTGAAGGTGTGCTAGGAATGGCTGGCTGAGGCTTCTGTCTAGGAGGTCTTCAACTCCCACCTCCAGAAGAACTTTGACCATATTCGGAGGGAGTCTGGAGACATGGAGTCTGAATGGGCCATGTTCTCCTCCTCCATTGTTGAAGTGGTTGCCCAGAGCTGCAGCCGCAAGGTCGTCGGTGCATCTCATGGTGGCAACCCTCGAACCAAGTGGTGGAAACCAGTGGTGAGGGAGACCATTAAGCTGAAGAAGGAGTCCTATCAAGCTTGGTTGACTTGTGGGACTCCAGAAGTGTCATGATCTGAGCATGGGGGGATTCCACCGGGCTCAGTCTTTTTGCCTTTTTTCATTTTTGTACAGTGTTGTCATTTTGAGTTGCAATTCCTGTTATTTTATCCTTGGTTGATTTGTCACATATTCTGTATTGTTTCTTAGTATGATTTATTTTCCTGTTTACGTTCATTATAGTTTGTTGTTCACATTTTTGAGGTTACTTGTGTAGTGATCCCGAGCGTGGGTCTGTTCTGGGTCATTTAGCATTTCTCCCTTTTCTGTCTGTATATTTAGTCTTGTTTATTATGGGGATTATTTGTGCTTTTACTTTGACAGCACCCTGGCCAGACTTCTGCCTGTCAAGTCTGCTCACGGTCTGTCACAGCTGTTTGTGTTTAATTAATTACTTTGACTTCACACCGGTTTGTTGTTGGAGTTTTTGGTTCCCTATTTAAGATCGCTAGCGAGGTTTATTCCTTGCTGCGACCTCGCCCTACTCAGGCTGGAATCCCCTACCCCTGATTCCAGTCTATCCTTAGCTTTGGACTTTAGAGCCTCTGGTTTATTTCTAAGTAACCTTTCATGGTTTTTGCTGTATTTGTATGTGTTCAGTTATCATCCTTCGGGGTCTCGTATTCTGCCTTTTGTTATCCGCCCCTAGTGGCAAGTTCTTTTGTTCCTTATTCTTTAATAAATAAGCAAACTCACTGCAGTCAATTGGTGCCTTATTTCTGCCCTGAAAGGGGCATTTATAACAACTTGTCTTTATTTTGACATCTCTTTATATTTTTATTCTGTTGTGTTCTCCCTCTGGGTTGACAGCTGTCAGTGATGTTTCTGGGTTGTTGCTCCCCGTAGGTGGGGTCCCTGTCAGTTGTCAGCCTGCTCTCTCCCCTTTCATTAATCCCAGCTGGTCTAAATTGTATCTTTGTTTTTTCCTGCCCGCTCAGGTGACCCACACCTACTATCACTTGTTTCATTTGTTTCTAGCCTCATTTAAGGGCTGTTATTTTCATTTCTTGTTGCCGGACTGTTGAGTTTCTGTTCCTTCATCTCCACCAGAGCCCAGACCTTGTTCTGGTGAGCTTATTCACAAGTTTGTTTGTTTGTTTGTTTGACAGCTTGGATTTTTGTGTTGGTGCACTTTGTGTTCTTCTTTCTTAATAAATTTTGCAAACTAGCAGTTCAGCATCTGGGTCTTTCTCTCTGCCCGGAGGGGCAATTCATGACACAAAACAGCTGGGGTGGCCAAGTGGAGTGCGGCTCGGGTGGTTGCTGAAGCAAAAACTTGGGTGTGGGAGGAGTTCAGTTAGGCCATGAAACAAGACTTTTGGTCGGCATCAAAGAAATTCTGGCAAACTGTCCAGCGGCTCAGCAGGGGGAACCAGCTCCCTGTCCACACTGTGTATGGTGCAGATGGGGTGCTGCTGACTTCAACTGGGGATATCGTCGGGCAATGGAAGGAATACTTCGAGGATCTCTTCAATCCCACTGACACGCCTTCCACAGAGGAAGCAGGGCTTATGGACGAGGGGGACGACTCGCCCATCACAGGGGCAAAGGTTACTAAGGTGGTTAAAAATATCTTTGGTGGAATCATGAAGTCACCCATAGATAAATAAGGTGCCCTTTTAAACTGGATGTGACAAGGAAGGCATCTGAACTGATTGCATAGGACAACGGACACCTATAATATGCTGTAGGCTACCCACAGACAGATTGTATTGATAGTATGTTTTGTTTTGGTTTTTTTTTATTTCAGATAAGGATGAAAAGGAGATGTTTTAACTTTACCTTGACATGTTTCGACTGTCGTCTGCAGTCTTCCTCATAAGTATCAGCTGATTGCTGTGACGTGTCGTATATCAGCTGTTTTTCCTAGGCGTAAAAAGAAAAGACAGAACAAGTGACACTAAAATCAGCAATATCAGATCACTGCAAAAGAGATAATCATATCATGGACTGGGACAGTGCAAAAATCATTGGATCAGAGAACAACAGACACAAACATTGGATCAAGGAGGCGATAGAACTCAGGAAGTGAGGCAAAGACAGCATGAATCGGGATGAGGAGGAATTTATGCTTTCTCACACCTAGGACTACATTCTCCAGAGACCGTCAGACAGCAGGGGGCATGGCCAGCCCAGTGGATCTGATAGTTCCGCTGGGCTGGCCATACCTAAGGAAAACAGCTGATATACAACACATCACAGTGATCAGCTGATGCTTCTGAGGAAGACTGCAGACACCAGTCAAAACATGTCAAGGTAAAGTTAAAACATCTCCTTTTCATCCTTGCCTGAAATAAGAAAAACAAAAAACTAAAATTGAAAAAGAAGACAGAATGAACCTACTCGAAGATTGTATTGAATTTGTGTTGAATGGAGCTCAGGGACTTTCAGAATGGTCAAATAGTGTATCATCAGTTTCCAGAATGTTTTTTTCTTACATTGTCAAGTGTTTTTCAACTGGGGGTCCTCGTACCCCAGGAGGTTCATGAGATGATGTTCTGGGTCCCTCAGGAAATTGTCTAATGTCACTTCTTAATTGATCCAAAAAATGGAAATGGCTTTCTGTTGTTGTGCACGGCCACCTCCATATCAGCTAAAATGCGATCCCTCCTCTTTGTCCTCCTCTTCATGGAGGTTGAGCCCAACTTGGAAATTCCTGCACAACCAGAGGCAAAATTTTCAAGACTCTCAGGTTTAACTATTACTGAGCCCACAACATTATCTGGACAAGATAGAAGGTGGAAAGTATTGTTTTTATGCGGTCTTTGTTATGACCCAGCTGGGGCTTGAATCCACAACCTCTCGGCTGTGGAGCAGATGGTCTACCACTAGTCCATCACTCTAGTTCTTGTGATATGATCAAATACTAAAATTGATCTCTAAAGCCTAGACTACATTGCTTTTATTTGTTACATGGTCACCATAATATACAAAATGAACATCAAATAAGCACTGGCTGCACATTAAGCTTTTTTTTTACTGTTTCTGCTATGTATTTTAAGAAATTATCTGTACATGCTGTAGAGCAGGGCTATTCAATTAGAAGCCTGCGGGGTATATGCGGCACAGAAGCAACCTCTGAGTAGCCCAGGCCATGCCAAGGAAATATAAATTTAAGAAAAAAATATGAAGTAATGACAATCTGCAAGCATGCACATGAACAACAAGCGTGACCGTCATCCGCGCGGAGTTCAGAAGCGCCCCGCCTGTATGACTGTTCCAGTTGGCAGGCAGAGTGTCTGGCTAGTGCCAGTGTCTGAGAGAAGCATGAGCTTATTATAGTGCTTTAAATGTGGAAAAAATGCAGAAGAGGTATGTAAGCAGTGGAGGCATTTATGGTGGTTTTAACCCACTGGTAACAGAAACAATAATGAAGAGTCGCTTAGCTAACAGGTGTAGTTAGACTTAATATGCAGGGAAAGGCAAGAGTGACTGATGAATGGCTGAGGATTGACTTCACCAGCTACTACAATATTAACTAATAATTTATGTTCATTATTACCTGGCAAGATGACCGAAATTGAAGTCAATGACTTTAATCCATCAACAGCCTTTAGACAAACTAAACAGTGCCAACATTTGGATTTCAAAATAAGGGAGGTTTTTTCAGCTGTCTGGGTGGTGAGGAGAGTTCTAAAAAAAACTATAAATATATATATAAACATTATAACAGAAAAAAACTTCATCTTTGGTAATTTAAGTTAATTTATTTAATTAAACATATATTTTTTTCTTTGATATCAGAGTTAAATTCTTTTTCTGGCTCTGCAAAATTATGGTCAAAAGTGTAAATTGTATAAGGAAAAAAAGTCCAAATTTTACTACAATCTGTTTCAAATTTATAAAAAAAACAATTTTATTTTTTTTTTAAAAATAGACAAAAATTAGCTATAAAATAATCCACAAATATATAATAAAGTCTCAAATGTACAAGAAATGTCAATTTTACAAGAGGAAATTAAAAACATGAGGAAAATTGATTCAAATTTAGATCAATTTGCAGAGAAAAGTAGAAAACTATAAGAAAATTGTTTTGAATTTTGAAGAAAAACCTCAAACCTTCAAGACTGAGGTCATTACTCAGATTTTTAAGTGGGTGCTTTTTGAATCCTTAACTGTACTAGAAATTTTTGGTTGACTGATATGTGTGTGTAATGGAATGTGTAATTATAAAACTCACACATGTGGTGATTTAAAGCAAAACAAACCACAATAGTGGATGTGCAATGTTTGTTAATGTTATCAGTCTTTTCTTGGGGGGAGGGGGGTGTGGACTGAAGTGTTTGACAGTTCATTTTTTATTCAGCTAAATGCACTTTGTGATGTGCCAAGGTCAGTTATGACCAGGATGTAGCATATTTTATTTCAAAAGGGAAACAAATGTCAATGCTACTAACAGTGCACACTGAGTTTTTATGCACTTTGAGATATGCCTGAGTAAGATGTGACCAAAATGGTTATTTACAGAATTTTATTCTTTTCTATTTATTTAATTGTTGTTCAAGAGGAAAAATATTTCTACTACTTCAAATCCTGCTCAACTCCAGTACTGTTATTGTGTTTTTATGCACTTTTGATGTGTCTTTGTCATGTGCCAAGCGTACATTTAAAACCAAGACAATGAATAAAAAGTGTATATTTTTCATCATATTGATCTGTGTTAGTTTGAAATTTGTCATATTTAACAGATTGCTGAATATGTGCGGCCCAGTTACATGTCTTGATTTCAAATTGTGACCCAACTGATTTTGTAATTGAAAAGTCCTGATAGCATCCACATAAGACTGTTTCTCCCAACATACAGAGAATTTTCTGACCTTCTTCGCCAAGATAGCCCATCTCACTGAGAGTAGCACACTCTCAGTCAGATGGAAATTGCACAATGTTTTTTTCTTACTTCTGCTGGAGGTTTGTTCCTGCTAAAAGAGAATTTTTCCTCTCCACCGCCACCAAGTGCGTGCTCACAGGGGGATCAGTCTTTCTGCAATTGTGGAGTTTTCCCCTACAGTTTTAAAGTGCTATGAGATGACTGTTGTGAAATGGCGCAATATAAATAAAGTTGAATTGAACTGAACTTTTCATGACAGTTGAGGTGATGCTCCTGCATATGCTCCTTTGCTCTCTGCCCTCTCAAGAGAGTTTTGTTGTTGTTTTTTTATAAAAGGTATCATTTAATTTCCCCCAATTGCCAAAATCAGCATTTGATTTGCTGATCAAATATGTTTTAATGTCCAATAAATATATTTTGAGGTACAGTTAATTCTGTGTGTGACCGGCACATGAGTCCCACCTGTCCCCCCTCCACTTTTGCTCATTGCAGACACAGACAGGTGAGTGTTTTTGCCTTAAGCCACGGCATTTTTTGTTACTTTTATGAAAGTACACACCTCGACATCTCAATACAGACAGCCTCACATCACGTCACTAATAAAAGTGTTTGCTTAAAAACAAGTTATAATAGCTTGAAAAAGCATTGACAGAAAATTAAAAAAAACTCTGATAGGCTATGGTGCAATAATTAGTCTATTTGTCAGCCAAACAATAAAACTAATAAATATGCATTACGTGGCTAACAATGTATGCAATCATCACATCATCATCATCATCATAGCAGGACAGAGCTGCATGGAGGAATCAGACCTAAATCTATGTAATAGTTTTAAGTAAAAGGCTTTGATGTGATCATATGATCTGATCAGTTGTTGATTTTTTTTTAAAAGAGGTGGTGGGTGTTTGAGAGTTGTTACTTATTTAGCAAAAGCAAGATGCAAATGTAATTTTCAAACATGTAATAAATAAATAAAATATTCAAGAATAAATAAAGATACAAAAATGTGATAAGTGATGCTCATGTACAATTAAAGAGTCATAATTTGCCATAGGAAAGTCTCAGATTCACGCACAAAAACAGTGGTTATAAATGAGAGGAAAACCAAATAGGGAAAAATACGTTTCTAAGAAGAAAAAGTCATAAATTTACAAAAATAGTTACAAATTCCCATGAAAAAGTTTTAACTTTACAAGAAAAGAGCTGTACATTTACAAAAAAAAAAAACATACAAATTTACAAAAAAACCCCCAAACAAATCCACAACTTATTAATGCTGGTGAGTTTATAGTTATATACACTACCGTTCAAAAGTTTGGGGTCACCCAGACAATTATTTTGTGTTTTCCATGAAAAGTCACACTTATTTACCACCATGAGTTGTAAAATGAATAGAAAATATAGTCAAGATATTGACAAGGTTAGAAATAATGATTTGTATTTGAAATAATAATTTTTTCCTTCAAACTTTGCTTTCGTCAAAGAATCTTCCATTTGCAGCAATTACAGCATTGCAGACCTAACATGATTGCACAAGGGTTTTCTAATCATCCATTAGCCTACTGACGCAATGAGCAAACACATTGTACCATTAGAACACTGGAGTGATAGTTGCTGGAAATGGGCCTCTATACACCTATGTAGATATTGCACCAAAAACCAGACATTTGCAGCTAGAATAGTCATTTACCACATTAGCAATGTATAGAGTGTATTTCTGATTAGTTTAAAGTTATCTTCATTGAAAAAAGTGCTTTTCTTTCAAAAATAAGGAAATTTCTAAGTGACCCCAAACTTTTGAACCGTAGTGTAAGTGCTTTTATTGCCCAGAGCACAGAACAATTTAGAATTTCCTGATGTATTACTTTTTTCCTCTAAACTTGCCACTTTCATGATAATTTTTTGAACCTTTTCCACAAATTTTTTTCTAATGAATTTGCAACTTTTTCCATTAAAATATTTCAACATTTGCAACTTTACACACCGATTTGTAATATTTTTCTCTTAGAACATGTTGGGGTGTGTGTGTGTGTGTTTGGCCCTTAGGGCTTGCCTTACCTGCTCTGTGTGGTGTGATGTCAGGCGGGCTACGGACAGACTTTATATAGTTGTGTGTGTCCGTAATAAAGGTTCAGTTCGCTGCATGGCATAACTCTGACTCCGACCATCATTATACAGACATAACATTTTGGCGACAAGGAGAAACTATGGGGGCGTATGGGCTACCTCCACCATTATTACCATTTCTGGAATATCCGGGAAAGCCAGCAATCCTGTGGCCAAACTGGCTGGCCATGTTTGAGGGATACATCGTGGCGCTGGGCTTAAGTAGACTCAACGGAGTACGAAGACAAGCACTTCTGGTCCACCATCTTGGCGAAGAAGGTCAGAAAATTCTCTGTATGTTGGGAGAAACAGAGTCTTATGCGGATGCTATCCAGCGGCTTGCCGAATATTTTGCTGAACATATGAGGACCATGAAACAGCAGGTAATAGAGCTGTGGTGCAAAAAGAAGCTAAGATAGCTAGCTCGGGGAAGCTTGCAGCTCAGTCAGTGACTATGGGGAAGTTAGCCACAAATCTGGGTGCGTGCCAAAACTAAGCTATGAGCTACCAGCTAGATTTCGAGGTAGAACCGGGGCCACGAGTGGGGGAACCCCCGGTCACTGAAGATGGCAAGCCAGCCGGGGAGCTTTGCATGTTGGAGTCGGAGCAGCGACAGCAGGGCGCAGAGGCAGCTCAGTGGAATACCTTGGACGATGGTGCTGGGCGGAGCAACGAGGCGCCTGGACCAACAAGTGACACCGACGAGGGTGATGCTGAAAGTCCCAGGAAGCAGCAGCAACAGCCGGACTCAGAGACGGTGCGGTGGAGCACCTCGGACGACAGAGAGGAGGTGCCGGGTGCCACAGAGGTCGGGCAGGACCTCAGTGCCAGGGCTCAAAGCACCTTGGACGAGGGTGCTGGGCCTTACAGTGAGGTGCCTGAATCAACGAGGGACATCGACGAGCGAGCGTTAGTTTTCCCCGGAGCTTGGCCACAGGGGGCTGGAGTGTTTGGAGCTATGACGGCAGCAGCTGCAGCGGTGTGGAAGGTGGTTAGGGGCGGACCGACAGGCATGGAGGGACGTCGTGCCGGACAGCAGCACTGCGGGTCCGGACGAGAGAAGCTGCCGAGGGTGAGGAGAAGGGACATTCTCGCCGGGGAGGTCAGTTTTGATTCCGGGGCGCAGATGGATGCCAGAGGCGTGCATGCTGTGGGGCTGCCCTGGGCCTCCGAGCCGGTTTTACCTTTGGCTGCCCGTGGACATTGGAGTAACATAAATGACGTTACTGTAAATATGTTCATATGGTACATGTGAATTAATGTGTGTTATTTGGGGATTATTTTGTGTATTTAGTATTAAAAAAAGCTGATTTTAGTTGTTTTGGGTGAATGTGTTAGGCTATTCTAGTTCACTGTTTCCTTGCTATTCTCCGTAGTGCATGATTCGGGTCCTAAATTGGGGTGGGTCTGGATTGTGTGTATGTGTTTTGCACTTTTGTAAGGGGGAGGGGAATGTTGTGTGGTGTGTGTGTGTGTGTGTGTGTGTGTGTGTGTGTGTGTGTGTGTGTGTGTGTGTGTGTGTGTTTGCCCTTAGGGCTCGCCGTAGCCGCCCTGTGTGGTGTGACGTCAGGCGAGCTACGGCCAGACTGTATATACTTGTGTGTGTCCATAATAAAGGTTCAGTTCACTGCATAACATAACTCTGACTCAAACCATCATTTACAGACATAACACATGTCTAATCAGCTTTTGAAAAAAAGCAATTTATAAAAAATTTATAAAAGCAATTTATAAAATTTACAAAATTTATAAAAGCAATTTCCCTCATTTTCTTTCTTTTTTTTTTTTTTCTTTTTTCCTCATTTCTATGGTAACATCCACCTCTGTAACTTTACTTTTTTCAGTATTTAGGAGTGCCCTTTTTTGGTTGAGCACCAGTCCCCAGAAATGTCTGAGCACATTCCTGCATGGCAGTACAGGGAAAAAAAAGTTGCTACATGTATTAACTTTGAGGCATGCCGTATAAAACCACTACATAGCCTTTTCTTATTAGCTCTCTTAAAAGCCTCCTGAAGGAGCTTAAGAAGTCAAGCAAATTTTTAAGAGCTTTGGATTATAGATAGAACGGCTTTTTACGCTGTTTCCATGACACAACCTTTACACGTTAATAATGTAAGCAAAGTATGATTGTTGCAACAGAGTGAAAAGAGCGGTCACTCCTATGTTTTGTGAGGATATGCCACAATGTTGTTGGTTTATTTATTTTTGCAACTCTGTACTTTAATTTTTTTTCTACATATTTTTGATATAAGGCATTTGACCATCATATTATAACAGCACGCTTTAAACATTCTGCTAAAATCTCAATCAAAATCAAGTTTTTTGTTGATTGTAATATCCCGTGTGAAGTGTCTCTGTGCTTTTAATTTTTCATGGGCCATGTAATCAGCTTGCAACCTTCCTGTTAACACATAATTAAATCACACACACACACACACACACACACACACACACACACACACACACACACACAGAGTTGATTAAAAAGGCTGAATAGTGTCCCATTGAAGAGCACCAAGCCTGTAGTGAGCATGTCTGCCCATGCTCCCATTTTAATTATTTGAAGAACAACATGCATATGCCTTATTATCTGAGCAGTAGGAATGTCCATGTTGACTTCTGAATATGAACCCTCAGTAGTCGGTGGCAGTGGCATCATGGTGAGTCTAAATTGCAGGAAGTTAGATGGCTAGGATGTAAACAAAAGCGACGGGCAGTCCAGGCAGTGTGATGTCTGTCTAGCTTCCTCTGTATCATCCTGTGTTATTAAACTCAACTTTGTATTAAATGTGTCAATTGTGATGGTCTCTAAAACATGGAGGAATCAGTTTGAACATTTACAGTCTATCATGATATTCCATAATCATGTGGAAATCAATCATGCAGCTCCACACTGGGAGCATTTTTTTTGGGGGGGGGGGGGGGTGAGATCATTGGTGGCAAACAAAGTATGGAATTTTTACGCAAGTCACCTTTTGTTCTCAAATCTCTGTCTATGAGAAACCAGGCTAATATAGTAGCAAATTTTCCCTTTTATAAACTATGAAACTAGCAATTGTCACAATTCAGGGTAAGTGAGGCTCAAACGCAGAGCTGCCAGAACGAACACTCAGACACAGGTGTAAAAAGTTCACCAACACACAACTCTAAATAAAACTGCACAACTAAGGAAAAGGGCAGCACACAAATGCACACTTAAATTATACACAAAAACCGGTGCTGCTGGAGATCACACAGCCTACGGGGAGAAAGCGGAAAGAGATTATTAGGGACAGAATCTCCCAAAGGGGAGAATAATAATGGGAGACCACTCTTACTTGGAGAGCAGAGGAGCCCAGCAGGGAACTTCTGTTTGGACCAGGGGAACCTGGGAAAAGATGACAACTTGGGTGGACATCTGGTGTTCTTCTGGGTCAGGCGAGCATGATCAGCTCTGCAGTACACACCTGCGAGTGGCAGCAAACCTGCGAGACAGAAGGACACAGGAGTAAAGACAGATCAACCAGAGAGAATAATGTAGAGAGCTTTTTTTTGGACTTATTTTGTACCCGTAGGTAGATTTGTTCTGCAGTCCGGTGACAAGCCACCGGCTGCCGGTTGCTGCGTGCGCAAGCGCCCCTTAACTCCCTAACCTGCATGTTTTGGCATGTGGGAGGAAACCGGAGAAATCCCGGAGTAAACCCACGCAAACACGGGGAGAACATGCAAACTCCACACAGATCACTGTTGGCCGGGGGCAGGGATCGAACCCACGATCTCATGATCCCCGCGATCCCCCGGCCGAGGGTAAAACTGTGCTGCCGCGGTGCTAACCACTGTGCCACCGTGCAGCCCTTGAACGTTTCGTGGTTGCAAACCTAACGATCCAGCGATAGGTGCTCCACACGCTGGCTCTTCATCAGGACGTAGCAGGTGTGTAATCATGCAGGTGTATCTGATCCTCCAGAGCCGAGACGACAGGAACAGGAGGGGAGGGGGAGTACACTTGCTGGATCATCACAGTGGCCCCTCCTCAAGGGGTGCCTCCTGGCGTCCCACTGGACTTCTGGGGATGGGTCTGGTGGAATGCCCGCTCCATCTGTTTATCCAGGATGTAGGACCCTGGACTCCAGGACTTCTCCTCCGGCCCATACCCCTTCCAGTCCACGAGGTACTGGCACCCCCAACCCCGTCGACGTACATCCAGAATCCTTTCCACCATGTATGTCGTCTGGCCATCGATAACCCAGGAAGGGGGGGTCCAGAGGAGGGCAGAGAGGACTGGCAGAGAGGGGCTTAAGGTGGGAGATGTGGAATGTCGGGTGGATCTGCATTGAAGGTGGCAGGTCCAACCGAATGGTGACGTCGTTGATTAACTGCTTGATGGTGAACGGACCCAGATAGCAGGGGGAGAGCTTCCGTGACTCCGTCTTAAGCAGGATCTGTTCGGTGGACAGCCAAACCTTCTGTCCCACCTTGTACTTTGGTGCCGGAGCATGTCTGCAATTGGCATACAGTTGGTTGCGCTCCGCAGAGCAGAAGAGGGCAGCTCTTGTGGCCCTCCACAGATGGCAACACTGGCGTGAGTGGGCCTCCACGGATGGGACGGCGAGGCCCCTCTCCACCATGGGCAGTAGAGGTGGTGTATAGCCCATCAAGGCCTCAAACGGCGTGAGTCCAGGAGAGGAGAAGACACCTGAATTATGAACATATTCCACCCAGATCAGGTGGGAACTCCAGGTGGAAGGATTCCTGGATGCCACGCACCTTAAGGTGGCCTCCAGAGACTGACTGGCATGCTCGGCCTGACCATTATTCTGTTGATGGTATCCAGATGTCAGGCTGGCAGAAGCACCCAAAAATCAGCAGAACGTCCTCCACACCTGGGATGTAAACTGCTGCCCCCAGTCCGAGACGATGTCCACTGGGATTCCATGCAGCTGGGTGACGTGCTGCATCATCAGGTCAGCTGTCTCCGTGGCAGACGGTAATATGGGAAGAGGGGCCAGATGGATGGCCTTGGAGAACCAGTTGACAATGGTGAGGATCACCATGTTGCCTTGGGATGGAGGGAGACCAGTCACAAAATCCAAACTTATGTGTGACCATGGACGACTCAGCACCGGGAGGGGATGGAGGAGGTCAGCTGGAGGAGAAGAGTCTGATTTGTTCGCGGTGCAGATGTGACAGGCCTTGACAAACTCCCGCACATCCCTCCCAAGTGCAGGCCACCAAAACACTCTCCTGAGCAGCTCTATGGTCTGGGAGATGCCGGGATGGCAGGCAAAGAAGCTAGTATACCCCCACTTAATCACCTCTCCGCGTAGCCCAGAGAGGACATACAGCCGGTTGGGTGGGCCTCCCTCCGGGATGGGTTCCACTGACTGAGCCTGTCGGACCCTCTGCTCAATCTCCCACGAGAGTGTCCCGAGAAAGCAGGAGGAGGGGAGAATAGTCTCTGGGGGAGACGCAGCAGCTGCGGAGGAAGAGGTGGAGGAGGAGGAGTTGGGAGAAAACTGGCATGAGAGAGCATCAGCCTTGGCATTGTGGGACCCTGGTCGATATGAGATGGAGAGATTGAACTTATTAAAGAAAAGGGTCCACCGAACCTGCCGTGAATTCTACCATCTGGCTGATCAAATGTATTCTAAATTTTTATGATCGGTCCAGACAATGACTGGTTGGCTAGCCCCCTCCAGCCAGTGTCTCCACTTCTCCAACGCCAGCTTAATGGCCAGCAGTTTGCAGTCCCCAACATTGCAATTCCTCTTGGTTGGCGTTAGCCGCCAGGAGAAATACTTGCACGGATGGAGCTTCTGGTCGGAGCTTGAGCGATGGGAGAGGTCAGTGCCCACCCCCGAATCAGAAGCATCCACCTCGACCACAAGCTGCACCGTGGGATCCACCTGTGCCAGGATGCGTGCGTTGGTGAACAGGCTTTTCAGGGTCACAAAAGCTCGTTCAGTAGCCTCGAACCACTTGAATGGGCTTTTGGTCGATGTCAGCTGCGTAAGCCACTGCGCCACCTCATTGTAATCATGGATAAATTGGCAGTAGAAGTTGGCAAAGCCCAGGAAGCACTGGAGATCCTTCCTGGACTTGGGGGTAGGTCAGTCTACTACCACCTTAATTTTCGCCGGATCGGCCTTTACCCTGCCCTCGGCAATAATGAACCCCAGAAATGAAGTAGAGTGAGTGGAAAATTTGAACTTCTCCACTTAAACAAAAAGCTGATTCTCCAGCAGCCACTGCAGGACAGACCGAACGTGGACTGCGTGCTCCTCCAGCATGCGGGAAAAAATCAGAATGTCGTCCAAATATACAAAAACAAACTGGTTCACCATATCTCACAAGACGTCATTGATTAGCCACTGGAAGATGACAGGGGCATTGGTCAGCCCAAATGCTATGACCAAATACTCGAAGTGGCCCAGCAGTGTTTTAAATGCCAGCTTCCACTCATCTCCTTTGCGAATGCAGACCAAGTGGTACACATTAAGGAGGTTGAGTTTCGTGAAAAACATGCCCGTTGGAGTAGCTCAAACGCTGAGTTAATGAGGGGCAGTGAATACTTGTCCTTCCGGGTAATCTTGTTAAGCTCACGGTAATCAATGCACGGCTGCAGTGTCCCGTCCTTATCTTCCCGGAAGAGCACGGTCCGGTGAAGGATGGTTTTTTCGCGCAAGGGGAGTTGTTTGGAGCTCCTTGTGGGAACTCCTTATACAAAGATATTGATGGTCAAGTCAGTAGCAGTGGTGCACATGTGGGGTGGTTGCCAACTAAGAATCAAATCTAAAAGAAGAAGAAGAAAAAGAACCCAGCGCCGAGAGGGGCAGACGACGGGTGAATAATGCCGTCGCTGAGGGAGCCTTTAATGTAGGTCTACATCGCCTCCCTCTCCGGCCCAGATAAACTGTAGAGCTGGCTGGATGGCAGCTGCGTGGCTGGGAAGAGGTCGATAGCGCATTTGTAGCCCCGGTGAGGTGGTAATGATAGGGCCCTGGACTTGCTAAAGACCTCCCCTAAGTCATGATAGACCTCTGGCACAGAGCTGAGATCCACCGGCTCAGCCAGAGAGGAGGAGATCAGGAGCAAGGGTGAGCATGTGGCCGATTGGAGACTTGATGAAAGACAAAAAGGGCTCCAGGATGAAATGGAGCCCTGACTTCAGTTTATAATTGGGTTATGTATGCGGAGCCACGGATACCCCAGAATCATGGTGGTAGTCAGTTGAGGCAGGATGTAAAACTGAATAGTCTCTCAGTGATTACAGGCAGAATGACCGAAATGGGCTCAGTCTGCTCAGTAATCACCGCAATACTGCTGCCTGAGACCACCGAGACAGTCAAGGGTGTCGGGACATTCCTGGTGGGTATCTGCAATTTTTGAACCACTGTCTGTTGAATGAAGTTCTGCTCCGCTCCTGAATCAACCAGAGCAGAGGTTTTGAATTCGGCCCCCGGTAACTGAATGAGGGCTGGGAGTTCAAAACGGTTAGGGGAATTTTGCAAAGACCCTCCTGCCAGACCCCCCACGGCGACTGAGGGGCCGGGTCTTTCAGGCCGAATTGGGCAATTTGAGATTGCGTGGCCAGGAGCCCCGCAATAAATACATTCCCTCGCCCTCTTGCGAAGCTGGCATTCCCTCTGAGTCAGATGGACCCTGCTGAGGTCCATCAGCTCTGGAACCA
The DNA here is from genome assembly GCA_020510985.1 of Pholidichthys leucotaenia. Classification (NCBI taxonomy): domain Eukaryota; kingdom Metazoa; phylum Chordata; class Actinopteri; order Cichliformes; family Pholidichthyidae; genus Pholidichthys; species Pholidichthys leucotaenia. Next base: position 279,822,716 of record CM035838.1, on the reverse strand, counting down.
ATGCCGGCAGAATAGCACAGAACAGCATCAGAGAGGCCGGGGGTGGGGGGGGCAAACTGGGAAGCAGAGGCCTTCTGCTCCCTCGCACGCTCCCTAAACTGGTTATCCAGGGCTACAGCCTGTGAAATCATCTCATCCAGAAAGGAGGGGGACGTGCGGTTAGCCAGCTCATCACGAAGGTGTGTCTTCAGACCCCAGAGGAAGGCATTGTACAGGGCAGCGTCATTCCATCCGGAGTCGGCCGCAGCGACCCGGAACTCGCCGGAGAAATCGGCAACAGACCGGTCTCCCTGTCGAAGTCCCGTCAACTGGCTGACTATGTTCCCCTCACTCTCCGTATGGTCGAATGTCTTGAAGAATTCCCACACAAACAGTTCGTATGTGTATAGGGGACCATCCAGGCTGCTCAAAACAGATTGTGCCCACTTAAGCGCCCGGTCTCACAGCAACAAGGTGATGAAATGGACGTTAGCCGAATCATCCCTATACTCCACTTCCACCTGCTGAAAATAAAGCCGGCAGTGGAGCAGGAACCCTCTGCATCCTCCCACCTCTACCCCATAAGGGGCAGGTGAAGGAACAGAGATGTTCCTGCTAATGGCAGATACTGCCAGAGCAGCAGGTGCAGGGGGAGATGCCGCTCCAGGAAGCCGACCTAAGTGCTTGGTGATGGTGGTAAATTGCTGGGTAACGGTTTCAAACTGGTCAAAACGAAACCTGACCAGGTGTTCCGTGACCTTCAAGCTCCAGAGTGCCGACTGTTCACCCAGCTGAGCACTCACTGAGCCTCGATCTTGGCTGGATCGTTCTGTCTTGATTCAGGGCAAGTGAGGCTCAAACGCAGAGCTGCCAGAATGAACACTCAGACACAGGTGTAAAAAGGTCACCAGTTTATTGTGAAAAACAAAACCAAGCAAACAACTCTTAATAAAACTGCACAACTAAGGAAAAGAGCAACACAAAAATGCACACTTAAATTATACACAAAAACCAGTGCCGCTGGAGAGCACGCAGCCTACGGGGAGAGAGCAGAAAGAGATAATTAGGGACAGAATCTCCCGAAGGGGAGAATAATAATGGGAGAGCACTCTTACTCGGAGAGCAGAGGAGCCTGGCAGGGAACGCCTGCGTAGACCAGGGGAGCCAGGGAGAAGATGGCGACCTGGGTGGACGTCTGGTGTTCTTCTTGGTCAGGCGAGCGTGATCAGCTCCGGAGTACACACCTGCAGGTGGCAGCAAACCTGGGAGACAGAAGGACACAGGATTAATGACACAGATCAACCAGAGAGAATGACGTTGAGAGCTTGAATGTTTTGTGGTTGCAAACCTAACGATCCAGCGATGGGCGCGCCACATGTTGGCTCTTAAATATGCTGGGTTATCGGGACGCAGCAGGTGTTTAATCACACAGGTGTGTCTGATCCTCCGGAGCCGAGACAACAGGAAAAGGAGGGGAGGGGGAGGACACTTGCCAGATCATCACAGCAGTGGCTTATTGTATTGGTAATTTTTTGAGGAAGCCAAGTGAAACAAAGGATAGATAGATAGATAGATAGATAGATAGATAGATAGATAGATAGATAGATAGATATACGTGTGTGTGTGTGTGTGTGTGTGTGTGTGTGTGTGTGTGTTTGTGTGTTCTGGTATTCATCACATCATGGGGACAACAATCTGTTTACACAGTCACGAGATGGGGACCTGTTGCAGTGTGGGGACAAAAAATCAGGTCCCCATAAGGGTAACCGTTTAGAATGAATGCAGGAGCTATTCTGAAGGTGCCTGTGTGGTTTTTAGCATTGACCTATAAGGCATGTTTTTGAGTGAGTGTGTGTGTGTGTGTGTGTGTGTGTGTGGAGTGTTCAGTTGCGCCCCCTTATACTTTGCAGGTGGTACTGCACTCGCTCCTCCACACACACACTTATTCCATATATGGTTAGGGACCACCCACTTCCTGGTCCCCATAAAGAAGGATTTTAGCACCAAAAGGATTTTCAGTATTACGGGTAGCAAACCACTTAGCTGACCAGAAGATTATCTGCAGAAGAAGCCACAGAAGAGTTGCAGGATTTTGCAGAGGATTAAAAGTGAAACAAGGTAAGCACATTTATATGATAAACCAGTATACCTAGTGTTCAACCTTAGAATTAAGTTAATTAGCTTTAATTAGTTATAAGGGTAGCTAGTTACCTTCAAAAAGCTATGGAGGCTCAGTGTAAGTTTCAAATATTATACTTTATGTGATTGTGATTGTGTGTAAACTATGTACAAACAGAAATCAATTCATAAATAGGTATAAACATTATTTGCTAAAAGGATATATGTTAGAGGTGTAGTATTAATATGTACAATGCATTAAGCTCACTCTGGGAAACAATGGTAGGGTAGGTGGGACTGTACTGTGCATATCTGTGTATATCTGTGTTGTTTGGGGTTGGGTATAGATGTATGGACTGTATGTATGTAGGGATGGATGGGTGTCAATGTGTATATGTATAAAATATAGTTAATTGTCTACTTGGGGTCTTAATTGAGGTAATAGGTATATGTTTCACATGGGTGAAAGAAAAATATATAACTAAATCTTTTAATTTAATTGGCTGCTCTGAGATAACGGGCTTATGTGGCAAAATATTTTTTTTATAGTATTCTAGTTATTATCAATGTAATTTTTTTTGTCAGGATAAATTTTGGCTCAGTATGTGTTGTGATCATATATTTAAGTTAATTTATACCTTACATCTAAAAAATACAGATTGTGACTAAAGTGCTTCACAAAGGAAGTTAACATACAGTTTAATAATTAAAGCAATAATTAAAGCAATGATGATATAGAGTGAAGTGCATGGCGGTAATGCACCTTTAAGCTGGTTGCCAACGACAATCAAATCTAAAGGAAGAAGAAAAAAAAGTAGTACCTTTAGATAGATAGATAGATAGATAGATAGATAGATAGATAGATAGATAGATAGATAGATAGATAGATAGATAGATAGATAGATGCACTTTATTGATCCCAAACTGGGAAATTGCAGTGTAACAGCAGCGTGACAGTAGACAACCAAACAACAGAAACACATACAGCATAACAGACAAAGGGATTACCCATGGAAAGTAAAACTAACACTTCTATTTAAAAAAAAAGTCTATCTACATCATAGATGAATAGATGGTGACCCGTGTAGAAACATAAATCATACCCGCTGTACAATGCAGAACTATCAGGAACAGAGTGAGATGTGAGGGACCAATTAGACTGTAAGGTGCAGTATGACAGCACAATTATGACCAGAATACAACACCAGAGTGAGTTATTGTACAGTGAAATGGCATGAAGCAGGAAAGATTTCCTGTACCTAACCGTTCGATAGTGAAGTTCTAGCAGTCTGCTGGAGAAAGTGTTCCTCTGTCTGTCCAGTATGTGGTGGAGGGGGTGATCAGGATCGTCCATGATGGATCACAGTTTATTTAGTGTCCTCTTCTCCACCACTGTCTCAAAGGTCTCCGGCCTGAGACCAATTATAGAGCCAGCCCTCTTGATAATCTTGTCAAGTCTGTTGGTGTCACTGTCTCTGATACTGCTATCCCAACAGACAGCAGCAAAGAAGATGGCGCTGGTGACAACGACCTGGTAGAAAAGCTCCAGTATCCTGCTACACACATTGAAGGATCTCAGCTTCCTCAGGAAGTAGAGTCTGCTCATCCCCTTCTTGTGTCAGGCATTGGTGTTGGATCTCAAGTGCAGCCCATTTCTGATCCTGACACCCAGATATCTGTAGTCCTCAACCACCCCCACATCCTTCCCCTTAATCTGCAATGGCTGAGAAGACACCCTCTTCTTCCTGAAGTCAATCACCATCTCTCTGGCCTTGCTGACATTCAGCCTCGGGTGTACTCCCCCTCTCATACACCCAACAACAGCTGAGTCGTCAGAGAATTTCTGCAAGTGGCTAGGACTCAGTGTTGTACTGAAAGTCAGTGGTTTATAAAGTGAAGAGAATTGATTCCGCCAGTGTTACGTAGTGTCCGTAGAATTGACCAAGTGCATTCTGGGTAGGGTAGGAACTGTTCGCTGAGATCACGTCAATGTAGGAGACATCGTCACAAAGCAGCTGTGTTTTAAACTGTAATAGTCATTCTCACAACCGCTGTGGAGAAAAGGTAAACCACGGAATAGGCTTTAATCGTTTTCCAGCATGGAAGAAGAACAGCACAGCACACGTTTCGGATGTAACTAAGAGGTGACGCCTGGCCTGGATTGCAGCAGTCAGAAGACCCAACATAACTTTCAAACACGCACGTGTATCGATGGTGGTGCGCTCAAAGCATTTTCATAAAGGTACGTTATGATTTATTGTGTATGTATGTTGTTAAAACTTGCTTGTGTTGTGGTTAAGACTTGCTTGGTTATAGCTTTTACCCTACGTCAGCAGTGCTAAACTAAACAGAGCTAAGTTAAAGACTCCGATATCCGAGTAACTAGAGAAAGTTACCACTCACACACCTGTGTGAGCGGGTTTAATTTGTTCTACACCAAAGTATTTTCTTACCGTTTCCTTTGCTTTAACAGCAGAGCAGCTGATGAAATGCTAGACTGTGATCCTGACTGGGCACCTTCTCTAAACCTTGGGCATGCAGAGCTTCCAGCTGCCACTCCTGACAGGTTTAACCGCTTATGCAGAAGGACAAGATTATGACAAAAAGAATCGGCAGGGCATGCAAGTGACCCCCCCCCCCCCCCCCAGCACAGACCCCCAACATCACTGGCCCCGTGACTGAGATGGATAATGTAGCTCCTTCAGGTAGTCTTTTTTTTTTTTTTTTTTTTACCTATGTTTTTCTTTCTAAAATGTGTCTTGGGATTCCTTTTGATTACAAAATATATTAACTACAGTTGTTTATTGTCCTGATCAGCAACAGATAACACCACACCTCTGGCTGAGGTGGAGGAGACAACATGTGATGAAGCAGCACAGATCTGTTAGGCTGATGATGCTCCAGAGGAAAATGCACAAGAACTACAGAACTGCAGCATGTGTCACCTTAGGCTTAAAGAAATTTTACTCTTGCAAGAGGAGAACAGAAAGTTAAAGGGAGAGCTCTCCAGAAAGACCTTGGATGAGAATTTCCTCAAAGATAATGACTCAAAGGTGAAATACTACACTGGGCTTCCATCTTTCAGTTTAATGGCTCTGCTGATGCAATTTTTTCCCAGCCTACCAAAGACAGAAAAATTTCCCAATTCCAAATTCTCCTTTTAACTATGATGTGTTTGCAGATTAATTTGCCTCTTGAACATATTGCACACCTTTTTGACATAAGCAGACAAACCGCATCCATCCTGTTCTGCGACACCATAAATGTACTCCATGCACACCTCAGCCTTTTGGTGTACTGGCCAAAGAGACATAGTTTGCAGGCTAGCATGCCACATCAGTACACTGAAATGTTTGGCAGTAAGGTCACAGTTTTTGACTGCTTTGAACTTTTTAGTTTTAGAATGTAGGCCATGACATGTTTTTGGTGTGGTTTAGCCGTTTTGACATCATGTCCTTAACTGTGTCAATAATATTGAAGCAGTTAAAGCAGCATCGCTTCAATTTTTCTTATTGCTCAAACATTTTGCTTTCTTTCCTCTTTTTATATATGTAAATCACACTGTTTCCCTTGTGTATGAAATGTGCTGTATAAATACATTTGCTTGCTTTGTAACAATTTTTGGAATAAAGTACACAATGGCTTACAAACTCCAGCTCTTTATTTCAAAGATGCAAAACTGTAACCATAACACAATACAAGAATATAAACTGACATGCATGATCGACATGTATCATTGTTCACACAACGTTATAGCACATAACTGTCTCATGTTACAGCACTACTCTAATGTGCACATCGCAAAACCACGGCTGCTGTGGGGTTGGTGCTTCAGAGTCCCACACATCCTAAATGGAACCACTGAATTGCACAGTTTTGGTTATCACAGGCAACCATGTCATCCAGCTCTTCTGGCTGCCTGCAAGTCCACCACACATCTGCTGTGTTATGTGCCTGTCTTTTGGGATTGTGTGTGGGACCTGGCTGTAATGCAGTTGGACGTCTTTTGGGCTTCTGGGTGGGTTTATCAGCTGCAGCTTTCCTTTTTTGTGTTGTAGGGTCTCAGAGTCAGTGAAGTGACGGGCAACAAGCTCAGGTAGGAAAACTTTATAAAAAAAGTTCTGGGCCACTGGTAAAAGTGTTTGCTCCCACAGGTCAGAATCTGGTGTGACGCGTACAACAACACAACTTTTTGTGGTCCACACAACAAAGTCACAGAAATGTGAGCCTGTCACAAATTTGCATTTGTACCTGCTTGTAGTACTTGTGACTGTGCTTGAGTTCTAGTCTCCCATCAGAGAGTTTCAGGTAAAAATCCTTGTCTGCACAGGCCTGCAGGATGTTGTTGCGGTGCTTATATGGGGATTTTATTTCCACACAGCCTTTTTCACAACAGGTGCAGGACACAAGTGCATTAGGGGTTGCACCAACTTCAGGAAAGGAGGGGTTGATTATAAAATATTATAAGCACACTTTCACATGTATATTGGGTGCATAATTCAATTTACGGCATGCACTTATTTTATTTAGTAAATACTTGTAATCAAGACAAGAAATTAAAAAAAAACACCTTTGTGAGCACAATTGTCTTCAAGTCTACCTTGTACATCTACAAGTCATGCACCCATCCATCTGTGAACTGCACTTTTTCTTGCTTCAAAGACCTAAAGTTACTAAAAACTTCATGTGTGTATGGACTTATACTTAAAGTCATATAATTATAAATGAAGGCATGGTCGAAGTTTGGCAGAATGTTTACATCCGAACTCCATGTGATATGTTGGTAGAGATCTAGTCCATTAACCCCTTCAAGCTTCGCCAAATAACGTGCCTTTGCAGTCCCATTCAATTTGGCGGAGTACGGTCCCTTTAAATTTTCCTTCACGGTCCATTTTGTGATTTTTTTTTTTCCCGTTCATTCACAAGAAATGCCGAGGTGCTGTGTGTTTGCAGTCCGTTTATGATCGCTGTACCTACCCCGCCCAGAATGCATTGCGCGTTTGTCATGTGGGCTGGCGAGGTTAATAGGAGAGCAGACAGTCCCCTGTGGAGCTCCCGTATCACTAACCACCACGTCACACAAGACACTGCCCAGCCGGACAAATTGTCACCTTCCTGTCAGGTAGTAAGTAATCCAGGAGATCACAGAGCTGTCGACCCCCATCACCCGCAGCTTCTCACCCAGCAGCAGTGGTTGGATGGTGTTAAAGGCACTGGAGAAATCAAAAAAATGTGATTCTCACAGTGTCTCCTCCACCATCCAGGTACAGATGGGCTTGTTGCAGCAGATAGATGACAAAGCATCTCTGTACAAGCAGGCCAGAAACATGCTGACAAAGGAGATCAGGCTTGCTAAGAGGAGCTACAGTGAGAAGTTACAACAAAACTTCTCAGCCAACAACTCTGCTTCTGTTTGGAGAGGCCTGCAGAATATCACCAACTACAGGAGGCCATCCCCCCACCCTGTGGAAAACCTCCAGCTGGCTAACGACCTAAACAGCTTTTACTGTAGGTTTGAAAAGAACCTACAGTTCTCATCTTCCACCCACACAAAAGGATTATCTGCAGCCCCAGGAACTCCATCCCTCCTCCACTCTGACCTCCCACCAGCACTAACGATCTGTGAAGAGGAGGTGCGCCGGGTCTTTCAGAGACAAAACATCAAGAAGGCTGCAGGACCTGATGGTGTGTCTCCGTCCTGCCTAGAGTCTGCTCCAACGAGTTGGCCCCCATCTTCACCCGGATCTTTAAAAGATCACTGGAGCTGTGTGAAGTGCCTTCCTGCTTCAAACGATCCATCATCATTCCAGTTCCCAAGAAACCCTATGTTACAGGATTAAACGACTACAGACCTGTTGCCTTGACCTCTGTGGTCATGAAATCCTTGGAGAGATTGGTGCTGAACCACCTGAAGGTTGTCACAGGCCCCCTGATGGACCCTCTGCAGTTTGCCTACCGGTCAAACAGGTCAGTGGATGATGCAGTGAATATGGGACTACACTACATCCTGCAACACCTCGACTCCCCAGGGACGTACGCCAGGATCCTGTTTGTCGACTTCAACTCAGCGTTCAACACCATCATCCCAGGCATTCTTCATCAGAAACTCCTCCAGCTCAAGGTAACCCCCTCCACCTGCCAGTGGATCTCCAGCTTTCTGACTGACAGGTGGCAACAGGTGAAGCTAGGGAGATTTACATCCAGCTCCCAAAAAATTAGTACTGGCGCCCCCCAAGGATGTGTCCTTTCCCCACTGCTCTTCTCCCTCTACTCCAACAACTGCACCTCAGAGGACCCTTCGGTGAAGCTCCTGAAGTTTGCGGATGACACCACAGTCATCGGTTTGATCCGGAATGGTGATGAGTCTGCATACAGGCGGGAGGTGGAGCAGCTGATCCTCTGGTGTGGCCAGAACCATCTTGAACTTAACCCAGCCAAAACGGTGGAGATGACTGTGGATTTCAGGCGACACCCTCTTTCATTCCCCCCACTCACCATCCTCAACAGCACAGTGTCCACTGTGGACTCATTCAAGTTTCTGGGTACCACCTGAAGTGGTCCTCCCATATAGACACTGTCCGGAAAAAGGCCCAGCAGAGGTTGTTTTTTCTGCGTCAGCTCAAGAAGTTTGATTTTCCTCAGGAGCTGCTGGTTGTCTTCTACACCGCCATCATCCAATCTGTCCTCTGCTTTTCCATCACTGTCTGGTTTGGATCTGCCACTAAACAGGACAAGACCAGACTGCAGCGGATCATTAAGTCTGCAGAGAGGATCATTGGTACCGACCTACCCTCCATTGAGAACTTATATCGGTCCATAACCAGGAAACAGGTGGGAAACATCTGTGCTGACCCGTCACACCCCGGCCACAAACTGTTTGAACTTCTATCTTCTGGTCGTCGTTACAGATCACTGAAGGTCAAAACCACCTGTCACAGGAACAGTTTCTTTCCTCAAGCCATCACTCTGATGAATTCCTAACATTCACCTAGTCCTACCTGTTGCTGTACTCGTGACTTTTCATCCATTCTTACATTGCACATAACTCTCACACTGCTTTTTACTTCATTCACATTATATCACTGAATCTGAGTTCACACTGAAATACTGTATGACTGTATATTTTTTTCATATATTTCTGCAGTGTGGATAGTCTGAGTAAATAACTGCATATATTCCCGTATATATTTGCATCCTTTTATAGAAATGTGGACAGACTGTAATTTACTGTACATACTCTGTTGTCATTGAATCCTTATTTAAATCTTATTTAAATCCTCCACCTGAACGAGAGCAAGTTTTTAGCCAAAGTCAAATTCCTTGTATGTGTTGTGCATACTTGGCCAATAAAGCTGATTCTGATTCTGATCTTCAACTTCTAAATGGGGCTGATATGCAAACTTCAGAGGGTCCAGCCACGTCTTCACCGGCGGGCTCAGGTGGGCGAAGCTCAATCTCTCAAGGACCTTCATCACATGAGATGTGAGGGCAATTGGTCGATAGTCATTCAGGTCCGATGGAGATGACTTCTTGGGGACAGGAACCAGGCAGGATGTCTTCCACAACACCAGCACTCTCTCCAGACTCAGGCTCACGTTGCATAGGTGTTTCAGTACCAGAGCTAGCTGGTTGGCACAGGTCCTCAGGATCCTGGCAAAGATGCCATCAGGGCCCACCGCCTTCTGCTGACCGAGTTGCTTCAGCTGTTTCTTTACCTGGTCTGTAGTCACAATGATGTGAGGGAGGGGCCTGGTGTCCCCTAAGGAAGGGGAGGGGGGTGATAGGAGAGCTGGAGAGAGGTGCCACACGGGAGGGTGTGGGGAGGGGTATGTGGGGGTCTGACTGTGTTGTTGGGGTGACAGGAGGATTGAGGGGAGGGGTGTGCGGGGGCCTGGCTGTGTTGTGGGAGTGACAGATGTTGAGTTGAACCTATTAAAAAACAGATTCAGTTCATCAGCTCTCTTCTGGTTCCCAGATGTCTGTCTGACTCTCCCCTTGCACCCAGTTATTTCTTTCATTGCCACCCACACATCTTTAGCATTGTTTTGCCTGAGTTTATCTTCCAACTTCCTCCTATAATTGTCCTTGCACCTCCTTGGCATCTCTCTCAGCTCAAGCTCCACTCTCCTCAGCTTCTCCCTGTCTCTGGACCTAAAAGCTCCCTTCTTCTTGTTCAGAAGTGCTTTCAGGTCACTGGTGACCTATGGTCTGTTGTTGCGGAAACAGTGTACAGTCTTAGCTGGCATGGTCGTGTCTTCACAGAATCTGATGTATTCTGTGATGCAGTTGGTCATATTGTCTATGTCCACCCCATGTGGTTCACAGAGTACACTCCAGTCAGTTGTTTTGAAGCAGTCCTGTAGTGCATCCTGTGTCCACCTCCTCACAGTTCGTGTATAAGCAGGCTACCTTTGCACAAGGAGAACATACTTGGATGATAACATGACCATGCAGTGATCCAATTTGCCAATGGGAGGGTCGGGCTTTGGCACTATATGCATCTCTAACATTGGCATACAGTAAATCCAGTGTTTTATTTTCTCCGGTGGGACAGTAAACAAACTGATGAAAGTTTGGTAATGTTTTTCCCAGTGAGACATGATTAAAATCACCCCTGATGGCCATAAATGCATCCGGGTGCTTCTCCAGTAATGTCTTTCATCTTTAAATGACAAAATTACTAGCTGCATAGAAAATGAACTGAATGATGTCATAGCGGGGGAGAAAAAAAAAAAAACATTTGGTGGGCACACAGCCACATGTTGTGTCTCTGTGAAAAATGACAACACATTTTTTTTTTTTTTGCAGTATGAAGAAATGTAGGTATCACAGCACATGTGTTGTCAGATGGTAGCCAATAAGCAACTTTCGCATTACGAATGCACATGTGCAGACTATGTGAGTTCAAAGTTCACAACTACCAAACATTCCGGTAGTCGCCTTGCTTTTGTATAGAGACAGTGCTGTCACACCTGAACAGTTGCCGTTTAAAGTCTGCTTTAAGCTTTAAATCTCCGTTGTGTCAGTGCACATTGTGCCGTACTGAAGTGTGGAATGGCATGTATCATCTAGAGTGGGGGAAAAAGAAAACTTGCAGCATACATGCGTGTAACTTCGGGACCAGCGTGTGTTCATGTCCGCCGCCATTCATGTTATATACATTCCCCACGGAGCTGAAGGATCCAGATGGATGTAATTGTTGGATTAAAGCAGTAAGTCTATATTAAAACATAATTAAATAGTGTTGTGTATTGTTCAAGTTCTAGCCTAATTGACACGAGTCTAAACCCTGAAGTAGCAGGTACGGACAGGCAGGCCTAGATCTAGGATGTAGATCTTTGTATATTGGTAGTGAAGCTTGAGCTACACACACATGTAATTAAGGCCATTGATAAGTAGGCTGGAATAAAATAAAACTGCAAATCATTGAAAACATGTGGTACTTAAACTATAGTAGTATTGACCTATAGATCTAAGTAAGCAGGCTATGCCTTGTAGTGAAATTTATTCAAAATGACAAAACCAAAGTTGAGCTGTCAAACCACTCGCTTACCTTCTTTGTAGTCGTTTCGGAGTCCCGCAAGTAAGGGTGCTTAGTCCTTTGACAACAAAAAATCTACTATGTCAGCATACATACAGGGGGGCCATTTTGGCCAATTTCTGCAACGTGGCCACTAAAGCAAGCACAACTAGTTTATCCTTGCGTTTGCGGGTACAACGGGGAAGACCCCTACGCATACAATATGCTCATAGATTAGGAACTTTCCATAAATTAAGTGTATCGATAGAGCAAGTTTGGTAGCCACGTTCCCATGATGCTTTGCATGAGCCGAGATTTGAAAGTCGCTTATTAGCATGAGTATTTTGACTGACAGTATAATAACTAGATATCCAGTTAACTAATTACCCACTAAGCAGTTATTAAAGTTTGCACAATCCTTCATTCATTCATTCATTTTCTTCCACTTAATCCTTTTCAGGTCGCGGGGGGGGGGGGGGGGGAAGCTGGAGCCTATCCCAGCATCTTTGGGCGAAAGGCAGGGTACACCCTGGACAGATTGCCAGTCCATCGCAGGGCCAACACAGAGAGACAGACAACCTTTCACTCTCACAGTCATACCTAAGGACAATTTAGAATCCCCCAGTTTTGAAGCCAATTAACCTAACTTGCATGTTTTGGGGATGTGGGAGGAAACTGGAGAAATCCTGGAGTAAACCCACGCAGACACAGGGAGAACATGCAAACTGCACACAGATCAATGTGATCTCTAAAGGCCCTTTTCCACTAGTATCGCCTTAGCCTTACTTACTTCTACTCTACTCACTTTCTCGCTATTTCCACTGTACCCTGCACACTTTAACCAACACTATTTTCGTGCCTGTTAAGAGGCAGGGTATAAACGAGCGAAAGCGAGGTGTGATGTGACGTCAATCGACTGCTAGCCACTGATTGGTCAGGGCATAACGTCACGAAAGCGCCCGTCTTCGTTGAAATCTTTACGACCGCCATTTGCAATCACGGACTAACTCGGTCACGGAGTAAATACGATATTAACCCTGATCCTACCGAGTGGGGTCCCAATTGACCCCACACATATGTTCTTATGCACAACACGGACATATTATCGATCACAGCTATCATGCTTTCTGACTTTGTTTGTCATCATCTGTGAATCACAAAAAATAAATCTGATTTAAAATACAGTTTTCTTCTGTACTGTCAGTTCAGATTTTTCATTGGGGTCCGATCGGACCCCAGGGAAAAATATGATGTTAAGGATATTAAATGTATGAATTTTGTGTTATATTTCAGTGAATGATGGCTCAACGAGGTAGACTTTGCCATGCAAATATGCAAATACTTTGCCATTGTAGCAAAGTAGCATTGTATACTAGCATGTAGCATGCTACATGTAGCATGTAGCATTGTATTCTGTAGGCCCTACAGAACACATGCACAACAATGGCAAAGTATTTGCATTTCTTGTACCAATTAAGAAGTGAAATTAGATAATTTCCCACAAAAACCTGAACGCACCAGGGCACACTGGTTGAAAAACACATTACAACCGGGCTACTCGTGCTGAAAGGCAGGCAACCGACAAACTAGCCCCATTCCGGGATTTTTGGATCATGTTTCAAGCACAACTCTTTGTTTTAACCAAATAAAACATTTTACGTGAAAAAAATACTTTGGTTTTGCTTAATAATCCAATTAACAGTTAAATTTTGTGTGGGGTCCAAACGGACCCCAGTTGGTACTATTTGTATGTAAAATATGTTGGTAGGATGAGGGTTAATACAGACAGCATTGTAGGTTTTGCGGAACTCTACACCGTGGTCCAACGAAGAGGTGCATAGTTTTCTCTGCTTGGTGGCAGTTACACAGTGAGGAGTGACCCGGACCCGATGGCTGACCAGCATACAACCGGACTATATAGACAAGCTGAAGACGAACGTGAGAGAACCATCGATGGTGAGTGATTTGTAATAATGTGCATCTGTTTGCTTATTTATCCTGTTGGTGGTAAGCTCACTTTTTTGGAGCCATACAGTGGTGTTCTGTGCTGGCTAACGTTTTTAAGCTAATGTTTTAGCTAACGTTTTTTTTGCTAGTGCTAGCTAGTACCAACTGCTGAATCGCGCTTGTTTTCTCCTAAATATTCGCTTGTGAGAGCAAAACGATGAAATATGTTAATCCTGGTTAAAGTCCTGGTTTGTGTTTTGTATTGCACTTTGGTCCTGCGCGTTAAATTCTGTGCAATTTAATGCTAGAATGTGTTTCCACATGCCAGGGGTTAGCCTCCCTGTTTATATTGTGATACTGGTGAAATGGACCACAGGTGCCGAAATCTCGTCATATTAAAATTGCTTTTTCAAATCAGTGATTTATAAAGTCATTCATATAATTTTCTAAAGCTTCAGAATAGACCCACACACCTATTCTGTGGATCCTGCGGTGCTTGTCAGGGGAACGAAGCATTTTTGTCACATCCCACCAATGACTCATTTCAGAAAGAGAAATCCGTATATTATATAGATTCATTACACAGCCAGTGATATATTTGAAGTGTTTATTTATTTTAATTTTGCTGATTACGGCTTACAGCCCCTGAAAACCCCAAATTCTATTTTGCAAAAACTTGGAATATTACATAAAATTAACGTTAAAAAAAATAGTTTTAAATATAAATGTTGGCCGTTGAGGTGTTGGTTAATATGGGCTGTAGCCGTAATCATCAATATTAAAATAAACACTTTCACTATATCACTGTTCCTGTAATGAATCTATATATGGGTTTCACTTTCTGAAATGAGTGACAAAAATATTGAATTTTTTCATGGTATTCTAATTTTTGAGATGTGCCTGTATATGTATTGAACTTGCTTGAAACTAACCATCATCCATTTCTGTCGTTTGTCTAGGCAAGACGAAATCAGCCGCCCCACAACCTACCTCGCCACTGTGGAAAGTACTGAAATCCTTTGCTTTTATAGGTAAAGTGTCAAAAGTGTGGCTTATATTAATCATATATTCCATACCTACATATGTATAGACATATTAACACTTCTGAAAACACTTCTGAGAGAGAAGAAGAGGATCTTCAGGTCGGGGAACAGGGAGATGCTGAAGTCCGTACAGAGGGAGCTGAGGAGAAAGATCAGAGAAGGCAAGGACAGCTTCAGGAAGAAGATGGAGGACAAGCTGCAACAGAGCGACATCAGCGGGGTCTGGAGAAACCTCAAAACCATCTCGGGGCTCCAGAATACCTCCCCCCAGGCCACGGGGGGCAGGGAGTGGGCGAACAACCTGAATCTCTTTTTCAATAGATTTGACCAACCGCCCTCCCCCCTGTCTGCACAACAACCACTGCTGCCCCTAAGAAATCAAGTCCTGCTGCCCACTCCCCACTCCACCGACACCCCCCCCACTCCCAACACACAGCCCCCCATCCTGACCCTGACCAAGACCCAGGTGAGGACGGAGCTGAGGAAGATCAAGGCGAGGAAGGCGTCGGGACCGGACGGCATCAGCGCAAAGCTCCTCAAGTCCTGTGCAGACCAGCTGTGTGGGATTGTGACATATATCTTCAACATGAGCCTGAAACTGGGGAGGGTACCACAGCTGTGGAAAACATCTTGTGTGGTACCTGTACCAAAAACTTCCCACCCCAAAGACCTGAACAGCTTCAGACCGGTGGCCTTGACGTCCCACTTGATGAAGACCCTGGAGAGACTGCTCCTTGCTCATCTCCGCCCCCTGGTGGAACCAGCGATGGATCCACTCCAGTTCGCCTACCAGCATGGCATTGGGGTGGAGGATGCGGTGATCTTCCTCCTTCACCGTTCTCTGTCCCACCTGGAGAAGCCCGGGAATATGGTGAGGATCATGTTCTTTGACTTCTCCAGTGCTTTCAACACCATCCAACCGATGATCCTGAAGGACAAGCTGCTGCGCGCAGGGGTGGACCAGCACCTATCATCATGGATCCTGGACTACCTCACGAACCGGCCTCAGTTTGTGAGAACCCGGGACTGTGTTTCCGACACGATCATCAGTAGCACGGGGGCCCCCCAGGGAACGGTGCTGGCTCCCTTCCTGTTCACTCTTTATACTGCGGACTTCTCACACAACACAACACATTGCCATCTACAGAAGTTCTCTGATGACTCTGCGATCGTTGGTCTCATCTCCAGCGGAGATGAAGCTGAGTACAGAGGGCTTATCCAGAACTTTGTGGACTGGTGCCATCGGAACTGCCTCCAGATCAACGCGAGGAAAACTAAGGAGCTGGTGGTGGACTGCCGCAGGCATGGGCAGCCCCTCACAGCACCAGTAAATATACAGGGAACAGACATCGAGATGGTGACATCCTACAAGTACCTGGGTATTCATCTGAACAATAAACTAGACTGGTCACACAATACTGACGCACTCTACAAGAAGGGACAGCGCAGGCTGTTCCTGCTGAGGAGACTCAGGTCTTTTGGTGTACAAGGGGCACTGCTGAAGTCATTCTATGACACGGTGGTGGCATCAGCCATCACTTTTGGAGTGGTCTGCTGGGGCAGTGGCATTACTGCAGCCGATAGGAAGAGACTGAACAAACTGATTAAGAAAGCTAGCTCTGTCCTGGGGCAACGCCTTGATCTGATGGAGGAGATAGGAGAGAGAAGGACGGTGGCTAAACTGTCATCTCTGCTGGAGTCCGAGTTCCACCCTATGCAGGACATACTGGATGCACTGAGGAGCTCATTTAGCAGCAGACTACATCATCCCAGGTGCACAACCGAGAGGTTTCGTAGGTCCTTCCTACCAACGGCTGTCAGACTGTACAACCTAAGCAGGGCTGCTCGCAGAGATAGCAAAAAGACGTAACAAACTAATAGTTTTTTTTGAATGCAAAAGATGCAATAGACTTACACAATGGTCCTCTCCGGCATACAACTAGGAACATACCGGTCGCTATGGAGGGTGAGAATATGTATGGGCACATAATCATACCATGTAGGATAACTAAATAGACGGTTATGCTGTTTCATCCCACCTAGCAACAATGCTCTGCACTGTGTGTGTTTATATATTTACATATTTATTCCATCTAGCTACAATGCACTGCACTGGGTGTGTTTATATTTATATATCTATATATTTATTCCATCTAGCTACAATGCTCAGCACTGGGTGTGTTTATATTTATATATCTATATATTTATTCCATCTAGCTACAATGCTCCGCACTGTGTTTTTATATATCTACATATTATTCCATCTAGCTACATTGCTCCGCACTGTATGTGTTTATATACTTGCATATTTATTCCACCTAGCTGCAATGCTCCGTACTGTGGGTGTTTATATATTTAGATATTTATTCCATCTAGCTACAATGCTCTGCACTGTGTGTTCATATATTCATATATTTATTCCATCCAGCTACAATGCTCTGCACTGTGTGTCTGTGTGTGTGTGTGTGTGTGTATATAGTATATATTTTATAGTAATATGTACATATGTATATTAGCTGCTCTTGCTTGCTTGTTTTTTTTGTTTTTTTTTCTTGCCTTCTGATTGTTGCTCTGAGTGTTGCTATCCCTGTGCTGTTGCAATCCTGGAATTTCCCCATTGTGGGACTAATAAAGGCTTATCTTATCTTATCTTATCTTATATTAGAACGTTTAGTGATTACATATGTGGAATGACCTCACGCCTCAGAACAGGACAAGAGGTTTCGACCACCGGCGAAGATTAAAGAACAGACTGAGTCGCAGCGGTGGAGACCGGATCGAACTTCCTGACCACCCAGGGTCAGGTGGAGGAGATACAGGACAATGGAGGGGGATTACATTAATGCATGATGTCAGCTTTGATATGCAATGTCTTTTGTTGAATGTGGGTATAAGTATGAAGGTCTGACTGCACTTGACCTCTTATTCTGCTTCTGCATCGAGATGAGACATGTTAGGGAGGTGAAGCTGATAATAAACTTTGATTTATAAAATCACATCGCTTCTTCATTTCAAGCTCCCTACACTGGTGACCAGACGTGAGGATGGAACAGAGACGTTCTCCCGCGATGAACTCATCGGAGGCGACCCAGGCAAGCGCCGTCCCCCATGCAGACAGGGGAACGGATGGAAGACGTTCCCCCACGGCAGAATCCACAGAGAGGGCTCAACCGAACACCATCCCCAGCTCCGCCGTGAGGACAGAAGAAAGGCATTCTCACCCGGCTGACATATCAGAGACGGCCCACACAAGCGCCGTCACGTCAAGCTGCCAGAGTTCTGGCAAAACGACCCGAGCTCGTGGTTCCAGCAAGCTGAGGCTCAGTTTGCACTGGCGGGCATAACAGCGGACGAGACGAAATTTTACCACATCGTCGCCAAACTTGACGCCGCCACGTCAAGATGCGCGCGGAGCATAATTCAACAACCGCCCGCCCACGACAAATACAGAGAACTAAAGGCGACCATCATTGAGAACTTCGTCCCCTCAGCCGAGGAGAGAGCAGAGAAGATTCTGGCAATCTACGGCCACAGAGGATGCAGACCAAAGGCCCTCATGGAGGACATGCTGCAGCTTAAGGAAGTGGACAGCGACAACTTCCTTTTCCAACACATCTTCCTCAGCACTCTGCCACCACACATGAGAGGGACACTGGCCAACATGCGGTGCAACACCCAGCAGGACTTCCGCGCGCTGGCCCGAGAAGCGCAGCGGCTCATCAACTCCTGCGGCGAACAGATGGCCACAGCAGCATCTGCAGATCTCAGCACGGAAGCCCAGAGCAGCGGAGAACCGCAGACAGCGGAGCAGAGCCCGCCCACCATGGCAGAGGAACAAAGCAGTGACGCGGACGTGTACGCGCTCCTGTCTGGACCAACAGGGTTAAGACTGGAGGAAAGGGGTTTACGTGACGGTGTACCCCCCCTACTCTGCGACGTGTCAACCGGCCGACCTCGCCTGGTAGTTCCAGCTGCATGGCGCCGCCGCATTTTCGACTCGGTTCACTCCCTCGTGCGCCTCGGTTAAAATGGTCACGGAAAAGTTTGTTTGGCCGGGCCTGCGAAAAAATGTAAAGGAATGGGCAAAGACTTGCATGTCTTGCCAACGCGCCAAAATACACAAACACACAAAAGCTCCTCTAGAGCCTTTTCGAATCCCAGCCAGGAGGTTTGACCACGTTCATGTCGACCTCGTGGGACCACTACCTTCGTCTCAAGGGTTCACACACCTGTTAACAATGATAGACCGTACTACGCGCTGGCCGGAGGCGGTCCCTTTGGCGTCAACCACAGCCGCGGAAGTCGCTCGCGTTTTTTTAACGAACTGGGTGGCACGTTTCGGCGTCCCATCGGACATCACGTCCGATAGGGGGCCTCAATTTGTCTCAGAGCTGTGGTCAGCCATGGCCAGCAGCTTAGGAGCGACAATTCACCACACCACCGCGTATCACCCTCAGGCTAATAGGTTATGCGAGCGTTTTCACAGATCTTTAAAGGCCGCCCTCAGGGCCTCACTAACGGATACAGATTGGGTGAATAAACTTCCCTGGGTTTTATTAGGGTTGAGTTCTGCACCTAAAGAGGATCTAGACGCCTCACCAGCAGAATTAGTTTTTGCACAACCTCTCAGACTCCCAGGTGAGTTTTTACCAGAACATCCAGAGCCTGGGCATCTTCCAGCCCTGAGGCCCTTAAGCAGCACCGGACCGGATACGCTCCCCGGACCTGCACATCACTCTTTTCCACGGGTTTTTGTTCCCCAAGCTTTGAAAAACACCGAGTTCGTTTTCGTTAGACACGAAGCTTTAAAATCAACCCTCCGTCCACCATACAACGGACCATTCAGAGTGCTGGAACCTGGTGATAAGCATTTTGTGCTTGATTTAGGGGACAGAAAAGAAACAGTCAGCATTGACAGACTCAAACCTGCCTTCTTGTTGAGCGACGAGCCTGCACAGGTGGCGAGAGCACCTCGGCGGGGTAGACCCCCCAAGAGAAAAAACTCAGCCCCCCTGCAGGGAACAAATAACCACTCTCCTCCCCAAACTGCAGACTCCTTACAGGATGGTCCCGCCAGGACGCCAAAGCGGACCTACAGCAGATTCGGGAGAAGATTAAAACCCAGACGGCACAGGGACTGATGCAAAATTGACAAAGAGTTGTTAACTATGTTGTCAGATTGTGCCGTGACAGTTTTAAGGCTGATTTGTGACATTACTATACTGTTGTTGTTACCACTGAATTTTTAACAGGATCATGCTGCATAACCTGAGGGGTAACATGACTGTTGGAAAGATTTTTTCCTTGTTTTCCCTGTCAAGATGTTTAACAGTATAATATGTCATGGAGATTATCTTAAACTGTAAACTTAATTTGATTGTCCTTTTCTTAGTCGTTTGGGGGGGGGGGGGGCTGTGGCTTATATTAATCATATATTCCATACCTACATATGTATAGACATATTAGAATGTTTAGTGATTACATATGTGGAATGACCTCATGCCTCAGAACAGGACAAGAGGTTTCGACCACCGGCGAAGATTAAAGAACAGACTGAGTCGCAGCGGTGGAGACCGGATCGAACTTCCTGACCACCCAGGGTCAGGTGGAGGAGATACAGGACAATGGAGGGGGATTACGTTAATGCATGATGTCAGCTTTGATATGCAATGTCTTTTGTTGAATGTGGGTATAAGTATGAAGGTCTGACTGCGCTTGACCTCTTATTCTGCTTCTGCATCGAGATGAGACATGTTAGGGAGGTGAAGCTGATAATAAACTTTGATTTATAAAATCACATCGCTTCTTCATTTCAAGCTCCCTACAAAAAGTACAATTTCCACTTAATATAAAAGGGACTGAACTGAGATTTATTTGATTGTGTGAATATGGCACATCAACTGTAAAATAAACCACTTGTTAATGTATTTATTTTTTTGTCAGATCACTTGTGTGATCCTTTGTGAGTTATGTTCATAACTGTATCTTTTGGGGAATGGCAGTTGTTCAGTCATCAATATAATTTACTTTATATGTGTAGATTATAGTCTATCATCAATAAACTCATGCAGTAACAGGACACATTACAAATATTTGAGACCCATTGTAATGCTTCCTTTTATATTTTAGCAATGCTAGTACAAAACACTGCCCACACATGAAGCCAGGGCAAGAAGAGACACTTTTACAGACAAGACAAACTTTTATTGATAAAAACTTCATATTTTGACTGAGTGACTCCATACTCGGTGATGCACACCTTCAGTTAAAGTACTAGATTCCATTCAAGTGAATGTATTAATTCATTCTGATTGCTGAGGCCACAGTAAAAGCAGATGATTTTAAATGTAACCCAGCCCTTGTAAAATCTAGTGAAGTGCAGCTACATGAAAATTGTGGTTAAATACAACAACCAAGTACTTTTTTGTCACATTCAAATTGTAATCCCTCCTGTTTTGTTTTTCTTTTGAATTCTTGGATGGAATATGGGTGGGCAATATAAGCTGCAGCTTCAGCCATCACCCATTTCAGATAACCTATGTTGAACTGTATAATCAGAGGAGTTATTGTTTAATTTGAGCTTGTTAGATTTTTTCCCCTTTGTTATATTATTCTGTTTTCTTTTAATCTTTACCTTTAATCAATCTGAAATAAAGATTCATTCATTAATTCACATTCCAGCCCCTGAAAACCCCAAATTCAATTTGGCAAAAAATTAGAATATTACATAAACTTTAAAAAATATTTTTTAAATAGAAATTTTGGCCGCTGAGGTGTTGGTTAATATGGGCTGTAGCCATAATCATCAATATTAAAATAAACACTTTCAATATATCACTGTCCCTGTAATGAATCTATATATGGGTTTCACTTTCTGAAATGAGTGACAAAAATATTGAACTTTTTCATGATATTCTAATTTTTGAAATGTGCCTGTATAAGTGTTGTACTTGCTTGAAACTACCTACCATCCATTTCTGTCTTTCGTCTAGGGAGGAGGGAATCGGCTGCTCAACAACGGACGTTGCCACTGTGGAAAGTACTGAAATTCTTTGCTTTTATAGGTAAAAATGTCAGAACCAAAGTAGCCCAATTTCCACTTAATATAAAAGGGACTGAACTGAGATTTATTTGATTGTGAGAGTATTAATTACAGAATAATTGAAAAAGACTGGCGCATCAACTGTAAAATAAACCACTTGTTAATGTATTTATTTTTTTTTTTTGTCAGATCACTTGTGTGATCCTTTGTGAGTTATGTTCATAACTGTATCTTTTTGGGAATGGCAGTTGTTCATTCATCAATATAATTTAGTTTATATGTGTAGTTTATACTCTATCATCAATAAACTTATGCAGTAACAGGACACATTACAAATATTTGAGACCCATTGTAGTGCTTCCTTTTATATTTTAGCAATAAAAGTACAAAACACCACCCACACTTGAAGCCAGTGCAAGAAGAGACACTTTTACATTCAAGACAAACTTTTATTGATAAAAACTCTATATTTTGACTGAGTGACTCCATACTCAGTGATGCACACCTTCAGTTAAAGTACTAGATTCCATTCAAATGAATGTATTAATTCATTCTGATTGCTGAGGCCACAGTAAAAGTAGATGATTTTAAATGTAATGCAGCCCTTGTAAAATTGACTTTACATCAGTGCAGCTACATGAAATTTGTGGTTAAATACAACAACAAAGTACTTTATTGTCACATTGGAATTGGAATCGCTGCTGTTTTGTTTTTCTTTTGAATTCTTGGATGGAATATGGTGGGCAATATAAGCTGCAGCTTCAGCCATCACCCATTTCAGATAACCTATGTTGAACTGTATAATCAGAGGAGTTATTGTTTAATTCGACCTTATTAGATTTTTTTCCCCTTTGTTATATTATTCTATTTTCTTTTAATCTATCTGAAATAAAGATTCATTCATTCACATTCCACCACTGGCTTTTAGCAACAAGTGTATTTCCCAAATATGTTTTAAACTTCCTTTATTTAACCCCCACCCATTTCTGTCTTTTGTCTAGGCAAGAGGTAAACGATCGATCCACCCCAAACTGGACCTTGCATCACTATTTACAGAGATGCAGGCCTAAGATCTGCTGATCTGAGACCAGTGTGAGCTGCACATCCCAGCTGCTGAGTGACCCAGTCTTACAGTTTTGAGTTTTGCACATTCTGAATAATCTGGAATTTGCTGCTGATTGTAATAAACAATTTAGTGACTTATATGTTTGCATCATGATTTCTGTCTGTTAATACACTAGTTGGAAAAGAGTCAATAGTACAAACCATTAATGGGTGACCTTGAAAATAATGGCTCATTTTTAAGAAATTTATGTCACATGGTGGTAACCTTCACATATAAAAAAGAGACATCTGCAAAAACTTCAGAGGTTTGTCAGTGCAATACTACATGAATGCATGTCTAGTACATTGTTGATGCAGAGAATATACTGTATATTTCTACAGTATATGTATCTAGTAAATCAAGCATTTTCCATGTAACCTTGTGACTGCATTATTTTAATTGCTTTTAATCCTAGATCAAGTTTGTTTTGGCCTAAAATGCATCATAACTGTCAAATACATCTTATTATACCGAACTCAGTAATGTTTACTTTTTGAATATACATTTTGTGGCTAATATAGTTATTAACCTGGAGATCAAGTTGTGTCAGCTGATCATTTTATGCTATGACAACATCTCAGATTCAATGCAGCTGAAGCAGGTATGTCCATGATGTCTCAACAGTCCATGATTTTCACGCAGATCAGAGCAATTTTTTTCCCACAATATTTTTATTGAACCTTTTTTTTTTACAAACAGCACACACAGTCAGACACTAACACAAAAGTAATTTAAAAACTAAAAAGAACAAAAACAAAATTAAAAAAAGGGTAATAAAAACAACAGCCATTAACAAAAACAAGTCAACAACAATGCTCCTCTGTTTAGTCTAGGTAATCTATTACATAAGAATACATAATATACATTCACCAGCTTGGAATTTGCAAGGTCCACACATATCATTCACCTTCTTCTTCAGAAGTTATGTTTAATTTCTTTACATAATCAATGAAAGGTCTCCATATATTCTCAAACACATTTTCCTTTGATTTCAGTATACATGTTATTCTTTCTAGTGGAAGGTTTGTTAACATCTGTCTTAACCACTGAGTCACTTCTGGTCTATGAGTTTTTCCACAGTAATGCAATACATTTTTTGGTATTAAGCAAACTGAGGTCGATGAATGTTCTTTCACTCTTATTAAAGTTATGTTTTTTTCTGGATACAGACCCAACAAAAACAGTTTAGGGTTCAGTGTGATTTGTTTTGAAATTATTTTTTCAATTGTTACCCTCACCTCTTCCGAAAACATTCTGATTTTTCTACATTCCCATAAACAGTGAAATAGGGTTCCTTTACTTAGATCAGAGCAATTTTTTGCACAGGAAATAAACCAGACATTCTTAAGCTCTACAACCACTGATCGTTTGTGAAGCTGTGTTGACATCAGTGACAGGCTGTATTGACATCAGCACCGTCTTGCTGTAAAAAAATCCCGCCCACCCCAAGCATACCCAGCTGTACCCAGCTGCAATGGAAACACAACCGAGCCGAACCGAGTAGAGCCGAATAGTGTAGAGTAAGGCCGACTGGGTACTAGTGGAAAAGGGCCTTAAGAGATCTCTGTCAGAGCCCAGTACCGTGGCTTTGAGAGAGATCCGTCGCTACCAGAAATCCACAGAGCTGCTCATCCGTAAGCTGCCCTTCCAGCGCCTGGTGAGGGAGATCGCTCAGGACTTCAAGACCGACCTGCACTTCCAGAGCTCCGCCGTCATGGCTCTGCAGGAGGCCAGCGAGGCCTACCTGGTGGGTCTCTTCGAGGACACCAACCTGTACTCCATCCACGCCAAGAGGGTCACCATCATGCCCAAAGACATCCAGCTGGCCCGCCGCATCCGCGGAGAGAGAGCTTAGACTTTCTGCTGCACATCCACCAACCACAATGCTCCGCACTGTGTGTCTATATACTGTATATATATATATATATATATTAATATGTACATATGTATACTAGCTGCTCTTGTTTTTTCTTGCCTTCTGATTGTTGCTCTGAGTGTTGCTATCCCTGTGCTGTTGCAATCCTGGAATTTCCCTATTGTGGGACTAATAAAGGCTTATCTTATCTTATCTTACCGGAGTGGTGGCTCAGTTGGTAGAGCATCCGCCCCACACCCGGGAGGCAGGGGTTCAAATCCTGGCCGGGTCATACCAAAGACCATATAAAAATGGTGCTTTCTGCCTTCTAGCGTGGTGCTCCGCATAATGGAATGGGGAAAGTAAAGTTACACACAGAGCTACCAGAGGACTGACCCCCCGCTGTAGCTTTCACTACTTACAGTAGCTGTGTGGCCTAGGGTCAGAGAAACGGAGATAGGCGCCGCCCATATACACCTTCAGGTGTGAAGGGATTAACTAACTAACTTATCTTATCTTAATTAGAATAAACAAGGGTTTGAAAGGACTGTCAGAGACAGTAAGTTCGGTTAAAGTTGAAATTGATGAAGACCCTGGAGAGACTGCTCCTTGCTCACCTCCGCCCCCTGGTGGAACCAGCGATGGATCCACTCCAGTTCGCCTACCAGCATGGCATTGGGGTGGAGGATGCGGTGATCTTCCTCCTTCACCGTTCTCTGTCCCACCTGGAGAAGCCCGGGAATATGGTGAGGATCATGTTCTTTGACTTCTCCAGTGCTTTCAACACCATCCAACCGATGATCCTGAAGGACAAGCTGCTGTGCGCAGGGGTGGACCAGCACCTGTCATCATGGATCCTGGACTACCTCACAAACCGGCCTCAATTTGTGAGAACCCGGGACTGTGTGTCCGACACGATCATCGGTAGCACAGGGGCCCCCAGGGAACGGTACTGGCTCCCTTCCTGTTCACTCTTTATACTGCGGACTTCTCACACAACACAACACACTGCCATCTACAGAAGTTCTCTGATGACTCTGCGATCGTTGGCCTCATCTCCAACGGAGATGAAGCTGAGTACAGAGGGCTTATCCAGGACTTCGTGGACTGGTGCCATCGGAACTGCCTCCAGATCAACGCGAGGAAAACTAAGGAGCTGGTGGTGGACTGCCGCAGGCATGGGCAGCCCCTCACAGCACCAGTAAATATACAGGGAACAGACATCGAGATGGTGACATCCTATAAGTACCTGGGTGTTCATCTGAACAATAAACTAGACTGGTCACACAATACTGACGCACTCTACAAGAAGGGACAGCACAGGCTGTTCCTGCTGAGGAGACTCAGGTCTTTTGGTGTACAAGGGGCGCTGCTGAAGACATTCTATGACACGGTGGTGGCATCAGCCATCACTTTTGGAGTGGTCTGCTGGGGCAGTGTCACGCCGCGCCGCTCATCAGCGGCGCCACCTGCACGCACACCTGCACACCATCAGCGGCGAGGGATATAAGCCGCCTCGCCCTGAGCTTCGGCCTGAAGCCGTCAGACTTCCCCATGCATCGCTGTGAGTTCCTTCACCCTCAGCGGATCACTCTGGTAAGAAGATCTTACCTCCTTTCCTTCCAAATCTGCTCCCCTGTGCACAGGTGGATTTCCCGGCGGCGGACGACGCCTCTCCATCGCCTGTTCCTCGCTGCTGCACCGGGCTCTCCAGGTGGCTGTCTACCGGACCTCGTCCCTTGCTGTGCCAGTCATCTGTCCTATCCAAGTAAGCTCCTCTCTCGCTCATATATCTCCTGTGTTGGTGTGTGCCCGTCACCCTTCTCCTTGTGCTTTTCCCATAGGGTTGTCCGGCTGTACGGTCTCCTGCCTCTGTGCCCGAAGCAGACGCCGCCACCAATACATTTACATCCCGCAGACACACATTCATCCACTCCTGTTGTTAATAAACTATTTGAACTACTCTGAGCCTGTGTGTGTGCGTCTCCTGAGCCGTGCGTTATGTCAGTACGGCTTCAGCAGAGCGGCTCGGCAGACGGCGGGCTCGCACACCGGTTTTCCACTCTCGAGGCTCGAGTGGATCAGATAGCCTATCAGCAACAGGTGATTTTTAATCAGTTGTTAAATATAACTAACCGGTTGGGCCGCTTGGACCCCCAACAGCCGTTCCCCCCGGCTCGTCAGGGTGGCGCGGCTCCTGCTGCTCCAGTGGCCATCCAGCAGGCTCCGGGTGCACCGGTTCGGCTCACGCCCATTCCAACCCCCGCCCGCTTTAGCAGTAAGCTCAGCGGAGCGCGGGGGTTTATTATGCAGTGTGAGTCCGTTTTCCACCGTGTGCCCGGAGACTTTCCCTCAGATCATAGCCGAATTGGTTATATCGGGAATCTCCTGGAGGGGCGAGCATTAACATGGACCTACGCCGTAATGGCGAGGCCCAGTTATGCCACCCTCACATATGACCAATTCGTGAGACGCTTCCTGGAGGTCTTTGACCATTCTCTTACCGAGACGGTCCAGGTCGATCGGCTTCTCGCCCTCCAGCAGGGAAGCCGGTTGGCAGCGGACTACGCGGTCGACTTCCGGGTAGCGGCGGAGGAATTAGGCTGGGAGGAACGCTCCCTCTGCGGCCTTTTCCTCCGCAGTCTCAATGATGATCTGAGGGATGAACTGGTTGGGCGGGATATCCCTGAGACACTAGCGGAGCTAACATCCCTAGCGATCAGTTTGGACAACAGGCTGCGCGAGCGCTCCTCGGGACGGAAGTCGTCTTCTTCTCGCCCTCGTGGAGTCTCGCCGCGCCTGTTCCAAGCTCGCCCCCTGGCGGCGCCGCCACCATTGTGCCCCGAGGAGTCGGAGCCGATGGTGACGGGCTGGACAAAGCTTTCCCCTGCGGAGAAACAACGCCGCCATGAGTTGGATCTCTGCATGTATTGCGGAGATGACCAACACACGGTGAAGCTTTGCCCACGGAAAGCCAGTCGGTGGGGTCCGCGAGTCACTGTAGGGGGCCTCGCGGACGTCAATCGGTTAAGTTCTTTCACACAATTGAAGCTGCCCATCCGTTTCTTCCACAACCCCAGTGGGCATCTCACCCATGCACTGGTGGATTCGGGTGCGGAAGGCAGCTTTATTTCACAAGGCCTGGCAACCCGATTGGGCATCCGCTGTCAGGCACTCAGGAATCCTATCTCCCTGGTCAACCTCTCTCGTGCCTCCCTTGGGAGAGTTACGCACCAGACCACCCCCGTTCCGGTTATTATCTCTGGTAACCACCGGGAGGAGATAATCTTTTATGTTCTGCCCAACTCTGTGTCGCCCGTCATCCTGGGGTATCCCTGGCTACGCCTCCACAACCCCGTTCTGGATTGGAAGTCCGCTGGGGTGTCGGCATGGAGCACGTTCTGCATGGGCACCTGTCTTCAGTCCGCTGCCTGCTCTCCGTCCGCTTCTCCCCCTCCTACGGACGCTGCGCCCCCGGACCTGTCCCTGGTGCCACTGGAATTTCACGACCTGGGTATGGTATTCAGCAAATCTAAGGCGATGTCTCTCCCTCCTCATCGGCCCTATGACTGCGCAATCAATCTCCGCCAGGGGGCACCCTTACCTTCTGGACGACTCTACAGTCTATCGGCGCCGGAGAAGGAGACAATGAACTCATACCTTAAGGAGTCGCTGAGTGCTGGGATAATCCGCCCATCGTCATCACCTGTGGGGCAGGATTCTTCTTCGTTGGTAAGAAGGACTGATCCCTCCGTCCTTGCATTGACTATCGTGCCCTTAATGACATAACGGAGAAGGATCGTTACACCCTGCCCCTCATGGACACCGCTTTCCACTCCCTCCAGGGGGTGACTTGGTTCACCAAGCTGGATCTACGCAGCGCATACCACCTCGTCCGGATCCGGGAGGGAGATGAGTGGAAAACAGCCTTCCGTACCCCGAACGGCCACTTCGAATACCTGGTGATGCCGTTCGGGTTGACCAACGCTCCAGCCGTCTTTCAGCGCCTCATCAACGACGTCCTCCGGGATTTCATCGGCCTTTTTGTGTTCGTCTACCTGGATGACATACTCATCTTCTCCAAGTCCAGGGACGAGCACCAGGTCCACGTGAGGCGGGTCCTCCAAAGACTGCTGGAGAACCGGTTATACGTGAAAGCTGAGAAGTGTGAATTTTACGCAAAGACAACGTCCTTCCTTGGGTTCATCATCTCACACGACCAGGTGCTTCCGGACCCAGAGAAGGTGAAGGCAGTGGTGGAATGGCCTACACCTGCATCGAGGAAGCAGGTGCAACAGTTCGTTGGGTTCGCGAACTTCTACCGCCGCTTCGTCCCAAATTTTGGCACCATCGTCGGCCCACTGACCCGCCTCACGTCCCCTAAGGTCCCGTTCCGGTGGACCAAAGAGGCCGCAGCTGCTTTTCAGGCGCTGAAGGCGGAGTTCTCCTCCTCCCGGGTCCTTAGCCAAGTCAACCCCGCGCTGCAGTGCATTGTGGAAGTGGACGCTTCGGACACAGGAGTGGGGGCGGTGCTATCCCAGCGGTCGCCAGACGATGGTATCAAACGGCCCTGCGCCTTCTTCTCCCGGCGCTTGTCCCCGGCGGAGAGGAATTACGACGTGGGTGACAGAGAGCTCCTCGCCATCAAGCTCGCGCTACAGGAGTGGCGTCACTGGCTAGAGGGGGCGGACCTGCCGTTCGTGGTCCTGACGGACCACAAGAACTTGGAATATCTTAGATCTGCCAGGCGCCTGAACGCCCGCCAGGCGCGCTGGTCCTTGTTCTTCGCCAGGTTCCAATTTACCATCACCTTCAGGCCTGGCTCCAAGAACGGCCTGCCCGACGCCCTCTCTAGGCAATTCGCCCCTGAGGAGTCGGAGGACACGGTTCACACCATCCTACCCAGGTCGTGCGTCGTGGGAGCCGTCACCTGGGACATCGAGAGCAAGATCCGGAAGGCACAGGAAGTGGAACCTGACCCTGGTGGAGGACCAGAGGGGAGGCTGTTCGTGCCATCCACGGTTCAAGGGGAGGTTATCCACTGGTTGCACACCTCCAAGCTCACCTGTCACCCTGGCTCCTCCCGGATGATTGACCTCCTCCAGCGGTCCTTCTGGTGGCCGGGCCTGCGGAGGGACGCTGCCCGCTACGCCCGGGCCTGTCCAGTTTGTGCCACCAATAAATCGGGTAATGCCCCTCCAGCGGGTTTGCTCCAGCCTCTGCCCGTCCCTGGCAGGCCCTGGTCGCATATCGCCCTGGATTTTGTCACCGGTCTCCCAGTCTCGAACACCTACGACACCATCCTGACCATCGTGGACCGCTTCTCCAAGGCGGTACACTTCGTTCCTCTACGAGGTCTCCCAACTGCCCTGGAGACGGCGGACCTCCTCATCCAACACGTGGTCAGGCTGCATGGGATTCCGGTGGACGTGGTCTCGGACCGAGGGCCCCAATTTTCATCAGAGGTTTGGAGGTCGTTCTGCAACACCTTAGGAGACAAGGTGAGCCTCTCCTCCGGCCATCACCCCCAATCCAACGGGCAGTGTGAACGGACCAACCAGGAGCTGGAGGCTGCGCTCCGCTGTGTAACGGCGTCCAAACCTACGTCTTGGAGTTCCCACCTCGCCTGGGTTGAATACGCCCATAACACTGCTCGCTCTTCTGCTACAGGGATGTCCCCCTTTAAGGCGTCCCTGGGTTACGACCCCCCGCTGTTCCCGGCGCAGGAGAGTGAGGTAACTGTCCCCTCAGTACGGGCGCATCTCAGGCAGTTCCGCTCCATCTGGGCGTCAGCGCGCAATGCACTTTTACGCACGGCGGAGCGCAACAGAGCCGTGGCGGACCGGCACAGAAGACCTGCCCCAGCGTACAGAGTTGGTCAGCAAGTCTACGTGTCGACCCAGGACGTGACTTTAAAGGACGAGAGGAGGAAGCTGGCACAGCGCTTTATGGGCCCTTACCACATCACCAGGATCGTCAACCCGGTGGCTGTGCGTGTAGCTATTCCCCCCTCCCTCCGCATCCATCCCACCTTCCACGTGTCCAAGGTGAAGCTGGCAGTCTCCGACCCCCTTTGCCCCCCTCCTGCTGCGCAACCCGTGCCCCGGATGATTGGTGGCCATCCGGCCTGGTCCGTCGCCTCCATCCTGGACTCCCGGCGCCGGGGTCGTGGGTTGCAGTACTTGGTGGACTGGGAGGGCTATGGGCCTGAACATCGACAGTGGGTACCCTCGTCGTTTGTGTTGGACCCGTCACTCATCGCTGATTTCCACCGAGCGCACCCAGAGAAGCCATCGCCAGGAGGCGCTGCTAGAGGGGTGAGTACTGTCACGCCGCGCCGCTCATCAGCGGCGCCACCTGCACGCACACCTGCACATCATCAGCGGCGAGGGATATAAGCCGCCTCGCCCTGAGCTTCGGCCTGAAGCCGTCAGACTTCCCCATGCATTGCTGTGAGTTCCTTCACCCTCAGCGGATCACTCTGGTAAGAAGACCTTACCTCCTTTCCTTCCAAATCTGCTCCCCTGTGCACAGGTGGATTTCCCAGCGGCGGACGACGCCTCTCCATCGCCTGTTCCTCACTGCTGCACCGGGCTCTCCAGGTGGCTGTCTACCGGACCTCATCCCTTGCTGTGCCAGTCATCTGTCCTATCCAAGTAAGCTCCTCTCTCGCTCATATATCTCCTGTGTTGGTGTGTGCCCGTCACCCTTCTCCTTGTGCTTTTCCCATAGGGTTGTCCGGCTGTACGGTCTCCTGCCTCTGTGCCCGAAGCAGACGCCGCCACCAATACATTTACATCCCGCAGACACACATTCATCCACTCCTGTTGTTAATAAACTATTTGAACTACTCTGAGCCTGTGTGTGTGCGTCTCCTGAGCCGTGCGTTATGTCAGGCAGTGGCATTACTGCAGCCGATAGGAAGAGACTGAACAAACTGATTAAGAAAGCTAGCTCTGTCCTGGGGCAGCGCCTTGATCCGGTGGAGGAGATAGGAGAGAGAAGGACGGTGGCTAAACTGTCATCTCTGCTGGAGTCCGAGTTCCACCCTATGCAGGACATACTGAATGCACTGAGGAGCTCATTTAGCAGCAGACTACATCATCCCAGGTGCACAACCGAGAGGTTTCGTAGGTCCTTCCTACCAACGGCTGTCAGACTGTACAACCTAAGCAGGGCTGCTCGCAGAGATAGCAAGAAGACGTAACAAACTAATAGTTTTTTGAATGCAAAAGATGCAATAGACTTACACAATGGTCCGCTCCGGCATACAACTAGGAAAATATTGGTCACTATGGAGGGTGAGAATATGTATGGGCACATAATCATACCATGTAAGATAACTAAGTAGACGGTTATGCTGTTTCATCCCATCTAGCAACAATGCTCTGCACTGTGTGTGTTTATATATTTACATATTTATTCCATCTAGCTACAATGCTCCGCACTGGGTGTGTTTATATTTATATATCTATATATTTATTCCATCTAGCTACAATGCTCCGCACTGTGTTTTTATATATCTACATATTATTCCATCTAGCTACATTGCTCCGCACTGTGTGTGTTTATATACTTACATATTTATTCCACCTAGCTGCAATGCTCCGTACTATGGGTGTTTATATATTTACATATTTATTCCATCTAGCTACAATGCTCTGCACTGTGTGTTTATATATTCATATATCTATTCCATCCAGCTACAATGCTCTGCACTGTGTGTCTGTGTGTGTGTATATATATATTTTATAGTAATATGTACATATGTATATTAGCTGCTCTTGCTTGCTTGTTTTTTTCTTGCCTTCTGATTGTTGCTCTGAGTGTTGCTATCCCTGTGCTGTTGCAATCCTGGAATTTCCCCGTTGTGGGACTAATAAAGGCTTATCTTATCTTAAATTGGTAGATAAAAAATTCCTGCAAGCTCCCAGATAACACGATTCTGCATGATTTTCAGATTAATTAGAGGTGAAATGAACAAGTGAGTTGCTACCCTTAAGGCTTATGCCAGCTATTAACTGAGCTCAACTCAGAATTCTGTTAGTTTTTTCATGATTTACAGTAGAGACCAGTTTGATTTTGCATGTCTCCCCAGTGCAATTAGGTTAATTGGCATCAAACTGGGGATTCTAAATGGTCCTTAGGTATGACTGTGAGAGTGAATGGTTGTCTGTCTCTCTGTGTTGGCCCTGCGATGGACTGGCGATCTGTCCAGGGTGTACCCTGCCTCCTGCCCAAAGATGCTGGGATAGGCTCCAGCCCCCCCGCGACCCAAAAAGGATTAAGCGGAAGAAGATGAATGAATGAATAAATGAATGAATGTCTCCCCAGTTTAACTGTGTCATTAATTTGACATTGTTTAAAACAAAAGAGCAAATTCCTCCCTTAAACATTTATTTCACAACTACTGAAGAGATAGTGATCCTAATTCACTTAATACTGGGCATGAAATTCCTTTGCTTTTGAATCAAAACATAAGATCGATCCATCCATCTTCTTCCGCTTAATCCTTTTCGGGTCGCGAAGGGGCTGGAGCCTATCCCAGCATCTTTGGGCAAGAGGCAGGGTACATAACAGTACATAAGAATACATAGCTCATAAAAATATTACACAAATAACTTTAAAGATCTCAAATTGTAACTGACTCCAGTGCAAACCCTTTTTAAAAATGCAATTGCCCATGGAGAACACAAGTATGTTGCACAGCACACAGCATGCAGAATTGCTCATAGAGTTGCACAATGTATAAAATAACTGTGGATGAGTAGGATAGAATATGAATGTATTAAAAATATATTAATCTAATTCACCTATAATAAATTAAGAAAAAGAATAAAAAACAAATATGCTTCAAGAAATAAAATTCCAATCAATTGGTATCAGAATGATATTAACATCACTTAAAGCTGTAGCCCACAATCAAATCCGAAGATAGGATCATCAAACAGGAAATCAAAAGTTTTCAGAAGTTATTGTAGGGTTATTTTATGTAACACAGCAGTAAAAAATGATACATGTTTAATCCATTTATTTATGAAAATTTACCTAATATTTAGGTGTTAGAGAATGGGTTGATGAAGTCATATGCCAAATGTTTTGAGCTTAAGTAATTAGTGGTATACACCATCATATTGTAAATAAAGAAGGAAATGCAATCACAAAACAAAAATCCGAAGTCTAATCATAAAAAATCTATTTACTGCTGGTTGAAAAAACTGTGAATGATATAAACATAGAGAACTCCAGCTAGCCTTTTCTTTCCAAGGCTCAGATGGATGATCATAGTGTAAAAACTTACCAGAAAGAAAACTATGTGCTACAACACACTGGGTGGAAAATTCCAATCAAATAATTTCATAGTTTTCATTAAGTAGAGCCTTATAAAATGATTATTTTAAAATTATAATTTTAAAATTATAATGATAAAATATGTGTTTACAGATGACCAACACTGCAGCTGAAGCCACAGCAGCAAATGTGTCTCTTCCTTCACTCCAGAGTCAGATGGATGATGCTACAGTTTCAAACAGCTCTCGTATACAGGTACTTCATGTTCATCTCTTCACATTTAATCCTACAGCTTCTCTTTATTAAGTTTTTATATTTTTTTTCTTTTTAAGCAGCTAAAGTGGGAAAGAAGTTTATAGTGATGGCATTCTCATCTCATATACCAAAGAGTCTAATGTAATGCATATAGAATGTTAGTGGTTGTGGGGTGTTTAGTGCAGATTTTAACCATCACAGGGTTTTTATTTCTTAATTAATTGGCACTTTATTTTGGATACTCACACCATCTTTAGCCAATGTCTGAGTAAAAACTGTGCCTAAACTTGGACAAATCTGGTCCCCTTAAGGGACTATAACATTGTGTGTGAAAGGTCCCCACAAAGCCTGTTTTATTCAACAAGTGTGAGTGTCAACATATGAGGAAAAACTAGAAGACTTTGACAAACTAGTCCCCATGAAAAGCTGTAGTATTGTGTGTTTGAAAGGTTCCTACAAAGCCTGTTTTATTTAAGGTGTGTGAATGCAGATAAAGGTTAGCTGATCAGGAGGCATGTTAATCAGTATCCTTCAGTTTACTATAATGCAAACATAAGGTTAGTGGTAGTGGGATGTTTAGAGCAGAATTTAGCTTTCTCATAGATTTTTGTCTAAGTTAGTTATCACTCTTTTCTGGATACTCTTGATGTCCCCACAGCACATCTTTACTCAGTGTCTGAGTACTGTGTGTAAACTTGGACAAACTTGTGTAAACTGTGTGTAAACTTGGACAAAACTGGTCCCCACAAGGGACTGTATCATTGTGTGTGAAAGGTCCCCACAATGCCTGTTTTATTCAACAACACACTGGGTGGAAAATTCCAATCAAATAATTTCTTAGTTTTCATTAAGTAGAGTCTCATAAAATTATTTATTTAAAATTATAATTTTAAAATTATAATGATAAAATATGTGTTTACAGATGACCAACATTGCAGCTGAAGCCATGGCAGCAGGTGTGTCTCTTCCTTCGCTCCAGAGTCAGATGGATGGTGCTACAGTTTCAAACAGCTCTCCTATACAGGTACTTCATGTTCATCACTTCAGATTTAATCCAACAGCTCCTCTTCATTAAGTTTTTTGTATTTTTTCTTTCTTTTTAAAGCTAAAGTGGGAAACAAGTTTACAGTGATGGCATTCTTGTCTCAGTATGCCAAAGATTCCAATGTAATGCATATAGAAGGTTAGTGGTAGTGGGATGTTTAGTGCAGATTTTAACCATCACCGGGTTTTAATTTTTTAGTTAATTGGCACTTTATATTGGATATTCACACCACCTTCAGTAATGTCTGAGTAAAAACTGCGCAAACTTGGACAAAACTGGTCCCCTAAAGGGACTATAACATTGTGTGTGAAAGATCCCCACAATGCCTGTTTTATTCAACAAGTGCGAGTTTCAAGATATGTGGAAAAACTAGAAGACATTGACAAACTAGTCCCCATGAAGAGCTATAATATTGTGTGTGTGTGTGTGTGTGTGTGTGTGTGTGTGTGTGTGTGTGTGTGAAAGGTTCCCACAAAGCCTGTTTTATTTAAGGTGTGTGAATGCAGATAAAAGTTAGCTGATCAGAAGGCATGTTAATCAGTGTCCTTCAGAGTTTACTATAATGCAAACAGAAGGTTAGTGGTAGTGGGATGTTTAGAGCAGAATTTGACTTTCTCATGGATTTTTTTTTTCTAGGTTAATGATCACTCTTTTCTGGACACTCACGACGTCCCCACAGCACACCTTTACTCAGTGTCTGAGTATAAACTGTGTGTAAACTTGGACAAAACTGGTCCCCACAAAGAACTCTAAGATTGTGTGTGTGAAAGGTCTCCACAATTCCTGTTTTATTCAACAAGTGCAAGTGTCAACATATGAGGAAAAACTAGAAGACTTTGACAATTTGGTCTCCATGAAGAGCTGTAATATTGTGTGTGTGAAAGGTTCCCACAAAGCCTGTTTTATTTAAGGTGTGTGAATGCAGATATAGGTTCGCTGATTGGGAGGCATGTTAATCAGTATCCTTCAGAGTTTACTATAATGCAAGCAGAAGGTTAGTGGTAGTGGGATGTTTAGAGCAGAATTTAGCTTTCTCATGGATTTTTTTCTAGGTTAATTGTCACTCTTTTCTGGACACTCACGACATCCCCACAGCACACCTTTACTCAGTATCTGCGTATAAACTGTGTGTAAACTTGGACAAAACTGGTCCCCACAAAGAACTGTAGCATTGTGTGTGTGTGTGAAAGGTCCACACAAAGCCTGTGTTATTCAAGATGTGTGAATGCAGATAGAGCTTATCTATGAAGGAGTAGTGTTAATTACAACATTTAACAGGTTACCATTATGCATAGAGAGCCTAAGTCCTGCCTCCTCTACTTCCTGCATATGGGACCTAACTTTGGAAAAAAACATTGTATCAGAGTCTGTGTGAAGAAAGAAATTATTTTTTTGATCTAGATTGAGTTTTGCCATGAACTACACATATTATTGTGGTCAATTTTATAATTTTCCACATAACTAAAGTTGTAGAATTAATGTAAAATAAAAGAGTAACATTTAGTTTTGTGTGAACCTTAGTGAACTACACTAGTGAACACTTAGTGAACTACAGTACATCTGCTGGTCTCGTGCTATGTATGTCACTACACAAGATTATGGTAGTTCCCCTGTCAATGTTATGGTCCATGTGCTGACCTTGTCTGCACACAGGACCGTCGGTTGTTTCCCGTTCTCCCCCCTGGCTTTTGGCCAGGCCTTTGTTGTGACAGCGTCTTGGCAGTGCTTCCGGCTGTCAGAAGCCAAGCACCATGGGACAACTGGAGGCCAATTATTGCTCATCAGCTTATGAGCTGTCAACCCCTATATTAGGGAGCTGCTCTGTTTGTTCAGGGCTGCGACCTCACACTGCCCACACATCCCTCACGTTGTGGATTAGGCTGGAGTCCCTACGCCCGACTCCAGCTCTCCTCTCTTCCCTCATCGTAAATCGTAAGTGTTCTCATGTGTTATTTGTGTTTTGCCCCACGAGGCTCATTTCCTTTGTTGCTTTTCGTTGTTAATAAATTACACAAACTCACTGGTTGGCCCTTGGCTCTCATTAATGGCTCTCGAGAGCCATTCATAACAGTAGGTCGCAGCCCAGCGAGACACCGGTCACCCTGAGTTTGCTGAATTGGACTTGAGTATTTTCCCTGTCTGGGTACCTGCTTGTTGGGAGGATGTCGCCTGTCAGGCGCAGCGTTTGGCGCCTGGGCTACGAGCTAGCGGAAGCTCTGGACCATGTTGATGGAACGCTTTTCACCGCTACACTTTACGACACCCCCAGCGATATAGGCCGACACCTGGACCTCGCTGAGGACATTATTATGCGCCTTCCCCGCTTTTCCAACCACCCGCAAATTACGGCGAGGAAGGCTGACATCGCTTCCCAACGGGAGACACTCCGCGGGCTGGAAGGAAACTCCGGCAGGAAGCCGAAGAGAAGGCACCCTCGCTGTTCGCTTCAGGATCCCGTTCCTGTCCCCCTTTCAGGCCAGGAGTACGTACCACCCGGAGGGCATCCCCGCCAGAGTTACACGTCAGTCGGAATTCCCCCGGAGAGATTACAGCTGACAGCAATTACCATCCGGGACTGAGTGGCTGCAGCTCGCCCCGCCGCCCATCCTACACAAATAATTAAGCACATGACTGCAGCGGTCAGGCTGGTGGAGAGGAATCCTGGTCTGAATGGTTACCCTGAATACGCCGACCTGCTCGCCTCTGTTTCTGCACAGGAGCGGCATTTTCCAGACCTCATCTTCGCCTCGCCTCCTGCCAGCAAACGCCGTCACCAAGCAGTTAATAAACCTCAACAAGAACCCCGTCCGGATCCAGTTCTGGGTCGTCGGAGGAACCATGCCTCCCAGTCAGCAGCACCTTCTGCGTTACGACAGGAGGGAATTCCCACAGCCTCTCTTCCCGGGTCTTCTGTCCCTGCTCTTCCGTCAGCTCCTCTTGCCCAGATCGCCTCGGCTGTCACCCCCTCCTTGACGTCTTCTTCAGCTGCTGTGAGGGCTATGAGTTCCGCTTCTGCGAGGCTCGCCATGGATCCACCGCGAGCGGCACCTCCTCGTCTTCCCGGGGGTCCCTCCATCTCCATCCAGCAGGGGAAGGGAAGATCTCAGTCCACTGCGGCGGGTCCCATCGGGCCTCCAGGAAGCAGGCAAGTGTTTATTCATTCTTTTCCCTCACTGGGTGAATTACCTTGTTTGGTTCCTGGGGGTGGAGTTCGGGGTTCACAGTCCCCCGAGCTCCCTCCGCCCGCTGCAAGAATTAATTATGAACCTGCCGTCTTTGTGTCTCCTTCCCCCGAGCGTCCCCTGGCGCCAGGACTACGCCGCCGGACGAGGAGGGAGCCTGCGGGCCTGGAGAGCCTGGATCCAGCCCTGCAGCTATGTCATGGGCAAAGGAGGAGGGCAGACTGCAGACTGGAGCCCGCGCCATCGACGAAGCGTCCTCAGGTCTCCAGTGAGGAGCAGCTCGACCCGGCAGGTTATGGAGCCCCTGCCTCCTCGCCGTGCGGGCCCTCGGTGAGGATATCAGCGACAGAAGAGCTCCAGACTGTGAGTGCCATCATGCCGGCTGTGGAGCCCGCCGTAGCCGAGTGGGAACCGGATGACGACCTTCTGGAATGTAAATGTAAATTGCTGCACAGAATCGCATGAGAGGTGAAAATTCTATGCTCTAAGTGAACTGTGCTTATCAGGCCTTGATTTGGCGTCCTTGGGAGAACTCATTCCTCCAGGAGAAAAGATAAGGCAGAAGGGAGTTTTGGCTTTTCTTTAACCCAAACATTC
Source organism: Pholidichthys leucotaenia (assembly GCA_020510985.1). Taxonomy (NCBI): domain Eukaryota; kingdom Metazoa; phylum Chordata; class Actinopteri; order Cichliformes; family Pholidichthyidae; genus Pholidichthys; species Pholidichthys leucotaenia. The sequence continues at coordinate 279,783,737 of CM035838.1, read as the reverse complement.
TGATGTGCAGCAATCTGAACTCTCTATGGACAGCGTCATCATGTGACTAGCATGGAATTTTACCATCTGACATGCACTGAAGAGAGATGAACTCTGGGGACATGTTATCTATGTTTAGAATACCATGGACATAACATCTAGTCGTTGCTTAGGAGAGGAATTTTGTTGTTCACCAGTAACTGATACTTCACACTGCATTCACATTGCATCCATGAATATCACATGACTGACACACACACACTGGTCTCTCTCAACTTGCTTTGTTAATGTGTGGAACTGTAATTTGTCTGCTAAGTGTGCAATCAGAGGGGTTTTTTTTTTCTATGTGATCATAATCTTGCTCACTTGAGCTCTATTTTGATAACTATGCTTTTTTCTCTCTGCCCAATGTGTCACCCCCTCCCCCTCCCTCTCTTTACCCCCACTGTATGAGGCACCTGTCGGCTGCCGCGTCATTAGGGAGCGCTTAACATGAGTGCACCTTAATGTCAAGTAAAATTCCTCGTATGTGTAAAAACATGCTTGGCAATAAAGTTCATTCTGATTCTGATTCTGATTCTCCCAGCTGAACCTGGATCATCAAAGTCCTGGATGGCGTCGGAACTCGAGATCAGGCAAGTGCTCTGTGTTGTCTTTCTCTTCTCCATTTTAGAGCATTTTTGCCTGTCTCTTGGGGAGGCGAGCCAGGTGCAGCCATCCGCTGCATCCGAGCTTGTCTCGCCAGGTTCTGGCGCTACCAGTGATCCCGATCCTGGGTCTTCTTTCTCTTCTTCTGAGCCTTCTCCCAGGGTCACCGGTGCGGAGTCAATCCCAGTTGCTGAGCTGGAGGTTCCGGGTCCGGGTTCGAGGGTCGTTCCCGGTGCTGCACCGACCCAGTCGGGGTCCATCGCGAGAGCAGCATTGACCCAGTCGGGGTCCGTCACCGGGTTGGTTCCGGCCCAATCGGGGTCCTTCGTGGGTGCAGCCCTGGCCCGATCCGGTCTGTCGCGGGTGCAACACGATTCCATTTGGGATCCGGCAACAGCGTAGCGCCAGTTCATGTGGGGTTTGGAGAAGGAGCTACAGATCATCTGCTGAGCAACGCCGAACTGGCCCCTCATCTTCTCCCCGTTCCCTTTCCCCTCCCACCGGGTGCCGTGGGGATTCCCCGTAAGCAGCCCAGCTCTCCCACACTTTTCTCCTCCACTGGAAAGCCGTCTCCATGTTCTCCCCTGCGGTCCTGGTGGCAGGTTGATGCGGGTCAACCACCTGGGAGCCTGTTCCTCCCGTTTGGCGTCCTGGGTCGGCCTCCTGACAAGCCTGACTCTCTATTCAGTGACCTGGTCCGGCCACCTGACGCTCTGTTTTTCCTGGCCTGGGATTCAGGTAGGCCGCCTGAACTCTTCCCGTTACCCCTGTTAGTGGTTTGGACGCGGGGTGTGGGGAGACCCCCTGAACTGTGTAATTATGTCTGTCATCCCTGTGCTTTTTCCCTGTCCTTCAGTAATCTTGTGGATGTTCTGGTATGATTGTAGTTATGGCTCATGTAATTCATCACTGTTAGCGTGTTTTTGTGTTCTCCTAGGCCTGGTTCTGGTATTTCCGTTTGGGGCCTCCAAATTTCGTTTCATGGGTGCTATATGGAGTGTTTTTTCGTTTTTGTTCCTTGCTCTGTATTGCCCATATTGTTCTTGGTCTGTGTTTTTCGGGATACATTTGTTTCTGGCCCTCCTTGTCCTTGCTTCCCCCTCCTCCCTCCCTGGGGTGGTTCGGTGGACCTCCCGGGTGGGTGGGGGGGGTGGGGGGGCTGATGTTACAGCGCGTCTGGAATCCACATTGTGAACAGGGGCGACTGTTATGGTCCGTGTGCTGACCTTGTCTGCACACGGGACCGTCGGTTGTTTCCCGTTCTCCCCCCTGGCTTTTGGCCAGGCCTTTGTTGTGACAGCGTCTCGGCAGTGCTTCCGGCTGTCAGAAGCCAAGCACCACAGGACGGCTGGAGGCCAATTATCGCTCATCAGCTGATGAGCTGTCAACCCCTATATTAGGGAGCTGCTCTGTTTGTTCAGGGCTGCAACCTCACACTGTCCACACATCCCTCACGTTGTGGATTAGGCTGGAGTCCCTACGCCCGGCTCCAGCTCTCCTCTCTTCCCTCATCGTAAATCGTAAGTGTTCTCATGTGTTATTTGTGTTTCGCCCCACGAGGCTCATTTCCTTTGTTGCTTTTCGTTGTTAATAAATTACGCAAACTCACTGGTTGGCCCTCGGCTCTCATTAATGGTTCGCGAGAGCCATTCATAACAGTCAAAGCTTACATCCTTTTTTTCTGACTGGCAAATGAAGCATCTGGAGAGGAGAAAAAACAAGGTGTTGTTATCAGTGTTGGCCTGTCACCACTCGCCACTCTTGGGCATCCACCTCAGCTGTGCGCACACCTGCACCTCGTTAGCGCGCAACTATTTATTCCGCCTCGCCCTGAGCATCGGCCTGGAGCCGTCTGTCTTCCTTCATGCTCTAACCCTCAGCAGATTCCTTCCTCCAGGCCTGCTGACCATCGCAACGACACGTAAGCTGTCTATTTTCTCACCTGTCCTCTCAGCCTTCCCCTGTGCACAGGTGGATTCCCTGGCGGCGGACATCCTCTCCTTCACCATCATCGTTCCCCTGCTACACCTCTCCTAGTTGGACGCACAGCAGGGCGCTGTCTCCCAGGCTTGGGATCTTTGCCAACGCCAGCCAACTCTGTTACTGCAAGTAAGCACATTGCTTTATTACTCTCCTGTGTGGTTTGCCCAGCTAACCCCCTGCTCTCGTCTCTTCAATAGGGTTGCCTGGCTGCACGACGTGCTGCTCTGTCCCTGCCTTCATCTTCCACCCACAACACATAACATATTGCATACATGCATCCAAACACGTTTTATTGGTTGAATAAAGCTTTCAAATCTACCTGAGCCTGCGTGCGTGTTTCCTGGGCCGAGTAATGTGTCATGGCCAAGTTACTAAAAAATTAGTAACTAGTTACAGTTACTAGTTACTTCTTTTCAAAAGTAACTGAGTTACTTGCCAGTTACTGCATATTTAAAGTAACTCGTTAGTTGGAAAAATAACGTTCACGTTACTTTTAAATACATATCTAAATCATCTTGCACACATAGCAAGATCAAGGGCCCCTTGTTCTCATCAGAAAAGAAAAAGAAATCTGATGAGAAAAAAGTCTCATCTTACAGAGAAAAAATGTCTCAGATTTACACAAACTATTGTAATCAGTAGAAAGTCAGAAATTTACTAGAAATAAAGCTGCAAATTCACAGAGAAAATTTTTGACCCCCTGGTGGGCCGTTTTTGGCCCGTGATCCATTTTTTTGACACCCCTGGACCAGTCAATTAAAAAAGCATATTTAGAGGATGTTCTTCTATGAAATAGTTGCATATCACAACAGCATGTAAACGAATAAGGGTGCTTTCACACCTGCAGACTTTAGTCCGTTTCAGCCAAACTCAAGTTTGTTTTCTCCGTTAGAACGGTTCATTTTGTCTGGTGAGCAGGTGGCTGGGGAGAGGGAAGTCTGGGCTTCTCTGCTTGAACTGCTGCCTCCGCGACCCGGACCTCCGGAAAAGCGGTAGAAGATGGATGGATGGATGGATGGAGAACATAATAATCGCACTCAAGTGCATACCAAAACAACCGTACCGAGACCACGGTTCAAATTAAATGCCAAACTCTGATGTGGACCTGCAGGTGAGAGCACTAAAACGGGACCAGCAGCAAATGGTAAAACATTTTATGTCACTGTACATACCTGATAGATCTTTGAAAATATCTGTTGCTGAGCACACCACGGTTCTGGAGGATTAATGAACGTTAACATGTTATTTCCCATCCGTAGCAGCACTTCATTTTCAAACTGTACGATTTGCCAAAAGTGCTATATGCATGTATGTAATAAACGCTAACCAGGGCGATGAAAACCCGCCGTAGGTAACACTACGATTTGTATTATTTTCTCCCAGAAATACATAAAGATACGGCCTTTCCTGTTCTTGCGGCAAAAAATCTGACCAATAAGAACAGAGAACATTCTGACATAAGTCTTGCGGGATTTAACGTGACGCAGATTGGTCTGCTTATGGTCTGCCTCAATTTTTGCCTGTGGGAAAGGGGACCGAATCAAGGAGAAAATGATGCAAAGTAACAAACTCGTCAACTGATTCGGACCAAATTAAACAAATTTAAGTGTGAAAGCACCCTAAGATAAAATAAAACAAAAAGCACAGATAAATGAAAGTTCACCTTAGAAGAAGCTGTTCTTTACTGCATCAAATCACATTCACTCTTTCTCAGTGCGGTAAGAAAACTTACATAATTACTTACACCAGAGGTCCCCCAACCCCCGGGCCGTGGACCGGTACTGGTCCGTGGGTCATTTTGTACCGGGCTGCACAGAAAGAATAAAAAACTTACATTACTTCCGTTTTATTTATTATCTGAGTCTGAATGATGTTTTATTTTGAAAAATTACAGGATTCTCTTTGTTACATTCGTCTATGGCTCACTCTTGACGCACGTCAAGACACTTGTCTCGGTGACGTGATACGTTACCGCTATCATTCAAGGCCGGGAATTAGTGAATCAAAAACCCACGTGCAGGAGTGCTATGACCGGAAGGCTGTCTGGTTTAACTGCTCGGATTAAGCAGGCTACACCTGAGTGTCAGTCTACACATTGTGTCATTCACAGGGAAATGCTAGCTACCCGAAAAACGCCACCGGAACTTAACAGCATATTGAATGATGTAATTAAAGTTATTAACCTCATCAAAGCACACGCCCTTAACTCACACCTGTTCGAGCAGCTTTGTGAGGAGATGGAGGTGGAGCACAGACGCCTTCTCTTATACATAGAAATAAGATGGTTAGCCCGAGGGAGATCGTTGGCCAGAGTGTTCGAATTACGAGAGCTGCTGCAGAGATTTCTCTCAGAAAAAAAGTCACCGCTGGCAGCACATTTCAGTGACAAGGAATGGGTTGCAAAACTCACTTACTTGTGCGACATATTCAGCCTGCTCAATGAACTCAATCTGTCACTTCAGGGGAAAATGACAACTGTCTTCAAGTTGACAGATAAAGAATCTGCATTTAAAGCCAAATTAGATTTGTGGGGATGACGCGTGAATGGAGGTATATTTGACATGTTTCAAACATTAGTGGGGATTTTGGAAGAGACTGAGCCCGAGCCTTCATTCTCCCAGCTGGTGTGCACCAGCTGGGAGAATGAAGGATGACCTGTCTTTGCTTTTAAAAGAGTTTGAGCACTACTTTCCAACCACAAAAGATCCACGAACTGCCAAAGAATGGATGCGCGACCCATTTCTCAACAAACCAGGTGAATCCAACATGTTTGTGCAAGAAGAAAATCAACTGCTGGAGATCGCAAATGACGACGGCCTTAAAAGTATATTCGAGACAACAGCTCTGCAGGTGTTCTGGATTAAAGTCATGGCTGAATACCCTGAGATCGCCACTACAGCACTGAAAACGCTGTTGCCATTTCCGACATCCTATCTGTGTGAAGCAGGGTTTTCTGCAGTGACAGCAACCAAAACAAAATTACGAAGTAGACTGGACATAAGCAACACACTTCGGGTGTCATTGTCTCCCATTACCCCAGATGGGACCGTGTCGTTGCAGAGAAACAAGCTCAGGGCTGCCACTGATTCAGCATTGTGGTGAGTTGTATTTTTCATGCACTTTATATTTGTGTTTGTGGTGTATCTTATTTTGAAGGCATGTTTAAATGTTACCATAGTGACCAGAGAGTGTTGTGGGCAGAGAGGATGTTACTCATGTTATGTTGTTGTTGTTGCGATGTTAATAGGATGTTCATGTTTATTATTATATTTAGAAAATACCACAGTTTTAATGCCAGTCGTATCATGTTCTTTTGTTGTATTTACCCGCCACACCTTAAAGGCCGGTCCCTGAAAATATTGTCTGACATTAAACCGGTCCGTGGCGCAAAAAAGGTTGGGGACCACTGACTTACACAACTTACACATTTACACAACTATGGACATTAAATGCAGCTTCTTGCTCTAAAAATGCTCATGTTTAACCATAGGGGTAGGAGCTGATGTTGGGGGCTTCTCACCACTCGGACAACAGGTGATAAGGGCTCAACATGAGAAGTGGCATTTTGTCCAACCAGGTTGCAGTGTGAGCAGGACAGGAAACCAACCTGCGGAGGAGACTGACGACTGCGCCAGCTACGTAGATTCAGTTTATATTTATTTGTGCTAAAAATATCTCCATCCATCTTCTACCGCTTTTCCGGAGGTCCGGGTCGTGGAGGCAGCAGTTCAAGCAGAGAAGCCCAGACTTCCCTCTCCCCAGCCACCTGCTCCAGCTCTTCAGAGAGGATACCAAGGCGTTCCCAGACCAGCTGGGAGACATAGTCTTTCCACCGAGTCCTGGGTCTGCCCCGGGGTCTCCTCCCAATGGGACGTGCCCGAAACACCTCATGTAGGAGGCGTCCACGAGACATCCTAATCAGATGCCCATACCACCTCAACTGACTCCTTTCAATGTGGAGGAACAGCGGTTCTACTCTGAGCCTCTCCCGGATGACTGAGCTCCTTACCCTATCTCTGAGGGTGAGTCCAGCAATCCTACGGAGGAAGCTCATTTCAGCCGCTTGTATCCGCGATCTTGTTCTTTCGGTCATTACCCAAAGCCCGTGACCATAGGTGAGAGTAGGAATGTAGATTGACTGGTAAATCGACAGCTTTGCCTTAGAACTAAGCTCCCTCTTCACCACAACAGACCGGTACAACGTCTGCATCACTGCAGATGCTGCTCCAATCTGTCTGTCAATCTCTCACTCCATTTTCCCCTCACTCGTGAATAAGACCCCAAGATACTTAAACTCCTCCACTTGGGGCAGGAGCCTGTCCCCAACCCGGAGAGGACAATCCACCTTTTTCCGGCTGAGGACCATGGACTCAGACTTGGAGGTGCTGATTCTCATCCCAGCCGCTTCACACTCAGCGGCAAACCATCCCAGCAAGAGCTGTAGGTCATTGCTGGATGAAGCCAACAGGACAACATCATCTGCAAACAACAGAGATGAGATCCTGTGGTCACCAAGCATGACACCCTTCATTCCCTGGCTGTGCCTAGAAATCCTGTCCATAAAAATTATGAACAGGATCGGTGACAAAGGGCAGCCCTGGCGGAGTCCAACTCTCACTGGGAATGAGTCCGACCGAGTGTTGGCAATACGAACCAAACTCTCACAACGGTCGTACAGAGACCGAATAGCTCGAAACAACAAGCCCGATACCCCATACTCCCGAAGCACCCCCCCACAAAAAACCACGAGGGATGTGGTCAAATGCCTTCTCCAAGTCCACAAAACACATGTAAACTGGTTGGGCAAACTCCTACGAACCCTCGAGAATTCTCGAGAGGGTAAAGAGCTGGTCCGATGTGCCACGGCCAGGACGAAAACCACATTGCTCCTCCTGAATCTGAGGTTAGACCAACGGCAGGACTCGCCTCTCTTGTACCTTGGCATAGACTTTCTCAGGGAGGCTGAGGAGTGTGATCCCTCTAAAGTTGGAGCACACCCTCCGGTCCCCTTTTTTGAAGAGAGGAACCACCACCCCGGTTTGCCATGCCAAAGGCACTGCCCCCAACCTCCATGCAATGTTGCAGAGGCGTGTCAACCATGACAGCCCAACAACATCCAGGGCCTTGAGGTACTCAGGGCGAATCTCGTCCACCCCCGGGGCCCAACCACCAAGGAGATTTTTAACCACCTTGGCGACCTCAGTCCCTGTGATAGGCAAGTCGTCCCCCTCGTCCACAAACCCTGCTTCCTCTGTGGAAGGCATATCAGTGGGATTGAGGAGATCCTCCAAGTATTCCTTCCACCGTCCAGTGATATCCCCAGTCAAAGTCAGCAGCGCCCCATCCGCACCATACACAGTGTGGACAGGGAGCTGCTTTCTCTCCTGAGCCGCCGGACAGTTTGCCGGAATCGCTTTGAGGCTGACTGAAAGTCTTGTTCCATGGCCTCACCAAACTCCTCCCATACCCAGGTTTTTGCTTCAGCAACCACCCGAGCTGCACTCCGCTTGGCCTGCCAGTACACCTCGGCTGCTTCAGGAGTCCCACAAGCCAACCAAGCTTGATAGGACTCCTTCTTCAGCTTAATGGCCCCCCTCACCACTGGTGTCCACCACTTGGTTCGGGGGTTGCCATGAGATGCACCGACCACCTTGCAGCCGCATCTTTGGGCCGCCGCTTCAACAACAGAGGTGGAGAACATGGCCCATTCAGACTCTATGTCTCCAGACTCCCTCGGAATGTAGTTGAAGTTCTTTCGGAGGTGGGAGTTGAAGACCTCCCGGACAGGGGCCTCAGCCAGACGTTTCCAGCACACCCTCACTATACGTTTGGGTCTACCAGGTCTGAATGGCTTCCTCCCCTGCCATCGGATCCAACTCACCACCAGGTGGTGATCAGTTGACAGCTCTGCACCTCTCTTTACCCGAGTGTCCAAGACATATGGTCGCAGGTCTGATGACACGATAACAAAATCGATCATCGATAGAGATTTCTTAACCCCTAGAACACTAACGTCGGGTGATTTTCATCCGATGTTAATGGAGATGCTAGTGTTACTAGCTTAACGTTAGTGTTCTAGGGCTAAATCCGAAGGCTATCCTCTTCACTCTATATATAATTAAAGAAATCTCTGTGTGTCTGTGTGTCACGACCATAGGACTCGCTAAAACATCATAGGATCACCTATGATGTTCCTATGATATGTACATATTGTCCTATGATGCTCCTATGATGGCCCCATCATATCTAGTCATGTAGACCATAAAACTCTTTTGATCATAAGATCGCCTATGATGTTCCTATGATCTTCCCATCATGTCTATATGACGTCATATAGACCATAGGACTCGCTAAAAGTTGTATCAGGCATACATATACAAGGCTCATATGATGTCATATAGACCATAGGACTCGCTAAAAGATGTCTCAGGCATACGTATACAAGCCACTCTTTACTCAGCTCTAGTTTCGTGATTTTGCCCATCAACTGCAATTACGACACACCCATCCCTCAACCAGTGGTCTCAACAAAGATAGAGTGATGATATAGAGTGAAGTACATGGTGGTAATGCACCTTTAAGGTGGTTGCCAACCGTCAATCAAATCAAAAAGAAGAAGAAGACTTTTTGCTGAAGGCACAACAAGACCCATGAGATGGAGAGCAATAGAGTGAGGAGAACTGCTGCACATCAGAAAAGATGCCATGAAGATGAAACACCTGAGGTTCGAGCAGTACGTCGCAGGCATGACTGTGGACAACACAGCCATCTGAGACAGGAGGAGACCCTTCAGCAGCATTGGGTATGACATACAAGGGATGCACAGAGAGACAGGAAATGTGAGGCAGTGCGCCATGCATATGCTGCTGAGTCAGTTGAAGCCTGAAATGCCCGCCAAGTGAGTGACGCTGCACGCCAGGCAAGGCACAGAGAAGCTGAGATGGAGGAGATGCGGAATAATTGGCTGGCCAGGGACAGTGAATGCCATGCAACACACACAGAGAAGCTGAGATGCAGGAGATGCGGAATAGTTGGCTGGCCAGGGACTCGCTATGATATCATCAAAGAACAAATGTAGGCTTCACTCACAATCATAGGACTCTCTATGACATCATCAAAGATCATAGGACTCTGTCTGTGTGTGTGCCTGTCACGATCATAGGACTTGCTAAAAGATCATAGGACTTGCTATGACATCATTATTAATGATGTCGGACAATTTATTAATAACTAATCTTTATACCTTCAATCAATCAGTCTCTTAATTTGTGAATTCTCCTGGGTGACTTCAGAAACCAGACACAAATCAAGCCAAAAATTCCATACACCGTTTACAGTTTTATTGATCAGACTCTGATTAAATGACATTACATTCAACTGATTTGTAAGCATGGTGAAATGATCAACAAGTATCAAGCATAAAGTATATAGTCAAACATTAAGGAACCAAGGAAACCTTAGGGTGAATTTATAACTGTGAAAAAAATGGAGACTGAAATAATATAATCAAAACATGAAGAAAATTGGATGCAAATTTTATGAAGAAAATGATAAAAGCTGATTATATGGGGGGGGGAAAAAGAAATTTGGGGTTACTCTAAAAAGGAAAAACGTAAGTTCTCCTTAATTCTATAGCTCCTATCAGAGTTATGAATTAGTTTTAAACCTGAGACAAATTATAACTTGGTTTAAGGCAATGAACATCGCATTAACTCAGCAGATGAAACAAAGGGATCTGGCTCACATGACTCATCGCATTGGCTTTCCAGCTGGATCCTTCACTGAAGCTTTATTGGAGGATGATACTGAAAATTATCTGCCAGCAAATAATTTCTTCCCAGAAGCGAACATCAGGAGCTAAGATCTGACAACAATGATGAGACTGCTGCTGGCTGCTGAGTATGTCATGTGGACAACACGAGAATTTTTCGGTGGCTTTCTCAGGTCTAAATACCTTGAAAATCATTCAAAGTCTGATCAAAATCACAGAATCAAACAGACAAAAAAATTTAAAAAAATATTTAAGCCACAAAATCTGAGTTCTTCAGATGTTGTGGTGATTGGCGAAGGCAGCTTCCAGTGTGAGTAAAGAAAAAAAAACAATCAGTGCACTTTAAACACGGTGAGTTAAGGAAAATCAATAGAAAATTTTAACAGAATAAAACAGAAAAAAAACTGTCTGAGAGCACAGAGTTTCACTCCATATAAAAGAGAAGGTTGAGGTTAAGCAGAAGAAAAAATATTTTCCTCAGATATTGAAAGGAAAGAGAGAATTCAAGGCAGGAATGTAACCGAAACAGGACTCCAAGACAACTTGACAAACTTACAGAAAGATCTAATGAACTAGGGCATTTCTCCCTTAAACTGAGCACTTTCATAGAAAAAAAACTTCACTGACATGAAAGGAAATCAATTGTCTCCCATTGGGGGAGATTTGAATGAACTCTGGTCCAATAAGAGAGCCAGTCTTTTGTCTGTAACCAATCAATAGAATGAAAGGGGGTGCTGTCCAACAGAGACTGACTGGTGATTGGCTGAGCCAGTCAAATGGCTTACATATGCTTTTGAATATGAAGAACACATATTGATTAAAAGAAAAATACAAAGAATCACCTTATATATACAGTATATATATAAGCTAAACTAACTTCAGTGATTCATAATTAATTTTCATTACTACTTCCTTCAGCATGCATTAAAATAAGGTTCGTTTAAGCATATTTTTAGGCATGCAACACATTTCAAATCAATGATTAATGAAACATTTTAAACCATGATTGTTCATCACAGAGTTGGTCATCTCTTCAAATTGTGTCCTGAGAATTTTCCTGTGGAATGAAAACTTGAAGAGAGAGTTAATGTTCAGTCAAAAAAACAGTCCAGCAGTTGACAGAAGTAATGCAGACATACTCCCGAGCTGTCCAAGGGGGCAGTGTTGAGCTTTGGATAATTCCTGGGAGACTTTGAGGGATTTTGTTGATAGGCCTGGAATGTTTCAAACCGTTCTTGAAGCATAAAACTGCCTGGTTGGAGAGGAAGTTCTGGAATTTATGATCGCAGACTAATCCCTTCCTGGCACGAACAGGATCCTTTATTGTCCCTTTTACCATGGAATGTGTTTTCAAACTGTGGTGCTTAGGTGAAGAAAACTATTCTTAACCAGACTTTTGGGTGAAACAATTTCTTTAAAGTGAAGAGTGATTTTATAGATTGGAACCAAAGGGGTTGATGCTAACCGTACCAATAGACATTTTGTATAGGGATACAGCTTCCATATTCCTAGCCACTGCCAATTACTAGATATAGTGAATGACCACAAAGTTCTAGGTTTAGCTCAAATAGAAGAAAAATATAGTGCCATCAGGATGAACAGCCGACAAATACCTTGTATCAACCTACGACTTTAATTATGACAATGAAAAGACACACTCAGCCGGTGTTTTCTGTGCAAGGGTTAAATATTAACTATTTGAAGCCAGAACAGGGTTTTTCACTACACAGAGGAAAAACAATGTCACCAGACCAGTCTGCACTACTGGGAAAACAGCTACTCTTCTCCACAACCCAGGAGAAGAGCAGGTTATGTGTGAACAAATCTGATATTCATTATCAAATGATGAGTTTTAACAATGTTAATGTCATTCACTGTCATTCTTTTAAAATAATGATTCAAAATAAAAATATCCTGACAGTTGTTTTGAATAAATCTACAATTTTGCATTCACCAGAGCAGATTAATAGAACTCCAGCCGAGATGAACGATAATATAACTGAAGGAAATTTTACAACTATTGGACAAAGAGAAAGAGTGGCATCATCTCAGAATTGTAGTGGACTGCTCTCATCCATGGCCAAGCAAGGCTGTGGAGTTAAAAAGCTAAGTTCATAAAAGTTGGTATGCGTTGAGTTAAAAAAAAAAAAAAAAACTGCTCACGAACGTAAATTCACGACATTTGGACTTTCTCTAATTTTTCAAAATGTCTGTAAAAGTCAGTCCAAACACTATAGTGTGAACCCAGCTTAGTGGGGGGGGGGGGAATCGCTGTACAGTGATCCCTCACTTATCGCGGTTAATGGGTTCCAGAACCGATCGCGAAAAGTGAAAAACCGCGAAGTAGCGTCACCCCTAATGACGTCATCCATAAATAATACGTACGTTCATTCTCTCACTCTCTCTCTCTCATATGATACGTGTGTGTGTGTGTGTACGTGTACATACATACGTAGATGTAAACAAAGTGTACATAAATATGTTTTTAGAACTCTTTTATTCTTATAACAAGATACGTAACTCAAGATGAAGATGATTTACTTCACAGGTTAATGAGAGCTTTACTGCTCCTCAGGTGACACCTCATCGTCAGGTGCTAGAGGCGCAGGATCGTCGAGGGCAGCTGGAGAAGCTGCAGGAGGCGGCGTAGTGGCTCGACGGGAAGACTATTTCGCACAAAATGGCACAAGAGAACAGCGAAAAGTTCCACGCGGCGAGACTACGTAACACGAGCGATAAAGAGCAATGAATGCGGTCTTCCTTCCCTTCATGGATGCTCGGCAGGGAGAGGAGGTGGGTGAAACGTCTCGGCCAATCAGCTTGCGGGATGAAACGTCTCGGCCAATCAGCTTGTGAGATTTCCGAGCCGAGCCAACACGAGAACAGCGAACAGAGAGGTGGATTTTTTGAGTTGTGCGGCTCTCCGTGTTGATACCTGATGGTCTAATGTAGTCTCCCTGCCTTCTGCTAGCGCCCGCCCATTATTTCTCAATTTTGAATTTTTGATGAATATTTTTGAAAAATCCGCGATGCACTGAGGGCGCGAAAGGTGAAGCGCGAAGTAGCGAGGGATCACTGTATATGCGCCAGGCAACAATACAAACAGCCATGGAAGGAGAAAATAGAAGCCATCCATCCATCCATCTTCTACTGCTTTTCCGGAGGTCTGGGTCACCGAGGCAGCAGTTCAAGCAGAGAAGCACAGACTTCCCTCTCCACAGCCACATGCTCCAGCTCTTCAGAGAGGATACCAAGGCATTCCCAGACCAGCTGGGAGACATCTCTCCAGTGAGTCCTTGGTCTGCTCCGGGGTCTCCTCCCAGTGGGACGTGCCCAAAACACCTCAAGTGGGAGTAGGGTGACCTGGGGTCCCACTTTGTGCAGGACTGCATAGCATTTTGACCTGTTTTTGATCGTCCCGCAAATTGAGACGTTGTCCCGCAGCCTTGAATTTTCAAAGGCTGTGCGGACACTTTACATACAAGATGCAAATACAGTAGCTGTGAGGAAAGTAGGGCAGGCTCTCATTCCAGGGCCTGTGACTGATGTCAGTCAAACTGCGCAGCACCTCGCACTGTATCAACACCCTCAGAGAAAGTTTGGAGGGAGTGCAATAACTGGAGCTATGCTAATGTCACTCTAATATGGAAACAACATCAAAAAAGAGAAAGTGCAGCTTCAACCAAGAATGGGAAAATATCTACAGCTGGGTGAAGCAAGTGGAGGGCAATTCAGAGAGAATGCTTTGCCTTTTATGCCAGACTAATTTATTCAGTCGCTCATGGGGTGAGTATATATTGATGTGAAGAGACACAGGACATGTGATGCTCATAGAAAAAGAACTGCACAAAGAGAGACATGCCAGTCTACGGATACGTTCCTGCTGAAACCTAAAGATAAGGTAACAGCTGCTGAGCTAACCTGCATTTACCACACTGTACAGCATTCCTTTAATAAAACCAAACTCATTTTGAGCCGTTAGCCTGTTTCACTGATGTTCTTTGTTTGTGCAAAAACATTAATTAGTTTGGACTGCATAATCCTGTCTTGTTTTGAATGAATCTTTATGAAGAGTTGTAGTAGAAAGGGAATTGATGAGGGAAAAGATGAGGTACTGTACTTGGAACATCCTTGAATGAAAAAAATAATCCATAAGCGCAATTATTGATCTGTTGATGGGAGTTAATAAAGATGGAGATAACATTTGTATAGCCTGTTTTTTTAAAATCCAGGTAAATCAAAATTTGATACCACCTTGAGAGCTGATAACGTTTCAATCAATCAACTTTATTTATTGTAACAATATATGAATTAATAATTATGATCAGGTATAAAAATTATTTAATTTATATTAATGTATTGGAACCTGAGATGAATTCTCGGTTCACATACACAGGAAAAGTTAATAACACTCGTGGGGCACCAGCTTCTATCTCTAAGAAGCAATTTAATCTTTAATTTCACTTTATACTGTAACGTAGTGGGATTCGACGTAAAGCAGTCTGTCATGAAAGGAGGCTTGAGGCAATTGCAATCAACAAATTTCCATTTTTATTTTCAATCTTCTCAAGTAACAACTTCAGTGTACATACCCAGACTTCACACCGACACGACTCTCTATCAACAATAGTGAAAGAATCCCCTCTCTCCCACAATAAGCACCTGTTATATATTAGCTGAGATAATTAGGACTAATTAGCCCCTACCATAACCCCAGGTAAAACAATAAACATTTTCATCTTTCACACATACCCACTAACATCTAAAAGTCCATAAACAATTCCCACCTATTTACAAATACATATAAATAACACAGAATAAATAATACCATAAATAATTCAATAAATAATTTAAACCCCTATTTACAAAATTCTAAATCACCCCTCTGACTCACCATCACATGCTTCCTTTCTGCTGGTGTCCTTTAAAAGGCATTCAACCCATCACAGAGTCTTTTGCCCGGACACCCTCAGGAAGCATGTTGGCAAAGGTATGTGAATTTAATCACCACTTGTTTTACCCAAATAAATATCTCACAAAAAGGCACTCCACATAGTCAGAAACAGATCCCAGAATAATGTGTACATTTTAACAAACAATCACATTAACATTTACCATCATCATCATTGGCTCCATCGATCTCGAAAGATCATGGGGGGGTTTTGTGCCTTGGGTCATCATTCAGGGAGCTGCACCATCGGGCATGGCTGTAGAGGCCGATACGGGATCTGCAGGTCCTGCCGCAGCCGTTGCAGATGAATTCTTCACAGTGTAGTGGGGGTCTCGACAGTCTCCTCTGTCTGCGGAGTCTCTTCTCCCCCCAGCGAGTGTCTCTTCTTTCCTCTGCTGTTCGGATGACATCCTGGGTGATGGTCCGCCAGTTGGAGCGGACGGAGGCGGCTGACTCCAGGTCGGAGGGGTTAAAGCCTCCAGCCTTGAGGTCACGCTTGCAAACATCCTTGAATCTGAGAGTTGGGCGTCCCTTTGATCTAGTTCCAGTAGCCAGCTCCCCATACAGTAAGTCTTTGGGGATGCGGCCATCCTCCATTCGGTTGACGTGGCCAAGCCATCGCAAGCGTCTCTTTGTCAGGATGGCAAACATACTGGGCACATCTGCTCTGGCCAGGACGTCGATGTTGGAGACACGGTCCTGCCAAGTGATGTGCAGTAGTCTGCGAAGGCAGTGCTGGTGGAAGGCGTTCAGTCGGCGTTCCTGGCAGGAGTAGAGGGTCCAAGCTTCACTGCCGTATAGGAGAGTACTCAGTACACAGGCCATGTAGACTCTTATCTTGGTGTTGATGGTTAGCATAGAGTTGTCCCAGACTCGCTTCGCCAGACGGGCCATCACCGTCGATGCCTTGCCGATACGGGCGTTCAGTTCGGCGTCTAGGGAGAGATTGCTGGAGACGATCGACCCGAGGTAGGTGAACTTGTCCACCACCGCAAGTGTGTGGTCGCCGATATTGATATTGGGAGCACTGCTGACATCCTGGCCCATGACCTCGGTCTTTTTAAGGCTGATAGTGAGGCCAAACTCAAAGCAGGCACGAGCAAAGCAGTTGATGAGACGCTGGAGCGCTTCCACGGTGTGGGCAACAAGACCAGCATCATCAGCAAAGAGCAGCTCCCTGATTAGAACGCTTCACACCTTGGTCTTTGATCTGAGGCGTGCCATGTTGAAGAGGCCTCCGTCGCTCCTGGTGTGGAGAAAGACACCGTCTTCAGAGCCCCGGAAGGCGTAGCACAGAAGCAGGGAGAAAAAGATGCCAAATAGGGTAGGAGCCAGAACACAACCCTGCTTCACACCGTTCTTGATCGGGAAAGGGTCTGAGGATAATCTATCAAACTGGACAATGCCGTTCATGTCCTGGTGGAATGACTTGATCATGCTCAAAAGCTTGGGGGGACATCCAATTCGTTGGAGGAGGGCAAACAGTCCATCCCTGCTGACCAAGTCAAAAGCCTTGGTCAGATCAATAAAGGCCAAAAAGAGGGGTTGTCTCTGCTCCCGACACTTTTCTTGCAGCTGCCTCATAGAGAAGACCATATTTATGGTTGACCTGGTTGCTCTGAATCCACACTGCGCCTCTGGATACACACGTTCGGCAAGTAGTTGTAGTCTGTTGAGGACGACACGGGCAAAGGCTTTGCCAACTATGCTTAGGAGTGAGATACCGCGATAGTTGTTACAATCGCTCCGCTCCCCCTTGTTCTTGTAAAGAGTGATGATTTTGACATCACGCATATCTTGGGGCACAGCCCCTTCCTCCCAGCACTGCAACAGGAGCTCATGGAGGTGTTTCAAGAGCGAGCTCTCCTTTGCGGTTTGACGATTTCAGGGGGGATGTTGTCACTGCCCGGAGCCTTGCCGTTTGAGATAGAGTCTATCGCCTTGCTGAGCTCCTCGATGGTGGGTGGAGCGTCAAGCTCATCCATGACTGACAGTAGAGGGGTGTTCTCAAGGGCCGTGTTCGAGACGGTGGTTACTCTCGAGTAGAGCTCTTGGTAGTGCTCAGCCCATCTCTCCATTTGTTTACCGCGATCCTTGATGACATCTCCTGCAGCTGATTTAAGTGGGGCGGTCTTGATGACACTGGGACCGAAAGCCTTCTTCATGCCTTCGTACATTTTGCGCATGTTTCCGTGATCTGCAGAAAGCTGAATGTCCTGGCAGAGGTTAAGCCAGTAGTCGTTGGCACATCGCCTTGCAATCTTTTGTGCATTGTTCCTCGCAGCGCGCAGTGTAGCAAGCGTCTGCACAGAGGGCTCCTTCTTGTGGGCAATTAGGGCTGCACGCTTGGCAGCGATTGCAGGTTCCATCTCAGCGGCTCCAGCTTCAAACCAATCTGCACTCTTCCCCACCTTTTTCCCAAAGGTACCTATGGCGGTCTCAAACACAGCCTCACGGATATGGTTCCACCTTGCAGAAGCACAGTCAGTGGGACAGTCCACCAGGGCTTCATTTACGACTTTAGAATAGCGTTCCCGCAGTTCAGGTACTGTAATCATAGCTGTGTTGATGCGGGGTCGGGGTTTCTGCTTGGAGCGGTTGACACGTCTGAGGCAGAGACGTACCTTAGTGGTGACCAGGGAATGGTCGGTGTCACAGTCAGCGCTGTGGAAACTGCGCGTGACCAGCACTCGGTTCAGCAGGGATCTCCTGGTGATGACAAAGTCCAGCTGATGCCAGTGGCGAGACCTTGGATGTCTCCAGGACACACGTGACAAGGCTTGGTGGAGAAGAATGTGTTGGTCAGACAGAGGTCATGAAAGGAGCAGAGTTCAAGGAGGCGTTGACCGTTCTCGTTGAGCTTGCCGATGCCGAAGCGGCCAATGCAGCGGGGCCAGGAGTCATGATCTGCCCCTATCCGTGCGTTAAAGTCACCAAGCAGAAACAGGTGCTCCTTGGCAGGGATCTGCTGGATCCTGGTTTCGAGCGCCTCGTAGAATGCATCTTTCATCTCAATTGAAGAGCAGAGCGTCGGAGCATAGGCACTAAGGATATTAGCTGGTCCAGAGGAGGTTATGAGACGGAGAGAGAGGACTCGTGGAGTGCCTGAAGACGGCGGTTCAATAGAGGACAGAAGGGAGTTTCGAACAGCGAATCCAACACCATACAGGCGAGGCTCGTCAGGCTCCTGTCCCTGCCAGAAAAACGTATAGTTCTTCTCCTTCAAGCTGCTGTTGCCCGGGAGTCGCGTCTCTTGCAGTGCTGCAATGTCAATATTAAGCCTCTTCAGCTCGCGGTCGATGATAGCAGTTTTCCTGGCATTGTTGATTTGCTGGAGGTCGTCAGAGAGGCCAGGACACATTGTTCTGACGTTCCAGGTTGCCAGACTCAGCGCTGGCGGCTTTGGTTTCTTGATATTAGCTGGTGCAGTGATTACAGCACCAACATTTACCATACTACAAATATAATATAATCACACATACAGTGGACCATAACCGTGGTGACACTCCGTTGTCACATTTCCTCCCCCCTTTTTCCCAAGAGTACAGTACTCTAAGAGTCACGTACTCTTGAGAGACCATCTGCCACAAGGTTAGTTTTCCCTGCCACATACCGAACAGTAAAGTTATATGGTTGAAGGGACACATACCACCCTGTGAAACGACTGTTCATGTCCTTCATCCTGTTCAGCCACTGTAGGGCCCGATGATCTGTTTCCAACACAAAAGGACGCCCCAGTAGATAGTATTTAAGAGACCCTATTGCCCATTTTCATGGCAAGACATTCCTTCTCTACTGTAGAGTATCTTGTCTCCCGGTCCAACAACTTACGGCTCAAGAACAGTACTGGGTGTCTCTCTCCCCTCTCCTCCTGGAGAAGTACTGCTCCAATGCCAACTCCTGAAGCATCTGTCTGTAGAATAAATGGACGAGCAAAGTCTGGACTGTAGAGAACCTTCTCACCAGAACTAGCACTCTTCAGATCCTCAAAAGCTCTGTCACACTCCTCTGTCCATTTTACCCTATTCGGTGCTGAAGCCTTAGTGAGGTCAGTCAAAACTGCTGCTCTTTCAGCAAAGTGGGGAATAAACTTACTATACCATCCTACCATTCCCATGAATGATCGTACCTTCTTTTTAGTAGTGGGCACAGGATAGGTCCCGATGGCATCCACTTTACCTACTCGTGGTCTAATGACCCCCTGACCAACCACATGTCCCAGGTACTCCACCTGCTGCTGTCCAAACGCACATTTGCGTGGATTAATCGTCAGTCCTGCCCTCTTAATCAACTGAAGGACCTGCCTAAGGTGTACCAAATGTTCTTCCCAGGTCTGACTATAGATGACTACGTCATCCAAATAGGCAGCCGCAAAATTTGATACCCTTCTCAACACTTGGTCCATGAGCCGCTGAAAAGTTGCAGGTGCCCCCTGAAGGCCAAATGGCATAACCCTAAATTGGAAACTGCCATAATGTGTTTTAAAGGCTGTAAGTTCTTTTGTTTCCGGTGCCAATGCCACCTGCCAATATCCCTTGCATAGGTCCAGTGTAGAAATAAACCTAGCCCTGCCCACTTTCTCTAATAGTTCATCAATCCGGGGCATGGGATATGACTCAAACTTAGATACTGAGTTAAGGTATCTGAAGTCAATACAGAATCTTAATGAGCCATCCTTTTTGGGGACCAGCACAATCGGGATACACCACTCACTGACTGACTCCTCAATCACTCCCAGCTGCAACATCAAGTCAATCTCTTGCTTCATTTTTGGAACCAGTCGCTCCGGGATCCTGTAAGATTTCCTACGTGGAACAGCTTCTTCTTTCAAATGTACTTTATGATGCACCAATGTGGTGAAACCAGGTCTCTCCTGAAACAATTCTGGATCCAACAGTGCCTCTAATTCTCTCTGCTGATCCACCTGCAAATGAGACACTTGAAACAAGCAAGGCTCTGACACATTTGTGGGAAAAGACTGTTCTCTCTCCTCATCCACTTCCGTCGCACAAATGAAGAGCTGATGTGTCTCCTGAAGAACAGGTTGCTGCTGCTGATGACCAGGCTGCTGAAACTCTTTCAACAAGTTAATATGGAAGATCTGATGTTTTACCTTCCTGTCAGGCATATATAGTTCATATGTCACTGAACTTAGTTTTTTAGAAATTTCATACGGCCCCTGCCATTGAGCCAACAGCTTACTGTCACACGAGGCAGCAATAACAAACCTGCTGACCTGGGTGAAAAACCCTTTTTCTGGCCTTCTTGTCATACCAAGTTTTTGTTTGGCCTGCGCCGTCCTCATGTGCTCCTGAGCCAAAGCAGTCATTCGATCCAGTTTCTCGCTCATGACATATGAGACCACATTGTCCTGATCACTCGGTGGACTCTCTCAGTGCTCCTTTAGTAAGTCCAGCGGGCCCCTCACCTGACGACCATAGAGTAGTCAAAAGGCGAGAACCCTGTTGAAGCTGGGGCACCTCCCGATAAGCAAATAATAAATATGGTACCCATTGATCCCAATCCGAGCCTGTTTCAGAAACAAATTTCCGCAGCATGTTTTTCATAGTCTGATTAAATTGCTCAACTAGTCCATCAGTCTGAGGGTGATATGAGGTGGTCTTAATACCCTTAATACCCAACAGCTTGTATACCTGCTGCAACAGTTTTGACAAGAAATTTGTTCCACAGTCTGTTAGAATTTCTCTAGGTATGCCTACCCTTGAAAATAACTGGATAAGGCAGTTGGCAACCTGCCTAGCCTTGATAGATTTCAGGGGGAAGGCTTCTGGGTTCCGAGTAGCATAGTCACATATCACCAGAATGTATTTATTACCAGAGGAGCTTCTCTCTAGGGGGCCAACTACATCCATCCCTATTCTGTCGAATGGTGTTCCAATAATTGGTAATGGGTGCAGTTGGGCACGGGCTACTCCCCTAGGTGATGTAATCTGACATATTGCACATGTAGAACAGAACTCCTTTATCTGGGTATACATTCCCGGCCACACAAACCTTCTAGCAATTCTCTGTAGAGTCTTCTGAAAAGCTAGATGACCTGCCCAAGGGATAACATGTCCCAGTTCCATAATCTGTGGTATGAGGTCCTGTGGCAAAGGCTATGGTCAAAACTTCACCTTGTTGCTGGTACAAAATGCCTTTTTTATGACATACATGGCCTCGGCCAAACAAGCCGTTCTACCCTGTTTCACACCCTCAATCTCCGAAACTTTTTCAAACCATGGTCCAAGTGCTGGGTCAGCTTTCTGCAATGCAGCTATGTCAGGGGGGATGTCAAAATCTACTGCCTGGCTTAGCTGTGGTGTTTCTTCGCCCAAGTTCTTTACTGAAGCTAACACCTTATCTCTTCTCCTCTGAGCCTTGGATTTAGACTGTCTAATAGGGCCTGCCTCTATCTCAGAATCATAAAATGGCAACTCCTGAAGAACATTGGCAGCCCTTTGTGCCCTGGTTGTCACCATATTACAAAATTTTCCAACAGGTGCATCAAGCCTCTGCTCAATAGCGCCACCTGCCTGTCCCTCAGTTTGTTCCTCCCTAACCTGTTGTATGATGTCCAGCAACGTTGGAACATCATTGCCAAGAATAATTGGGTAAGGAAAATCAGGCACAAGAGCTACAGAAAGGAGATAAGTTTGACCCCCCACTGTTAAATAAACCTCAGCGGTTGGGTACGATTTCTTATCCCCGTGAACACAACTGATATTAACTGTAGTTTCACTCCATAAATCTCTCAGGACTAAATTGGGCAAGACAACAGTCTGGAAACAACCGGAGTCTAACAAAGCCTCTTCACACTGACCATTAAGCAGAACGTTAGTTTTGTATATTTCACCATGAATTGGTGCTGACAGAGTAGGTCTTGGAACTGAGCACAATAGTGAAGGTTTCTCATTTTTTATGGCAGGACATGAGTATTGAGTGTGACCGATTTTATTGCATTGATAACAACGTATATCTTTATTAGACACAACACGTGACTTTTTGCTTCTATTATCTCTGCCATTTGTGATCTGTCTGGAATTGGAATACAGTCTGTTTTGAGCTGGACCACCCCTCTCACCCTCATTAGACTTAATCCATGCGGTGAAAGAGCTGTCACGGCCGAGAGTAGTTCTCCTGCTCCCGGACCTGGCCGACAGAAAAACCTCCGCCAGACGAGCCGCGCCCTCTGCAGTCTTCGGGTCCCGCTCCTTGTATCCAAATTCCAGTTCCGGGTTCACCATCCGCAGAAACTGTTCCAAAATTAATAGTTCCACAATGTCTTTCACCGTTGAGGTCTCAGGTTTAATCCATTTAACACACAGGTCTTTTAAATGAACATACAGTTCACGGGGAGTTTCGTCCTGATAAATGTCCAGGGACCGAAACCTTCTCCTGTATGTGTCGGGTGTTATTTCATACTTATGTAAAATTGCTTCTTTCACTTTCTTATAATTGTCTGTGTCAGCAATGTCCATCAGTACATACGCACTTCGTGCTTTACCTGTAAGTAAAGAAGCCAACTGGATAGCCCACTCTTCTTCACGCCAGCAGCAGACTGTAGCGATCCTCTTAAAAGTCGCCAGGTAGTGCTCGATGTCATCTTCGGGAGAGAGCGGATTCAGCCTGGGCTCGTGGTGCGTTCGCATTCTTCTCGGCTGCACCTGCAGCGGTAAATCATCCTCCTGCGGGCCAATCCGACTGGCCGTCATCCTGGGGTCTTCCCCCAAAGCATCGTCGTCACCACTGCGTTCAGCCCGGCTCCCATACTCCTCTCTCAACTCTGCTACTTGCGACTGCACCCGACGAATTTGATTATCTACAGTCTGCCACCTTTGGTCATGGAGAGCGGCTTCTTCTTCCCTCTGACGATCTCTGGCAGTCAGCGAACGAACCAAGGATTTTACTAAACACGTTAGCTCCTCGAGCTCGCCCAGTCCGCTGACTCCCAGCTCCTCAGCTGCCATAGCTGCATCAGAGTCAAACTGCTCCTCTTGCCTCATTACCTTTCTTCTCGCCATCAGTCCTTCGTCCCGTGCTCATCCACCACTTCCACCAAAAGCTACTACGGACACCTGGGAACGGATCCCACCGCTGCCACCAAATGTAACGTAGTGGGATTCGACATAAAGCAGTCTGTCAGGAAAGGAGGCTTGAGGCAATTGCAATCAGCAAATTTCCGTTTTTATTTTCAATCTTCTCAAGTAACAACTTCAGTGTACATACCCAAAAGTTTTTTAAAAAAATAAAAAAACTTCACACCGACACGGCTCTCCATCAACAATAGTGAAAGAATCCCCTCTCTCCCACAATAAGCACCTGTTATATATTAACTGAGATAATTAGGACTAATTAGCCCCTACCATAACCCTAGGTAAAACAAACATTTTCATCTTTCACACATACCCACTAACATCTAAAAGTCCATAAACAATTCCCACCTATTTACAAATACATTGTGGGCGACCCCCACAGCTTACGGGTCAAGCAGAGTGCTCAGCTGGAGCAATTAGCATAACAGTGAGATGTATGGACTGATATCAATAGGCAGCCTCTCTTTGTCTAATCCCGGCGCCAGTAATCCTCGCTATTGATATGTGTGACTCTAATGCAAATGTCCATGCTTTACTGCTGTGCATGTATTGTCTGTAGCTGGGTATATAAGTCTACTGCATATCGCTTGCCCTCTCTCACTCTCTTTTTGACCACTTGCATTGCCTGTTTGCTGACTAGAGACAGAGGGCTCGCTCCAGCGCGCTCCCACAGCGCTAGGATGAACCCTCGTGCTGGAGGATGAAATAAAACCCTTTTAAACTTCAGTTTGCCGTGTCCTGCCTGCCACTTATTCCGTGCCCTCCACACTGGGTACACTTATTTCATCTGCCACAACATATAAATAACACAGAATAAATAATACCATAAATTAATTCAATAAATAATTTAAAACAACTATTTACAAAATTCTAAATCACCCCTCTGACTCACCATCACATGCTTCCTTCCTGCTGGTGTCCTATAAAAGGCATTTCAACTCATCACAGAGTCTTTTGCCCGGACACCCTCAGGAAGCTTGTTGGCAAAGGTATGTGAATTGAATCACACTTGTTTTACCCAAATAATATCTCACAAAAGGCACTCACATAGTCAGAAACAGATCCCAGATAATGTGTACATTTTAACAAACAATCACATTAACTTTTTACCCATACTACAAATATAATATAATCACACATACAGTGACCATAACCGTGGTGACACTCCGTCGTCACATTTCTATTAAATCACTCAATAAATTAATTAATAATCAGTCTCAAAATTTAGAGAATTCGATACTGGGGACTTAAACCAGACTCATAAATGAAATAAATTCCCAACAACTTCTCTCATTTTCACATATTATTAAATGAAATGATAATTAAAAGACATTGCAGTGATTTAATTAACCATAAAATTAAACTTGTAATAATAGATTAACAATGTCAACATTTGCAGAACCAGGATAACTGTGAAATAAAAGTTAGATCAGTTTGAAGTTAACAGATTATGGAAACAATGCAATTTATGGGGAAAATGAAATTAATTATATGGAAAATTCTGGATTACTCTTAAGAAAATAAAAAACGGAATTTTAATGAAAAGAGAGGTTATGTTAATGGCTCTCATTTTGCATTTGATCAAATATTGAATGATTCTCAAATCTCAGTACGTTTGATCAGCAGATGGATAAGGAAGATGCAGCTTACGTGACCACGCCTGATGGCGGGTTCTTTCGTCATTCCGGGAAGCTTTAGATGTGGAGGAAGGCCAAAAACAGAATATTGACCAGCAAATATTCAAACAAGGATGGGCCTCTTTGCAGTCTGTTGTGCCGGGATGAGATTCTTGATGTTTATTCCAATGGGTTGAAGTCCAGCCAAAGTGTCTCCCTTTTCGTGGCTTGTCGAATTCTTCAGCTGCGTAATGGCCGTGGATCAACGACTTCATGAGAGGATTCGAGAGTCCTTACCCCAGGATCTGATCAAATAGCAAAATTAAAAGAATTTTCGGACTAGTGGAGATGAAAATAGTTTCTAATGTGTAAGTTGGTCAATATAAAAATTAAAATTAAAGTCAAGATTAAAGTTTAAATTAAAATTAAAACGGTGGCTTTACAGAAAGTTTAACAGGGAAAAGTTGTAAGAATAAATGTCTAGGATTGGAGTTTTTAACTCCTAATTAGAATTTGAGCTCAGAGAGAAAGAATTCCTAGGCATTTAAAGAAACATTAAGATACAAAGAGATTACAAAAAAAACAGGATGCTTCAGGCTCCGTGATCGTAGAGAAGCAACACGTGGGATAAGTCCTTTGTTCTCCAGTGGTTCTCTGCTGTGTAGAGATGAAGTGAACAGAACAATGGGCAGAGACAAAAGAGAAAAGAGAGACGGAAGTGAGGGCGTCGTTTCCTTTTATAACTTCAGTCGAGCTTTCGCGGGCTTCCGGGTTGACAGGAACTCAGACCAATAGCCTTCCTTCCTGGGCGGGGCTTTAAGAACTTTAGTCAATAAACAAACAGTCTTTTGTCTGGAACTTTGAGAGAGCTGTTGTCAAGCAGAGATTGGCTGAGATCGGTCACATGATTTGAGAGATATTTTGGCAAATCTTTAACACTTAATATTCATCTATGCAATTTATGTATATAAACTAAGCTAACCTTAGTGATTAATGTAACTTATACCAGTGCTTATAAATTAACAGCAGGGATTAAAACATTCATTTAAACATTTTTAGCATGCACATAGTTATTCACAGATTCATCACAGATCTTTCAAACCCATTATTGATTTTTCACATTTAAAACATCAGAGTCCCATTTACTTTTCCTGGCGTCCTGGAAAAGAAGAGAAATGTTAGAATTTGGAGTTAACACAGATGTATGAAAAACACTCACTGGTTCGATCGGCAATGTCCCAGCGTTTGCCAGCAGGGGGTCAATGTTGAGCTGTGGATCTTTGTAGTGACCATAATGGCTACTCCAGGGTTCTGTCCATGTCTCCACAATAATGGGGCATACAGTCCACAACAGGGATATGCATTAGGGGTGAATTCCTTAGACTGGTTTTAACAAAGGAATGTGAGTTCAATTGTGGCCTGGAGGATGCAAGGGCAGTTTCCTGGCTGGTTTTTTTTTTTCCTGGGTGAAACAATGTCTTTAAGCTGAAGAATAATTTTATTGAAGAGCCAAAGTGAGATGATGCTACATTATAAAGCACTTTAAAAAGCAACACTCACTACACAAAGTACTGTACAGCCAGAATGCACATGAAAACATAAAAGCAAGAAACAGGACACTAACACAAAAACAATATAGAACCACAGTCAATAGAAACAAAAAATAGAAGGTAAAAGAAGTAAATAAACAAATGAATACTGTAAATAAATAAATAAAAATCCATTTCATTCAATAAAATCAATGTCTCACACTGGATCGAAGGCCAGTGAGTAAAAATGCATTTTAAGACAGGTTTTATAAATGGACAGTGAAGGTGCTTGTTTGATGTTCAGGGGTAAATCATTCCATAACCTGGGTGCCATGATTGAAAAGGCTCTGTCCCCTCTAAGTTTATGCTTCACCTTTGGCACCCCCGGGAGCAGCTGTTCAGCTGATCTGAGGGACCGGGTGGGAGCGTAGAGATGCAGAAGCTCAGAGAGATTAGGCGGAGCAAGACCATTCAACACTATCAACATTGACAATGTCCCACATTGTCCCACTCAAACACAGTCTTTGTTCCATATTTGATTGATTGGGACCTTGTCACCCTAAGTGGGAGGCGTCCAGGAGGCATCCTGATCCTGATAATAGAATAGCGAGAGATAGAATAGAATAGCTAATAGAAGCCATTGTCTTGAAACATACTCAGCATTTGGAAGTTTGCGACTGAAATGGCATTTGGAGAAAAAATGTTTCGGCCATTTGTAACGTTCAGATGCTCTGATATCAGCGTCCTTATTCTGGCAGCTCTTCGGTCCTTTTCTGGATCAGCATTCCCGGTGGATACGAATGTTTGACACTTCCACGGGTGTTTTACAGGTTCGATGACCTGGAGCTTCTGCTCACTGTGACTGACAGATCTTCAGACAGCGGCTCCACAGATGTGTCCCATGTTAGCATTTGTAATGCTTACAGTTTGATAAAAATCTTGTGACATTTTAGAGTTCATTTTAAAATTTGTTTGTTTTTAAATCCTTTAACGGTCTTGCGCTGCTTTATTTCTCTGAGCTTCTGCATCCCTACACTCCCACCCGGTCCCTCAGGACAGCTGAACAACTGCTCCTGAGGGTACCAAAGGCGAAGTGGAAGCTCAGTGGGGACAGAGCCTTTTCGATCATGGCACCCAGGTTATGGAAGGATTTATCTCTCCGCATTAGACAAGCATCTTCACTGTTTACTTTTAAACCCCGTCTTAAAACACACTTTTACTCTCTGGCCTTCAACCCAGCATGAGACATTGATTTTATTGAATGAAATGGATTTTTATTTATCTATTTATTCACTTCTTTTACCTTTAATTTTATTGATTCTATTGACTGTGGTTTCTACTTGTGCCAAGTTTTATATTGTTTTATTGGTTTCATATTGTTTTTGTGTTAGTGCCCTGCTCCTTGCTTTAATGTTTTCATGTGCTTTCTTGTACAGCACTTTGTGTCGCGAGTGTTCCAAGTGCTTTATAAATAAAGCTGATTGACTGTAAAGTTAACACTGTACATCTGTATCGCAACTTAAAAAAATCCTGTCAATTTAGGAATCTTTTTTAAAACCTCCTTCTCACATTTCTGTTATTCTTTCTTCTTTTTTCTCTTTTGGACCCCGCTGTCGCACGCCATTACATTCATTCATTCATTCATCCACAGATTTACTACCAGCCCAATCAGCCTAATCAGGTCAAATGTCAACTCTTAACCAATTAAATTAAGCAAGTGGGACAGGCGTACACCTCAACAAATAAAAAGTTGATTCACTAAAACAAACCCTCCAACAAATGTTGGGCACGGCAGAATTAGCAAAAAAAAAAAAAAAATTGTTTCTTTTGGGGCCTGAAACAAGCCAGGGCACCTGGGCTCCTGCCCTGGTAAGCCCTCTTGATAACCAGGGCAGCATCAATCTATCCATCTTCCACCACTTATCCGAGTAGTGAGGGCAGCAGTTTAAACAGAGTAGCCCAGACTGCCGTCCCCTTCACATAGAACCATGATTCCTCCTGCTGGTGGTGAGGCCACTGGAGGTCAGACCCATGTGTCTCCCTTGGGTTGAGCCTGGCTGGGTCCTATGCACAGAAACCCGGTCAACAGGTGCTTGCCCTTGAGCCTCTGTAATCCAAAAATGGGTGGGGTACTCTGGATCCTTGTACCTTAACGGTGATCAGCTGGACTGCTTTTTGTGTAGCCCTTCATCCTTGACCAATTTCCCTTGGGAGACTGTACCGGAAACCAACCAGATAGCACTTAACACTTCCTAATGTTGCTAACTCAGTGTCCATTGATGTCCAATCAGCAATGATATTGATGATTTGTTATGATTTGACTGGTGTGATACAAACATGAAACTGGCATCCCTTTGCACAGCCCTGGCAAATAACACTCTAAGAAAGATATAAATGTAGTCATCTGATAATTTTCAGATGACTACATAAATTAACAGATGAAGTCATCTGTTAATTTTTTGACAAAATGATGCCTTTTTGGCCTGGCCTCCTCCTGCAATACTGCATCTCAAAAACATACTCACCCCAGAAGGGCACCGTTTCCCCATTTTAAGATAATAAGAAATGTTCCTGAACTGATGTCTCCTGCAATTCAGTGAGAGGAGAGTGTGGTATATGGGAAACGGTACTTTATTGTGAAGTGCAGTGTGGTGACGTGCACTTCCCGTCACGTCACCACACTGACCATTGACTGGTGCCCATCGCCAGGTGCCTGCCATGTAACCTGTTATGTCTATAACTCTTGCTAATAAGAAACAGGCTGGAGGTGCAGGACGAGCCCCCATCTCGGATGATCCCCCAGGTTCCAAGGTTGTCATAGCCAGGAGCGGCACTGGGGTTAAGCTCCTAGTGCTCATAAAATGCTCCTTATGGTGTGCGTCTCGAAAAGCCTCTGACAACTAAGTCCAACTCCTAGCCTGCCCGTGTGGTTTAGTCTCTAAGTCCGGCGGAACTGCTTTTACTAATAGGAGAAGGGGCGAGGGCGGATCTCTGGCACCTTAAAACCAGATGCTTCGGGTAGATGGTGGCTCGTCAACCTGGGAAGGTAGCCCATCTAGGGGAAGGTAAACCCTGATTTCAAGCCTCCGCTGCCTTGCGGCACACCCGGTCACGGGAAAGGCTTCGGGAGTCAACCCTGAGGAAAAATCCGGAGTTGGAGCCCCTAAGGCAGTTCTCTGTTGTGCTCAACATCGTTCTGGCAGCTCCTGCAACGGCGCTGGTGCCAAACTATAGCAGCCCTGCTGTTCCTTTGGATTCATCAGTGACGTGGAGAGGGGGGACATGCTGCATGGGTAACATCTTGTCCTCCATATCTTCCTGCCCAGGCTTGAATCCTACCAACGCCCAATGCTGGAAGGTAGAACACTGGTGTGCATC
The DNA here is from genome assembly GCA_020510985.1 of Pholidichthys leucotaenia. Taxonomy (NCBI): domain Eukaryota; kingdom Metazoa; phylum Chordata; class Actinopteri; order Cichliformes; family Pholidichthyidae; genus Pholidichthys; species Pholidichthys leucotaenia. Next base: position 279,753,786 of record CM035838.1, on the reverse strand, counting down.
GGTCTGTTCAGCCACAGGCGGTGCTGTTCCAGCAGAGTAGATGTTTAGGATTCTCTTCCATGGTCATCATTGACCGACGGAGGCCGACGGGAGGTGCAGTGAATAGAACTTTATTATATAGAGCCAACACGATACAGGTGTGCTGTACAGGCCAAGGGGTCGACGGCAAAAGAGACCGTGCTCTTCCGTGTCTGCCCTTTATACCCTGGAGTGATGGCAGAACCGGAATGACGGGGCCGTCACCCCCACTACACCCAGGGTGTACCCAACGCCATATTGGTACCCCCCCCTTCCCGTAGAAAAATCCAATTCACACCGATTAGGCCCTCCCAAATTTAGAACCCGACTCACATGCTAATAATAACAACATACTTATGCACAGACCTATCCATACACACAAAATAACTAACTAAAGGGGGCCAGGTAGACTGCTTACCCACCTCTACATGGCCAAGTGGGTTATTCTGCCGTTTTCAAAACTAAAAGTCCTTTAAAATAAAACAGCCGTGTTCCTATTTACACACTCCACACTGGAGTGTGTAAAGGCTGGAGTGTTTAGGGTGCATGCGCATGCAGCGACCGGCAGCTGGTGAAAAAGTCTGTCATCTGTGTGTCTGTTTTTATGTACTTTTATATGTTTTTACGAAATCCTCTGTGTCGTTTCTGCCCTGGAGTGTTTGTGAACTATATGGTGAAGAGCTCCCTGGTTCCAACAACATGGACTTCCTTCCCTTTCTTGCACTGCTGCTACTTTTCCCCGGCTCTTTGTCTATGAGGTAAACGCGTTCGGCATCATGGTGGGCAGAAAACATTATTCCAGGGACCTGTTGCCTGCAATTTAAACACGGTTGTTGAAGCAGCGGCTGTGATTGAGCCTAAGCCGCAACTGCCGGACTTTATTTTGAGAGACGGACATAGCGGTGAAAAGAGAGACGGGAGAGACGGCAGAAGGAAGCGCGGAAGGCGTGGAGGTGTGAAATTGCGCCTGAGAAGACATCAGTTTGGTAACATTCCTCTTCCTTCAATGATTTTTGGGAACGTACAGTCTCTGAGAAACAAGGTGGATGAAATTCAAGGGAATGTACGCTACCAGAAGGACTTTAAGAACTGCTGTGTCATGGCTTATACCGAGACTTGGCTTAATGTGCATGACCGAGACGCAGACCTGTGGATTGACGGCTTTGGAGCCCCACTGCGCTTGGATTGGCAGGAAGAGGTAACGGGGAAGCATCGGGGGGCGGCGTATGTTTATATATTAATAAGCAGTACTGCACATCTGTCAGGGTCAGAGAGCACATCTGTACACCCGATGTGGAGCTGCTGTCTGTGTCACTACGCCCCTTTTATTTGCCTCGTGAGTTCCCCCAACTTTTCATCACAATTGTGTACATTCACCCGAGGGCAGACGCTGACTCCGCCTGCAGCACTATCTTTGATGTGATCCAGCAGCTGCAATCAATTTCTCCAGAGACGCCAAACTTCATTCTTGGGGATTTTAACCATGTTTCTTTAAAGAAGACACTTAAAAACTTTTATCAGTATGTCTCCTGCCCAACCAGGCGAAAAAAGACATTGGACATGTGCTATGGATCCATAGAGAGGGCCTATAAAATCACTCCCCCTTCCTCCTGTAGGATTCCTCAGATCACAACTGTGTACATTTGCTGCCCACATATAAAACTGCTCTCAGAAGCGGCAAGGTGGAGACGAGAGACATTGATGTGTGGACAGAAGATTCAAGTGCCACAGCCTCCAGGAATGCTTTGACTGTACAGAGCTGGGAGATGTTCACACTGGCCTGCGGGTATGATTTGGACTCTTTGGTGGACGTCACATGCTCATACATGGCTTTCTGTAAAAATAAGATTGTTCCACGAAAACGTGTCAAAAAATATCCCAACAACAAAACCATGGGTTACAAAATCAGTTTAAATCCTGCTTACAGAGGAAAGCACTTGCCTTTAAACAGGGGTCTGTTTCTGAGGCTACAGGTTGCCACAAGGAGCTGAAGCCGAAATTTTAAGAGCAAAACAGAATTATAAATCAGAGTTGGAAAGCAAGATGGCAACAAAGAAACTTGGTTCAGCCTGGGCAGTATGAAAACTATTGCAGGCTTCAAGAGCACCAGAGCGCATAATCGTGAGTTTTTAGATGGTATTTAATTCAGGACACAGAGCTGGCCTAATGCACTTAATTGTTTTATGGTCGTTTGATTCCTTTGATTTTAGCACAGAAACCCAGATTTGAAACAGAAACTCAAAGACAATCAGCACTTTAATATTGAGGTGCAGGATGTTAAAAGGGAGTTCCTGCGCTGTAAAAGTGAACAAAAGTCAGGGCCCTGATAATATATGGTGGCGCTTGGTAAAGTCCTGTGCACCTGAACTGAGTCCTATATATCATTACATTTTCAATAAGTCCCTTACAGACACAACATGTCCCTAAGATCTGGAAAGAAGCCGTGGTTGTTCCCGTTCCAAATCCAGCTGTCCAAAAATGGTAAACGACTTATAGACCCAGTTGCTTTGACTTCAATTTTAATGAAAAATTTTTGAAAAACTGGTCAGATGTGAGGTCCTAAAGCAGACTGAGCATGCATTGGATCCTCTGCAGTTTGCCTATAGGCCTCACAGAGGAGTGGAGGATGCCACTGTCACTCTGTTTACATGCTTTTAAACATCTGGATTTTAATGGGACACATGCCAGACTTTAATTTGTGGACTTTTCCTCCGTCTTTAATACAATCCAACCTCATATCTTAGTTGAAAGGCTCCTGCAGCAATTTGATTTGAGGCAATAATCTGGTGGGTTGGAATCTGGATTCTTACCCAACAGGACGCAGAGAGTAAGGGTCAATGGTTCATTGTCTGACCTAAAGTGCTCTTCTACTGGCTCTCCTCGGGGGGGGGGGGTTGTTGTCACCACTACTCTTCATCCTGTACACAAACATGTGTCGGAGCAGACATGACAACAGACACAATTATAAAGTATGCTGATGACTCAGTTATTATCAGTCTCCTCCAGGATGGTGAGAGTGGCCACGGCCCAGTAGTTGATGATTTTGTTCACTGGTGTGAGGATTCCTACCTGCAGCTGAATACGACAAAAACTAAAGACATGATTATTGACTTTAGGAGGAAAACTCCCAGGCACAAAGTCACCGTACTAAAAGGCCAGACCACCGAATGTGTACAATCCTACAAATATCTTGGGACGATTATTGATAGTAATTTAAACTTTGAAGAGAACTGTGAAAGGGTGTGCAAAAAGGGTCAGCAACATTTGCATTGCTTGAGAAAACTTGCACGCTTCCAAGTTGACCGAACCATAATGACAATGTTTTATCGGGCTTTTATTGAATCTGTTTTATCCTTTTCTTTAGTGTCATGGTTTAGTCAGATAAAACTGAAACAGAGGAAATCCTTGGATCAGGTAGTTAGATGGTCCAGTCGTTTGCTTGGTGAGCCACAGCTGAGCCTGATATCCCTGTACATCAGACAAGTACAGAGGATGGCTTCCTCCATTTTAAATGATGACTCCCACCCTTTGCAGTGCCACTTTCAGCTTCTTCCTTCAAGACGGAGGTTTGCTGTCCCAAAAAGTAGAACCCAGCGCTACAAAAACAGCTTTGTCCCTGCTGCTGTCAAAGAGGTTGAACACGCTGTAAAAATATATTGCACTTAAATTAGGTACCTATTTATAACTCCATTTTATATTACATAATTTTTGTAGGATGAGTCGGCTTGGGTTCTAAATCTTTTATTGGGTTTTAGACCTTTGAGTTTTTCACCTCTTTGACTAGTTTTAACTTTTAATATGAACCCTTCTCTCTTACCTCTGTTTTTCTCCCATCTCTTTGTCTTTTTAAACCCTGATTGACGGAGCCTTGAGTATTCTTAACAATTTTTATAGTCAGCTTCTATGTGCCTGTTGTTTGTGTCAATGTTGAATATACGTAATTTGTGGCTTGTAAAATTGGATGTCACCAGACTGCAAAACAAATCTACCTATGGGCTACAAATAAAGTAACCATGAATCCTAAGATTAAAAATAATCCCAAAACATATATAACACAATCAGAACTCTCAAAACAAAACACAGTCAATAAGTACACTCATAACTTGTTTGCCAGCCCCCCCCCAACCCCCCCCCCACCCAACCTGGCAATTCACACAAACACCATGTCAAACATAATTACAAACGGTGTTGAGGATTTTATTTTTTTTTTTAAACAAACACAAGGCAAAAATGCAACCAGTACACATTAAGTATTTGACTTTAGGGTAAAATGACATATTAGCAATACCACCACACCATGCCAATAGCTCCCCACCACCACCACCACCACAATCCCAATGGCAGACCCACCCCATGGACCTCCACCTGGCGGATCCCTCCCAGAGTGCCTTCACCTCTTCGTCTCTGGGGACGAGCCACATCGGCGTTTCTTCATGTCCACTCACCACAGCTCATTAGGGTGTCTCCACGATTCATCGGACAGTCTCAGGTAACCATCCTCCCAGGCAGCCACTACCTGTAGCAGCCCCTGCTCATCCAGTTGTCTTCTTTTCTCATGGACCCCCTCAGCCGAGCCTCCCCCCTGGCCCGGACCTCGTCATCGATGCGCAGAGGAGCTCAACACGGCTTCTGACGTCCACCATTGTAGCATCATCGTCTCCTCAAACCAAGACAGAAGATCACTTCTCTCCATTTTACAGGAATTTCACTTTATTCCTTCTACAGGAATACCACTTTTCTGTGTTCTACAGGAATATCACTGGCTTTCATACACTCATCCCAGCCTGACCCAAGGATGTTTTCCCAGGACTCCAATGTAAACAGTTGCCTCTTGCAGAGATTGTAAGGATCAGAATTTGCTTTTAAAGGCTCAAAGGAACATAAAACTCGGGAGACCAGACCTCCAACGTGAACACTGCATTTGGATAACATCCTCCTTTACAGGAAGCCAATGCTCTTAAAAGGGTCATAAATGGCTTAATCAGACAGGTTTATAACCCCCGATGTTTTCCAGATTATCTCTTCCAGATACCATGGACCTAAAAGAAATCATCTACATACAGCTCAACAGTACCTCCTAGCGGATACCTATGAAAGTGTTTCGGTATGTAGGAAGACTATTTAAATTTGCTCTAAACATTAAGTTTCTTTCAGCTTATCCTCTTCTCCCTGGATCCTAAGGACACTGAAAATCATCCCTTTTTTATCACTAACCATAGTTTGCTGTACTACCTTAAGCTTTGATCTAAATATGAATGCCTGTATTATAATTATGTATAAGAATTGATATGTTCATGAGTGATTATTCAAACAAATGTACTATTAGAGTAAATGGTATAAATGCATGATCACCAAATATTAGCCAAGTCATTTAATTTAGTTGGATTTTATATTGAGCACCTAATTTCATAAGAACTGACTGAGTGTTGATTTTTCTCTGCAATTTCATGGGATGGTGTCTTCGTTTGATTGGCTGCTCTCAAACAAAGAAATGTTCTCACATTGGATGGCAGCCATTTCAAACTGCTTTTGATAAAGTCGATTGGTCAGTCTTGCGATCGACATCACCAGTTTATGACCAGGCGGGGTCATTTAAAAGTAGTGGAAGCTGCCCTGTGGACAGTTATGTAAGAGAGAACAAGAGAAGATCAAAGATGAAAGAAATGTTAAGTCAGGAGAGCAAGAGAAACACCTACACAGAGACAAGCTATGCAGTTAAAAGGTTAAGTTAGAATTAGAAACACAGAAAAGAAGAAAGAGATTTTGAGAAAGATTAGGAACTAAGTTAATATTAAAGAAGCAGAATAGCAATCTAGATCTCAGAGGAAGATTTTATTCATCGTTTCAAGGTCCCGTGTAGTTTTATTTTATCTAAATTGTTCTGTGTGAAGTTTGTCAAATCCTGCGTTAGTTTTTGGTTACTGAGGAGAAATCACCTTTTCTTTAGAGCTCGCTTTCTCAAAGAATCAAATTCTCAAACTTTTTTCCCTTCACCTCAGAAGCCATTCTTATCCTAGTAAATGTTTTTCTCTTTTTTTTTTTTTGACTTTTCACGCCGTTAAAGTGGACCTTTAATTTTCCTAATTTAAAGTGAACAGAGACTGTGTTTTTGGACTCTCTTTCCGGCCTCATACCCTCCTGACTGAGAAGATTTTCCTTCAGTTTTTTTGGTCTATCCCGCTCCTAGAGACTTCACCAATTCGGCCGGACTTGTTCCAAGGATTTTCACGCCGCCCTGAGACAAACCATCCACGGCTGCCACTGTCTCCTTGAAGGGCCCCCAACCGAGTTATCACTTCCACGGCTGTGAGGAAGTATAACAGCAGCCGCTTCCTCCGACGTCCTAACTCCCAACTCGGCCGGTATCGACCCGCTGAAATGTGAACCTACAGCTGTTTTGTAAGTGAAACTCCTACTTCTCCTATCTGCTGGGTTCAAAACGTGATGTCCGAACAATTAAATTACAATTGAATATAGCCCATATTTCAGGGCTCAATTAGTCTCAGCCACAGGGTAAAGCTGTAAACTGAAGGAAAATTCTTAGTCCTTTTTAAGTAACTGCCCTTAATTTTTGTAGATTAATTCAGAAGTCATTTTTAGATAATTAGCTTATGAATTTTCCCCATAAAATTGCATTGTTTTGTTAGACATTTCAGCCTTCATTTACCGTTGAAACATAAGTCTGGTTCCTCCTTGGTTCTACAAAGGTGTAACGCTGGATTTTATGTTCAGGAATCCAATAACAGTGGATGTGATATCGTACACTGTTATCATTTGAATCTGTTTATCCATCATTTGAATGCCATGCCATGTAACCTGATTGAGTTTAATAAAAGGGTGAATGAGAGAAGTTGAAGAGTTTTCCTTTCGCATATATCTGCTTCCTAATCACGGCAGGAAAAGAACTCACTGAAACTTTGAGACTGATTCATTAAGTAATTGAAGGTACAAAATTAATTAAAATTAAAGTTAATATTATTGTCCATTGTGACTGGTGCCCCTTTTACAAGTGCTTTTATTTAATTTAGAGGGTGTAGAAGTGACGGTTTAACTCCGCCCCCTTTCACACCCACTATTAAATAAAATAAATAATTCCTGTACCTTATGACAAATATTTTATTATATAATCCCTTTACACCATGTTGTGACCAGGCTTCCTTTCTGGGTCGAACCGTCCTGCTGACCTGGTCCAAAGCCCTCCTCGAGCGTTGTTGATCAGCTCGTTGTGAAATCGCACCAGCTGTTTCTGCTCCGCTCTTCTTCCTCCTAAACGCTGGCACAGCCCCTGCAGCTCCTCGCTTCTCTGTATCACTCAGACAAACTCCGAAAGTCAAGGGGGCTAGCGTCTTGGCTCCATCCACCATCCCGGGTGTTCCACTGTGCCGTCCAGTTCCCACATCCAGGGCAACTTGGACACTGGCATCGGAACCCTCCTGAGATGGTGCTCCACGGTGCTGGTCTTGCACACCTCCCATAATACCAGGAAAGTCACTGCCCCAAACGGCATCGTCCTCCACGTGCAGAGCAGGCCAGTCCTACAGACCGCAGCTCAACCACTCCTCTCCGACACCACAGGGGACTGTGAATCCCCAGCCGTAGAACATATTGTATCCCATGATGTTCGGCCCAGTGGCGGTCACCACAAAATGGATGCTTGCCATCATCGCCGACTTGTACCTCACTGTCAATTCCAGCGAACCCACGACTACCAACTTGATTCCTCCATAACCAAAGTACGGCGTCGACAGGTCACTCACGCGGTGGTGCGGGAACAGACTCCTCATAGTGGACCAGTTCAACACCAAAGCCACTGCTCCCGTGTCTACCATCAACGGCACTTCCATGCCGTCCAGCAAGGCATTGCAGTAGATTCGTCCATCTGTGCTCGGGGAGACAGCATGAACAACCATAGGAGTCGCTGCGGGGGAGTCCGCCTCACGTCTTCGGTCCCCTCGCTCAAAATTTTTGCAGGCTTTGGCGAAATGGTGTAGAAGACCGCACTTGCCACAGGGTTTTCCCTTCGCCGGACACTCTTTTGCCTTGTACTGGTGCCTGGCGGACCCACAGCCATAGCATCTTGGTGTACCTGGGGCGGACCTAATTTTCACAGTGGCAGCATATTCCTCTTCATTCACGCTGTCTTCGCTGTCCGAGTCCGCTGCCAGCACCTTCAAATGTGGTTCGGTGTGTGTCAGCGTGGTTCTCTCACAGAGACCCTTCACTATCTTCTCCGCTGCTTAAAACTGCTGCGCTATCTCAATATCCATGGCTAACATCAGCTCACCCGGGTGGGTCAGGAGCCTCAATCATGTCGCGGAACAAAGAGTGTGCTCCGCTAGTTGATCACGGGCCATCTCTTCCTCTAGAGCTCCAAATTGGCATTCCCCCACCAGCTGACGTAGGTCTGCAACATAGTGCTGCACCAACTCTCCTGTCTGCTGATGGTGCTGCTGAAACTGAATTCTTCGGACTATGACGTTTTCCGGGGCATGAAAGTAGCGCGCCATTAGCCCAACCACATCCTCAAAATTATCGGCCCCTCCTAATGTGCTGAGGATTCTTTGACCCTCCATGCTAAGATTACAGACCAGTATAGCCCTCACATGCAGTTTCTCGAGCTCACCAAGGTTAAGGACCACCAGATAGTTCTGGAAAGCCACGTATCACCTAGCCCAGGGGACTGCCGGCTCGCCCGGAACCTCCAAAAACAGCCGAAAAGTGGAAACAGCTCGCTCCATACCTTTTTCCTCGTCACCAAATGTTATGTCCATAACTCTTCCTTATAAGAACCAGGTTGGAGGTGCAGTGAACATAACTTTATTATATAGAACCAACACGATACAGGTGTGCCATACAGGCCAAGGGGTCAACGGCGAAAGAGACCGTGCTCTTCCGTGTTTGCCCTTTATACCCCAGAGTGACGGCGGAACTGCAGAGGTGGGGCCGTCACCCCCATTACACCCAGGGTGAACGCCATATAGGTACACCACACAAACCGCTATCAGAGTTCCATCAATAAAGCTGTGTTCACCAACTCCATCTTACCTCATCCTTCACCCAGCTATTTTCCATACATAACATTTGGCGATCGAGGATTAACTCATGGAGGTGTGTATCACACCACTTCATCCCTTTCTTGAGTTTCCGGGCGAACTGCCGGTGCCTTTGCCCAGGTGGTTTGAGGCCTTCCAAACCTACATCACCACGCTGGACCTCGGTAGGCTCAACAAGCTAAGGGCACGTGCGCTTCTCGTCCATAACCTGGTTATTGAGGGCCAGCGAATCCTGTGAACACTCGGAGCATCGGACTCCTTCGAGAATGTCGTGGAGCTGCAAGCCAACCATTTCCACACCCCGGATAGCGTGACTGGCCAGAGGATTCATTTTCAGCAGCGACATCAGTGGGTAGGTGAGCCTATTCACCAGTTTGTTGCCGACTTGAGGCAGCTAGCTAGCGAGTGCCACTTTGGGCTGTTGGAAGATGAAATGGTACATGAGCAGCTTGTAGAGCACACGTGCAGCACCGCATTGCAGGCTAGGCTACTCACAGCATTCAATGACTTAGCATTAGCCAGAGCTGTCAAGCTAGCTCTCCAGCTGGAGGCCACACACAAGCTAGCTTCGGAGCTAACCTGGCGCCAGTAACAGCGGCCGCCGGAGCCACCCGCCACGGCAAATGTTGCAGACTTGGAAAGTGAGGATAGCTTGGATGACAATGTTACGGAAACCAATGTTGCCAGCCGAAGGTCTGCCCTGGGAAAACCCCTGTGCAAGGGTTGTGGGTCTGCAACACACTGAAATAAGGTGAACGACTGCCCGGCTAGGGGAAAACATTGTAGCAGATGTGGGCGCTTGAATCATTATGGTAGAGTGTGCTATGTATCTAAACCAGAGAACCCACAGAAGAAATCACTCTGCCCGCCCCCGATAACCATCCATTTGGTGTCCCCCAGCACAAATGGGTACATGTACTGCACAGTGGAATTGGACGGCATGGAGGTGCCGCTGCTGCTCGACACGGGGGCGGAGGGGTCGTTGGTGAACTGGGACACAGTGAGGAAGCTTTTCCCCCACTACAGGATTAGAGGTAACCCGGCACCGTTGCATGGCTATGGAGGTGGCAGGCTGTGCACAGTTGGGGCTTTGGAGTTTACGGTCCAGTACAAGTCTGCAAAGATGGTTGACTTCACGTTCCACGTGACAGCGCGAGACAATAGCATCATGGGCTGTGGCTTGTTTTACGGACTGGGTTTCACCATTAAAGATGGTGCTGGGAACAAATGGTCAGGTTGTGGCCACCGGAACCCTCCGGTTCCGGTGGTTGAACAGAATGTTGTGTGGGATGAAGAGCTAATGGACACCACAGCAGTCAAGCAGGACCAGTTTCTTTCAGGTTCGGCACAGGAGAGTCTCAGTGCCGGCACTCAGGACATGGTAGAGGGGGCTACTGAGCGTGGTGGTGAGGTGCCTGTGTCGGTGAGTGACACCATTGTGCTAGCCCCAGATGCCTCTGGAGCTTGGCCGCAGGGAGATGGAGGGTCTGCAGCTATGAGGGTGACGCTACAATGGTTTTAGAAGAGGACGGGGCCAGACCGACAAGCATGGAGTTACTGCATGCTCAGCAGCACTACGTCAGGCCGAGCCGGGCCCCGTTGAGGGTTTTGAATTTGGTTCGGCTTCGGGGGTGAAGAATGTCCACGGCAAAGATGGGCCAAACAACAGCCAGCAAAACACAGAGGATGTCTGCGCATAGTGGCGAAGTTGGGTGCAGCATACTTCAGGTTGTCCGCTCATCGAGGCATGCCATTCAGCTTCAGCGTGTCTGGGAAGAGGCTCCGGGTGATGAAGTTGGATGGGAGTCGGTGTTGGTGGTGAAGAAGTTGGGCTCCACTGTCCAGAACATCAGCCATCATCCCAAGGGTTTGCTGCTTCCAGAGGCATGCTTGCTGAGGGTCTGCCCTGAGCCCCTTCATGCCAGTTCTACCTCTCCCACCCAAGTGACTGTGCTGTAAAATTGGTGTTTATAGTTCTTGTGTTCTGTGCATGGATGTTATGATATGGAGTTATTTTTATGTTTGTATTTTAGTTCAGGAGCACGGCAAGTAATTTTAGTTTAATAAAGGACTTTCTCTTTTAACTACTGGTGGCAGAATAATCCACCATGCCATACGGGATGTGTGGTAGTCCACACGCCAGTCCTATTCTAGGTTGTTTTGAGTGAATGTGTTTGGCTGATTTCGGACATTAGCTTTCATTATTTTAGTGCGTTGTAGGAACAATTAATTATAAGTGTGATAAGATACAAGGATTATTTAATTTATACTTAAAGGTGTGTGTGTGGAAACGGAGGTTTACTTCGTGACCACAAACACCCACAAGAGAGAAGCGCTCGTAGGGGCACCAGTCCAAACCTGGACAGTTTATTAATAACTAATCCTTGAACCTTTCATTAACCAGTCTCAATATTTGTGAATTCTTCTGCCGTGACCCAGAAAAGCACACACACAAAAGAAATCAAGCAGAAACTTCTCTATACCGTTAACAGTTTTCATATTCAAACTCAGGTTAAGTGACATTACATTCAATTGATTTGCAAGTAGGTGAAATGATCAACAAGTATCAAATATCATATTAACTTGTAACGGATTCCTGAGCATAAAGTCTCAGAGCATAGCATAGCATAAAGTCTATAGTTAAACCTTTGTGGAAACAAGATAAACCAGATTTTTGAATTTGTAACTGTAATGCAATGGGAGACTGTGAAGTAACTGTCACAAAAATATACATAAATTTGGACGCAGTTTTATGGAGAAAATGACAAAAGCTGATCATATGAAAAAGAAAATTCTGAGTTGCTCTAAAAACATATGGAGGTTATTAAAAAAGAGAATATTATTTTTCCTTCAACTTTATAGCTCCTATCGTAGCTTATGGCCTAACTTTAACATGAAAAATTGGTCATATTCAATTAGAATTAGACATCACATTTAGCCCAGCAGATAGAAAATTGGAGTCTGCCTTACGAACAGCTGTGTCTTCAGAGTCCAGTGATGATCTTGAATGCCAGCAGATGGCTAAGAGGGGGAAAGACTGCCTGCAGTCCTTCCCCATCGTGGCAGCGGTTCTAGCTTTTACAGACTCAGCAGTTGGGGTCTGGAGTGTGGAGCCAGTGGTAGAGTGAACGGCTGGCTGCTGGGGCAGGTGTGACGTCTTATTTTAGGCAACAGATTCTTTCCTGGCCTGCAACTTTGGAATATCCACCAGCCGATAAGAAGCCACATGCTGAAGGAAAAATGTATGTAAACAGTTCCACCCACGAAATCCTAGTTCTTCTGCTATCATGGTACGTGGGTGAGGCAGTCTCGAGGGAAAAAGTTCAAAAATCACTGTCAGTCCACTTTAACCCCTTGCACTCTGGTCAATTTCCCTAAAAATGCCAAAAAATAACGTGCCCAAAGTAAATCAAAAGCTGTTCTTCAACCCTTTGCAGCATCTTCATGGGGTTGGTCTCATTTAAAAGAAAACACTTTGAATTTTTTGGCAAAACAGTCATAATCTCTCTAAGTGCTCCGGCCACTGAGTAACAGTCATCTAAACACACTGAACTTGAAGAAAATAAATTTCGCCTGGGTGGGGGTTTTTTTGGATACAAATGCTTGCAAATAACACACAGCTTCAGATACTGGCTGGAAAATGCAACAGAAATGTAGAACCAGGTGTTATCCAGCTGAGGTCAAAATTTTGAAACAATACCACAAAAAATGAATATATTACACAGCTTTTTTCTTAGGTTGTTCCCAGGCGTTTTTGAACTGTGCCAAATTGTGCCAAATGGCACAGTTTGGAAAAACGTCTCTAACTTTTGAATGATTCAATATAGAAGCTTCATCTTGGGCTCTAATGAAAGGTGAAGGGCTGTGTGTGTGTGGGGGGGTTGTTTATTCATTCATGAATGAATGAATGAACAAACAAGCCCCCACACACAAAGAAGCATGCCACGTAAAAAATGTGTGGCTTTTTTTCTATAAGAAAAAATAACCTACGGTGCACTAAAAATTATACTAGAATATCTGTAATGTAGAAGATAACAACTCCCACCCCCCACCCCCCCCCCCCCCCACCCCACCCCCCGCTACAAAGGACGGACATCGCCCATCGCTACATGACGGAAAGCGGTGACGGTGCGCCGCGGTCTACTACGCACAGTTGGACTAAAATATCTGCAATATATCTGCAATCCGCTACAGAAGAGTAGCGGGGGGGCAGGGGGGCCGTTCACAACATGACGGACCCAGACCGGAGCGGTCTGGGTCCGTCATGTTGCGATAACGCACAGTTGTAATTTACCAATCGGTCAAAAGTCATTTGGATTACATTTTCAGGGATAAACAATAATTTAGCTTATAACACTTACCTGTCCACAACAGCAATATCGCTGGCGAACCTCTCTTCCTCATTGTCAGATGAACATGAAGCTGGTCCCGCTTGTTACGGACTCGTGGTTCTGGTCACGCAACCCGGTCAAACCATAATTCCATTATTGCGGTTTTGCGCTTCCATGATTGCGGTTTTGGTGAACGATTTTTCAAAACAAATAAGAACAGTAGTTAGAAAAAAAGACTGGCGACCGCGTGTGTGTCACCCAGCCTTACACAAAACAGCTTTCGAACTTCTGCTGCTTCAATTGGCTGGCTATATTCGCAGCCGTTGGAGTAGGCGGGTCCTTCTTGCTAGGTTTTCAGTCATTGGTTCTTCAAGGTTTCAGAAACCCAATTCAAGGCTCTTATTAGTCGAATGAGAGGTCAATCACATCTAAACCAATCAAAGCACTCCTTTGGCTTTATGTTCGCGGCTGTGTCTGTAGTGGAAGAACGGAAATGCAGCTTTTTTTTTCAGTGCGCTCTAGGACGCAGCGCCCTCGTGTGCTCTTGGACGCAGAGACGTGTCCGCCCGCGGTACACCGGAGTGCAACAGGTTAATGGTGAGTTAAGGAAAATCAATAGAAAAAGTTCAGCAGAATAAACACGGCATCTGAGGAGAGGGAGGGGAAAAAAAAACCATTTTGGAGTTTCACTCCAAGTAAGAAGGGTTGAGCTCAACAAGAAAAGATAATCCCCTCCTCAGGTACCAGAAAACTCACACAGAAGAGACAAAATTTACTTCAGAGAGAACAGGAAAAGACTTAACTTCAAGACAACAAAAGCCAACTTTAGAGAACACAAAACTGTCAAATGGGCTGCACGGTGGCGCAGTGGTTAGCACTGCGGCAGCACAGTTTACCCTCGGCCGGGGAATCGTGGGGATCATGAGATCGTGGGTTCAATCCCTGCCCCCGGCCAACAGTGATCTGTGTGGAGTTTGCATGTTCTCCCCGTGTTGCGTGGGTTTACTCCAGGATTTCTCCGGTTTCCTCCCGCATGTCAAAAACATGCAGGTTAGGGATACGGGACGCTTGCGCACGCAGCAACTGGCAGCTGGTGACTTGTCACCAGACTGCAAAACAAATCTACCTACGGGTACAAAATAAGTACAAAAAAAAAAAACTGACAAAAACTGAACCACTAGGGGGTTTCTCTCTATTTAACTGCACGCGATTCTTGGGTCATAACCTATGACTGATAGCAGGAAGAACCAATTATCAGTTATTGTGGAGATTTGAATGGGCTATGGTCAATAAGAAAGCGGTCCTTTGTCTGTAACCGACCAATAGAATGAAGGAGGGCATCGTACAACAGAAACGGCCTGGTGATTGGCTGGTACCCAGTCCAATTACTGGCATAAAGTTTTAGAAGGTAACACACATATTAACTGTGAAATTAACATTATATACTTAATATAAAATCTAAGCTAACTTCAGTGATTCATGACTAACATTCAGTGAGCATGCACTTTTATAAACTTGTCCTTCTATAATTAACATGCATTAGAATAAGGTTCATTTCAGCATCTTCAACATGCAGCATATTTAAAATCGACGTTAATGAAACATTTCAAACCCATCATTGTCCAACACAGAGCCGGTCATCTTCAACAGTGTTCTGAGCAGTATTTCCTGGAAAAATATCAAAGTCTTAAGGAGAAAGGATTATTTCAGGCAGATAAAACAAAAATCCCAATGTTGATTAGATCCAACATGTTCCTGAGTTGAACAGAAGGGGGCAATGTTGAGCTGTGGCTAATTCCTAGAGACCTGTGGAATTCAGTCAAGGTATCTGGGATATCTCAAACAGTACTTGAAGCATAAAACTGCCTGGTTGGGGAGGAAGTTCCGGGATTTGTGACTGCATACTAATCCGCTCCTGGCACGAAATGGGATCCTTATTGTCCCTTTTACCATGGAATGTGTTTTCAAACTGTGGTTATTAGGTGAAGGAAATAATTCTTGACCAGACTTTTGGGTGAAACAATTTCTTTAAGGTGAAGAGTGATTTTACAGATAGACAATTACAGCAATACAGTGGATATAAAAAGTCTACACACCCCTGTTCAAATGCCAGGTTTTTGTGACTTAAAAAAAAATGAAATTAAGATAAATCATTTCAAAACTTTTTCTGTCATTAATGTGACCTATAACCTGTACAACCCAATTGAAAAACAAACTGAAATCTTTAAGAGGAAAAATAAAAAATAAAAAACTTACAATCGTTTGCATAAATATGCACACCCTGTTATAACTGGGGATGTGACTGTATTCAGAATTAACCAATCACATTCAAATTCATCTTAAATGGGGGTCAGCACACACCTACCACTAATTAAAGTGCCTCTGATCAATCCCAAATAAAGTTCAGCTGTTCTAGTAGGCTTTTCCTGACATTTTTGTAGTCATGTCTTAGAGCACAAGCCATGGTCTGTACAGAGCTTGCAAAGCATCAGAGGGAACTCATTGTTCAAAGGTGTCAGTCAGGAGAAGGGTACAAAAGAATTTCCAAGGCATTAAATATACCATGGAACACAGTGATGACAGTCATCATCAAGTGGAGAAAATATGGCACAACAGTGTCATTACCAAGAACTAGATGTCTGTCTAAAATTTATGAAAATATGAGAAGAAAACTGGTCAGGGAGGCTGACAGCAACACTGACGGCGCTCCAGGAATTTCTCGCAAGTGCTGGCTATTTTGTACATGTGACAACAATCTCCCGTCTAGGGTGGCAAGACAGAAGCCTTATCTTATGAAGAAAAATATCCAAGCCCAGCTACATTTTGCAAAAACACATTTGAAATCTCCCAAACGCATGTGGGAAAACGTGTCATGGTCCCGATGAAACCAAGGTTGAACTTTTTGGCCATAATTCCAAAAGGCACAATACACAATACTGTTCATCACCAAAAGAACACCATACCTACAGTGAAGCATGGTGGTGGCAGCATCATGCTTTGGGACTGTTTTTCTTCAGCTGAACTTGGGCCTTAGTCAAGGTGGAAGGAATTATGAACAGTTCCAAATACCAGTCAGTGTTGGCACAAAACCTTCAGGCTTCTGCTAGAAAGCTGAAGAGGAAGAGGAACTTCATCTTTCAGCATGACAGTGACCCAAAGCATACATCCAAATCAACAAAAGAATGGCTTCACAAGGAAGATTAAGGTTTTGGAATGGCCCAGCCAGAGGCCAGACCTGAATTCCGATTGAACATCTGTGGGGTGATCTGAAGAGGGCTGTGCACAGGAGATGCCCCTCGCAATCTGATAGATTTGGAGCATTTTTGCATAGAAGAGTGGCAAATATTGCCACATCAAGATGTGCCACGCTGACAGACTCCTACCCAAAAAGACTGAGTGCTGTAATACAAGCCAAAGGTGCTGCAACAAAATATAGTTAAAGGGTGTGCATATTTATGCAAACAGGTAATTGTAAGTTTTTTATTTTTTATTTTCCCTTAAAAGATTTCAGTTTTTTCAGTTGAGTTGTATTTGAACAGGGGTGTGTAGACTTTTTATATCCACTGTACATTTGTTGGTATCTGACAGCCAGAAGCTGAAAAGCAGGGGAGGCCACCTTCTAATGGCATATGGGAGAAAACTCATCTGGAAACAACTAGCCATTGAGACCATAAACATATTTATTCATCAAGCATTTACTGATGTTTCGTGAAAGGTTTAAATGCATTTAAATGTTTTTACACAGAGATTGTGCAACACTGATCTTCCAAACGTCACCAATGTGCTGCCTGGTTTTCCTCCTGTTTCAAAGACAGTGGTAAAGGTGGAAAAAGTGTGAGCCAATGTGTGGATTCAAGCCAGAATCTGGCACAAAAGGCACAGTGCAAGGTCGCTTGCGTCAAGAATGGGCCACAAGACTGGGGCCCCTCCTTCTCAATGACGGGGATATAAAAGAACAGTGAGCTCTTGTGCCTGTCTACTGAGATCTGCAGGCTTCTTGGCCTGAGCCCTCATTTCTATGAAAGCTACAAAGTTGCTGTAAAGCTTAGAAAAAATGACAGTCAAAACTTCATTGGATAGATCAAATACAAGCTTTGCTTAGTTTAATTTTGAATCATCCCTGTGAAAAGAGTGACAGTGAATGAAGAGTGTCATAATAAAATAGTCACAAAATTAGATAATACACTGGTCAACACCAAATTTATTGTCTAAGTTTTTTTTAGCTGATTTAGGATCATTTTGATGTGCTGAATCCAAAAATCACATGGTTTTGCTCAATCGGGTCAACTTTATGAACTATGGCAATTTACATTTTTGTTTACATGTACGAGTATTTTGCTTTTATAGATGCAAAATTCTTTTTTATTTTTGAAATTTCTCGAACTCTGAAGAGTTTGCATGTGCCAATTTATGAAATGATGTCATAAATTGTCATGATGGGCTGGTTACTGTTGGACTCGAAGAGAAAACATCCCTGCTGCTGAGCGTCTAGAGGTTCGAATAAACGGAAGTTTGAAGCTCTGAATTTTGAACAATGATGATGTAACATTCAATATTTACATGTACTTACCTTTATCAATGTCTACTATTCTAATCGAAGTTTGTAACATTATCAATAAATTGTGTTAGAAAATGATTTTTTTCTGTTAAACAACTTGACCTGATCAAGAGAAACGGATGTCATTTCGGATTCAGCGTTGCAAAATTGTCTTAAATCAGTTGAAAAAACACAGACAACTTACAAAAAAACTATTTTTGTAACCCTGTGTAATCATGTTTCCGCTTGATGCATAAATCCATAAATATGATATAAATTTGGGTCATAACCATAAACTTTGATCTTCTTAAATTCTTCATTGTGCATGAATTGTTTATGCCATCATTTATCTTGCGTAATTCTTCAAGTGTGTCTTGATAATCCAAACGCAATTTCAGTTTAACTGTGTTTGCGTTAGCATCATCTTCCGATAGCCATTCAAGCTGATTAGCTTGGCCTGTTAGATGTCCTAGTTGGCTTTTCTAGATTGAGTTAACCTGTGCAGTTTCTCTTCTACAGTCTTCTCAGTCATTTCCGGTTCCCTTTTTCCACAAATCAACTCTCCATTACCTTCATCCATTATGGCAGGTCTCCACCTTTAGCAATGTTAGCTTGCACTGGTCACCATACTGCTTTCCTTCACACCAAGATGCATGGGTTATCTCCAGCAAAATCCCTCGCTATCCACATATGCAGTCCACTGTTTCCACCAGCCTTGTATCCTTTTCCACATGGAGGCGAAGGTTTTCTGACTAAAACATGTAGGTTATTTTCCACTTGTCTCAGATGAGGGCTGTGGCTCATGCGTGTTCCACACACACACACACAAAAGGGAAGGGCTTTCCACTGGTTTCATTTTGAAATTTTATTTGAGAAAGCAAGCTAACAAAAATTTGTTCACAGAACCATAACTACTATATAGGCCTTGTTACCAAAAATAAACAAGCAAAAAAAACCCAAACCCTCTAGACTGCACACTTTTCCCGATTGATGCACCTTACATGTTACACGGTCAGAAAACTGTGAGACCTCTCTTTCTCTATGCCAAAATTCCACTGACTGCTGCATTACCTCTTGTGCCATTATTAGGCCAGTTCTTAAAGCTACAGGGACCTATTTAAGAACAAACTTACAAAGATTTGATTTGAGCAATAATCTGGTGGGTTGGATTCTGGATTTCTTAACCAACAGGACGCAGAGAGTAAGGGTCAATGGTACATTGTCTGACCTAAAGTGCTCTTCTACTGGCTCTCCTCAGGGGTGTGTGTTGTCACCACTACACTTCATCCTGTACACAAACATGTGTCGGAGCAGACATGACAACAGACATATCATCAAGTATGCTGATGATTCAGTTATTGTCAGTCTCCTCCAGGATGGTGAGAGTGGCCACGGCCCAGTAGTTGATGATTTTGTTCACTGGTGTGAGGATTCCTACCTGCAGCCTGAATACAACAAAACTAAAGACATGATTATTGGACTTTAGGAGGAAAAATCCCAGGCACAAAGTCACCGTACTAAAAGGCCAGACCACCGAATGTGTACAATCCTACAAATATCTTGGGACGATTATTGATAGTAATTTAAACTTTGAAGAAAACTGTGAAAGGGTGGTGCAAAAAGGGTCAGCAACATTTGCATGCTTGAGAAAACTTGCATGCTTCCAAATTGACCAAACCATAATGACAACGTTTTATCAGGCTTTTATTGAATCTGTTTTATCCTTTACTTTAGTGTCATGGTTTGGCCAGATAAAACTGAAACAGAGGAAATCCTTGGATCAGGTAGTTAGATGGTCCAGTCGTTTGCTTGGTGAGTCACAGCTGAGCCTGACATCGCTGTACATCAGACAAGTACAGAGGATGGCTACCTCCATCTTCAATGATGACTCCCACCCTTTGCACTGCAACTTTCAGCTTCTTCCGTCAAGACGGAGGTTTGCTGTCCCAAAAAGCAAAACCCAGCGCTACAAAAACAGTTTTGTTCCTGCTGCTGTCAAAGAGTTAAACAAGCTGTAACAATATATTGCACATACAGTGGGGCAAAAAAGTATTTAGTCAGCCACCAATTGTGCAAGTTCTCCCACTTAAAAGATGAGTGAGGTCTCAATTTTCATCATAGGTATACCTCAACTATGAGAGACAAAATGAGAAAAAAAAAATCCAGAAAATCACATTGAAGGATTTTTTAATGAATTAATTGGTAAATTCCTCGGTAAAATAAGTATTTGGTCACCTACAAACAAGCAAGATTTCTGGTTCTCACAGACATGTAACTTCTTCTTTAAGAGGCTCCTCTGTCCTCCACTCATTACCTGTATTAATGGCACCTGTTTGAACTCGTTATCAGTATAAAAGACACCTGTCCACAACCTCAAACAGTCAGACTCCAAACACCCACTATGGCCAAGACCAAAGAGCTGTCAAAGGACACCAGAAACAAAATTGTAGACCTGCACCAGGCTGGGAAGACTGAATTTGCAATAGGTAAGCAGCTTGGTGTGAAGAAATCAACTGTGGGAGCAATTATTAGAAAATGGAAGACATACAAGACCACTGATAATCTCCCTCGATCTGGGGTTCCACACAAGATCTCACCCTGTAGGTCAAAATGATCACGAGAACGGTGAGCAAAAATCCCAGAACCACACAGGGGGACCTAGTGAATGACCTGCAGAGAACTGGGACCAAAGTAACAAAGGCTACCATCAGTAATACACTACGCTGCCAGGGACTCAAATCCTGCAGTGCCAGACGTGTCCCCCTGCTTAAGCCAGTACACGTTTGGATGATCCAGAAGAGGATTGGGAGAATGTCATATGGTCAGATGAAACCAAAATAGAACTTTTTGGTAAAAACTCAACTTGTCGTGTTTGGAGGAGAAAGAACACCATACCTACTGTGAAGGATGGGGGTGGAAACATCATGCTTTGGGGCTGTTTTTCTGCAAAGGGACCAGGATGACTGATCTGTGTAAAGGAAAGAATGAATGGGGCCATGTATCGTGAGATTTGAGTGAAACCTCTTCCATCAGCAAGGGCATTGAAGATGAAACGTGGCTGGGTCTTTCAGCATGACAATGATCCCAAACACACTGCCCAGGCCAATGAAGGAGTGGTTTCGTAAGAAGCATTTCCAAGGTCCTGGAGTGGCCCTAGCCAGTCTCCAGATCTCAACCACATAGAAAATTCTTTGGAGGGAAGTTGAAAGTCCATGTTGCCCAGCGATAGCCCCAAAACATCACTGCTCTAGAGGAGATCTGCCATGGAGGAATGGGCCAAAATACCAGCAACAGTGTGTGAAAACCTTGTGAAAACTTACAGAAAACGTTTGACCTCTGTCATTGCCAACAAAGGGTATATAACAAAGTATTGAGATGAACTTTTGTTATTGACCAAATACTTATTTTTACCGAGGAATTTACCAATTAATTCATTAAAAATCCTTCATTGTGATTTTCTGGATTTTTTTTTTTCTCATTTTGTCTCTCATAGTTGAGGTATACCTATGATGAAAATTGGAGACCTCTCTCATCTTTTAAGTGGGGAGAACTTGCGCAATTGGTGGCTGACTAAATACTTTTTTTGCCCACTGTAATTTAGGTACCTATTTATTAATTCCATTTTATATTTACTTATTTTTGTAGGATGTTACTTAGGTTCTAAATATTTTATTGGGTTTTAGACCTTTGAGTTTTTAACCTCTTTGACTAGTTTTTAACTTTTAATATGACTCTTCTCTCTTACCTCTGGTTTTTCTCTCATCTCTTTGTCTTTTTATACCCTGATTGATGGAGCCTTGAGTATTTTTATCATGTTATAGTCAATTTCATGTGTGCCTGTGTTTGTGTCTATGTGAATGTAATTTGTGGCTTGTAAATATGGATGTCACCAGACTGCAAAACAAATCTACCTACGGGTACAAATAAAGTAACCTGAACCTGAACCTGAACCTGAAAGAGTCCAATGGCATTTTTAGGCATAAACAAAACTCAGTTATGAAATATTTACAATACCAATATTTCTGTCTATATTATTTCAACTATTAATCCAATCATTATTATCTAAACATGAACTTAACGTAAATTTGCATATACATGAAATAAGGAATAACGAATACAGCACCTAAAATCTGTAATAAAAATGTTTTGCTGACCTGTAAAAAAAAACTTCCATTGGCTAAAAAAAAAGATTATACAAAGGATTTTAGAATTAGTTTAAAACTATTTAGTCATGTATTAAAAACACAGGGTTACAAAAATAATTTTTTTGTAAGTTGTCTGTGTTTTTTCAACTGATTTAAGACAATTTTGCACCACTGAATCCAAAAATGACACGTTTCTCTCGATCAGGTCAGGTTTTTATGCTAAGTTGATTTTTCAAAAATCTGATCTTCTGACTAAATTGATTACATATTTGTGTCATTATCAATTGATTTTTGTTAATATTTCTCATCCAAAATAGATTTTTTTTCCACAATATTTTTTATTGAACCTTTTTTTTTTTTACAAATATGGCACAAACAGTCAAACACTAACATTAAAGTAATTTAAAAATAAAAAAAAAACTAACAAAAAAAATGTACTAAAACCAACAACAACCATTAACAAAAGCAAATCAACAACAATGCTCCTCTGTTTAGTCTAGGTAATCTACTACATAAGAATACATAATATACATTCACCAGTTTGGAATTTGCAAGGTCCACACATATCATTCACCTTCTTCTTCAGAAGTTATGTTTAATTTCTTTATATAATCAATGAAAGGTCTCCATATATTCTCAAACACACCTTCCTTTAATTTCAGTATACAGTATATGTTGTTCTTTCTAGTGGAAGGTTTGTTAACATCTGTCTTAACCACTGAGTCACATCTGGTCTATGAGTCTTTTTCCACAGTAGTGCAATACATTTTTTGGCATTAAGCAAACTGAGGTCTATGAATGCTCTTTCACTCTTATTAAAGTTATGTTTTTCTGGATATAGACCCAACAAAAACAGTTTAGGGTTCAATGTGAATTGTTTTGAAATTATTTTTTCATTGTTACCCTCACCTCTTCCCAAAACATTCTGATTTTTCTACATTCCCATAAACAGTGAAATAGGATTCCTTTACTTTCCATACATTTTGTGCATGTATCTGGTATGTTTTTGTTATACACACCATATTTTGATCATGTGCTTTACAATTGGATTTTTAACTTGTTTCTGTAATTTTTTAGCCGAGTCTGAGTATACGAATAAGGGAAGAGGTAAAGGTAAATTGTATGATTCCATTTAAGTCCAGTGAGGAGGGTCATTTGATGAAAAATAATATGTCATAGACCTCAGTTGTGCTGACCAGTAATACAACATAAAGTTTGGACATTTCAGACCTCCACGATCAAATGGTAAATATAGTAAGGACAAACGTAATCTAGCCTTCCTACTGTTCCATATAAATTCCACTAACTTTTTTTAAAATTTTGAGAATAGATCTGAAGGTGGTGTTAAAGGAATATTTTGAAATAAATAAAGTATTTTTGGTAAGATATTACTTTTAAGTATATTAATTCTCCCGATCATCGACATTAGTAGTGACATCCATCTCTGAAGTAACTCATTAATATCTGTCATTAAGGCTTCATAGTTGGCATTGGCGACTGATTCTAGCTTAGGCAAAATTTGAATTCCTAAATATTTAAACTGATTTACAACATTGAATTGATTTACCTCAGGAACTGGGTGATTTCTCTGGGTCTCATTTAGCATTAATATTGAAGATTTTGTTTTATTTATTTTATATCCTGATATTTCCCCAAAGTTCTTTATTAAATTTAACAAGGTTGGAATTGATTTTTTAAAATTCGACATAAACAAAATTATGTCATCGGCATACAGGGAGATTTTATATTCTGTTGGTCCTACTTTAATTCCATATATTTGTGGATGTAAACGTACTGCCATCGCTAAAGGTTCAATTGCCAAAGTAAACAGTGAAGGTGAAAGTGGACAGCCTTGTCGACATCCTCTATTGATTTTTATTTATTTTGAGATATTGCTGTTTGTTAGGATTTCTGCTGTAGCATTATTGTATATTATCTGGACCCATTTTATGAAATTATTTCCAAGTCCAAACCTTTGTAGGACTTCAAAAAGATAGGGCCATTCGACCCTATCAAAGGCCTTTTCGGCATCCAATGATAGGAGAGCTGTATCCGGTGCTTCTTTATTGGAATAAATAATATTAAATAGTCTTCTTACATTATGGAAGCCTTGTCTTCCCATTATAAAGCCATTCTGATCTCTGTTAATAATATTTGGTAATATTTCTTGTAGTCGTTTTGCTAAAATTTTAAAGATTATATTAAGATCAGCATTTAATAGGCTTATTGGTCTCATGTTTTCACATTTATAAGGGGGTTTACCTGGTTTTGACAACAGTATAATTAAGGCATTATTCATGTATGGTGGTAAATTACCATTTTTGAAATGCTTCTACAACCATTTCCAAAAGTGGTTTTATTAATTTATTCTTAAATTTTTTATAGAGGTCAATTGGAAGACCATCTGGTCCTGCTCTTTTTCCTGATTTCATATTATCAATGGCTTGCCCAGCTTCTTCTTGACTAGTTTTAGACTCCAGTATCTCCCTGTTTTCATTTTGAATACACGGTATAGATAATCCACCCAAAAACCCATTTAGTTTTGTTAAGTCAGTTTCATTTTTTTGTATCATATAGTTTTTCATAATAATCTCTAAAGGCACTATTAATTTCTAAAGGATCTTTAACTACCTGTCCATTACTTATAATACTGGTAATTGGTGTTTTAAATTCTAATTGAAATTTCTGGTCATTGAAATTGTTAAATCGTTCAAAAGTAAAACATCTACTGACTGTGATGGTATTGACATGCTACTAGTCAAAACTGTTATCGAATGCATAGTAAAACCACTGACGTATATCTGTAACCTGTCTCTCCAATCAGGTATATTTCCCAATGCAATGAAAATAGCTAAAGTAATTCCGATATACAAGACGGGCGACAGAGGGGAACTCTCAAACTATAGACCAATTTCACTATTACCGCAATTTTCCAAGATACTTGAAAAAATATTCTATGAGAGAATTGACAACTTCATACTGAAGAATGATTTATTATGTGAGCAGCAATATGGGTTCAGACACAAGAGGACAACTGCATATGCCCTAATGGAATTTACAGAAAAAATATCAACAGCCATTGAAAATAAAGAGTATTCAGTTGGAGTATTCCTAGATCTTAAAAAAGCATTTGATACAGTAGATCATAATTTATTATTAAAGAAACTACAAAATTATGGTATTAGAGGGGTAGCACTATCCTGGTTAAGTAGTTACTTAAAGAATAGATATCAGTATGTATGTGTTAGCAACAAAAACTCAGAGTTGCTGAAGGTCACCTGTGGAGTCCCACAGGGTTCAGTTTTGGGACCATTATTATTCAATATGCATATAAACGATATATGTAAAGTTTCAGAAAAAATGGACTTAATATTGTTTGCCGATGACACTAATCTGCTATGCAGTGGAAACAATTTGGAACAACTCTGGATACACTCGGAAAGGAATTAGGAAAGCTGCAACTGTGGTTTGATTCAAACAAATTAACGCTCAATTTAAGTAAGACAAAATTTATAGTCTTTAACAACCATCACAACAACCCAGTACCCAAACTCAATGTAAATGGTGTAGAGATTGAAAGGGTATCTGAAACTAAATTCCTTGGAGTAATAATTGATAACAAACTGTGTTGGAAGTCACATATTAATTATATTAAAGGTAAAGTATCCAAATCAATTGCAATATTACACAGAGTGAAATATTTGCTGAATCAACCCACACTATACACCTTGTATCATTCATTAATACTCCCATACATGACATATTGTAATGAAGTATGGGGAAATACATATAAAACAAACATATATCCACTCTTTATGCTTCAAAAGAGAGCTATTAGAATAATAAACAAAGCAGCTTACAGGGAACCAACAAACCCACTTTTTCTCAAACAAAAAACTCTCAAGTTGAAAGATCTGGTTGACTTTAAAACCGCAATAATAATGTTCAAAGTGAAGAATTTATCACTGCCCGCAAATATCCAAAAGTTGTTCCAAACAAGGGAGAAACGATATCACTTCAGAGGAGCATGTATATTTCAAAAGCCTACAGTGAGAACAACCACCAAGCAACACTGTATTTCAGTGCAAGGAGTCAGATTATGGAACGATTTTGGACCTGAATTAAAATCATGTTCAACGCTTGGACAATTTAAACAAAAACTAAAGGAAGAAATACTCCAAACATATTTACAAGGCGACATGTAAACTCACATAAGGATTGACATATCCAGCCTGTATTGTGTTGTAGCTTAGTTTTTTTTTGTTTTTTGTTTTTTTTTCTTTTTTTCTCTGTGACATTTTGTCTTAGATTTGTTTTGAATAGTAACCGCTTAACTTAGCTTAGATTTCTTTTTTTTTCTCTCAGTCACATTTTGTCTTAGCTTTGTTTTAAATTGTAATCGCTCTTGTCTTGTTTTCTCTTTTTTCTCTTTTGAATTCTTGGATGGAATATGGGTGGGCAATATAAGCTGCGGCTTCAGCCATCACCCATTTCGGATAACTCACGTGGAATTGTATAGAAGAAGGAGTCTTTGTCTTATTTGACCTTGTTGTTATATTATACAGTTTCTTTTAACCTGTACTGTACAATCTGAAATAAAATTCATTCATTCATTCATTCATTCATTCATAATTGTTTAATCTGCCATGCCAATAATTTTCCTGATTTTTCACCTTGTTCATAAAAAGTTTGCTTCAATCTTAGAAGACTCGAGGCAGCTCTATTCGCTGATTTTTTATCATATTCAGCTCTCAGAATCAGTAATTCGTTCTCTAACTGTGGGTTACTTCCTGCATACACCTTTTCTTGAAGAGTTTTTATTTTACGTTCCAATTGGACTCTCTCCTCTCGAGTCTTCTTAGATTTTGAACCTGTATAATTAATAATATGCCCCCTAATAAAAGCTTTGAAAGCCTCCCACTTTATACATGCCGTTGTTTGTGTAGTATTAATATCAAAGAACTCATCTATCTGTTTTTCTATGTACTTAACAAATTCCTCATCCTGAAGCCATTTATGCTGAAAATGCCACCTACCTGGATCCTTTGTCAATTTCTTATCTACATATATTAGACAGCAGGGTGCATGATCAGAGATCACAATGTTATCATAGAAACAATTTTGAATCTTGGACCTTAATTCTGTAGAGATCAAAAAGTAGTCAATACGTGAGAATGTCTTATAGGTATTAGAATAACAAGAATAGGCTTTGACTTGTGGTTTCATTTCTCTCCATATATCTAGCAATCTCAATTCTTTCATAAAATGATTAATAGTCATCCTACATCCATTGTGCGTCCAGTCCAGTCCTGTTGATCTGTCTATACTAGGATTCAGTGTACAATTAAAATCCCCTGCTATATGTTGCCCTGTAAGTGATGATAAAGTAAGGAATAAATTAACAAAGAAGTTTTGATCATCAATATTGGGGCCATATAAATTCACCAGATTTATATTTTCTAATAACAAAGATCCTTGGATGATTAGATATCTTCCAAATTAGTCTCCAATTACATTTTTCACTTGAAATGGGACTGTTTTGTGTATGAGAATCATAACTCCCCTAGCTCGGGATGAAAATGATGAGGTGAACACGTTACCTTGCCATCTTCTCCTAATTCTTTTTACATCCTCCTCTATTAGATGAGTTTCTTGTAAAAATACAATTTTTGAATCTATGTCTTTTATTTTATTCATAACTTGTTTAAGTTTTTTTAGATTTTGTAGACCTCTGCAATTCCATGAAGTTAAATTAAGATTAACGCTTTGATCTATGATCAATAAGGAGTTTGAGATTACCTTGCAATATGAACATGCTCATACAGAGAAGCAAAAACATGGACGAACTAGATTTTTAAGAGAAAAAAATTGTTTTTTAACACAATTTATCAATTAAATGTTACAAACTTCGATTACTGTAAATTGAATAGTAGACATTGATAAAGGTAAGTACATGTAAGTTGAATGTTACATCATCATTGTTCAAAATCCAGAGCTTCAACTTCTGTTTATTCAAACCTTTAGAATGCTCAGCGGCAGGGATGTCTCTCTTCAGAGTCCAACAGTTATCAGCCATCATGACAATTTATGATGGCTACGACATGGTGGTGGCATCAGCCATCACTTTTGGAGTGGTCTGCTGGGGCAACGGCATTATAGCAGCCGATAGGAAGAGACTGAACAAACTGATCAAGAAAGCTAGATCTGTCCTGGGGCAACGCCTTGACCCAGTGGAGGAGATAGGAGAGAGAAGGATGGTGGCTAAACTGTCATCTCTGCTGGAGTCTGAGTCCCACCCTATGCAGGATATATTGAACGCACTGAGGAGCTCATTTAGCAGTAGACTACATCATCCTAGGTGCGCAACCGAGAGGTTTTGCAGGTCCTTCCTACCTACGGCTATCAGACTGTATAACCTAAGCAGGGATGCTCGCAGAGATAGCAAAAAAACGTGACGACCTAATAGTATTGAATGCAAAAGATGCAACAGACTTACACAAATGGTCCCCTCCAGTATACAACTAGGACAATATTAGTCGCTACGGAGGGTGACAATATGTATGGGTACATATTCATACTATGTAGGATAACTAAATAGACAGTTATGCTGTTTATTCCATCTTGCTACAATGCTCTGCACTTTGTATATATATTTATATATTTATGTGTATGTATGTATATCCACTGCTCTTATTTATATTTTCCGTATCTTCTTAATTATTGCTCTGAGTGTTGCTATCCCTGTGCTGTTGCAATCCTGGAATTTCCCCATTGTGGGACTAATAAAGGCTTATCTTATCTTATCTTATCTTATGACATCATGTCATAAATTGTTGCATGCAAACTCTTCAGAGCTTGAGAAATTTCAAGAAATAAAAAGAATTTTGCATCATATAAACTGAAAATACCCGTACATGTAAACAAAAATGTAAAAAACAACAACATGTGGCCATAGTTCAAAAAGTTGGCCTGATTGAGCAAAACCAAAGTGATTTTTGGATTCAGCACATCAAAATTGTCCTAAGTCAGCTAAAAAAACTTAGACAATAATGGTGCTATAATTATGGCCGCTAAGGAATTCACAGAGGAATGCATAGAGCAGACTAGACAATGTGATGCAGATGTACAGCCTTCTGACAGTGTGTCTGTGGCATTGACAGCTCTGAGCAGTAAGCGCAGAATTTGTGGGTCAGCAAATGGTAGTAAAGCTTCATCTACTACTTCTTCGGCACACATCAAAGCAGAAGCAGAAACGGCTGCATTACTGGAAAAGGCTGCAGGTCTGAAAGAAAAACAAGATCTTGAGCACCAGAAAGCCAAATTGAAAATAAGAAGAGAACTAGAAATGCAAACTGCT
Source organism: Pholidichthys leucotaenia (assembly GCA_020510985.1). Taxonomy (NCBI): domain Eukaryota; kingdom Metazoa; phylum Chordata; class Actinopteri; order Cichliformes; family Pholidichthyidae; genus Pholidichthys; species Pholidichthys leucotaenia. Next base: position 279,724,345 of record CM035838.1, on the reverse strand, counting down.
ATTGATGTTTCTAATGCCAAACTTAAAGTTCTAAAAAATCTTGAGAATGAACGCTCATCACAAGTCAGCCCTACACATGGAATGACTATTGAGTCTGGGCACATACAATCACCTTTAAGTCAAGAACCAGTCATGAATTTGAATAATGGACAGCATGAATTCATACCACTTCAGCCAGAGCCCCCTGACGTACAGCAGTCCAGTATTAACTTCATGAAAAATGATCATGCAGTAGAATAACAGAGCTGATGGTGAAACAACAGGAAATGATAACTTTGCCACCGTTAAACATTCCTACCTTAAGCGGTAACCCTCTTGATTACAATGTTTTTGTAAGAGCCTTTGAGCATGGCGTACAATCCTGCACCGAGAGTTCTAAGGACCGTCTCTATTTTTTAGAGCAGTTCACGAGTGGACAGCCTAAAGATCTAATAAAGAGTTGTCTTCATATGTAACCAGATGAGGGTTATCACAAAGCCAGACAGCTGCTAAAAGAGCATTTTAGGAATGATTACAAAATAGCTGTGGCCTACATGAACAAAGTCTTGAGCTGGACACCTATTAAACCAGAGGATGCTGAAGCTTTAAATGTCTTTTCACTTTTTCTGACAGCTTGTTATAATACCATGGCTGAAGTGAGTTACATGGAATTGGATAATGTTGCAAACTTAAAGGCTATTATAGCAAAGCTTCCATGCAAACTACAAGAAAGATGGAGAACTGATGTGTGCAACGTGCAAGAGCAATGTAACAGAAGAGTCAGATTTAAGGATTTGGTCGAGTTTATTAACAAACAAGCCGAAAATGCACTTCACCCACCCTTTGGTGACATTAAAGATAGTCCTGCTGCTAAAATATCCACCACCAAGCAAAATAACTACAAAGAGCAAAAAAAGGTATAATCAAGAAGTCCTTTACCACAAACACCATACAGCTAACCAGTCAGGAGAAAGACAGAGACAACAGAGTACTCAAACCCTGGCACACCTGTGAGAAAAATATGCCTTTTCTGTATGGGTGAGCACGTCCTTGAGTCTTGTGGAAAGCTGAAAGGCAAGTCACACAAGGAGAAGCTGGAATTCTTGCGAAGCAAAGGATTGTGTTTTAGTTGCTTTAAGCAAGGTCACATGAGCAAATTCTGTAAAGGAAAGATGAACTGTCAGGTGAGTTCTCTAACTCATCCTACACTGTTACATATTAAGAAAAATGACACAGTTGCCAAATCAGAGGACAAGGATAATAATGGTAAAGGACAGACAGTTTTGAGTGCATATGTCCATGCAGAGTCTGAAGGTTATGAGCTGACTGGGGCAATAGTCCCTGTTCAAGTCAAAGCCAAGACTGGAAGTATGGTGGTGCAGACTTATGCCTTTTTAGACCCAGGAAGCTCTGTTACCTTCTGTATGGAGGAATTGATGAATAAATTGAAGCTCAGTGGAAAAAAGACAGCCATACTGCTAAGAACCATGAATGAAGAAAAACCTGTCACTGCTTACCTGTTGTTAGGGTTGGAGGTTGGCAGTTTGTCAGGTGATGAATTCATTGATCTTCCAGACATTTTCACACAGAAATCAGTACCTGTAGGTAAAGAAAACATACCAACACAGAAGGACCTTGAAAGATGGTCTTACTTTAAAGAGATTAATCTGCCACAAATTGGCACTCATATTGAATTACTTATCGGAGCAAATGCACCCAAAGCTATGGAGCCATGGGAGATGGTTAGCAGTGTTGGTAATGGACCGTACACTGTAAGAATCAAATTAGGATGGACCCTAAATGGACCTTCGAGAGAAGGTTACAGTCTTACAGATAAGAGAAACCCAGCAAAGGCCATCACAAACCACATTTCAGTCACCTGTTTAGAGAATCCGTGGCTTCAACAGTTCAAAATGGATTTTCCTGAGAAAGGAGGACATGAGGAAGTGGAAATGTCTAGACAAGACCATCAGTTCATGGACATGGTAATGGAATCAGCAAAACTAGTTGATGGCCACTACAACATATGTTTGTCTTTGAAGAGCAGACTGCTCAACATGCCGAACAATCGAACAGTGGCTGAGCAGCAAGCACATAACTTGAGGTGGAAGTTTATCTGGGATGATGGCTTTCGACAAGAATACATAAACTTCATGGATGACCTTATTCAAAGGGGCTATGCAAAGCCGATGTTGAATTGTCGCAAAAGGAAGGAAAACTGCAGTACATACCACACCATGCAGTGTACCACCCTGTAAAAGGGAAGTTAAGAGTAGTGTTCAACTGTGCAGCATCCTATCAGGGCACATCCCTGAATGATCAACTTTTACAGGGGCCAGATTTGACAAGCAGTCTAATTGGTGTCATTATACAGTTCAGACAGGATCCTCTTGCAATCATGGCAGATGTGGAAGCTAAGTTCCACCAGGTTAAAGTGACTGATGGCCACGGTTACATGGGCAAAATTTCATCAATCTGATTACAATTCAGATCAGAATTTTACTGTTTACATGGATCCTGAAAAATCTGATCCAATTAGGACGTGCGTTTCCATGCGTCACGTTTGAACATAATAAATCATTTTGACATGCGCACATCAACATTTCGACATTCCGAAAATAGTAGAAGAAGAAGCAACTTCCGGTGTTAGCAAGCCCCACTTCGTGTCGAAATTGACCTGTATTGTGTTATTCAGACTGTACTTTTGCTTCTGCTGGTCTCCGTAATGAAGCTACAAGTACATACTTCTGCATATGACGAACAGAGGGAGACAGCAGGACGATACAGACCAGTTTTGTTTTACTCCCGCTATGTTTTCTGCTACCTGCTAAGGCGGAAATACGTCACGTCAATGTGCGGCTGGTGTACAGACACGTGCAGTAAACATATTTTCTGTCCTACATTCGGAATAAGTGTTTTCATGCGCACCATTCGGATTAACAATCGGCATAACCCACCCCTTTCAATCGAAATGAAATTTTGATCCGAATGAGCATGATCGGGTTAGAATATTCAGATTGGCATGTTTACATGAAGCACTTTTATTCCAATCAGGCTTTTAATCCGGTTACATGTGTCCATGTAAACATAGCCACTGATTTAGTCAGATTTCTCTGGTGGATGGGTGGTGACTATAATTAAGCTCTGACTGAACACAAAATGACATGTACATTTGTTTGGAGCCACATCCTCACCCAGATGCGCCACTTTTGCTTTAAGGAAGTGTGCTGAAGACCAGAGTGCTCAGTTCAAGGCTGACGTTGTACAGACAGTCTTACAAAATTTTTATGTTGATGACTGCCTTAAGTCTGTTGCTACAGATAAAGCAGCAATATCAATGTGTCAGGAACTCATGAGCATTTGTGCCAAGGGAGGATTTCATCTCATCAAATGGGTGAGCAACAGGCAAAATGTGTTTGACTCAATCACAAAGTCTGAGCAGGGAAGTGAGATGAAAACCTTGGATCTCGATCAAAACAAACTGCTAATAGGGAGAGCCCCTGGTCTCAATTGGTGTGTTGAGTCGGACACATTCAAGTTTAGGATCACCATCAGAGATCGCCCATTCACAAGGAGGGGACTTCTTTCTGTCATTGGTTCAGTGTACAACCCATTAGGCATTTTGGCACCCGTGGTTTTGCCAGCAGAGATTATACTGCAAGACTTGTGCAGATTGAAGGTTGGGTGGGACAACTTACCTGATCACGTCAAAAGGCAGTGGTCTGCCTGGCTCGCCAGTCTTCCTGCTTTGGAGAGTTTTTCAGTTCCAAGATGCTTGAAGCCTTAAGAATTTGGAGATTGTACATTTACACAGATACACCACTTTGCTGATGCAAGTGAGGATGCATATGGATCTGGTAGTTATCTTTTGTTGTGGAATGCAAACAACCACACACACTGTGCATTTATGATGGGCAAGTCTATGGTGGCACCTCTTAGGCCTCCTACCATTCCTCATATGGAGCTGATCGCTGCTACAGTGGCAGTGAAAATGGATGGTGTCCTGAGACACCAATTACAACTGGATCTTGCAAAGGTCAGTTTTTTTGATTAATAGTACAGTGGTTACTTAAGTATCCTCCAGAATGAGGTCAACATGTTATCGTACATTTATGGCAAACAGAGTTTCAACTATTTTGAAAGGCTTTGACGTGGAACAGTGAGACACATTGGGCATTGACAAGAATCCAGTAGATTGTGCTGCTAGAAGGCAGAGTGGATGAATTATAAAGATCACAAGTTGGCTGTCAGGCCCAGAATTCCTTGCGGGCCCAGCTGAAAGTTGCCTGAGACTCATCAAACTACGAGAAACCATGCTAGATGATCCTGAGATCAAAAGAGTCACAGTCAGTCCCATAAAGGTTGAGGAAAATGTAAATCCATTCAAAAGGCTGATCAATTTCTTCTCATCATGGACAAAGTTGAAACGAAGTGTGGTATGGTTCTGAAGTTTAAGGTTTTCCTCTGGGGTCTCTACCAAAGACTTAAAGAGCTGTGTGCAACAATGAGGAAAGACAACTTAGACAGTGATCAGCAGCTGGTCCAAAGTCAGAATGAAATTTTCAAAGCAAAATTCAAGTGTACACATGTTACAGTGGAAGATCTTGATCTGGTGGAGCTTGATATATCAAATTCTGCCTAAAAGGAGAATTTCTGATGAATCTCAGCTATACTCAAAAGAACAGAATGTGAAGGCGCAATAGTCACTTGTTACAAGCTGAACCCTGTACTTCAGGATGAATTATTGCCACGCTGCCTGGCATTAGACTGAGTCGGGCAGCTATGCCAGAAAAGCAGCAAGCTGTCTGTCATCTTGTCCAGAGATTTCACAGTCGCTGATGCTCATTCCTTCAGCAGATTCATGATGGTGAAAACTGGAAAATGGGAGGAAACAATCATATGCTCTCCAAACTGCGTCAGAAGTTTTGGATCCTGAGTGCCAACATGGCTATCAGAAAATTAATTTCAAAGTGTGTGACATGTCGCTGCTTGCATGGAAAGATTGGAAAGCAACTAATGGCTGATCTTCCACATGAGTGAGTGTTACCAGATGATACACCTTTCACCAGGGTGGAGGTGGACTATTTCAGGCCATTCGAAGTTATGCGTGGACGAAGCCTCGCAAAAAGATATGCAGTTATTTTTACTTGTTTGGCTGTTCGTGCAGTGTGCATTGAGCTTGCCTCATCATTAGACAAGGATTTGTACATAAATGCAATCAGGAGCTTTGTAGCACAAAGAGGACAAGTGAAAGAGATTTGCTTTGATAATGGGATGAACTTCATTGGTGCCAACTGAGAGCTGAAGGCAGCCATTGCAGACTGGAACATATCAGAATTTCAGCATCTGTTTCAACAGCATAGGATTAAGTGGATTTTCAACCCTCCCACTGCTTTGCATCATGGAGGACCGTGGGAGAGAGGTTGATAAGATAGGTAAGGAAGGTACTTAATTCCACTGTGAGAGAACAAATACTTGATGAAGAGCCTTCACACACTCTTATGTGAGGTAGAGTCGATCATCAATAGTCGACTAATCACAAAAGCATCAAATGACCCAAATGATTTGGAAGTGCTGACACCTAACCATCTTCTTTTGCTAAAGACAAAGCCACCGCTTCCCCCAGGATTGTTCGACAAGGATGACCTCTACTCACGTCGGAGATGTAGGCTGGTGCAATATATGTCCAATCTATTTTGGAAGAGATGGATAAAAGAGTACCTACCTCAACTCCAAGGGCGTCAGCGATGGGCAACAGCATCAAGAAACTTTGCAGAAGCTAGCTCTGTCCTGGGGCAGCGCCTTGACCCAGTGGAGGAGATAGGAGAGAGAAGGATGGTGGCTAAACTGTCATCTCTGCTAGAGTCCGAGTTCCACCCTATGCAGGACATACTGAATGCACTGAGGAGCTCATTTAGCAGTAGACTACATCATCCTAGGTGCACAACCGAGAGGTTTCGCAGGTCCTTCCTACCTACGGCTGTCAGACTGTACAACCAAAGTAGGGCTGCTCGCAGAGATAGCAAAAAGACGTGACGACCTAATAGTATTGAATGCAAAAGACGCAATAGACTTGCGCAATGGTCCCCTCCAGTATACAACTAGGAAAATACCGGTCGCTATGGAGGGTGAGAATATGTATGGGTACATAATCATACCATGTAGGATAACTAAGTAGACGGTTGTGCTGTTTCATTCCATCTAGCTACAATGCTCCGCACTGTGTGTGTTTATATATTTACATATTTATTCCATCTAGCTACAATGCTCCGCACTGTGTGTGTTTATATATATATATATTTATATACTTACTCTATCTAGCAACAATGCTCCACACTGTGTGTTTATATATTTACATATTTATTCCATCCAGCTACAATGCTCCGCACTGTGTTTATATATTTATATATCTATCCCATCTAGCTACAATGCCCCGCACTGTGTCTATATATATATATATATATATATATATATATATTTATATTTATATGTACATATGTATACTTGCTGCTCTTGTTTTGTTTTTTTTTTGCTTTTTTTTTGTTTTTTCTCTTGCCTTCTGATTGTTGCTCTGAGTGTTGCTATCCCTGTGCTGTTGCAATCCTGGAATTTCCCCATTGTGGGACTAATAAAGGCTTATCTTATCTTATCTTATCTTAGAAGGAGATGTGGTTCTTCTTGTGGATGACTGTGCACCAAGAAATTCATGGATTATGGGAAAAGTAATTGAGGCAGTTCCAGACAAGAGGGGTTTTGTTGGCAGAGTTTGGATTAAGACAAAGACCAACATCTTGGACAGGCCTATTACGAAGATCTGTCTGCTTGTAGAATCTGAATGGGCAAGTGGTAAAGACTGAGCCTCCACAATGAGCCATGTGCTAGCAACCTCTGGCTCTCCTTTTCTTTCTTTTCTCTGTCCTTTCCCTATGTTTTATTCTCTTTTGCTTCAATCTTCCTTGGAAATGAGCTGCGGATGGACTTTACGTACTTACATAACAGGTTAATTGAGGAATAACCGGTCATTTAGTGAGCCTAATGACAGCATTATTTTTGTGTTTGAACATTTGATGTTTTGGCAATGTACATGCATGTTTATGTTATGCAATGGCAGTGTTGGGCAAGTTACTAAAAAACAGTAACTAATTAGTTACTAGTTACTTTGTTTCAAAAGTAACTGAGTTACTTTTGAGTTACTACATGATTAAAGTAACTAGCTACTTGGAAAAGTAACTTTCACGTTACTTTTAAATGCATAATTAAATCATCTTGCACACACAGCAAGATCAAGGGTCCCTTGTTCTCATCAGAAAAAGAAGAAAAAGAAAACTGATGAGAAAAAAAAATCTCATCATAGGGAGAAAAATATCTCAGATTTACACAAACTATTGTAATCAGTAGAAAGTCAGAACTTTACTAGAAATAAAGCTGTGAATTCACAGGGAAAATTTTGGACCCCCTGGTGGGCCGTTTTTGGTCCATGAGCTATATGTTTGACACCCCTGGACCAGCCCATTAAAAATGCATATTTAGAGGATTTACTTCCATAAAATAGTTGCATATCACAACAGCATGTAAATGAATAGATAAAATAAAATAGAAAGCACAGATAAATGAAAGGTCACCACTTAGAAGAAGATTTACTGCAACAAACCACAGTCACTTTTTCTCTGTTCATAAGAAAGCTTTAAATGCATTTAATGTGGACATTAAATGCGAGCTTCTTGCTCAAAAAATGCTCATGTTTAACCACAGAGGTAGGAGCTGTTAGAGGCGACTTACTGCTCAGACAACAGGTGATCAGGGCTCGATATGAGAAGTCGCCACCGCCACAGCATTTCTTCCCACAGGCTTGTGATGTGAAATGGGGCAGGACAGGAAACGGACCTGCAGAGGAGACTGTGTGACGGCTGCATCAGTTACGGTAGGGTCATTTTATATTTATTTGCTTATTTATTTGCTTGCCTTTGCCTTTGGTATGACAACCTCTAGTGGCTTGAGGTGCTGGGGATGGCAGTTGTCCTGCCAACAGCCACTGAAACTGTGTATTCATCCTGAGTAGGCAGCTGATGAGGAGGGTGTCTAGCAACTGCAAGTTGTATGATCGTCTGTTTGCACTAAAATATCTATCCATATTAATAAAACGAGAAACGTGAGTAACGCATCTGATCATATTTCAGTAACTGTAACGCATTACTGAATTTTTAAACAGTAATTTTGTTACACAGCACATTACTGCAAAAGTAGTGGTGTTACAGTAACGTTGCATCTCTTCCAAAATAGAGTGTTGGGAAGTTTATAGAAATGTGGTAATTGTTCTGGGGAATTACATTTTTAGAACAATTAGAGGCCCGAAGTGTAGGTCCCGTATTCATTATTCCTTATTTCATGTATATGCAAATTTATGTTAAGTTCATGTTTAGATAATAATGATTGGATTAACAGTTGAAACAATATAGACATAAATATTGGTATTCTAAATATTTCATAATTGAGTTTTGTTTATGTCTAAAAATGCCATTAGACTCTTTTGTAAGTTTGTTCTTAAATAGGTCCCTGTAGCTTTAAGAGCTGGCCTAATAATGGCATGAGAGGTGATGCAGCAGTCAGTGGAATTTTGGCATAGAGAAAGAGAGGTCTCACGGTTTTCTGACCGTGTAACGTGTAACGCGCATCAATCGGGAAAAATGTGAAGTCTAGAGGGTTTTTGTTTGTTTTTGGTAACAGGGCCTATATAGCAGTTATGGTTCCGTCAACAAATTTTGTGTTGCCTTGCTTTCTCAAATAAATCTTAAAAACGAAACCAACGGAAAGCCCTTCCCTTTTTTTGTGTGTGTGGAACACGCGCCAGCCACGGACCTCATCTGGGACAAGTGGAAAATAACCTGCACAGATGACGGGCTGATGTAGTGTGACTTGTGAATCTCTGTTTTGCCCAGACATTCAAATAGTGTGAAATATTGGGGGATCTTGATGCATTTTAAAGGAATACAGACTTGAGCTCCTTCAGTCCAGAAGAACATCTTCATAGCAATTAAAGCCCCTTTCAATCTACCCTGGCATTCCAGGCAAACCCACTACAGTCCAGGTTCCTTCTATTGTCTGAACAGGGTTACCCGGGCTACTTGACATGTGCTAAATGATCCTGTAAGCAATGTGGGTCATTACCCACCTCATCTCAGCAGACATTTGAATAGGACAACGCAGATAAACGCACACTGAAGTAGGCATCATCTTCACCACTTCACAGCACAGTGACAGAGTGGAAATGCATCAGAAGGCTGTCTGTCATTATTCTGACAGATTAATATTATACTAATTTCGAAGCTGAAGCAGACAACTGTGTGTACCACAGTTACACAAATATCACAGCGGCTGAGAGTGAGAGGTTTCATTTAAAGGGGTCACTGAATGAAAAATTGTGTGTGTGTAGGTTTTAACTGTCTGAAATGAATCTACTGGTCACCTATTTATCCAAAAAGTTTCAAAACAGTCATTTCGCTAAAAAAAAAAAAAAACAACAACAACAAAAAAACATACAGCCTTTATCTTGTTTTTCTCCCCCAGAAACATTTTTGACTTTTTTGTGGAAATCATTAACATCACATTTAGTAAATGGGAACCCACCGCCATCCTTGAGACCAGCCCACTGCTTTATTATTGGTCCACCTAGCTGTCTGTAATGTATATGGAAGTGGTGCTAAAGGTAGCCTATTAGCCCCTGAGCTATTAACCCCCAAACTAACTCTGGTAACAGGACACTAGAACTGAGTGCGTCTTATATTATTATTTTCTTCAGATCTTACCACCTGGTTCACTCCAGCCCATCTTCGAATGGTTTCATCGTGATTCCGCAGCGAATCACCCACCACGGCACACCGGTCACTTTTATGGCCCAGGACTAGGGCTACTGGCCGGAGTTATGCCAAGAACACTGGTAAGTGCGATCCGCCGCAGAATCATGATGAAGCCTCCGGCTCCCTCCAATCAAAATATTCCAGGACCAGATATTATATATCTGGTCCTGGAATCTGGAATCTGGAATATTATATATTCCAGGACTCCTGGCTCTCACCCCCAGCAACCCCACCGTCCTCTGTGGATCCACTCTGCTTATGCAGGCAGCGTAGTCACTCCAGCTTTCAGCTGGCTGTGACAGCAGAGCGGAGTCCCACAGAGTCACACTGCCCTTTGAGATCCCTTGGCTCGGTAGCTCGCCTCGGGCTGTGGAGATCATCCAGCGTGTGGTGCTAGCGATTTGTTGTGGCATGACGACAAAATTTATTGGGAGATAGACCGGACTGATGTGAGATATACCATCGACTGTGGATTAGTAAACCAGAGCACTGCTCAACTGAGCTGGGAGGTCAGAAACTAGTCAGCTCTAATGGCTAACTGACGTAAGAGGGAGGGCAGAGTTGAAACAGTAAAGGATGGTTCTTAATCAGTTCTTAATCTTAATCAGAACATTTAAAGAAAGCCAGGAAAAATTTTAAAAAAAATTGCTTCAAAAATTAAAGATTACAGAAAATGTGAACAAAATATCTCACAAACATTTCATTTAAACAAGTGTGAGCTATTAAAATATGGAAAAAGTGCAGTAAATGACCCCATTAAAAGCATTTTTCACTCACTCCCGTGGAGCCTGCAGCGGCTCTGACCATCTCCACTGGCTGCTGTGGAGGCAATACCAGCCTGTCCTGGGTTGACTGGGCAGTCTGCCTGTTCAGCTGTGCTCTGTGCTTATTTGTGCATCCCAGTTCACCCCACATTAACATACATCCTGTGATCCTCTGTTGTTCTTTTCCGTGACAGCCCCCCTCAAAAAAACACACAAAAAAAAATATTCCACTTTGTGCAGTGCTGGTCACAAAATGCCCCACCAAATAAAAGTGCAAGCACGCATGCACAAACGCACATGCACATGCATGCACACGCACACAGACAGAGTGTCTCTTCCTGTAAATATGAAAGCTATTCAGTGGTGATATGAAAAAATATGGTAATTATGTAAAATGTTGAGTGCATTTTGCAGCTCAGTCAGCCAAGAAAGACACATGATGCATTTATGAATGGTTCAGTTTTAATGTGCAAGGTTGAATTATTTTCAATTCAAGGGAAAATTTTTCAACTCAGCAGTATTTTGCATTAAAGAATCATGTGAGGAATAGAGAGCTTATGTAATACTTGTTTGTTTGTGCGTAGAGGCAGGAGTGCACGGAGGCCAGTGATACCATAACACTCTGCTGAGGGGTTCATCTGATGTTACTGTTTGGTAGGTGTGTGGACGTGGCAATTTAAATGGAAATTAAATATATTAATCCTTGCTAACAGTTTGCTACCACTTTCTCCCGGTTCCTGACTTCAACACAGAGCCATTAGAGTTACGTAAACAGTGCTGCAAAGGGCAACGGCTCACTGACGTCTAAGGTTAAGAATTTATAAAATCACTGAGTGTAGCCACATTCAACAACTACACTGCTCAGTGAAGTAACACAGATTTGGACTTGACCGTTGCCACTGAAACAGGTCTACTGAAAGCCTCACGGAAACAGTAAAGCACCCAGAGCCAATTTTCCAATAGGGCTTTAGACTGGGCCCCTTTTGTCTGGAGACTCACAGGGGACAAAATAAACTGATGTTAAATTCCATGAAATTTGGCTGTGATTTTTTTCCGTACTGTTTGCTTGGCAAACTTGTGAAATATTTTCTGATTGAGGTATAATTTTGCTCTCTTCCTCACATACCTAGAGCTTGATACAGTTATTCTGTTGATTACGACTAGTTTCATAGCATGTGGGCCCAATGGAGGTGGCTACATTTTATATATTACTGCCCATATGTTGATAGAAGAATAGATTTTTGGCAAATAAAATCTTGCTGTAATTTCCTAATAGCAGTTGTTTTTTAGCAATTAAATTTTCTACTATGTTGGCTAGATACTTGCTACTTTTGATAACAACTGATGTAAATAGAGTGCTGAAGATTTAACATACAAAAATAACTATTCTGAGGATTCACAAAAGAAATTAATAAGAAGAAATAATTACACAATATCTACTGGAGTAGTGAATAACTTTACTCTTACCAGCTTTTGTTTGTTCTTGTAGATTTGTTACCCTTCTCATAAGATAGTTGTCATGGTCCTGAGCACGGCTGGGAGCCGTGCTCAGCCTCTGGTTTAGTTTAAGTCCTTTTCTGCATGTGTGCATCTCTGTGTATCTTGTATTTACTATGGTTATCTTAGTTTGGGGGTTTCATGCATTTTTGTATTTTGTCTCTGTTTATTTATGAGTTATCTTGTATTCTTAGTTTTGTCATTATAGTCTTGTTTGTGTATTTGTGCTTCATTTTGTATGTATTGTATTATTTGCAGCTCATGGGTTTATTTTCTTCCCAGTTACTGTAACGTTAGTTATTTCACTCTGGTGCTTTTATTGTGATAGCACCTCATGTACAGTATGCCCGTCTGTCAAACTGTTTTGCAGGCTGCACAGCTGTCACTCATTGCATTAATTATTTCCTCATTCTCGTGATCCACACCTGTCATTCTCTGATTCACTTCCACTCACCTATTTAAGGATACTGCAACATTTCCCCCATTATCGTGTCCTACTGTTTGCTTCCTCAGAGCATCTACCAAGTTCTGAGTGAATGTGTTTTTCCTGCAGCGGTGAACAGGTGAGCTCCGCCATGCATTTAACCCTTTTCCCATTTCCCTTAGCCGTGAGCCCCGTTTCCTTTTGGGTGTGACTCTGGCTAGGGTTCATCTCTTTTCCCCCGGTGTTCCCACATGCCTCAGCCTGTGTTCCGTTCAGGTTGTTCTGTTTTTCCCCTCAGCGAGATCCCTATTCTCCTCCAGCGCAGCTCATCATTTCCTCATGTGTAAGTGTAGTGTTTTTGTACTATGTTCGTGTTTATGGTAATAAATGTTACAAACTCACAGATGACGTTTGGTGTCTTATGCAGCCCTTGAAAAGTGTGATTTATGACAATGGTATTTTTTTCTTTCATAAATGTGATTTTTTTCTTGTAACTATTTTCTTATAAATTAGTGTTTTTTATTCTCATAAACCTGGTACATTCTCACAATATTTTTAGGTTTTTCTCACATTTTTTGACATTTTCTTGTAAATTTATTCTCTTCAGAAAGTTATTGTCTTACAATTTTGCAAGATTTTTTCATAAATTTGTGACTTTTTCTGTAAATTTAGTCTTTTTAAAATCAATTTCTACGTTTTTTGAGAAAAAAAATCTTATAAATTTACAGCTTTTTCAGCAGCAATATTTTATATTTAAAATTGAAACAATATTCCTGTAAATTTATGACTTTACTTTGACTAAAATATAGGGCTGGACAATTGGACCTTAAATCAGCATTACAGCTATTTGAAGCTTTCAAGTCATTTCTCCCTCCTTTCTTCTCCCTTATAGTTCACTGACAAGACTTGTAATTAAGCCACAAGAATGTGGCATCAATGAATTTATCACTACACTGATTCAACTGTAAATAAGCATAATATAATAACAAATAGGCCTGCTATCACCCCACAAACATGCAACCAAACTAAACGCTGCCCAGTGCAGAAGTCAGTGTTCACACATACCTCTTGAGGGCCCATGGGCCACAAGACCCACACCAGCAGCCAACCAACTGCTCAGTGGGCACCCTTCACGCAGCCATGACCATGCCATTGCCACACAAGGACCAGGGGCCTCATGTACAAAGGGTACTTACACACAAAACATAGCGTACATCCTTTTCTATGGAAAATTTCAGCTGCATCAAGAATGAAATGACTGTGGAAATATGTGCAGCCCCACGCCAACTTCATGGCTGGCGTACATACGTTTCTACTGTTATTGGTCTGTTGGCGACACTTAGAGGTGATGTTGGCAGACTGATAATGACGTGAAAATTATTGTACACACCAGAGACACATGATGAACAAACATCCAAGTGTGCGCAATTAGATGAGTGGATATAAAAGCAAGCACAATGAAGTGCAGAAAATGCCTCAAACAACAATGGTGCTAGCATTATTAAAGGATATTGCAAATCACACAGTGAGAAGAGAAAGGGTATTTAGAAACAGAAGATTTTCTGGCTCAGGATGATGACTGGCTTGTCAGGCGGTTTAGGTTTCCACGGGCAGTCCTTGTGGAACTGTGCTCAAAGCTATGGCCGCTCTTGAAGCGTGACACGGCGAGAAGCCATGTGCTGCCCATCCCAGTGCAGGTACTGACAAAACTGTGGTTCCTGGCAAAAGCGGCATTCCAGAGTGAGCTGGCAAAGCAATCGGGAATTACCCAGTTGAACCTGAGCCGAGCTATGCCAACTGTGTGGGATGGCATTATCCGGCTGTCACCCAGGTACATCATATTCCCATACAATGCAGTTGGACAGGCCAACATCAAAGCGCAATCTGCAGTGAGAGCCAGTTTTCCTAGTGATTCTAATGAACAGCATTGTTGGGAACAAACTACAAGCTGGCACTGCGTGGATGGGTGGCTTCTTGGTGAGTAAATTAATGTAATTGTCCTAAATAATCCAGCTCATGTGCAATGCACCTGTGTGCCCCCAAATATCACCCTGGCTTCAAGGCTTCATTACAAATCAGTGGGTCAAGTAAGTGATTTTTTTTTTTTTTTTTTTTTGCTGATTAAACTACAGTTTTGCAGAATTCTACCAAGCCTCCTATTGCCTCTGTGTGTATAGTAGTTATGTCAATAAACACATGCGTAAAGTTTGAAATGCAACAGTGTCACCCCTTCCCCGGTGCACTTCATTCATTTACAATAGTAGTGTGTGTAATCCATGTAAGTTGTATATAACTATAAAGGATGAGATTTGCATCCTCTCGAGGACTCGCTGGAAAGACTATGTCTCCCAGCTGGTCTGGGAATGTCTTGGTATCCTCTCTGAAGAGCTGGAGCAGGTGGATGGGGAAAGGGAAGTCTGGGCTTCTCTGCTTGAGCTGCTGCCTCCATGACCCGTACCTCCAGAAAAGCCATAGAAGATGGATGGATGGATGGATGGATATGAAAGCTCTCATATATGCATGCACATAACAGGAAGGGAAGAACCAAAAAAAACAGCATGAGCCATATTACGTCAGTGCTATGTCTCATCCGTCAGTTTTATTTCAATTAATCATCCAGACCTACTATAAAATATCATATTAACAACCCATATATACCTTGTACATGATGTAATCCAAACTATATCAAGAAACAGTAAAGTTAAAATCTGAGCAGGAATAGAAAAAATGACTTTATATCTTATGGAAAGAACTGATGAGTGAAAAACGTGACAAAGATTTTGTTCAAATCAGTGAAATAAAATGTAACTCAAAGAGTATGACCACATTTGCTGCAGTAAAAAGATGTTTTTGTTCAAAAATACACTCAAGTAAAAGTTATCGATATCCTGTAATAAAACTACACAATAAAGTACAATTTTGTAAAAAAACAAACAAAAAAAAAAACTAATTGAATACATGAACTTGAATAAAAATAATTCACCTTGGGTCATGAGTCAACTTCCAACATACACTGTAGGCTACTCAATGAGTCTGCCATCTGCAAAGCCAAGTGAGGCTACTAAATTCAAATCATGTAATTTTTCTTACACACAGAATGATGCTGAAAAGTTGTAAATTCATGTTGTTCTCATATGAGAAAATGTTTCATTTTTCTTGTTTTACTTTACTCTATGTGAGAAAAAAAAACCAGAAATAAATACTTGATACTTAAAAACAGGATTGTTGTCCCACTTGTGCATTTGTGTTTCTGGTACGTCACACAGGGAACCTGACAACAAAGTGCATATCACAGACAAGAACACAGTTGACAGATTGTCAGATTATCAAAACACACTAACTAACCCTGCGCAGATCAAGGCCAGGATCCTGATTGGCTCTGAAATTTGAAGCCATTGTATTGGAAACTACGGGCCTGTGCTTCATTCAGCAGCCTCTCTGCAAAAGGACCAAAACTGACACGCAAGAGCCCAGAGTGTCACGCCATGTAAACAGTGGATGACCCTTTTCTACCCAAAACATAGAGCCATCAGGTGGCCCCTGCACTCCTCTCCAATACTTTATCTCTACACACTGGCATATCCTATATTACTAAATTCACTATAGACTTAAACAGATAAATGTGCTTGCAAGTCATCGGTTAATGCAAGTTATCAATATTTAACTTGATATAGTAATGTTGGATATATACAGCTCTGAAAAAATTAAAAGACCCAAGAAACCACTGCAAAATTTTCACTTTATCTGATTTTACTATTTATATGTATGTGTTTGAATAAAATGAAAAATTTTGTTTTATTCTTTAACCTACTGAAAACAACTCACCCAAATTCCAAGTCAAAATATCGTCATTTAGAGTATTTACATCTCCCTGATTCAAGCTATTGTCTCCACATGTTTCAAAACTGCCACCATAATACCAGTCCCAAAGAAGCCCGCCCCATCCAGCTATGATGATTGCCAGCCCGTAGCACTGACCCCCATCATAATGAAGTGTTTCGAGCAGCTGGTCATGCATAACATCAAGTCCATCCTGCCTCCCTCCCATGACCCATCTCAGTTTGCATACAGGTCAAACAGATCCACAGAGGATGCCATCGCTGCTGCTCTCCACCCAGCCCTTACCCACCTGGACTCAAAGGACTCCTACGTGTGAATGCTGTTCTTGGACTTCAGTTCAGCATTCAACTCAATCATTCCCCAGCGTCCATCCATCCATCTTCTTCCGCTTAATCCTTTTCGGGTCACGGGGGGGGGGGGGGCTGGAGCCTATCCCAGCATCTTAGGGCGAGAGGCAGGGTACACCCTGGACAGATCGCCACTTCATCGCAGGGCCAACACAAAAATACAGACACCTGGGACTCATAACCTCTCTCTGTAACTGGGTGCTGGACTTTCTCACAGGGAGGCCACAGAATGTGTGGGTTGGTAGCAACACCTCCCAGACGATCACACTGAACACAGGGGCCCCACAAGGGTGCATGCTCAACTCGCTGCTGACCCATGACTGTGTACCAGCCTACAACACCAACTGCATCAAGCTTGCGGATGACATGATGGCAGTGGACCTCATCACCAACAACAAGGAGGCCAACTACAGAAATGAGGTGAGCCAACTGATCCAGTGGTGTAAAGACAATAACCTCTTCCTGAAGGTGAAAAACCAAGATGATTGTGGTCGATTTCAGGAGGGGTCACACACAGCACCACCCTCTGATCATCGATGGTGCAGCTGTGGAGAGGGTGAGCAGCACCAAGTTCCTGGGGATGCACATCTCCAAGGACATCTCCTGGTCCAACAACACCACATCACTGGCCAAGAAGGCTCAAACTTGCCTCCATTTCCTCTGCAAATTGAGGAGAGCACGAGTCTCACCCCCCCATTATGTGCTCTTTTTACTGGGGCACCATTGAGAGCATCCTCACCAGCTGCATCACGGTGTGGTGTGGAAGCTGCACCACCTCCTGCCGGAAGACACTACAACGCACAGTGAAAGCAGCCAGCAAGATCATCGGTGCCCCTCTGCACCCCCTCTCAGACATCTACCTCACCCGTAGAGCCATCAACATCGCAGGCAACAGCTTCCACCCCTCACACTCCCTCTTCAGCCCCCTGCCCTCTGGGAAAAGGTACCGGACCCTCTGGGCTCACTCCATAAGACTGCTAAACAGCTTTGTTTATCAAGCCATCAGGACCCTGAACTCTGTCCACCACCACCACCACCACCACCCCCAGACCAAAATGCACTCACCCACACAATAACTACCTCAGCTGTTGGCACAGAAAGACTGACACACCAACAATAATACTTTTGCTGCTGTATGTCTCTGCACTTTAACTGCAACCATTTGCACAAATGCTATATCTGCTGCTGTCTGTCACTGCAATACTGATCATGTGCAGTCCTATCTGTTACTACCTGCACCTACACTACCGCACTGAACTGCAACTACAGTATTACATCTCTAGTTTTCTGTGTATAGTATTGCTGGGTTTCATCATCGTTAATCGTTTAATCTCTATTTGCATTATGGGAGGTCTGGGTCTGTCTTTGCTTGCCATTTGCGCGACGGGTGGCATTACTGTACATAGACTGCTGTTGTTGTTTTTTTCCAGCCTTATTCCTTTTTCTTTTTTTATATTGTGCCCACCACTAAAGAGAGAGAGAAACACCATTTCAATTCTCCTGTATGTCCTGTACATATAGTAGTACTGACAAATAAAATCTCTGAATTTTTGAAATCTTGGATTTATTTACAGAAAATGACAACTGGCCAAAACAACAAAAAAGATGTTACTTTTAGACCAAATAATGCAATGACAGCAAGTTAATGTGTTTTTTTTTTATTACTATTATTAAACACTACAATACTCAAGTTTTAACTGAGGAAAAACTCAGAAATCTGCACTTATGGAATAATGCTCATTTTTATTCACAGCTTTCATGTGTCTTACCATGCTTAGATGATCACCTAATCAGTACCTCCTTAAGTAGGCTGAGGTGTCCTTGTGTTGGAATTCAACCAATACTCAAACTTAATGGTTACCATACATGTAGAGATGCTAATTTAGGAAAGATTTTGCAGTGGTCTACACAGTGGTGGTCCTGGGCTGTTTGACGCCCTGGGCGGACCACCTCCCCAATCATTTTCCCGTGTCACACAAGGAAGCAGTGTGATTAAGGTGTGCCTTAAAATATATCCATACACTGTACACACACACACACACACACACACACACACACACACATACACGCATGTGTGTTTAGAGGGTGTACAAAATTTGGAGTTTGTATTTTTCATGTTGTTTCTACAGCTTTCAAAAGCAAAGGTGGCTTCATGAAGATGGAAAGAACATTTGATAGTGTTTGCAACTGTTTACTTATTCATTTATTTATTCATTTACTTACTGGAATATATGCAGTATATATATATATATATATACTGTATACTGTATATATATATATATATACAGTGGGGCAAAAAAGTATTTAGTCAGCCACCAATTGTGCAAGTTCTCCCACTTAAAAGATGAGTGAGGTCTCCAATTTTCATCATCGGTATACCTCAACTATGAGAGACAAAATGAGAAAAAAAAATCCAGAAAATCAAATTTTAATATTTGCAAATTATGGTGGAAAATAAGTATTTGGTCACCTACAAACAAGCAAGATTTCTGGCTCTCACAGACCTGTAACAACTTCTTTAAGAGGCTCCTCTGTCCTCCACTCGTTACCTGTATTAATGGCACCTGTTTGAACTCATTATCAGTATAAAAGACACCTGTCCACAACCTCAAACAGTCAGACTCCAAACTCCACTATGGCCAAGACCAAAGAGCTGTCAAAGGACACCAGAAACAAAATTGTAGACCTGCACCAGGTTGGGAAGACTGAATCTGCAATAGGTAAGCAGCTTGGTGTGAAAAAATCAACTGTGGGAGCAATTATTAGAAAATGGAAGACATACAAGACCACTGATAATCTCCCTCGATCTGGGGATCCACGCAAGATCTCACCCCGTGGGGTCAAAATGATCACGAGAACAGTGAGCAAAAATCCCAGAACCACACGGGGGGACCTAGTGAATGACCTGCAGAGAGCTGGGACCAAAGTAACAAAGGCTACCATCAGTAATCAGTACCATCAGTTTTTTTTTTTTTTTTTTTTTTTTTTTTTTTTTTTTTTCTCTCGGCGCCACACGAGTCGGCTGCCTTTTGCAACAGCGGCTCGATTCCGAGTCTTTTTCCCTTCCTCTCTCTTTTGATCCGTCTTTTTTTTTCACCCCACTTATATCACGGACACACAGATCGTCCTAAATGTCTCCTGAGCCGGTGGACGGAGCCACTGTCTATAGCAGGATACGATACAGCAGAGAACAGCTGCTAGCATTCAACCGCCACCCGGTCCCATTGGAAAAACTCGACATACCGAGAGAACTGAGGCGAAAACGCCGCGGCTGCCGGGCTGGAGTAAGGCGGAGGACAAAAAATATAAGGTACAGACCCTCCCTTCCATCTGTTGTCATGGGAAATGTACGGTCGATACTGGGAAAGTTAGATGAGCTAGCGGCTATCTCCCGTTATGATAGCACATACCGGGAGTGCTCTCTCCTTTTGTTTACTGAGACGTGGCTAACTGAACTAGCAGCAGATGCTAACATTGAGCTGGAGGGTTTTCACATGATACGAGCTGACCGAACACCAGACAGTGGCAAGGCTAGGGGCGGTGGAGTGATAATGTATGTTAACAACAACTGGTGCAGACCGGGACATATCACTGTTAAACAACGACACTGCAGCAAAGACATTGAGTTGCTAGCTGTTAGCATGAGGCCTACATATCTCCCGAGAGAACACTCACACGTGATCTGCATTGTTGTTTATGCAAATCCGACGGCGAACGCTGGGACAGCACGTGACGTCATCCATTCAGTAACCAGCAGGCTGCAGACAGAACACCCAGATGCTCTTCTCCTCATCTCAGGCGATTTCAGCCATGTTTCACTGTCTCCCATTCTACCCACGTTCACCCAGTATGTCACATGCCACACTAGAGACAATAAAACACTGGATTTATTCTACGCAAACACTAAGGAGGCGTACACCTCATCACAACTCCCCCCACTCGGGAGATCGGATCACAACTTGGTTCATCTCCGGCCGGTGTACAAACCCCTAGTGCACAGACAACCTCCGGCCATGCACACTGTGGAGTTATGGTCTGAGGAGACAATGGACACCCTAAAGGGCTGTTTTGAAGCCACCGCCTGGAAGCAGCTCTGCGATCCACATGGTGAGGACATCGATGGCCTCATTCACACCTTCACGGGCTACCTCAGCTTCTGTGTGGACAAATCCGTTCCCACCAAGACCATACGGCGTCACTCAAACAACAAACCCTGGATCAACCCTGAGATAAAAACACTTCTGAGAGAGAAGAAGAGGATCTTCAGGTCAGGGAACAGGGAGATGCTGAAGTCCGTACAGAGGGAGCTGAGGAGAAAGATCAGAGAAGGCAAGGACAGCTTCAGGAAGAAGATGGAGGACAAGCTGCAACAGAGCGACATCAGCGGGGTCTGGAGAAACCTCAAAACCATCTCGGGGCTCCAGAATACCTCCCCCCAGGCCACAGGGGGCAGGGAGTGGGCGAACAACCTGAATCTGTTTTTCAATAGATTTGACCAACCGCCCTCCCCCCTGACTGCACAACAACCACTGCTGCCTCTAAAGAAATCAAGTCCTGCTGCCCACTCCCCACTCCACCAACACCCCCCCACTCCCAACACACAGCCCCCCATCCTGACCCTGACCAGGACCCAGGTGAGGACGGAGCTGAGGAAGATCAAGGCGAGGAAGGCGCCGGGACCGGACGGCATCAGCGCAAAGCTCCTCAAGTCCTGTGCAGACCAGCTGTGTGGGATTGTGACGTATATCTTCAACGTGAGCCTGAAACTGGGGAGGGTACCACAGCTGTGGAAAACATCTTGTGTGGTACCTGTACCAAAAACTTCCCACCCCAAAGACCTGAACAGCTACAGACCGGTGGCCTTGACGTCCCACTTGATGAAGACCCTGGAGAGACTGCTCCTTACTCACCTCCGCCCCCTGGTGGAACCAGCGATGGATCCACTCCAGTTCGCCTACCAGCATGGCATTGGGGTGGAGGATGCGGTGATCTTCCTCCTTCACCGTTCTCTGTCCCACCTGGAGAAGCCCGGGAATATGGTGAGGATCATGTTCTTTGACTTCTCCAGTGCTTTCAACACCATCCAACCGATGATCCTGAAGGACAAGCTGCTGCGCGCAGGGGTGGACCAGCACCTGTCATCATGGATCCTGGACTACCTCACGAACCGGCCTCAGTTTGTGAGAACCCGGGACTGTGTGTCCGACACGATCATCAGTAGCACGGGGGCCCCCCAGGGAACGGTGCTGGCTCCCTTCCTGTTCACTCTTTATACTGCGGACTTCTCACACAACACAACACACTGCCATCTACAGAAGTTCTCTGATGACTCTGCGATCGTTGGCCTCATCTCCAATGGAGATGAAGCTGAGTACAGAGGGCTTATCCAGGACTTCGTGGACTGGTGCCATCGGAACTGCCTCCAGATCAACGCGAGGAAAACTAAGGAGCTGGTGGTGGACTGCCGCAGGCATGGGCAGCCCCTCACAGTACCAGTAAATATACAGGGAACAGACATCGAGATGGTGACATCCTATAAGTACCTGGGTATTCATCTGAACAATAAACTAGACTGGTCACACATACTGATGCACTCTACAAGAAGGGACAGCGCAGGCTGTTCCTGCTGAGGAGACTCAGGTCTTTTGGTGTACAAGGGGCGCTGCTGAAGTCATTCTATGACACGGTGGTGGCATCAGCCATCACTTTTGGAGTGGTCTGCTGGGGCAGTGGCATTACTGCAGCCGATAGGAAGAGACTGAACAAACTGATTAAGAAAGCTAGCTCTGTCCTGGGGCAGCGCCTTGATCCGATGGAGGAGATAGGAGAGAGAAGGACGGCGGCTAAACTGTCATCTCTGCTGGAGTCCGAGTTCCACCCTATGCAGGACATACTGAATGCACTGAGGAGCTCATTTAGCAGCAGACTACATCATCCCAGGTGCACAACCGAGAGGTTTCGTAGGTCCTTCCTACCAACGGCTGTCAGACTGTACAACCTAAGCAGGGCTGCTCGCAGAGATAGCAAAAAGACGTAACAAACTAATAGTTTTTTGAATGCAAAAGATGCAATAGACTTACACAATGGTCCCCTCCGGCATACAACTAGGAACATACCGGTCGCTATGGAGGGTGAGAATATGTATGGGCACATAATCATACCATGTAGGATAACTAAGTAGACGGTTATGCTGTTTCATTCCATCTAGCAACAATGCTCTGCACTGTGTGTGTTTATATATTTGCATATTTATTCCATCTAGCTACAATGCTCAGCACTGGGTGTGTTTATATATTTATATATCTACATATTATTCCATCTAGCTACATTGCTCCGCACTGTGTGTGTTTATATACTTGCATATTTATTCCACCTAGCTGCAATGCTCCGTACTGTGGGTGTTTATATATTTACATATTTATTCCATCTAGCTACAATGCTCTGCACTGTGTGTTCATATATTCATATATTTATTCCATCCAGCTACAATGCTCTGCACTGTGTGTCTGTGTGTGTGTGTATATATATATATTTTATAGTAATACGTACATATGTTTATTAGCTGCTCTTGCTTGCTTGTTTTTTTTCTTGCCTTCTGATTGTTGCTCTGAGTGTTGCTATCCCTGTGCTGTTGCAATCCTGGAATTTCCCCGTTGTGGGACTAATAAAGGCTTATCTTATCTTATCTTATCTTAAATATAACTTTTTGGTAAAAACTCAACTTGTTGTGTTTGGAGGAGAAAGAACACCATACCTACTATGAAGCATGGGGGTGGAAACATCGTGCTTTGGGGCTGTTTTTCTGCAAAGGGACCAGGACAACTGATCCGTGTAAAGGAAAGAATGAATGGGGCCATGTATCGTGAGATTTTGAGTGAAAACCTCCTTCCATCAGCAAGGGCATTGAAGATGAAACGTGGCTGGGTCTTTCAGCATGACAATGATCCCAAACATACCGCCCGGGCAACGAAGGAGTGGCTTCGTAAGAAGCATTTCAAGGTCCTGGAGTGGCCTAGCCAGTCTCCAGATCTCAACCCCATAGAAAATCTTTGGAGGGAGTTGAAAGTCCGTGTTGCCCAGCGACAGCCCCAAAACATCACTGCTCTAGAGGAGATCTGCATGGAGGAATGGGCCAAAATACCAGCAATAGTGTGTGAAAACCTTGTGAAGACTTACAGAAAACGTTTGACCTCTGTCATTACCAACAAAGGGTATATAACAAAGTACTGAGATGAACTTTTGTTATTGACCAAATACTTATTTTTCACCATAATTTGCAAATAAATTCTTTAAAAATGAGACAATGTGATTTTCTGGATTTTTTTTTCTCATTTTGTCTCTCATAGTTGAGGTATACCTATGATGAAAATTGGAGACCTCTCTCATCTTTTAAGTGGGAGAACGTGCACAATTGGTGGCTGACTAAATACTTTTTTACCCCACTGTATATATATATACGTATATATATATATATACACACACACGAGGGGGGCTGAAAAGTTCATAAGTGTCAAATTTGACTAAATATAAATTTATTTTTCAACCGCAGGGATCCAAGTGCTGCAACACCAATGTAATATATAGCAAGCCCCAGGATATACAGTAAATAATCTGAAATTATAAGAACTGTCTTTATTTTTTCACCACAAGCTTTCATAAAGCTCTCACAGATACCCACATATAGTATGCACAAGTGTACTACATGAATATATGCTCTTGTCGTGTGATTAATTGACCTATTACTAAATAGTCCAGTGTCAGATTGATGCGTGGCTGTTTGTCCGAAATCTCTCGTTTGCACTTTTGTACCAAATGTGTCACTACTGAAATCTTTCAAAGTGCTTCTGTCACTTTTTCCCCTAACGTTTTAATGGTGAATTGTTTAATACATAACACTGCAGATCACGTCAAACCCTAAATGACCATGAAAATTTCTCTGACAGCACTCAGCAAAAAGATTAAATCTGTGTCAGAGTTCCAGCTGGGCCATGATAAGCCTTATTGGTGTTTGCCCTGACAGAAATTAAAAGATTTCCTACTGTATGTACAGTATTTTTGGTACAAATAATCTTTTTCTTAAAAAGAAAAATTCAGAATCCTAAAACAATAATCTTGCTTCAGCTTCACCAGATCAAAGACATTTTTTCATCACATAAGCATTGTGTTCCAGCTCCAATTTTTTTTTTCTTTCAGGCTTTCTGTTCTGAGAAGCAAACATGGACAAGAAGGTAATCAGTCTAATGTGTATAATTAACTGTATTCTGACTGGGTTGCAGCTGGTGTGCTTAATCAACTGAGGCCTATGTTATCGACATGGTGCATGGATAGAGGTGTAACAAGTCTGAAACAGGCTGTATGCTGGAGGGGAGCACAAACATGGCTCAAGCTACAAGACCCACGTAACCTCAAACCGACCACCAGGCTGTGCCTGAAGACACATTATTCTGTGGGGACTGTATGTTAGTGTTTGCTAGGACTTAAGGCCTTTACATACAGTACACTGCAAGACCAGAGAAATTTGTTCTCTCTCCCAGTGCTGCAAGAACAAAATTATGTCATTTTGTTCTTGCAGCCCTGGTTTGGGAGTTCTTGCAGCTTGTTCTTGACATCATTGTTGATCCTACCAACCCGATCTCACTCCAGAATGTACATAATGAACATTTTCCACCCCTCAAAAACATGCATTTGTACATAAAACAAAAAAAAAAAGGTACCTGGATACGTTTTACAAACTGAGTCCACGCCTTTAGTCACTACGCATGTGCAAATGCATTGGAGAAAAGAACACACCGTACTCACTGCACATGAGCAGAACAACTACTGTTTTAGCCAGCTTTCCTACATTCTTCCAGTTGGTAGGTGGGGGGCGGGGGGGCAGATGTCCTTCAAGATGTAACCTTCCCCATTTATCTGAGCTTAGACTGGCACTGGGAGTACACTGGTTTTGTTGCTTCTTCCTGTGGCTGGGTAACCACCTTTCCTTTCCACATTCTGTTTATGCTGCGCACCAAGCTAGAAGATGGAAAGTACCATTTTTCTGGGCTTTGGTATGACCCAGCTGGCGCCTGGACTCACAGCTTCCCAGCTGTGAGGCAGATGCTCTACCAACAGGCCACCACTCCAGGCAACAAAAATAGCTAATTTATCAGGGAAAAAGGCACAAATGTATCACTAAAAGCTGCAAATTTGTTAAAAAAGAAATAAAGTTATTAAAAAAACAGCTATGCATTCATGATAATCCAAATTTAACAAAAGGCTTGGAACAAAAGGCTAAAATTCACAAGTTTGTGAAAAAAAATGCAAATTGTCCAGAAAATCACAAATGTGTATGAAAAAAGTTTCACGTTTGTCAGAAAGCAGTAGTAAATTTACAAGAAAAAGCAGATTTGTGTGTTATGAGAAGAGTCACAAACTTAATTGAAAAACCTTGCAAGTTGGTGAGATTAAAATCATTACTCACTGCACTTACATCAAATGGCAAGAGTACTTTTTCTTGAGTAAAATATCTGGATACTTTCCACCTCTGCTTTTGGCATCATCAAACTAAAAATGTACAAATATGTGCCAGAATTATATTTCTACGCTTTATCATTGTTGTTTCACTCTGTATGAGGCATACTGCCCGTCTCCACACCTCTGGGAGCACACTGGCTTAATTACTGGCCAACAGTCAAGAGTGTAGCAGTCAGCCCACTAAAACCTGGTTACACAAACCCACTGCTAGACAACAGAGTTAGGTACACTGCTCTGATTTCATTCCTGCTGTTCTGCTGAGGGCGACAAAAGGTCATCAGCTTCAGATTTCACTTGAAATGAAGCTAAATAATAGAACTGTAGATATATTATTATTATTATTATTATTATTATGACAATATGGAAAAGAAACAAGCACATACAGAAGCACTGATTTATTATTAATTCAGTCAGAATCTTGCTAAACAATCTCTCTAATGATGAAGTTGAAATAGTCACATTTTTAATCTCACACATATTGCACTGAACATGGAAAATAAACATAAACTGTCTTAAAGTGAATTGAAAAAGAAATACCTATACATTCATTTATACTGTATATTAAAGGTCCCTTTCACTGAAAAACTGTGTTTTGTACGGTTAAACCTTCTGAAATGCATCTTTTGGTAACATGATTATTGAAAAAACATCAAAACGCTCAGATCTCTTTAAAAAAAAACGCACAGCCATTATATTATTTCTGTGTCCAGTTAGCTGTTTTAACTCTTCCAGGTTTGTTCCCCTACACCAAGAAAAGCCGCTGATCTGTTATTGGCCAGAATAGTTGTCCCAGCATAGCAGGGAGCTCAGCTAAGAGTTTCAGAGCTAGGGAGCTGGCTTACCAAGTGTGGTTGGTAAGCCAACCCCACTTGGTAAGCCACTTGTTATTTCCTTTAGATTTCAGTCACCCTAAAAAACATCCCTGTTTTCACCTGGTTCACTAATAAGCGACTTTCACATCTCGGCTCGCGCAAAGCATCATGGGAACGTGGCTACCAAACATGCTCTATCGATACATTTAATTTATGGAAAGTTCCTGATCTACGAGCATATTGTATGCGTAGGGGTCTTCCCAGTTGTACCCGCAAACGCAAGGATGAACTAGTTGCACTTGCATTCGCGGCCACGTTGCAGAAATTGGCTAAAATGGCCCCCCGTATGTACGCTGACATAGCAGATTTTTTGTTGTCAAAGGACCAAGCACCCTTACTTGCGAGACTCCGAAACGACTACAAAGAAGGTAAGTAAGTGGTTTGACAGCTCAACTTTGGTTTTGTCATTTTGAGTAAATTTCACTACAAGGCATAGCCTGCTTACTTAGATCTATAGGTCGATACTACTATAGTTAAGTACCACACGTTTTCAATGATTTGCAATTTTATTTTATACAGCCTACTTATCAATGGCCTTAATTACATGTGTGTGTAGATCAAGCTTCATTATCAATATAAAAAGAACTATATCCTAGATCCAGGCCTGCCTGTCCGTACCAACTACTTCAGGGTTTAGACTCGTGTCAATTAGGCTAGAATTTGAACAATACACAACACTATTTAATTATGTTATAATATAGACTTACTGCTTTAATCCAACAATTACGTCCGTCCGGATCCTTCAGCTCCGTGGGGAATGTATATGACGTGAATGGCAGCAGACATGTACATAGGCTGGTCCTGAAGTTACACGCATGTATGCTGCAAGTTTTCTTTTTCCACCGCTCTAGATGATACATGCCGTTCCCACACTTCACTACGGCACAGTGTGCACCTGGCATAACGGCGATTTAAAGCTTAAAGCAGACTTTAAACGGCAGCTGTTCAGGTGTGACAGCACTGCTTCTATGCAAAAGCAAGGCTGCTACCGGAATGTTTGGTAGTCGTCAGCTTTGAACTCACATAGTCTGAACATGTGCACTCATAATGCGAAAGTCGCTTATTCACAGTCAATAATTTATTTTGCGTCATTCTGGCTTATTTTGTTATATTTTCACCATGATGCTACATCGATCTGTTAGCATTAGCCTGGCTAGCTGAACCCAGCAGTTTAGAAATGCATTCATGAATGTTTCTGGGCTTACTGTACTCCAGGGACCGGTCATATCCTATTGAAACCAAACACGTTTGTGTGTGTGAGGAACAGTGTTGGGAGTAACGCCACTACTTTTGCAGTAATGTGCTCTGTAACGAAATTACTGTTTAAAAATTCAGAAATGTGTTACAGCTACGGAAATTTGATCAGATGCGTTACTCGTATTACTTGTTTTATTAATATGGATATACAGTATATTTTAGCGCAAATAAACTGACCCTACCATAACTGGCGCAGCCATCAGTCTCCTCCCCCGCGGGTTGGTTTCCTGTCCCGCGGTGGGAAGAAATGCCGTGGTGACTTCTCATATGGATCCCTGATCACCTGTTGTCTGAGAGATGAGTAGCCCCCCAACAGCTCCTACCTCTGTGGTTAAACATGAGTATTTTTTAGCAAGAAGCTCGCATTTGTCCACAGTTGTGTAAATGTGTAAGCTGTGTAATTGTGTGTAAGTTTTCTTACGCACAGAGAAAAAGTAACTGGTTTGTTGCAGCAAAGAACAGCTTCTTCTAAGTGGTGAACTTCATTTATCTGTGCTTTCTGTTTTATTTTATCTCATTCATTTACATGCTGCTGTGATATGCAACTATTTCATGGAAGCAAATCCTCTAAATATGTGCATTTAATGGCCTGGTACAGGGGTGTCAAACATATGGCTGGTGGGCCAAAAACGGCCCACCAGGGGGTCCGAAATTTTCTCTGTGAATTTATAGCTTTATTTCTCATAAATTTCTGACTTTCTACTGATTACAATAGTTTATGTAAATCTGAGACATTTCTTCTCCGTAAGATGAGACTTTTTTCTCATCAGTTTTCTTTTTCTTCTTTTTTCCGATGACAACAAGGGGCCCTTGATCTGTGTGTGCAAGATGATTTAAGTATACATTTAAAAGTAACGTGAAAGTTACTTTTCCAAGTAACTAGTTACTTTAATCATGCAGTAACTCAAAAGTAGCTTGGTTACTTTTGAAAAGAAGTAACTAGTAACTGTAACTAGTTACTATTTTTTTAGTAACTTGCCCAACACTGGTGAGGAATATTTATATTAGTTGGCTCAGGCTTGCTACCCAAGCTGGGAGCTAGCAAACTAAGCAATAGTGATGTAAGACGGAGGGTGGAGTTAAATGTGGCTCTTACAAATTTAAAGAGACATGCACTGGAATGAACCATTCTAAGTAAAGCTGAAATGCTGCAATAATTAAATATTTAAAGGCAATTTTGCCAAAGTATGTCACAAACACCTATGGGAGCTGTCAAAATGTGGGGAAAGTGCAGTGAATGAGACCTTTAATAACCTAATATCTATGACAACCTCCCCACTTCAGCTGTTGAGGCTTATAAACAAACCCCATCTATAAAACCACAAGAAAATATTGAAAATCAAGACGGACAACACCTTTATTTTTCTAAAAGAAACTGATCGCCGATAATTAACAATTAACAAATTAAATATAAACAAGAGCACTGTGCAAATCCCACACAAAACGTCTTTCTTTTTTTCTGCTCCTTTGAGTCTGATTCCCAGGTGAGAAGATAAAGTAGGCGATACATGACCAAAGCCACAAAGCGGACGAGCAAAGTCTGAGTCACAAACACTGGGCTCTATATTGGGCTACTTACGAGGAAGTCGATACAAATTGGGATTGGAACTCTTGTAGTTGCACCACTTATTCAGAACTATTCCTCACTTGTATGTTTTTATAGCCTTTGTGACTGCCTGCATCCTAGGGGAACACTCAATCCAGCTTGAAAACAACAACGTCTAAGCAGGCTGCACTGCCCGCGAGGAGAAAAGTAATGGCAGGTTATGGGATTACCGATTTACAATGATTTGCGCACCACTGCGCCCTCCTCTGTTCCTCTAATTCCAGCCCGCTTACTTTATTGCTGATGACAGAGGTTAGTCATATTGCAAGAAATTGGACTTTTTTTTTCCTCTGACACCTTGCTCTCACTCCTGCGAAACAGACTGTTTATGTGCTCTGCCATCATATGTTAATATTTCTTATGTAATTTAAGACAGTCAAAACATTATAATAGGCTAATACACACACACACACACACACACAGAGTTTCTCCGCACTGATTAATGACAGTCAACTGGCGCTTCAAAAACGATGATGCAGCCTTAAACTGACCCCATAGGCACCAATCTTCCCCGCATGTGCGGCGGACAGGACTGACGCACAAAAACAGCTTTAATCCTGGGTCCCATCGCAGCTCTCCAAGCCGGAGGGTGACGCCTGACGCGCAGGGGGCGCGGCAAAATCCCCCCCAATAAATTCTCAGCCCGCACCTCTGCCTTCAGAGAGAGGGGGAGGCGAGTGAGGGAAGGGTCCCGAGAGCGTCCATTCGCCCAGCGCGGTGTTCCAGTGGCTGCAGCTGTCGCAACTATGATTAAGAAAATGACTCCGCCAGAGAACGAGCTCGACATCCCGGCCAAGAACTGCCACAGGATGGTGGTCCTGGGCTCCACCAAAGTTGGAAAGACAGCCGTCGTCTCTCGGTTTTTAAACGAGAGGTTTGATGAGCAGTACACGCCGACGATCGAAGACTTTCACCGGAAATTCTACAGCATCAGGGGGGACGTTTACCAGCTGGACATCCTGGACACGTCCGGGAATCATCCTTTCCCTGCAATGAGGAGGCTTTCAATTCTGACCGGTAAGCTGCTGGTTTTGAGCGTTCCAAAAGTTTGCGTGATGCTGCAATAATTAACGCCAATTAAGATGCCTTATCCCCCCCCCCCCCCACACACACACACACTAACGGTGTATTTATTCTCTTTGTCAGGTGACGTCTTCATCCTGGTGTTCAGTTTAGACAACAGAGACTCGTTCCAAGAAGTCCAGCGCCTGAAGCGCCAGATTTTCGAGACCAAGTCCTGCCTCCGAAATAAAACCAAAGAAAACGCGGACGTGCCCCTCGTCATCTGCGGCAACAAGTGCGACCGGGACTTTTACCGTGAGGTGCACGAGGACGAGATCGAGCAGCTGGTCGGCGGAGAGCAGCCGTGCGCGTACTTCGAAATCTCGGCAAAGAAGAACACCAACGTTGACCAGATGTTCCAGACTCTCTTCGCCATGGCCAAGCTGCCAGACGAAATGAGCCCCGATCGGCACTGCAAGGTCTCCCTGCAGTACTGCGACCTCCACACAAAGTCGTTCAGGGGCAAGAAGTGCAAAGACGGCAACGCGTACGGGGTGGTGGCGCCGTTCGCGCGGAGACCGAGCCTGCACAGCGACTTGATGTACATCAAAGAGAAAGCTGTGGGTGGCGGCCAGGCCAAAGAGAAGGGCTGCACCATATGCTGACCGTGGCAAAGACTTTGTGAGACTTTTAAAGCTGGAGAGTGAACATGCAGTCAGTATACGGGGTGACACAGACTGGGCACACGCAGCAACCCCCCCCCTCCCCCCCCCCCGCTGCACAGGTGCTCTGAAAACGCTGTACATTAATGAAAATGCAGCTCCTTAAAGATGAAAAGATGTTTACACTGTATTGTTGCTTTACTCGAAGAAGCTGTTTGTTTCAGCCATGAACAAATTCAGTTCTGAATGCCTATTTATTATGTCAACTTGGGACTTTTCCATCAAAGAGAAAATAAAAAACTTATTTTTATAAGTCTGTCTCCTTAACCCCTTTTCTTTCAAGGAAGAAGATTGCATAAAACACGTTTTTTTTTTTTTTCAGCAGTTTCCATTAAGCTGCTTGCCCACATGGCTTCATTTGGTAAAACATATAATTTTATGAATTCTTGTTTTTAATCATCCTGTTGCACCAGACCTATAGGCTGAGTTAACTGGCTGCATGTGTGTGTCTAAGTATAATATAGAGTTAATCCATTCAAACTCAATACATGTAGCACCAAATTACAACAACAGTCTAATTTCTGTGCTTTGAGTGATCATTAGTTTTAGGAAAGCACTGAACACTCCAAGTCGTCCCATGACATTTCCACCATTTTCTTCTATTCCCCCCCCCCCTACTTTGAACCAAATAATTTGATTCAAAGTAATTCCATAAAAAATGTAGAGAATGATTAAGCTGAAGCTAATTATCTAAGACATATTTTTATGGCTTTTAAAGTGAGAAGATAATTTTAAAAAAAAAACCCACACCGTGTAGTGCTGGGGAATAAACTGATTTTAAATCCAAATTCACTTTTTTTGGACAATGTCTAAAAATTTGATTATGAAAATCATTTTTTTTTTCTATTCAGAATAGGAACTATGGTAACCTGCAGCTCTAAACCCCTCCCCCACACTTATAAGTTAATTTCGGGAGCAGATCTACAGAGGGGTGGGGGCAGCTGCCCCCTACTGTAGAGCCTCCACCTCAGCTGCTCTCCCAACTTTAATGTCCTTAAAATTATATTTGTAAAAACACATCGCTTGTAGGCCCAAAAGCCTCTCATAGCATTAAAGTAATAAAGAATAATTCACCAAAAAAAAGTATAAACGAAAAGACTCTTAAGCCCCCCAAAAACTTAGCTATGGCCCTGCATCAAACAAGCTGCGGCTCCATGCTTTAAAATCTCTGCGTCTGAAACCATAAATCAGACATACACCAGTCTAATAACAGATCAGTAACTTTATGCTGACTGCATAAACATATTTAGTTATTAATAATGAAGTAGCTAGGCCTATGTCAGGTTTGTCTTATGTTGTTAAAATATTGGAAGAACTGAAAGCGTTTTTTTTAATGATTCTCTGTTCCCTTGGCTGTTGGTTATGGGGATTTGCTTTGAAAGCCACCATCAGTCCATACATCCATATTAGCTGAAATGCGTCTAATGATGCTTCATTTAAGATAAAGAACATACATTAAAGTTTTATAATCTTTTAATAATAAATTGCAAAACAGAAAAATCTGACAGCAAAAAAAACTACATTAACACAAACATTTTTACTATTAACGACCAGGGACTAAACAGTCTTAAGCACAGTAATGCAGATGGAAAATGTCTCCCTATTCCATGTAAATGTCTCCCATTTTTACTCCTTGTGCGTCTCTGTTCTTAATGCGAGCCGAGAGTCTGTATTATCAGTTCAGAGTTAGTGCAGTAATCTATTCGCTGGTGTCATGAAGCTTTTGGCACCTCAAACATGCAGAGACTCTTGTATTTCTGCAGCAGCTGATTCTTGGTGCGGACCTGCTCCCGCAGCGTGGTCAGCTGCTGCTGCTGCCCCACCGGACTGCAGTCTATCCCCGGCATGTTGGAGATCTGCTCCCGAGCCTCCTGGATCTTTGCCTTCAGTTTCGCCAGTTCTTGATGGACATCAGGACTGTCCTTGTCCATGCTGATAGTGACAAAAAAGAAAAACAAGAGGCCATTCTTAGGTATGTACGTACGTTTGTATTTTTAGCCGCAGTTAGCTTTAGCTGCGAGCAAATAAACAACTGCCTCTGACACACGAAGAGTCCAAACCATGAATGCGCATGCCAACACACACAGCGCACGTTTCTTACCATTTGATGATATCATAGACTAAAGGCAGTAAAGAATAATCCTCGGTCTCTTTTTCAAAATTTACTTGAGCCGCAGCCATATCGATCCCTGGTCCCCGTCGCACACCAACTACGTCATGAGATCGACTGATGACATCACTGCATAATTAAAAATGTCTTGATAAAAAAGGCATTACATTTTTTTTCTTTTAATTTGCTGGTAGGGCTAATTCGCATTCATAAACTCCCAACTATTAATCCTTTAAAGATTTTAAATAATTTATAATTGATGTTGATTATTTTTGAGTTGCTAAAATATAGATACAAAATGTTTCAAATTGGTTATATATAAACAAACCTGCCATTGATTCATTTAACGTTTTTCTTTTTCTTTGCACTTTATCTTTTGTCCTTGATTTCTTTTTATGTGTGTCTGCATGCATCTATTTTTGCAGTAGAGGTGAACAGTTAAAGGACAAGAAGCTAACTATTCTGATGTACTGTACATGTGCATCTCAATAAATTAGGATATTATTGAAAAGTTGATTTATTTCAATAATTCAATTCAAAAAGTGAAACTCATATATTATATAGATTCATTACACACAGAGTGATATATTTCAAGTGATTATTTCTTTTAATTTTGGTGGTTAGGGCTTGCAGCAAATGAAAACCCCAAATTCAGTTTCTCAGAAATTTAGAATATTATATAAAATTAATTAAAAAAAAAGATTTTTAATAGAAATGTTGGCTGATTGAAAATTATGTCCATGTACACACTCAGTACTTGGTCAGGGTTCCTTTTGCATAATTACTGCATCGATGCAGCATGGCATGGAGGTGATCAGCCTGTGTTACTGCTGAGGTGTTATGGAAGCCCAGGTTGCTTTGACAGCGGCCTTCAGCTCGTCTGCATTATTGGGTCTGGTGTATTTCATCTTCCTCTTGACAATACACCGATTCTCTATTGGATTTAGGTCAGGAGAGTTTGCTGGCTAATCAAGCACAGTGATACCATGGTCACTGAACCAGGTATTTGTACTTTTGGCAGTGCGGACAGGTGACATGTCCTGCTGGAAAATGAAATCAGCCTCTCCATAAAGCTTGTCAGTAGAGGGAGGCATGAAGTGCTCTAAAACTTCCTGTTAGATGGCTGCACTGACATTGGACTTGATTAAACACAGTGGAAAAACACCAGCAGATGACATGGCTCCACTTATCATCATTGACTGTGGAAATTTCACACTGGACCTCAAGCAACTTGGATTCTGTACCTGTTCACTCTTCCTGTAGACTCTGGGACCTTGATTTCCAAGTGACAGGACTTGGCACCTGGTTTGGGGAGCCATGTGATCTGCTGGTGTTAGTCCACTGTGTTTTATCAAGTCCAAAGTCAATGCAGCTGTCTACCAGGACATTTTAGTGCACTTCATGCTTCCCTCTGCTGACAAGATTTATGGAGATGCTCAAGGAAAAATTCTTTGTTATACTGAATAATGTGAATTTTTATGAATATGATTTTTTTTTATATAAAGCTTAATGTGTATACCCAGGAAATCCTGTTACCATATTTGGAGTTGTTGAGGAGTGGAAAAAGCAGATTGAAGGATGCTGATGTGACTGTGAACGTTCAGTTCTATCACTGACCAGCTTATCACTAGTGTTTTCTGCATGAACCCAGCAGATACAATTTTAGTCTTGAAGGAAATAATCAAGAGGCTCAGCAAACTTTATCAATTGAGTCATGAATGAACTATCAAGAAGTGACCTCACCCCGACGGCCCCTTGGATAAATATAGCCAGAATCACTCTGTTAGTTAAGCCAATGCACTGCAGCAGTCTGTGAGAGCTGTACTCTGTATTGTCTTCCGCTGATCAGTGCATATTAAATTTGCTGAAACTTTGATCCTGCCAGATTTTTGATAAGGAATTTTTCCAGCATAATTGGCGCCCAAGCACAGGGACTCCAGATATCTCTCTCCTCCTGTTTCTGGTGTTTTTGGACCAAGACAGCTAGTGCACGGCTGTGGAAGAAGGCTTCTCCCACCGACTCCAGTGGGTCAGCTTTGTGGAAGTGGGGCAAGTTCCAGAGACGCTGGTAGCGGACCGGAGGGTGACGGAGCCAAACTGCAGGCAGATTGAAGTGAGTATCCAGTCTTTATGCTTCAGAAGAGAGCTATTAGAATAATAAACAAAGCTGCTTACAGGGAACCAACAAATCCACTTTTTCTTAAATGAAAAGCTCTCAAGTTGAAAGATCTGGTTGATTTTAAAACTGCAGTAATAATGTTTAAAGTGAAGACTCTATCACTGCCCGCAAATATCCAAAAGTTGTTCCAAATAAGGGACAAACAATATCATTTCAGAGGAACATGTATATTTCAAAAACCTTCAGTGAGAACTACCACCAAGCAACACTGTGTCTCAGTGCAAGGAGTCAGACTGTGGAATGCTTTTGGACCTGAATTAAAATCATGTACAACACTTGGACAATTTAAACAAAAAATAAAGGAAGAAATACTCCAAACATACGTATATATAAAACGACATGTAAAATCACATAAGGATTATTATATCCAGTCTGTGCTGTGCTGTTGCTTAGTTTTTTTTGTTACGTTTTGTCTTAGTTTTGTTCTGATTTGTAATCACTTTTATTTTATTTTATTTTATTTTTGAATTCTTAGCCTTAGAGGCAGCACGGTGGCGGAGTGGTTAGCACTGCGGCAGCACAGCAACTCACCCTTGGCCAGGGGATCCTGGGTTCGATCCCAGCCCCCGACCAGCAGTGATCTGTGTGGAGTTTGCATGTTCTCCTCGTGTCTGTGTGGGTTTACTCCGGGATTTCTCCGGTTTCCTCCCCATGCCAAAAACATGCAAGCTAGGTTAATTGGCATCAAACTGAGGATTCTAAATTGTCCTTAGGTATGACTGTGAGAGTGAATGGTTGTCTGTCTCTCTGTGTTGGCCCTGTGATGGACTGGCGATCTGTCCAGGGTGTACCCTGCCTCTCGCCCAAAGATACTGGGATAGGCTTCAGCCCCCCACAACCCGAAAAGGATTAAGCGGTAGAAGATGAATGAATGAATGAATGAAGATCAATTCTTAGATGGAACATGGGTGGATAATATAAGCTGCGGATTCAGCCATCACCCATTTTGGATAACTTATGTTGAATTGTATAATCCGAGGAGTTATTGTTTAATTTGATCTTGTTGGATTTTTTTCCCCTTTGTTATATTATTTTGTTCCTTTCTTTTAATCTTTTAATCTAATCTATCCAAAATAAAGATTCATTTATTCATTCATTCATTCAGTAAATTTAATTATTAATGACTTTAAAACATTTTGTCCTGGTTAGAGTCTGCGGTCAGTCTGAAAATACACATAAAGGGTTAAGCGTTAGCTACCGTAGGTCCAGGTCCGTTCGGTAAAGTTTAACTGTGCCCCAGTTAGAGTCCGTCAGTGAAGTGCATTTCTACTGAGTAAACCATGCCTGGATGGAGAAAGCGCTGCCCTCCTACAATCCTATCAAACATCAGGGGACCCAGAGATAGCAGACCATCTCATTGAATCGCTAAGTACAGCCCGGCGAAAGAAATGGGAGGAGACAGTTGCTGACCGGAGCTTTACCCACTCTAGCAGGAAATGTTGGAGCCTCATCCGTCGCCTAGGAGCTGCACAGAAGCCCCCTAGCCAAAGCCGAGTATCTGTCACACCCAACCAAGTTGCATCCCACCTACTGACCATCGCCAAAGCACCCCAAGACAAAGACACCAGAAGAGCAGTTACAACTGAGCTAAAAAAACACCCAAAAATGCCCGTAGAGGAAACGAACCCTGAACCCTTCGAGGCTGCTGAACTGGAGAAAGTCCTACAGGGCCTGAAATGTGGAAAGACAGCAGGATATGACAACATCTTCCCAGAATTCATGAAAAATCTTGGCCCCCAAGCCCTAACCTGGTTGACACAACTCTACAGAAGGATCATACAAACAAACTCGATCCCAAAGAAATGGCGGACAGCAAAGGTCATTGCTATACCAAAACCTGGCAAAGACCACAAACTCCCAGCAAGCTACCGCCCAATCTCCCTACTCAGCATTCCTTATAAAATCATGGAGCGCCTAATACTGCAACGTATTTTCCCAGGAATAGAGGAAATTCTAAGTGTGGATCAAGCAGGTTTCCGCAAGGACTGCAGCACAGGAGAACAAGTACTGGCCCTAACCACCTTCATCGAAAATGGTTTTGAGAGCAGACTGAAGACAGGGGCTGTGTTTCTCGATCTTACAGCCACCTATGATACGGTCTGGCACAAAGGCCTCCTCCTGAAACTTACAAAGGCAATCCCTGCCTGGGCATCAGCAATTATAAAAACCCTGCTGACCAACCGAAGGTTCAGAGTCCACCTCGGTCAGAACACAAGTGCATGGAGAACGAAGAAATACGGACTCCCACAAGGCTCAGTTCTAGTGCCAACCCTGTTCAACCTCTACATAAACGACCTGCCCACTACAAAATCCCGCAAATTCATCTATTCAATTCAATTCAATTCAATAAAACTTTATTTATATAGCGCCATTTCACAACAACAGTCATCTCATAGCACTATCAACTGAAGGGGGGACCCCCACAGTTGCAGAAAGACCCCAGCAATCAGGCGATCCCCTATGAGCAAGCACTTGGCGACGGTGGAGAGGAAAAACTCCCTTTTAACAGGAAG
Organism: Pholidichthys leucotaenia; assembly: GCA_020510985.1. Classification (NCBI taxonomy): domain Eukaryota; kingdom Metazoa; phylum Chordata; class Actinopteri; order Cichliformes; family Pholidichthyidae; genus Pholidichthys; species Pholidichthys leucotaenia. The sequence goes on along the minus strand of CM035838.1, from coordinate 279,685,866 downwards.
AAACCTCCAGCAGAACCAGGCTCAGGGAGGGGCAGTCATCTGCTGCGACTGGCTGGGGGGTGAGGGGATAGAGAAGAAGAAAAGAACAGACATGTAGAGAGCAAACAGCACGATGGGGACTCAATCTATGGGAGAGAACAAACAAATGTTAATGACCAGCAAAAAAAAAATATTTCATAGAGAGTGAGGAAAGGAGTGAGGCCCAGTGCATTACTGGAGGTCCCCCGGCTGACTAAACCTATTAGCAGCATAACTAAGGGAGGGTTCAGAAACACATGATCCCTCCCTAATTGTAGGCTATATCAAAAAGGTAGGTTTTAGCCCTATTCTTAAAAACAGAGATCGAGTCTGACTCCCGAATCCAGATTGGCAGCTGATTCCACAGGAGAGGAGCTTGATAACTGAAGGCTCTGCCTCCCATTGTACTTTTGGAGATTCTAGGTATTACAAGTAATCCTGCATTTTGGGAGCGTAGTGCTCTGTTAGGATGATACGGTAGTATCAGATCTTTTAAATAAAAAGGAGCCTGATTGTTTAAAGCTTTGTAAGTAAGAAGAAGGATTTTAAACTTAATTCTAAACTCTATGGGAAGCCAATGAAGGGAGGCCAGAACCGGAGAGATATGATCTCTCTTTCTAGTACCTGTTAAAACTCTTGCTGCAGCATTTTGGATCAGCTGAAGACTTTTTAAAGATGTTTTAGGACAGCCTGATAATAAAGAATTACAATAATCTAATCTCGAGCTAACAAAAGCGTGGATCAGCTTCTCAGCATCACTCTGAGACAAGATGCTCCTAATCTTGGCAATATTACACAAATGATAGAAGGCAGTCTTAGAAACAAATTTAATATGTGAATTGAAGGACAAATCCTGATCAAAAATAACTCCAAGGTTCCTCACAGAGCTATTAAGAGAAAGAGCAACTGCATCCAAACTGAAAGTTTGATTTGGAAAGGAATTTCTAAGGTTTTTTGGACCAACAAGAATGACTTCAGTCTTATCTGAATTTAATAGCAGGAAATTACAAGTCATCCAAGCTTTGATTTCCTTAAGACAGGCTTCTAACTTGGCTAATTGATTAGTATCATCTGGCTTCATTGACAGGTATAATTGTGTGTCATCTGCATAACAATGAAAATGTATACAGTGCTTTCTAATAATGTTGCCTAACGGAAGCATATATAAACTAAAAAGAGTAGGGCCTAGCACAGATCCCTGTGGAACTCCATGACTAAGCTTTGAGCTGAAAGAAAACTCATCATTTACATGAACAAACTGGAACCTATCAGATAAATAAGATCTAAACCACTGCAACGAAGTTCCATTAAGTCCAACATAGTGTTCTAATCCATCAAGTAGAATATTATGATCAATAGTATCAAAAGCTGCACTAAGATCTAAAAGGACAAGTACAGAAACTAGTCCATTATCAGATGCAATGAGGAGGTCGTTAGTGACCTTCGCTAAGGCTGTTTCAGTACTATGATGGATTCTAAACCCAGATTGAAACTCTTCAAGTAAACCATTTCCCTGCAGGTGGTCAAATAATTGCGTAGCAACAACTCTTTCTAAGATTTTTGAAATGAAAGGGAGATTAGAGATTGGTCTATAGTTAGCTAAAGCTCCTGGATCTAGCGTTGGCTTTTTGAGTAAGGGTTTAATTACAGCCGTTTTAAAAGCCTGCGGTACATGGCCTAAAGTTAATGAAGAATTGATTATATGAAGAATAAAGCTACCAATAAGTGGGAAGGCTTCTTTAAATAACCTGGTAGGAATAGGGTCTAAAAGACAAGTTGAAGGTTTGGATGAGGAAACTATTTTGTCTAACTCACAAAGGTCGATTGGAGTAAACTCATCAAGACAGACATCAATAGAAGGAGTTGTAATAGTTACAGTATTTAAGTTAACTGTGGGAAGAATCTGATTGATTTTATCTCTGATGGATGAAATTTTATTATTGAAAAAGTTCATAAAGTCCTGACTAGTAAGCTCTAAGGGGATGCTAGGATTGACAGAGTCCTGACTCTTTGTCAACCTGGCTACAGTACTGAAAAGAAACCTGGGATTATTCTTGTTCTCTTCTATTAATGCAGAGTAATAACTCGTTCTAGCTTTTCTAAGAGATTTTTTATAAATTAAAAGATGATTTCTCCAAGCTAAATAGATTTCATCTAATTTAGTGGAGCACCATTTTCTTTCTAATTGACGAGTCTCCTGTTTTAAGCTACGAGTTTCTGTGTTGAACCAAGGAGTTAAAAATCTCTGATTAGACTTTTTCTTTTTTAAGGGGGCCACCAAGTCTAGAGCCTGATGCAGAGAAGCTGAAACACTATCCACCATGTTATCAATTACAGAAGGAGCAAGCTGTCTATAGCTTATTTCCGTTGTGTTGACACATGGCATAGAGGAAACAATCTGCATAAATTTGGAAACAGCATCATCTGAGAGGCATCTACTGTGATAATATTTTTCTTTAGGAGCCAGATAGTCAGAAATAGTAAAATCAAAGGTTAACAGACAATGGTCTGACAGTACAGGGTTATGAGGAGACACTACAAGATTTTCTATTTCTATGCCATATGTCAGAACAAGGTCCAATGTATGGTGGAGGTAATGAGTAGAATTTCCTACTTTCTGAGAAAACCCAATCGAGTCTAATATTGAATTAAAAGCCACATTAAGGCAGTCACTATCTACATCCACATGTATATTAAAGTCCCCTACTATAATTATTCTATCAGATTTCAGCACTAAATCAGCTAAGAAATCAGCAAATTTGGATAAAAATTCTGAATAGGTTGATGGGGGACGATAAACTATGGCAAATAAAATTGGGTTTAACCTGAAATTGCTAAAGTGCCCAACACTGAGGACCAGGCCCTCAAAGGAATTATAACATGTTTTTTGCTTTACATTAACTAGTAATTTGGAATGGTAAATTGTTGCTACTCCTCCTCCACGACTAGAATTTCTGGGATTTTGACAGTTTAAATAACCAGAGGGAGTTGATTCATTTAAACCAACATAATCCTCTTGCCCTAACCAAGTCTCTGTAAGGGAAATTAAATCAGTCTGATGATCAATTAACAGATCATGGACTAACAGAGACTTGGGAGTTAGAGACCTAATATTTAATAAACCACATTTAATTTTTAAATTATGAGGAGGAACAGAGGCCAAATCATTCAATTTAGAGGCTTTATGTTTAATTTGAGTTTTACCAATATTTTGCTTTATCACTTTGGGATGCTTATACATTATATTTTTATTTACTTTGGAGGGAGCAGACAATGATTCTCTGATGGGGAAGTCAGGGGCTAAGCTGAGGGGTGGCGGATGAAGAGGAGCTGCAGAGAGGCGTGTAAGACTGCGACTCTGCTTCCTGGTCCCAACTCTGAGTAGTCACGGTTTTGGAAATTTGGATAAAAAAGATGCCAGATTGTTAGATAAATGAGAAGCACCATCCAAAGTGGGATGAATGCTGTCTCGTCTCACAAGACCAGGTTTTCTCCAAAAAGGGCTCCAATTGTCAATGTAGCCCACGTCATTTTTAGGACACCACACAGACAGCCAGCGGTTCAAGGATGACGAGCGACTAAACATGTCATCACTGGTCAGATTGGGGAGGGGCCCAGAGAATACTACAGTGGCAGACATCGTTTTTGCAAACTCACACACCGATTCTATGTTAAGTTTCATGACTTCCGACTGCCGGAGACGGATGTCATTAATGCCGGCGTGAATAACAATTGTGGAGTATTTACAGTTACTTTTAGCCAGCATTTTCAAATTTGACTCGATGTCGCCTGCTCTGGCCCCAGGAATACATTTGACTATGGCCGTTGGAGTCTCTAGGTTCACGTTTCTGACTACAGAGTCGCCAATGATCAGAGTTTTTTCCTCAGCGGGTGTGTCGCTGAGCGGGGAAAAACGATTAGAAACGTGAACAGGTTGGTGGTGTACCGGGGCTTTGCGACTAGGCTTCCTTCTCACCGTCACCCACCCAGTCTCCTCGCTGCTGAGGAGAGCCGGGGAACCGCTGACAGTGGGACCTAAGCTAGCTAGCTCCGCTGCAGCTAATGGGCGTCCGTCGAGATTAACTGGCGCAGACGGTGTTTCAATGCAGCGGAGCCGGGATTCCAAATCAGACAACCTCGCCTCGAGCGCCTCAAAAAGACAACATTTATTACATTTACCGTTATCGCTAAAAGAGGCAGAGGTGTAGCTAAACATCTGACAGAGAGAGCACACCAGAGGAGGAGAGGAAAGAGAGGTAGTAGCCATAGCTAGTGGCTGGAGAGCTGGAGAGCAAACCACACAGGCAGACAGCAAAACAGGAAGTGACGATACGTTACCACAAGGAAGTGACGATCATCTATGCAGACGACATCTGTTTGGCACTCCAAGCACCAGACTTTGAGCCACTGGAACGGGTGCTCATGGAAGATCTTGCCAAACTGGACCAGTTCTGCAAAACATGGAACCTAAAACCAAGCCCAGCAAAAACCATCTCCAGTGTATTCCATCTCCACAATGTAAAAGCTGCCAGAGAACTAAACATCCACCTGAGTGGACTTAAGCTTAAGCATGCCTCGAATCCAACCTACCTTGGAGTGACCCTTGACAGGACCCTATCCTTCAAGGAACATTTAAAGGGGACGGCTGCTAAGGTGAAGGCACGAAACAACCTGCTCTGCAAGCTCGCTGGTACAAAATGGGGGGCGGCAGCCTCCACCCTGCGCACCTCAGCACTGGCCCTTTCATACTCTGTAGCAGAATATTGTGCCCCTGTCTGGTCCAGGTCATCCTACACACACCACGTAGACTCCCAGCTCAACACAACCATGAGAACTATAACTGGGACAATCCGCTCAACACCACTCCCCTGGTTCCCTGTACTGTCAAACATAGCTCCCCCCACACATCCGGCGAGCAGCACTAACTCAAAGGATGCTTCAAAAAGCCAAAGATTCTCCTCACTTACCAATCTATGCAGATATCTACACCCCACCCACTGCCCGACTTCCATCCAGACGGCCGATTTGGAAAAACCCTCCCCCAGCTGACTTCACCATCCAGACAGCTTGGCAAGAGGAATGGGAGACCAAGGAGGTCCCAAACAAACACCTGGTGACAAACCCCAACCAACAGGTCCTGGGCACCAACCTCCCAAGGAGACAGTGGTCTACACTCAATCGCTTCAGGCCTGGACATGGCCCCTGCTTGGCCAGCCTTCACAGATGGGGCAGTAGCCCTAGCCCACTGTGCACATGTGGAGAGGAGCAAACAATGGAACATATCATAGAGGCTTGCCCGCTCCAAAGACTGGAAGGAGGATTACACACCCTCCATACAGCAAACCAGCAGGCAACTGCTTGCCTTGAGGACTTTGCATTCGCTAAATAAATAAATACTGAGTAAACGGGTACAAACAGCCCGCAGGGGGATATCGCGGCAGGATACCCCGAAAAAATACAGTGGCAGGTTACTGCGGAGTGATATAAACCGGCGAGAGAGAGAACAAAAAATAAAAGACAAAAAATAGAGAAGATAAAGGTTATAATAAGAAATAACCTTAAGAGAGAGAGACAGAGAGAGAGAAAGAGAGAACAAAAAATAGAGAAGATAAAGTTTATAATAACAAAATAAGGTTATAGTAAGAAATAACCTTAAAATAAAGAAATAACCTTAAAATAAAGAAATAGCTTTAATATAAGGATTAACCTTAACATGAAAACAACAACCAAAATACCTTAAGGTATAACTCAAAAATAAGTTTAAAATAAAATGAAGTAACCTCTAACTATAATAAAATAAAATAAATACATTAAATAAGACAAAATAAACGTTTTCCTCAAATCAAAAAAGACACCACCAGGAAGGGGAGAAAAAAAGAATATGGTGAGTCCAAACACTTTGCCACCTGCCACCGTTGCAACAAACAGCATGAAAAGACACAAGTTTGCCCAGCTAAGCATAAGAGGTGCAGAAAATGTAATAAGATGGGACATTTTGCTATAGTCTGCAAATCACAAACATTGAGAGAAGTGGCTGTAACCTCAGATACTCCACACCGAGAAGATGCAATTTTCCTGGGTGCAATAACCGGAGTCACACCTACTATAACAGAGCAGCCTGGATCAGAAAATGAGTGGCTTGTGAAATTACCCTTGAATGGCAGCACTGTGGAATTTAAGATAGACACAGGTGCTGACATCACTGTGATGTCACAGCATGCTTTTGAAAGACTCCCATATCATTCACGATTAGTGACTACTGGTCCTCAACCACACGTTACCAGTCCAGGTGGTGACGTGCACTACATTGGTAAATTCCTGGCCACAAGTCATTATAAAGAACAGAAATACCGATTCTGGATAACAGTCATAAAAGGGGCCTATTCTCATAACCTGCTAGGTAAGAGTGTCGCCAAGAAGATAGGACTAGTCATGAAAGTTGATGGTGTAGATTCTGACATGCGAGGGGAAGTTTTTGGCGATATTGGGCTCATCAAGTGCAAACCTGTTAAGATTGCATTAAGGCCTGATGCTGAGCCCTACACCATGACAACACCATGCCGCTTTCCATTTCTGCTCCTGCCGAAAGTTGAGGCTGCACTCAAACGAATGCTGGATATGGGAATAATACAAGAGGTCACGGAGGCAACAGATTGGTGTACCCCAATGGTTCCAGTGGAAAAGCAAAATAAACATCAGGTACGCATGTGTGTTGACCTCAAACGATTGAACAAAGCAGTAAAGCGAGAGAGGTTCATTCTGCCAACGTTGGAGGACATCGCTCCCAAGTTGGCTGGGGCAAAAATATTCTCCACCCTCGATGCCTCAAGCGGATTTTGGCAAATCCCCTTAGACGAAAATAGCCAAAAATTGACTCCCTTCATAACCCCTATAGGCAGATTCAGCTTCACACAACTGCTGTTTGGAATCACATCCGCCCCTGAAATTTTTCAGAGGAAGATGTCATCATTGTTGAAGGGCCTGGAGGGGGTAGTCGTGATGACGAATGATATTCTCATTTATGGCTTGACAATGGAAGAGCATAACACTTGCCTAAATGCTGTCCTGAGTAAAATAAAGGAAAGTGGCTTGAAGTTAAACAAAGTCAAGAGCAAATTTGGAAAGTCAGAGGTGCAGTACTTTGGCCACATTTTTAGCGCTGAGGGTATGAAATTGGATCCCAGTAAAGTGAAAGCTATAACGCAGATGCCAAGCCCCACAAATGTGGAAGAGCTTCGTCAGGTCCTGGGTCTCATCAATTATGTTGGTAGATTCCTTCCTGATTTATCCACAAAACTACACCCAATCACCAGCCTACTCAAGGAAGAGAACCAATGGGTATGGAGTGACGCGCAAGAGCAGACATTCAACACTGTAAAATCTATGCTTGTGTCAGCTCCAACACTCGCATATTACGATGCACAACACAATACCGTCATTAGTGCAGATACAAGTAGCTATGGCTTAGGAGCTGCACTGTTGCAAGAGCATGATGGAGAATTGAAACCAGTAGCTTTCTGCTCCCATGCACTGTCAGACTCTGAAAGAAAATACTCCCAAATTGAAAAGGAGTGTCTTGCAGGTGTTTGGGCATGCAAATGCTTCGCGCGCTATGTACAAGGCATAGACAGTTTCTATCTCCAATCAGACGACAAGCTATTGCTGCCCCTGATAAACTCTTACAATTTGGATAAAACACCCCCAAGAGTCCAGAGACTCATGATGCGCTTGCTACGATTCAATGTAATCGCTGAGCATGTCCCGGCAAAACAACTGGTCATTGTCAATACTCTTTCCAGGAGCCCACTGTTGGACGACAGTGGAGGAGACACAGCTCATGAGGTGGAAGCACATGTACCATCAGTTGTCGCAAACATACCTGTCTCACCCCAAAGGCTCCAAAAAATACGAATAGCCACACAACAAGATGGACAGCTGCAAACCGTCATCGGCTTCATCAGAGACGGTTGGCCACTGAAGCCAGCCCAGTTTCCAGCCCTGCGAGAATATACTGCAAGAGCTCATCTCTCAGAAACTGATGGATTAGTGCTATATCAAGACAGGATTGTCATTCCTGTTGCCCTAAGATCAGAAGTGCTGCAGCAGCTGCATGAAGACCACTAAGGCCTAATAAGGTGCCGAGCATGGGCAAAGACGTCGGTGTAGTGGCCACACATTGGCTCTGAGATTAAAAAGACAGTGTTAGCATCCAAATTCTGTATTGAAACCAAACCTACTCAACGACGTGAACCACTACTCACTACTCCATTGCCATGGGGCCCATGGCAACGCATTGCTGCTGATGTATGTGTGTTAGGGAAACAAAGTTACCTGATTATGACTGACTATTACTCCAGAGATATCAAGATAGCTCAGCTGCCTTCAAGCATTCAAATCATCAGTAGGCTGAAAAGCATGTTTGTGAGATGGGGAATTCCATTTGAACTGGTCAGTGATAATGCGTAGGTCAGCCTCCGTCGGTCTATGATGACCATGGAAGAGAATCCTAAACGTCTACTCTGCTGGAACAGCACCGCCTGTGGCTGAACAGGCCGATGCGCGAATGGCAGTCCCTGTCACACAGGTCGCACTTGTGGGTGGTCTCCATGCTGCTGGGTCTGTGGCGGTTCTTCCTGCGGGTCCTTTTTTCATCTGCTGCAGCAGTCAGTCTCTCTTCACCCGCCTTGAGCTGTCTGGTCAGGGTGCCTCTCCATTTGGAGCGGTCCGTTGCAAGGTCCTCCCAGCGCTCTGTGCTGATCTCCAGGGCCTTCATGTCTCTCTTGCAGACATCTCTAAAGCGCAGCTGTGGGCGGCCAACGTCTCTCCTGCCAGTCGCCAGTTCTCCATAGAGGATGTCTTTGGGGTTTCTGCCATCCTCCATATGGTGAACGTGGCCTAGCCAGCTGAGCCTGCGCTGCCTGAGTAGAGTGAACATGGAGGGAAGGCCGGCGCGGGACAGAACTTCTGTGTTGGGCACTTTGTCCTGCCAGGATATGTCCAGGATGTGGCGAATGCAGCACAAGTGGAAGGAGTTCAGTCTCTTTTCCTGCTGGGCGTATGTTGTCCACGTCTCACTCCCATAGAGCAGTGTGCTGATGACGCAGGCATTGTACACTGCCATCTTCGTCTTGACAGAGAGTTTGGGATTCTCCCACACTCGTGTGGTGAGACGAGTGAATGTGAAGGCTGATTTTCCAATCCTCTTGTTGATCTCTGTATCAAGGGAGAGGTTGTTGCTGATCGTGGACCCCAGGTACGTGAACTGATTCATGACCTCTAGCTCGTAGTCGTTGATGGTTGGTGGTGCTTCTGTGCCTTGCACCAAGACGTTAGTCTTCTTCAGGCTGATGGTAAGCCCGAAATCCTTGCATGCCTGGGAGAAGCGGTCCATCAGGGTCTGAAGCTCTTGTTGTGTGTGGGTTGCAACTGCAGTGTCGTCTGCGAACAGCATGTCTCTGATTAGAGCCTCTCGTACTTTGGTTCTGGCTTTCAGGCGGGTGAGGTTGAAAAGCCTGCCGTCAGATCTTGTGTGCAGGTAGATTCCCTCTGTTGCTGTGCTGGAGGCATGCCTCAGGAGCATAGCAAAGAAAATCTCAAAGAGGGTTGGCGCAAGTACACAGCCCTGTTTCACTCCGCTGCGTATGTTGAATGGCTCTGAGACATTGCCGTCGTGCTGCACTATCCCCTGCATGTTGGTATGAAACGATTCGATGAGGCTTTGCAACTTTGGTGGGCATCCTATCTTTGGCAGGATCTTGAAAAGGCCCTCTCTGCTGACCAGATCGAACGCTTTGGTGAGGTTGATGAAGGCGACGTACAGGGGCATGTTCTGTTCTCTGCATTTCTCCTGGAGTTGGCTGATGGAGAATATCATGTCTACCGTCGATCGCTCAGCGCAGAAGCCACACTGATACTCAGGGTAGACACGTTCGGCAAGTTTCTGTAGATGAACGAGAACAACTCGTGCGTAGACTTTGCCAACAACGCTGAGGAGGGAGATGCCCTTGTAGTTGTTGCAGTCACTTCTCTTCCCTTTGTTTCTGTAGAGGGTGATGATCTTGGCATCCCTCATGTCCTGTGGTACGGCACCTTCCTTCCAGCACTGGCAGAGGACGTCATGCAATGGCAGCAGTAGGGCGGTCTTGCAGTGCTTGATCAGTTCGGGGGGTATGCCGTCGTTGCCGGGTGCCTTGCCAGTGGCCAAGCTATCAATGGCCTTGCTGAGTTCGTGGATGGTTGGCTCGGCGTCAAGTTCATCCATGGATGGTAGGCAGTCGATGGCATCAAGGGCTGACGGTGTCACGGTGTTCTGTCTGGAGTAGAGGTCGGAGTAGTGTTCCACCCATATCTCCATCTGCTCGTTCTTTTCTGTGATCATCTCCCCAGTGGAGGATTTGAGGGGGGCAGTCTTGCTCTGAGCCGGACCAAGTGCTTTCTTGATGCCATCGTACATACCACGGATGTTCCCTGTTATAGCAGCGGTCTGAATGTCTTGGCTGAGCTGAGTCCAGTACTCGTTGGCACAGCGCTGAGCAGTCTGCTGAACTTTGCTTCTCGCAGCTCCGAGAATCTGGAGATTCTTCTCGTTTGGGTACTTCTTGTACTCAGCAAGTGCTGAGCGCTTGGCTTCAATGACGGGGGTCATCTCGGTCAACTTGGCATCAAACCAGTCCTGTGACTTCGAAGTCTTCCTCCCAAAGGTAGCCAAGGCTGTGCGGTGGATGGTGTTTCGCAGCTCTTCCCACTTCTGCTTTGCAGATTCTCCTTCTTGTGGTACGCCAAGTTCCTTCTCAAAGGTGGAGGCAAACTGCTCAACAAGTTCTGGTTGGGCCATCTTGCTGGTGTCAATCCGTGCCTTTCCAGGCTGTCTAGCACGATGGAATTTTTTCAGCTGCAGCTTGACCTTGCAACACACCAATGAATGGTCTGTGTTGCAATCTGCACTCTGGAACGAACGGGTGATTAACACGTTCTTCAGTGAGGTGCGCCTGGTCAGGATCAAGTCCAGCTGGTGCCAGTGCTTTGAGCACGGATGTCGCCAGGAAACCTTGTGTTGGGGCTTGGTCTTGAAGAACAAGATTGTGATGCACAGATCGTGATATGTGCAGAACTCGAGCAGCCGCTGTCCGTTGTCGTTCATTCTGCCCACACCAAATGGTCCAAGACAGGAGAGCCAGGAGTCGTGGTCAGCACCCACTCTGGCATTGAAGTCTCCAAGGAGAATGAGTTGTTCAGAGTTGGGGATGAGCCTGACAGTTGTTGCGAGATTCTCGTAGAACTCGTCTTTTGCCTCTGGTGTGGCTGTCAGTGTTGGGGCATACACACTGACGAGGGTGACTGGGCCTTGAGTGGTGTTCAGGCGGACGGTGAGGAGTCGTGTAGAGCCATTGCTGCCCGGTTCCACCATCTTCAGCAAGGTGTTCTTCACTGCGAAGCCCACTCCGTGTTCCCTGTGTTCATCACTGCCCTCTCCCTGCCAGTAGAACGTGTAGTCCTTCTCTCTCAGTGTGCCTGCGTCAGCCAACCGTGTTTCCTGGAGAGTGGCGATATCCACTCCCAGTCTCTTCAGCTCATTATTGATGATGGCAGTCTTCCTGGTGTTGTTGATGTCCTTGAGGTTAGCAGCGAGTCCTGTCATCATAGTGCGGACGTTCCAAGTTCCCAGTTTTAGAGTTGGTCTCTTTTGTTTTTTTGTCTTGCCTGGTGTGAAGGTTCTCAGCCTGCCATTCGGACTTCTCCTCATCCCCATGCACCCAATGAGGAAAGCAGGCTGTGGCGGGACAACACCTTATTGGCTGGGGGCTTCTCAGTTTGAGGCGGGCGGTAGCTGTCCAGTGAGATCCGATGATCCCTCCCATCGTCGGGAACAACCCCTGGCGCCGCGCTCTACGCCAATTGAGCGGTGGCTTATAACCGGTTACTGTCATTCCCCGTGTTTTGTCTACGCCAAAGGCGAAGCTGGAATGTCCTCTCCAGTGATCCGGTGTTCTACCTTCCAGCGTTGGGCGTTGGTAGGATTCAAGCCTGGGCAGGAAGATATGGAGGACAAGATGTTGCCCATGCAGCATGCCCCCCCTCTCCACGTCACTGATGAATCCAAAGGAACAGCAGGGCTGCTACAGTTTGGCACCAGCGCCGTTGCAGGAGCTGCCAGAACAATGTTGAGCACAACAGAGAACTGCCTTAGGGACTCCGACTCCGGATTTTTCCTCAGGGTTGACTCCCAAAGCCTTTCCCGTGACCGGGTGTGCCGCAAGGCAGCGGAGGTTTGAAATCAGGGTTTACCTTCCCCTAGATGGGCTACCTTCCCAGGTTGACGAGCCACCATCTACCCGAAGCATCTGGTTTTAAGGCACCAGCGATCCAGCCTCGCCCCTTCTCCTATTAGTAAAAACAGTTCCGCCGGGCTTAGAGACTAAACCACACAGGCAGGCTAGGAGTTGGACTTAGTTGTCAGAGGCTTTTCGAGACGCACGCCATAAGGAGCATTTTATGAGCACTGGGAGCTTAACCCCAGTGCCGCTCCTGGTTATGACAACCTTGGAACCAAATAAGGTTCCAAGGTTGAAATGCGTTCATATCTGCAGAATTTAAAGATTTCAGTCAGAAGTATGGATTTGCACATATTACTGCCAGCCCTCACTATCTGCAGGCGAATGGTGCTGCTGAGCGTGCAGTACAGACTGCCAAGCGCATTTTTAAGCAGCCTGATCCTCATCTTGTCCTGATGTGCGACAGAGCAACCCCTAATGCGGCAACGGGTGTTAGCCCAGCTCTGCTTATGGTTGGAAGACAGACTCGCACCACACTTCCAATGTTAGAAGAGAACCTGCAGCCTGTCCCGATCAGTCGTGATGAGATCCTGCAGCATGACACACAGACAAAAACTGCACACAGGCTTCAACAGACACCATTCTGTTCAGCAGCTTATCAACCTAAATCCTGGACAAGCTGTCAGAGTGAAACTGGATGGTGAGAAAGGATGGAAAACTCCAGCAAAAGTTGTCAAACAATGCAAAGAACCACGATCATACCTGGTGGAGATGGACAACGGAACCATAACAAGATACAATAAAAGACACCTGCGGCTGGTTCCAGAATCTGCCAATTCATCAAATCAGCCAGAGCCTCAAGAGGGGAAACCTGAAGAACAGCCACCCAGCAGTACTCCTCCTTCAAGGTGTCCCAGCGAAAGAGCCGAGTTAGACTGAACACATCATTCTGTTTCACAAAAGCCTGTGCAGATCACACCCAGGGGTCATGAAGTCTGACTCCCGCTTCATTACAGAGACACTTAATTAGCCAGATTGGACAGACTTGTTAAAGGGAATGTGTAAGAATAAATAATTGACAGTGTAAAACAACAAAAGAAACAGAAGAGTTCAGCAAAGTTTAATTCTGTTCAGAATAAGTTATTGGATTAGCGGTAGAGTAATGGTCAGATTTGATGTTAATGGCAAAGACTGCTCAACTGTGTTACGTATTGGAACAGCAACTATTGAGAGCAGAATAATCCCTTCGTTGCTGTGGACCAAGGGCAGTCTACCCCAAAGTCCTAGTTTCATGTTTATTTCAAAGACTGACGAGTCGATAAGATACCTCAGTATGCTGTTACGAATGCATTCTCAAAAGGGGGAGAGGTAAAGACAGCCCACAGGCTACCATAGTTACGGGGCGATGATGTCATCGTAGAGAGGTAGACACGATTTGTAGTCACTGCAACATGTTGTTGAGCTGTTAATAAAGGCAGTTAAATGAGACATGAGAAGTCTGTGTTGTCCTATATATACCATCCAAAACATCATTCATGGTTAAAGGTGCAGTGTGTAACAGTGACTGACATCTAGCTCTCAAGTCTGACACAACAATCTCAAATGGCCACCAGCCACCTCTCCCCCTTAAGGCTCAGTTGTGGACAGACAGAAACTTTTCAAATGTGAATTTGTTAATATGTTTTCATCTGGGGCACTGTTCTTGTTGGAACAGTGAATAGCACTGTCACCTCGGGCGGCAGTGGCTCAGGAGGTAGAGTGGGTTGTCCAGTAAGCGGATGGTTGGCGGTTCAAATATTTTATATATTTATGACAAATATATTTTGTCAGGTCAGGCATTGGCTTGCTTGCTACCGAGTAACCATGAAAACTGGTACTACCTGTCTCATGGGTTGGGCCGTCGGCGACTCAACCGACATCCCCACCCTGCCGAGGACGTGGAGGGTGAAACAGGGCATCCTGGCAGAACTAAAAACAATATCTGCCACAGGTCTGTGGTGGACCACTCCCAGTTACATGGGGTGAGACTGGACATCCTGGCAGATAAACACATCTGCCGCAAGGTCTGTGGTGGACTGTGCCAGTCGATGCATCATGACATACACTACACATGACATAATGCACGGCTCAGGAGACACACACGCAGGCTCAGGGTAGATTTAACAGCTTTATTGACAACAGGGATGTGTGGCTGCGTGTCTGTGGAATAAGAATGTGTTGGTGGTGGCGTCTGCGTCAGGCACGGGGGCAGGAGGCCATTCAGCCGGACAACCCTATGGGAAGAAGCAGAGGGAGAAGGGTAACGGGCACCACACCAACACAGAGGATAATAATAGTCTTGCTGGCTTACTTGGTTAAGACAGGTGGCTGGCGTTGACAAGGGCGGAGCCCGGGAGACAGCGACCTGGAGTGCCTGTAGCAGCAGCGTAGAGACAGTGGCGAGATGAGGAAATCTGCCGCCGGGGAAGTCCACCTGTGCACAGGGGAGAGGGCTGGAGGAAAAGAGGTAAGGGGAGCTTACCCAGAAAATCTTGCTTGAAGGTTGAGTACCGTTGTAGCAAGCGATGCCGAAGTAGAGAGACGGCTTCAGGCCGAAGCCCAGGGCAGAGTGGATTAAGTACCTCGCCGCTGACGAGGAGCAGGTGTGCGCGCAGCTGGCGCCGCTGATGAGCGGCGAGTCATGACAGTACTCCCCCCTCTAGCAGCGCCTCCTGGTGATGGTTTCTCTGGGTGTGCTCGATGGAACTCAGTGATGAGGGACCGGTCCAACACCAGCGAGGAAGGCACCCATTATCTCCATTCGGGTCCATAGCCCTCCCAGTCCACCAAATACTGCAACCCGCGACCCCGGCGCTGGGCGTCCAAGATGTCAGAGACAGTCCAGGCCGGATGGCCATCAATCATCCGGGGAGCGGGGTGCGCTGCAGGTGGAGGGCAGAGGGGGTCAGAGACCACCGGTTTGACTTTGGAGACGTGGAAGGTGGGATGGATGCGGAGGGAGGAGGGAATAGCCACACGCACAGCCACCGGGTTGATAATCCTAGTTATGGGAAATGGGCCGATGAATCGTTGGGCCAGCTTCCTCCTCTCACCCTTTAGGTTGACGTCCTGTGTGGATACCCAGACTTGTTGTCCCAACTGGTAGGCAGGGGCAGGTCTCCTGTGCCGGTCCGCCGTGGATTTATTGCGCTCCGCCGTGCGTAAAAGCGCATTGCGCACCGTAGTCCAAAGGGAGCGGCACCGTCTGAAGTGCGCCTGGGCAGAGGGGACAGCCAATTCGCCCTCCTGCGCGGAGAATAGAGGTGGATCATAACCCAGGGATGCCTTGAAGGGAGACATCCCGATGGCAGACAAGCGAGAGGTGTTGTGGGCGTACTCCACCCAGGCGAGATGAGAGCTCCAGGACATGGGCTTAGATGTGGTAACGCAGCGGAGCGCAGCCTCCAGCTCCTGATTGGTCCGTTCACACTGCCCGTTGGACTGGGGGTGATGGCCGGAGGTGAGGCTTACTTTAGCTCCCAGGGCATTGCAAAAAGACCTCCAGACGTCCGAAGAGAACTGGGGGCCACGATCGGAGACCACGTCGACCGGTATTCCGTGCAGTCTGACCACGTGCTGGATAAGGAGGTCCGCCGTCTCCAAGGCTGAGGGGAGTCCACGTAGGGGCACAAAGTGGGCGGCCTTGGAGAAACGGTCAACGATGGTCAGAACTGTGTCGAAGTTGTTGGAGACAGGAAGGCCGGTGACAAAGTCTAGGGTGATGTGCGACCAGGGCCTGCCAGGGACGGGCAGGGGCTGGAGCAGACCCGCAGGAGGAGCGTTACCCGACTTACTGGTGGCGCAGACGGGGCAGGCCCGGGCGTAGCGAGCGGCATCCTTCCGCAGACCTGGCCACCAAAAGGATCGCTGGAGGAGGTCGATCATCCGGGAAGCTCCAGGATGGCAGGTGAGCTTAGAGGTGTGGAGCCAGTGAATAACGTCCCCCCGGATGGCAGATGGCACGAAGAGCCTCCCCTCCGGTCCGCCGCCAGGGTCCGGTTCCGACTCCTGCGCCCTCCGGATCTTATCCTCTATGTCCCAGGAAACAGCCCCCACGACGCACGACCTGGGCAGAATGGTGTGAACAGCATCTTCCGTGGCCTCCGGGGCAAATTGCCTGGAGAGGGCGTCGGGCAGGCCGTTCTTGGAGCCAGGCCGTTCTTGAAGCCAGGCCTGTAGGTGATGTTAAATTTAAACCTTGCGAAGAACAGGGACCAGCGCACCTGGCGGGCGTTCAGACGCTTGGCAGATCTTAGGTATTCCAAGTTCTTGTGGTCAGTTAGGACCACGAAAGGCAAGGCGGCCCCCTCCAGCCAGTGACGCCACTCCTGAAGTGCAAGCTTGATGGCCAGAAGCTCTCTGTCCCCCACGTCATAATTACGCTCCACCGGGGACAGGCGCCGAGAGAAGAAGGCGCAGGGTCGCTTGACTCCGTTGGCTGGAGACCGCTGGGACAGCACCGCCCCCACCCCCGTGTCCGAAGCGTCCACCTCCACTATGCACTGCAGCGCGGGATCGACCTGGCTGAGGACCCGGGAGGAGGAAAACTCCGTCTTCAGCGCCTGGAAGGCCATTGCGGCCTCATCAGTCCACCGGAATGGGGTCTTAGGGGAGGTGAGGCGGGTCAGAGGCCCGACGATGGCTCCAAAGTTTGGGACGAAGCGGCGGTATAAATTGGCGAACCCGACGAACTGCTGAACCTGTTTCCTAGAGGTAGGTGTGGGCCAATCCACCACCGCTTTAATCTTCGCTGGGTCCGGGAGCACCTGGTCATGGGAGATGACGAACCCCAGGAAGGAAGTTGTCTTGGCGTAGAACTCACACTTCTCTGCCTTGACATATAAACGATTCTCCAACAGCCTCTGCAGGACCCGCCTCACGTGGACCTGGAGCTCATCCCTGGACCTGGAGAAGATGAGGATATCGTCCAGGTAGACGAACACGAACAGGCCAATGAAATCCCGGAGGACGTCATTAATGAGGCGCTGGAAGACGGCTGGAGCATTGGTCAACCCAAACGGCATCACTAGATATTCAAAATGACCGTTAGGGGTGCGGAAGGCTGTCTTCCACTCATCTCCCTCCCAGATCCGGACGAGGTGGTAAGCGCTGCGGAGATCCAGCTTGGTAAACCAGGTCGCCCCCTGGAGGGAGTGGAAGGTGGTGTCCATGAGGGGCAGGGTGTACCGGTCCTTCTCCGTGATGTCATTGAGAGCTCGGTAATCTATGCAAGGATGAAGGAAGCTGTCCTTCTTTCCCACGAAGAAGAACCCTGCGCCTACTGGTGAGGAAGATGGTCGGATAATCCCAGCGCTGAGCGACTCCTTCAAGTAGGTGTTCATGGCCTCCTTCTCTGGCGCTGACAGGCTGTAGAGGCGTCCTGAGGGTAGGGGCGCCCCCTGGCGGATGTTGATGGCACAGTCGTAGGGCCGGTGAGGAGGAAGAGACATCGCCTTGGACTTGCTGAAGACCGCACCCAGGTCGTGGAACTCTGAGGGCACAAGGGTGAGATCCGGGGGCGCGGTGTCCTTGGCTGTGGGAGGCGAGGACGGGGCGCAGGCGGCGGATTGGAGACAGGTGCCCATACAGAAGGTGCTCCAAGCTGACACTTTTCCGGTCTTCCAGTCCAAGACGGGGTTGTGGAGGCGGAGCCAAGGGTATCCGAGAATGACAGGAGTGACCGAGGTGGGCAGGACGTAGAAGGAGATATCCTCCCGGTGGTTTCCTGAGATGATCACCGGAATAGGCGATGTCCGGTGGGTCACCTTTCCCAATGAGACACGGGAGAGATTTACCAGGGCAAGAGGAGGGTCGAGGGGGTGACAACGGATGCCCAATCAGGTTGCCAGGTTCTGTGAAATAAAGCTACCCTCCGCGCCTGAATCCACCAGTGCATGTGTGAGGTGCCCTGTGAGGTTGTGACAGAAGCGGATGGGCAGCGTCAAATGTGTGAGGGGATTTAACCGATTAGCATCCGCGAGGCCCCCTACAGTGACTCACGGACCTCCTCGTTTGGCTTCTCCGGACAATGCTCCACCGTGTGCTGGCTGCCCCCGCAATACATGCAAAGGCCCAGATCACGGCGGCGTTGTTTCTCCGCCAGGGGGAGCTTTGTCCGGCCCGTCACCATCGGCTCCGACTCCTCGGAGACCTCCGGCGGCGGCAACGCCAGGTGGCGAGCTTGGGGCAAGCGCGCAGAGACGCCCCGCGAGCGAGAAGGGTGCTTCCGCTCTGAGGCGCGCTCACGCAGCCTGTTATCCAAGCTGATGGCAAGGGAGATCAGCTCCGCTAGAGTCTCCGGGATATCCCGGCCGTCCAGCTCGTCTCTCAGACCAGAGTTAAGACTGCGGAGGAAGATGCCGCAGAGCGCACGCTCTTCCCAGCCAACTTCCTCCACGGTAACCCGGAAGTCGATCGCGTATTCGGCCGCTGATCGGCTCCCCTGTTGGAGGCCGAGAAGGCGGTCGACCTGGACACTGTCCAAACTCGAATGGTCGAACACTTCCAGAAATTGTCGCACGAACTGGCCATAGGTGAGGGTGGCGTAGCTGGGCTTCGCCATGATGGCGTAAGCCCAGGTAAGCGCACGACCCTCCAGGAGATTACCAATATAGCCAATCCTGCTGTGGTCTGAGGGAAAGTCTCCGGGAACGCGAAGGAACACGGACTCACACTGCATGATAAAACCCCGAGCTCCACCAAGCTTGTCGCTAAAGCGAGCAGGAGTGGGGATTGGTGTGAGCCGTGCCGGCGCACCCAGAGTAGGCTGGACAGCCGCCGGAGCAGCGGGAGCTGTGCCACCCAGACGAACCGAGGGGAACGGCTGCTGGGGGTCCAAGCGGTCTAATCGGTTAGTAATGACTGTCAATTGGTTTAATATCACCTGTTGCTGGTGGGCTATTAAATCCACCCGAGCCTCGAGGGTGGAAAGACGGCGTGCGAGCCCGCTGTCTGCCGAGCCGCTCTGCTGAAGCTGTACTGACATAATGCACGGCTCAGGAGACACACACGCAGGCTCAGGGTAGATTTAACAGCTTTATTGACAACAGGGATGTGTGGCTGCGTGTCTGTGGAATAAGAATGTGTTGGTGGTGGCGTCTGCGTCAGGCACGGGGGCAGGAGGCTGTTCAGCCGGACAACCCTATGGAAAGAAGCAGAGGGAGAAGGGTAACGGGCACCACACCAACACAGAAGATAATAATAGTCTTGCTGGCTTACTTGGTTAAGACAGGTGGCTGGCGTTGACAAGGGCGGAGCCCGGGAGACAGCGACCTGGAGTGCCTGTAGCAGCAGCGTAGAGACAGTGGCGAGATGAGGAAATCTGCCGCCGGGGAAGTCCACCTGTGCACAGGGGAGAGGGCTGGAGGAAAAGAGGTAAGGGGAGCTTACCCAGAAAATCTTGCTTGAAGGTTGAGTACCGTTGTAGCAAGCGATGCCGAAGTAGAGAGACGGCTTCAGGCCGAAGCCCAGGGCAGAGTGGATTAAGTACCTCGCCGCTGACGAGGAGCAGGTGTGCGCGCAGCTGGCGCCGCTGATGAGCGGCGAGTCATGACAACACAAACAGCAGAGATAAACAAACCTATCATCTAGTCAGTCACTGCAACAGATACTGGAGTCAGTTTGTCTTGGCTTGTCCTTGCCATTGATAATACCTTTATCTGCCAAGAATGTGCTGCTAGTCCAGCAAAAGCTAGCGGTACTCAAATACTTTGCAAGCAGTTTCAAGAAGTGGTCAATCAGAAAGCAACTCATACCGGCTCAGACGTCACCCGGGCTTACAAGGTCCGTGCTGATCTGTTCACGCTCCAACAGGCAGTGAAAAGTAAGCTAGGAGCAAGAAGACAAAAGAAGAGGAAAACAGCAGCCTTGTGTGTAGCGGAATGGAATCTACGCACTCTGTTGGACAGAACAACATCACAGCGCCCAGAAAGACAGAACGCGCTTGTGGCCCTGGAAATGAACAGGTACAATGTAGACATAGCTGCACTTAGTGAAACAAGATTGCCTGAATATGACAGCTTGGAAGACCATGGGTACATCTTCTTTTGGAGTGGGAGATCAACTCAAGAAAGGAGAGAAGCAGGAGTGGGCTTTGCAGTTAGAAAGGAGATAGTAGCAATGCTTGATGAGGAACCGGTGCCAATCAACGACAGGATAATGACTATGAGACTCCCACTACAGCGGAAAATGTACAGACGTGGACAAAATTGTTGGTACCCCTCTGTTAATGAAAGAAACACCCACAGTGGTCACAGAAATAACTTGAATCTGACAAAAGTGGTAATAAATAAAAATTCTATGAAAATTAAACAATGAAAATCAGACAATGCTTTTGAATTGTGGTTCAACAGAATTATTTTAAAGAACAAACTCATGAAACAGGCCTGGACAAAATTCTTTTTTTTTTTTTTTTTTTTGTTACTTATTTGTACCCGTAGGTAGACTTGGTTTGCAGTCTGGTGACAAGCCACCGGCTGCTGGTCGCTGCGTGCGCGAGCGCCCTAAACCTACATGTTTTTGGTGTGCGGGAGGAAACCGGAGAAATCCCGGAGTAAACCCGCGCAACACGAGGAGAACATGCAAACTCCACACAGCTCACTGTTGGTCGGGGGCTGGGATCGAACCCACAATCTCATGATCCCCCGGCCGAGGGTAAAACTGTGCTGCCACAGTGCTAAACCACTGCGCCACCGTGCAGCCAAAAATGATGGTACCCCTAGAAAAGATTGAAAATAATGTGACCATAGGGACATGTTCAACCAAGATGTGTCCTCTAATTAACATCACAGGTGTCTACAAACTTGTAATCAGTCAGTCGGCCTATTTAAAGGGTGACAAGTAGTCACTGTGCTGTTTGGTGACATGGTGTGCACCACACTAAACATGGACCAGAGGAAGCAAAGGAGAGCGTTGTCTCAGGACATTAGAAAGAAAATTATTGACAAGCATGTTAAAGGTAAAGGCTATAAGACCATCTCCAAGCAGCTTGATGCTCCTGTGACTACAGTTAAGATAAGATAAGCCTTTATTAGTCCCACAACGGGGAAATTCCAGGATTGCAACAGCACAGGGATAGCAACACTCAGAGCAACAATCAGAAGGCAAGAAAAAAAAAAAAACAAAAAAAAAAACAAGCAAGCAAGAGCAGCTAATATACATATGTACATATTACTATAAAATATATATATACACACACACACACACAGACACACAGTGCAGAGCATTGTAGCTGGATGGAATAAATATATGAATATATGAACACACAGTGCAGAGCATTGTAGCTAGATGGAATAAATATGTAAATATATAAACACCATTTGCAGTTGCACATATTATTCAGAAATTTAAGATCCACGGGACTGTAGCCAACCTCCCTGGACATGGCTGCAGGAGGAGACAGATAATAAGAATGGTAACAAAAGAGCCCAGAACAACCTCTAAACACATTCATGGTGAACTCCAAGGTCAAGGTACATCTGTGTCAGATCGCACCATCCATCGTTGTTTGAGCCAAAGTGGACTTCATGGAAGACGACCAAGGAGGACACCACTGTTGAAAACAAATCATAAAAAAAGCCAGACTGGAATTTACCAAACTGCATGTTGACAAGCCACAAAGCTTCTGGGAGAATGTCCTATGGACAGATGAGACAAAACTGGAACTTTTTGGCAAGGCACTTCAGCTCTATGTTCACAGACGCAAAAATGAAGCATACCAAGAAAAGAACACTGTCCCTACTGTGAAACATGGAGGAGATTCTGTTACGTTCTGGGGCTGCTTTGCTGCATCTGGCACAAGGTGTCTTGAATCTGTGCAGGGTACAATGAAATCTCAAGACTATCAAGGCATTCTAGAGAGAAATGTGCTACCCAGTGTCAGACAGCTTGGTCCCAGTCGCAGGTCATGGGTCTTGCAACAGGATAATGACCCAAAACACACATCTAAAAACACCCAAGAATGGCTAAGAGCGAAACACTGGACTATTCTAAAGTGGCCTTCTATGAGTCCTGATCGAAATCCTATTGAACATCTGTGGAAGGAGCTGAAACATGCCGTGTGGAGAAGGCACCCTTCAAACCTGAGACAACTGGAGCAGTTTGCTCATGAGAAGTGGGCCAAAATACCTGCTGAGAGGTGCAGAAGTCTCATTGACAGTTACAGAAATCGTTTGATTGCAGTGATTTCGTCAAAAGGTTGTGCAACAAAATATTAAGTGAAGGGTACCATCATTTTTGTCCAGGCCTGTTTCATGAGTTTGTTTTTTAAAATAATTCTGTTGAACCACATTGTCTGATTTTCATTGGTTAATCTTCATAGAATTTTTATTTATTACCACTTTTGTCAGATTCAAGTTATTTCTGTGACAACTGTGGGTTTTTCTTTCATTAACAGAGGGGTACCAACAATTTTGTCCACGTCTGTATGCCACACTCATCAGTGTATATGCCCCAACAATGACCAACACAGAGGAGGTGAAGGAAGCGTTCTACAGTGATTTACGTGAGACTATCAGGCGTGTACCGACTGATGACAGACTGATACTCATTGGAGATTTTAATGCCAGAGTTGGTTTGGACACTGAGAAATGGAAAGGAGCGCTAGGCAGTCATGGAGTAGGCAAGTGCAATGCTAATGGAGAACTTCTACTTGCACTATGTTCAGAGTACAACCTAGTGATAACCAACACTCTATTTAAGCACAAGGACACACACAAGAAGACATGGATGCACCCAAGAGCCAAGTACTGGCACTTATTAGACTACATCATAGTCAGGCAGAGAGACATAAGGGATGTATTGGACACCAGAGCAATGAGAGGCACGGACTGTGGTACTGATCATGTTATGCTGAGATCTAGATTAAGGATTTGGAGACGAAACAGCACTGCAGGACGGGTGCAAAGCCACCACGGAAGCTAAACACAAGTGCACTGAAAGGCCAAAAGAAGCAGGAAGAACTTACACAGGAAATGGATGAAAACTTGAAAGACTGGGACAGCAACAACTCAGAGAATAACAGAAGAGAAATGGGCAACACTGAAGGATACGGTGTATCAGACTGCGAGTGATATATTAGGCCACCCTGAGAGGAAACATCAAGATTGGTTTGATGAGCATGATGAACACCTGAAGAAACTACTAGAAATGAGGAATACAGCTAGGCAGGAAAACCTACAGTGTAACACAAGGTCGAAGAAGAAGAAATACTCAAAGGCTCAGAGTGAGCTACAGAAGTACACCAGAAAGATGAAGTCCTACTGGTGGGATGAAAAAGCGGAGGAACTTCAAACTGCAGCAGACAAGAAGGACATGAAAACATTCTTCACAGGTTTGAGAGAAATCTATGGCCCTAAACCAAGAGGACTGATCCAACTAAAGGCTATGGGTGGTGAAACGGTTTTGCAGGCGAAAGACAAGATT
The DNA here is from genome assembly GCA_020510985.1 of Pholidichthys leucotaenia. Taxonomy (NCBI): domain Eukaryota; kingdom Metazoa; phylum Chordata; class Actinopteri; order Cichliformes; family Pholidichthyidae; genus Pholidichthys; species Pholidichthys leucotaenia. The sequence continues at coordinate 279,662,116 of CM035838.1, read as the reverse complement.
CTGGACAGATTTGCAGACCACTTTGACCAACTACTAAACAACCCTGGAGATCTCACTTAAGAGGCTAAAGAAGCTCTAGTGCAGCGACCAGTTATATCAAGTCTGGATGAACCACCAAATTTTGATGAACTAATGGCAGTTATCAGGACAACACAGGATGGTAAAGCTCCAGGAAGGGATGGAATTCCAGCAGAAGTGTGGAAATTTGGTGGTGTTCAGCTGACCAACTGCCTGCACAAGCTCATCCAAGAGATATGGGATGCCCAGAAAGTACCTCAAGACTGGAAGGATGCAAGTATTGTACCTTTGTTCAAGAAAGGTGGCAGGAAAGATTGTGGAAATTACCGAGGTATATCACTGCTAGCCACTGTTGGTAAGATTCTCTCACGTGTACTACTGAACAAACTCAGTGAACACATCTCACAGAATGTACTACCGGAAACCCAGTGCGGCTTTAGAAGTGGAAGAAGCACAATGGACATGATTTTCTGCTTGAAACAGGTTCAAGAAAAGTGTATCGAACAGAACATGCCGCTTTATGTAGTCTTCATAGACTTCAGTACAACCTTCAATACTGTTTCGCGACAAGGACTTTGGCAGGTACTCAAGAAATATGGCTGTACAGAGAAGTTTGTCAGCCTGATCGAGGCACTCCATACAGGTATGCAAGCAAACGTGGCAATGAGTGGTTCAGTATCTAAAGACTTTTCAGTAAGCAATGGGGTGAAACAAGGGTGTGTGCTGGCGTCTACACTCTTCTTGCTATATCTGGCAGCCATGCTTGACGTGGCCTTCAAAGACACTTCAGAAGGAGTATACATTCAAACAAGGAAAGAAGCAGACTTGTTCAGTGTGGCACAGTTTAAAGCCAAGAGTAAGACATCGATAAAGCTAGTAAGAGAAATGCTCTTTGCCGATGACAGTGCTCTAATTGCACACAGTGTGGAAGATATGCAATCTTTAGTGGAGAAATTTGCAAGAGCAGCTAGCCAATTCAGCCTCAAAATCAACATCAAGAAGACAGAGTGCCTTTATCAACCACCAAAGTTCCAATTATCAACATCACTACCAGAAGAGATCAGCATTGGTACAGAGCCACTAGTCAAGTGCAAGACTTTCAAGTATCTAGGGAGTACTGTTTCAGACAATGCTAGGCTGGAGGATAAACTATCACTCAGGATGGGAAGAGCAAGCGTTGTGTTTGGAAACTTGAGGGAGAGACTGTGGAACAACCGACATGTGTCTATCCGTGTGAAATGCAAAGTGTACAGAGCGACAGTACTGGCTACTCTATTGTACGGTGCTGAAACTTGGACTGTCTACAGAGTGCAGGTAAAGAAACTCCACGCGTACATGATGAGACACCTTGGAGCCATAATGAACATCTCAGGGAAAGACAAAATAACCAACATGGAAGTGTTGAAACGAGCTGGTCTACCATCAATGGAGGACATGCTAATACAGATGAACCTGAGATGGCTCGGACATGTTGAGAGGATGGACCACCAGCGTCTCCCTCGGCAGTTACTCCACTCACAGTTATGCGAGGGCAAACGCAATCAGGGTAGACCAAGGCTCAGATTTAAAGACACTGTAAAAAGAAACTTGAAAAAGTTGGATATAGAGAGGAGTTCCTGGCAGCGGAAGGCTAAGGACAGAGCTGTGTGGAGGAATCTGATCAGACCGAAATGAAACAGTCATTGTCGCCCACGACAGACTGCTATGATGATGATGATGATGATGATAATGGCGGTTCAAATGCCCCTTTTCTCAGACATCCTGTTGTTGTGTCCCTGGGCAAGGCACTTTACCCACTTTGCCTCCAACATCCATGACACTGGCTATGAATGTGTATAAATGTTCAGTAGTGGTCAGAGAGGCCATTGCCACAGCTTGGCAGCCACGTTTCCATCAGTCTGCCCCAGGGCAGCTGTGGCTACAGCAGTAGCTTACCAGTATCTGTCTGTGGATTGAATGAATAATGTACGCATGTAAGTAATGTACACTACCATTCAAAAGTTTGGGGTCACTTAGAAATTTCCTTATTTTTGTAAGAAAAGCACTTTTTTTCAATGAAGATAACTTTAAACTAATCAGAAATACACTCTATACATTGCTAATGTGGTAAATAACTATTCTAGCTGCAAATGTCTGGTTTTTGGTGCAATATCTAGATAGGTCTATAGAGGCCCATTTCCAGCAACTATCACTCCAGTGTTCTAATGGTACAATGTGTTTGCTCATTGCGTCAGAAGGCTAATAGATGATTAGAAAACCCTTGTGCAATCATGTTAGGTCTGCAATGCTGTAATTGCTGCAAATGGAGGATTCTTTGATGAAAGCAAAGTTTGAAGGAAAAAATTATTATTTCAAATACAAATCATTATTTCTAACCTTGTCAATGTCTTGACTATATTTTCTATTCATTTTACAACTCATGGTGGTAAATAAGTGTGACTTTTCATGGAAAATACAAAATAATTGTCTGGGTGACCCCAAACTTTTGAACGGTAGTGTATGTATGTATGTAATGCATGTAATAATGTATGTATGAATATGTAATGTAAAGTGTCTTTTGAGTGTCTATGGAAAAAGTGATATATGAATCTGATGCATTACAATTACCTCACAGCAAAAAAGTCTTCAGTTTGAATCCAAGAGCTGGCCAACTGGTGATCTACAGTATCTCTCAAAAGTGAGCACACCCCTCACATTTTTGTAAATATTTTAATATATCTTTTCATGGGACAGCACTGAAGATATGACACTTTGATACAATGTAAAGTAGTCAGTGTACAGCTTGTATAACAGTGTAAATTTGCTGTCCCCTCAAAATAACTCAGCACACAGCCATTAATGTTTAAACCACTGGCAACAAAAGTGAGTACATCCATAAGTGAAAATGTCCAAATTGTGCCCAGTTAGCTATTTCCCTCCTCAGTGTCATGTGACTCGTTAGTGTTACAAGGCCTGAGGTGTGAATGGGGAGCAGGTGTGTTATATTTGGTGTTATCGCTCTCACACTCTCTCATACTGGTCACTGGAAGTTCAACATGCCACCTCATGGCAAAGAACTCGGAGGATCTGAAAAAAGAATTGTTGCTCTACATAAAGATGGCCTAGGCTATAAAAAGATTGCCGACACCCTGAAACTGAGCTGCAGCACAGTGGCCAAGACCATACAGTAGTTTAACAGGACAGGTTCTACTCAGAACAGGCCTCACCATGGTCGACCAAAGAAGTTGAGTGCACGTGCTCAGCGTCATATCCAGAGGATGTCTTTTGAAAATAGAAATATGAGTGCTGCCAGCATTGCTACAGAGGTTGAAGGGGTGGGGGGTCAGCCGGTCAGTGCTCAGACCATACGCTGCACACTGCATCAAATTGGTCTGGATGGCTGTTGTCCTAGAAGGAAGCCCCTTTTAAAGATGATGCACAAGAAAGCCCACAAACAGCTTGCTGAAGACAAGCAAACTAAGGACAGGGATTACTGGAACCATGTCCTGTGGTCTGATGAGACCAACATAAACTTATTTGGTTCAAATGGTGTCAAGCGTGTGTGGCAGCAACCAGGTGAGGAGTACAAAGACAAGTGTGTCTTGCCTACAGTCAAGCATGGTGGTGGGAGTGTCATGATTTGGGGTTGCATGAGTGCTGCCAGCACTGGGGCGCTACAGTTCATTGCATGCCAACATGTACTGTGACATACTGAAGCAGAGCATGATCCCCTCCCTTCGGAAACTGGGCCGCAGGGCAGTATTCCAACATGATAACGACCCCAAACACACCTCCAAGAAGACCACTGCCTTGCTAAAGAAACTGAGGGTAAAGGTGATGGACTGGCCAAGCATGTCTCCAGACCTAAACCCTATTGAGCATCTGTGGGACATCCTCAAACGGAAGGTGGAGGAGCGCAAGGTCTCTAATATCCACCAGCTCTGTGATGTTGTCACGGAGGAGTGGAGGAGGATTCCAGTGGCAACCTGTGAAGCTCTAGTGAACTCCATGCCCAAGAGAGTTAAGGCAGTGCTGTAAAATAATGGTGGTCACACAAAATATTGACACTTTGGGCACAATTTGGAAATTTTCACTTAGGGGTGTACTCACTTTTGTTGCCAGTGGTTTAGACATTAATGGCTGTGTGTTGAGTTATTTTAAGGGGACAGCAAATTTACACTGTTATACAAGCTGTACAGTGACTACTTTACGTTGTATCAAAGTGTCACATCTTCAGTGTTGTCCCATGAAAAGATATAATAAAATATTTACAAAACTGTGAGGGGTGTACTCACTTTTAAGAGATTCTGTATCTGTGAGGAGTTTGCATGTTCTCCCCCTGTCTGTGTGGATTTTCGGCCAATAGTCCGGTTTCCACTCCAAAGACATGCATGTTAGGTTAATTGGCACTAACTGGGGATAAATTGTCCTTCAGATGTGAGAGTGAATGGTTGTCTGTCTCTCTGTGTTGGCCCTGTGATGGCGATCTTATCAAAGGTTTGTGGGCAGAAGCCTCAGAAGCAGGCAGAAATAAAGTGCAGAACAAGGAGTTGTTAACCAAAACTTAAACACAAATGAATGGCAGTGCGTATTCTGCAAATGAAAACAAAAGGGAAACAGACTGACTGACAAAGCTGGGCTTGACTAAGATAATACACAGACATAGATTACTCACTGACGGGACGGACATGAAGACATTAATGACACCCCGTCTGACAAAGGCCTTGGCACAGACATGTATAGGCTGGGAGCAAATCAAGGCAATGAGAAACAGGGGGGTACAATTAGGGCAATCAGAGAACAGCAGGGAGTGGCTATCGGTATGGAAAAACATGACGGAATGAGATTAAAGGGTAAACATGAGGCATGAACAGAGGGCCGGGAGAGATAGGACTATCGCAATGTTAATAATAACAATAATGACAACTAAGAATATGTGGCTGCAAGGAAAACACAGAGAAGCATATTAAAGGGTGAGGACATGGCTGAAACTCATGTCCTGAAGATATCAGAAAGACCAAACGAGAACATAAGGTGAGGACATGAGCACAGCCATGTCCCACTCTTACAGTACCCCCCTCTCAAGGGTCGGATACCAGACGACCCAAAGAGTGACATCAACAACAACAAAAGAAAAAAAACTTACAGGGTGGGTGGTGGGGGTACAAGGCCAGGTGGGCCGAAACACCCCCCAGTGTCCAACAAAAACACAGTTTACGGCAACAAAGTCCAAGGCCCCAAAACAGGTCAGGTGGTTGGTCCAAGTCCATGGCCAACCAGGCCGGAGTACAGGACGGATCGGGTAGCCTGCCAAAGTCCAAGGGCTGCCAGACAGGTGCACACGGCGCATTGGGTGGCCTGCCAAAGTCCAAGGGCCACCAGATGGATGAACACAGTGCCGCGGGAGTGCCGAGCTCAGGAGCCTTCAACACAAAAGCTAGCATGGAGGCCCGTTGCTCTTGACATAACGTAGGAGCTTTTGGCTCTGAGGACAGTACCTGAGTGACCTTCAGTGCAGAGGTGTTGGATTTGGAAAACAGTAACTGCAGTGCTATGACCTCAGGTACAACAGGTGGAGGTCTCCCGACCTCTGCGATGCCAGGTGAAGCAGACGGTTCAACCTCTGGGACACCGGGTGAGGCGGACTGCTCGACCTCTGAGACACTGGGTGGGGTGGACTGCTCGACCACTGGAACTGCGATGGGTGGGGCAGACTGCTCAACCACTGGAACTGCGATGGATGGAGCGGACTGCTCGACCACTGGAACTGCAATGGGTGAAGGGGACTGCTCGACCTCAGGAGCTGTGAGTGGTGGATGAGGTGGAGCATGGTCCTCCTGCAGCTCCATCCTCGACCAGACCACCTCAGACGAAAGAGGAGAACTGGCGGTCACTGAGGAGACACCACAGTCATCAACAGCAGAGACTGGTGGGGAGGACCCAAGAGCTTGTGGGTTCTGCGCTTATTTCTATGATAATCAATTAAATAAATGGCTACACACAAATCAATACTCTCACAAAACACTCACCATCTTCCCCGTGAGCATCCATCAGCTTGGAGATCTCCTGGTATTACTCTGGAACGCTCCGCCAGCGCCAAGGCTGAAAAGTTCATATAGTGGTCAAATTTGACCAAATTTGGTTATTTTTCAACAGTCTCCCCGTCGGTGTGCACAGTTTTTCCATCAGTGTTGCAATGCTAGGATCCCTGCACTTCAAAAATAAACTACATTTAGTCAAATTTGACAACTATGAACTTTTCAGCCTATGAACTTTTCAGCTCCGTAGGCCCTGGTGCGGCGGAGCGAGCCGAAATGAAAAAGCATACCAAGGAGGTCTCCGAGCTGATGGCTACTCATGGGGATGGTCAGTGTTTTATGATTTTAAGCATCTTTTACATTATTTATCAGTGAAAACATCAGCATGTAAACAACGTAACAGGATAACGGGCCACCCTCCTGTAGTGAACCTACCCACTTGAGGTGGTACGCAGTTGTAATAGAAAACCAACCACACTGTGTCGAGCTGAGTAGAGGTCAAGGTGAGTCGGGCTGAGTAGGTGCTAGTGGAAAAGGGGTTATGGTGTTCTTTAGTGTACAGTGGTGTGAAAAAGTGTTTTTCCCCTTCCTGATTTCTCATTTTTTTGTATTTGTCACACTTAAATGTTTCAGATTCATCCATCCATCCATCCATCTTCTTCTGCTTAATCCTTTTTGGGTCGCGGGGGGGCTGGAGCCTATCCCAGCATCTTTGGGGGAGAGGCAGGGTACACCCTCGACAGATCACCAGTCCATCGCAGGGCCAACACAGAGAGGCAGACAACCATTCAGTCTCACGGTCATACCTAAGGACAATTTAGAATCCCCAGCTGATCAGAATCAGAATCAGAATCAGATTTATTGCCATTGTTCATGTAGTACACAAACTAGGAATTTGTCTCGGTGCAATGCTGCAACATTAAATATGGAGTAGCACTAAAGTTAAAAATAAAAAACTATGCATGCAATAAAATGTAGAATATGAGTAATACTAATCTATGCAATTTTTAAATATATTAAGCAGCAGATATTGTGGAGTTCCACATAGTGCAGTCAGTAGTGCAAAAAGAAAACAGTGATAATTGTCATGAGACCGGTTGAGCTGCTGTACATAGTGCACGAGAGTCTAATAAGTTACTTAGTGTTCAGCAGTCTGATGGCAGAGGGGAAGAAGCTGTTCATGTAGCGGGAGGTTTTAGTCTGAATGGACCGAAATCTTCTACCTGAGGGGAGGGGGGCAAACAGTACGTGTCCAGGGTGTGAAGGGTCGGCTATGATTCGACCTGCACGCCTCCGGGTCCTGGAGATGTACAGGTCCTGGAGGGATGGGAGCTTGCAGCCGATCACCTTCTCAGCAGTGCGCACGACGCGCTGCAGTCTTAGTCTGTCCCTGGCAGTGGCTCCTGCGTACCACACGGTTATGGAGGTGGTGAGGATGGACTCGATGATGGCTGTGTAGAACTGCACCAACATCTTGGTGGGTAGCTTGAGCTTCCTCAGCTGCCGCAGGAAGAACATCCTCTGCTGGGCCTTTTTGATGAGGGAGCTGATGGTCGGCTCCCACTTGAGGTCCCGGGTGATGGTGGTGCCCAGGAAGCGGAAGGAATCTGCAGTGGTGATGGGAGAGTCTGTGAGGGTAAGGGGGGGCAGAGGGGTTGTGACTTTTCTGAAGTCCACGATCATCTCCACTGTCTTCAGAGCGTTCAGCTGCAGGTTATTGTGGCTGCACCAGGACACCAGCTGGGCCACCTCTCTCCTGTAGACGGACTCGTCGCCGTTGGAGATGAGCCCGATGAGGGTGGTGTCATCCGCAAACTTGATCAGCTTGACAGACTGGTGGCTGGAGGGGCAGGAGTTGGTGTACAGGGAGAAGAGTAGGGGGGAAAGTACACAGCCCTGGGGTGATCTGGTGCTGATGCTAACAGAGTCTGAGACAGTCTTGTCTTGTTAATTGGCATCAGACAGCTGATGCCAATTAACCTAACTTGCATGCTTTTGGCATGTGGGAGGAAACTGGAGAAATCCCAGAGTAAACCCACGCAGACACGAGGAGAACATGCAAACTCCACATAGATCACTGTTGGTTGGGGGCTGGGATCGAACCCAGGATCGCCCGGCTAAGGGTGAGTTGCTGTGCTGCCGCAGTGCTAACTGCTCTGCCACCGCACAAACAAATTTAGATATTAGACAAAGATAACACACATAAACAAAAAATGCAGTTTTTAAATGAAGGTGTTTATTATTAAGGGGGAAAAAAATCCAAACCTACATGGCCCTGTGTGAAAAAGTGATTGCCCCCCGTTAAAACATACTGTAAGTTAACTGTGGTTTATCACATCTTTGAAAAGCTGAGTTCAATTTCTCTAGCCACACCCAGGCCTGATTACTGCCACACCTGTTCTCAATCATGAAATCACTTAAATAGGACCTGCCTGACAAAGTGAAGTTGACAAAAGATCCTCAAAAGCTAGACATCATGCTGCAATTGAAAGAAATTCAGGAACAAAGGAGAAACAAAATAATTGAGATCTATCAGTCTGGAAAAGATTATAAAGCCATTTCTAAAGCTTTGGGACTTCAGCAAACCACAGCCATTATCCACAAATGGCAAAAACAAGGAACAGTGGTGAACCTTCCCAGGAGTGGCCGACGGACCAAAATTACCCCAAGAGCGCAGCAATGACTCATCCAAGAGGTCACAAAAGACCCCACAACAACATTCAAAGAATTGCAGGCCTCATTTGCTCCAGTTAAGGTCAGTGTTCATGACTCCACCATAAGAAAGAGACTGGGTAAAAATAGTCTTGCATGGCAGAGTTCCAAGATGAAAACCATTGCTGTGCAAAAAGAACATAAAGGCTCGTCACAGTTTTGCCGGAAAACATCTTGATAATCCTCAAGACTTTTGTGAAAATACTCTGTGGACTGATGAGATAAAAGTTGAACTTTTTGGAAGGTGTGTGTCTCATTACATCTGGTGTAAAAGTAACACAGCATTTCAGAAAAGGAACATCATAGCAACAGTAAAATATGGTGGTGGTAGTGTGATGGTCTGGGGCTGTTTTGCTGCTTCAGGACCTGAAAGACTTGCTGTGGTAAATGGAACCATGAATTCTCCTGTCTACCAAAAAATCCAGAAGGAGACTGTCCGGCCATCTGTTTGTGACCTCAAGCTGAAGCGCACTTGGGTTCTGCAGCAGGACAATGATCCAAAACACACCAACAAGACCACCTCTGAATGGCTTTAGAAAAACAAAATGAAGACTTTGGAGTGGCCTAGTCAAAGTCCTGACCTCAATCCGATTGAGATGCTGTGGCATGACCTTAAAAAAAGTGGTTCACGCTCAGAAACCCTCCAATGTTGCTTAATTACAATTCTGCAAAGATGAGTGGGCCATAATTCCTCCATCATCATCATCATCATCATAGCAGTCTGTTGGGGGCGACAATGACTGCTTCATTTAGGTCTATCAGATTCCTCCATGCAGCTCTGTAATTCACCTTCTGCTGCCAGGAACTCCGGACCTTGTTTACCCGGGCGATGTTCGAGCTGGAATGAGTTGCTCTCTGACTGACCATTTCATGAAACTGCTTACAAAGTTTTTGAGTACCGCTAGCTTTTGCTGGACTAGCAACACATTCTTGGCAGAGGTATTATCAGTGGCAAGGACAGGCCAAGACAAACTGAATCCAGTATCTGTTGCAGTGACTGACCAGATGATAGGTTTGTTTATCTCTGCTCTTTGTGTAGTGCATGTCACGATGCACCGACTGGCAAAAGTCCACCACAGACCTTGCAACAGATGTGCTTATCTGCCAGGATGTCCAGTCTCACCCCATGTAACTGGGAGTGGTCCACCAAAGACCTGGTTTTACCCACGAGGTGTTTTTCTCCCTCCAAGATGCGCAAGACAGTCGACTCCCTCATCAAACTTCTGTGTGGCAGAAAAATGGCCATATCACCTGTAACACTGAACAAGAGGTAGAATAATGCAAACTTCCTCTGCTGTCTGAAGTACCTCCAGTCAGAGGACATGAGCATCTTTAAACTCAGCGCAGTCTCTGACTACAGGACCAGGGTGGAGGATCTTCTGGCGTTTCTCAGTTTCGTGGTGGAGTGTGGAACCTCTTTGCTTAAGTAATATGGCTGCCAGCGAATGTAAAATGACCATCAAAGGCTCTGAATGGGTGTGTTTTAAAGTGCTGTGTCCTATTGTGTATATGACGGCATCGTCCTTTTGTCTGTATGACGGCATCGCGAGTCCTGATGGTCTATATGACATCATCCTTTTGTCTATATGATGGCATCGCGAGTCCTGATGGTCTTTAGGTCTATATGACATCATAAAGGCATCGTCCTTTTGTCTATATGATGGCATCGCGAGTCCTGATGGTCTATATGACATCATAAAAACATCAAGGCATAGGGACATAATAGGTGCATCATAGGCTGTGCTAAAAGACATCAAGGCATAGGGACATCATAGGCAAATCATAGACCATCCTATGATGTCCTATGATTGTGGCAGAGATTTCTTGAATTCTTGAATTTATTATTATTATTATTCGTCGGCCTCCGTCGGTCTATGATGACCATGGAAGAGAATCCTAAACGTCTACTCTGCTGGAACAGCACCACCTGTGGCTGAACAGGCCGATGCGCAAATGGCAGTCCCTGTCACACAGGTCGCACTTGTGGGTGGTCTCCGTGCTGCTGGGTCTGTGGCGGTTCTTCCTGTGGGTCCTTTTTTCATCTGCTGCAGCAGTCAGTCTCTCTTCACCCGCCTTGAGCTGTCTGGTCAGGGTGCCTCTCCATTTGGAGCGGTCCGTTGCAAGGTCCTCCCAGCGCTCTGTGTTGATCTCCAGGGCCTTCATGTCTCTCTTGCAGACGTCTCTAAAGCGCAGCTGTGGGCGGCCAGCGTCTCTCCTGCCAGTCGCCAGTTCTCCATAGAGGACGTCTTTGGGGATTCTGCCATCCTCCATATGGTGAACGTGGCCTAGCCAGCGGAGCCTGCGCTGCCTGAGTAGAGTGAACATGGAGGGAAGGCCGGCGCGGGACAGAACTTCTGTGTTGGGCACTTTGTCCTGCCAGGATATGTCCAGGATGTGGTGAATGTAGCGCAAGTGGAAGGAGTTCAGTCTCTTTTCCTGCTGGGCGTATGTTGTCCACGTCTCACTCCCATAGAGCAGTGTGCTGATGACGCAGGCGTTGTACACTGCCATCTTCGTCTTGACAGAGAGTTTGGGATTCTCCCACACTCATGTGGTGAGGCAAGCGAGTGTGAAGGCTGATTTTCCAATCCGCTTGTTGATCTCTGTATCAAGGGAGAGGTTGTTGCTGATCGTGGACCCCAGGTACGTGAACTGATTCACGACCTCCAGCTCGTAGTCGTCGATGGTGATGGTTGGTGGTGCTTCCGTGCCTTGCGCCAAGACGTTAGTCTTCTTCAGGCTGATGGTAAGCCCGAAGTCCTTGCATCCCTGGGAGAAGCGGTCCATCAGGGTCTGAAGCTCCTGCTGTGTGTGGGTTGTGACTGCAGCGTCGTCTGCGAACAGCATGTCTCTGATTAGAGCCTCTCGTACTTTGGTTCTGGCTTTCAGGCGGGTGAGGTTGAAAAGCCTGCCGTCAGATCTTGTGTGCAGGTAGAGGACGTCATGCAATGGCAGCAGTAGGGCGGTCTTGCAGTGCTTGATCAGGTCGGGGGGTATGCCGTCGTTGCCGGGTGCCTTGCCAGTGGCCAAGCTATCAATGGCCTTGCTGAGTTCGTGGATGGTTGGCTCGGCGTCAAGTTCGTCCATGGATGGCAGGCAGTCGATGGCATCAAGGACTGACGGTGTCACGGTGTTCTGTCTGGAGTAGAGGTCGGAGTAGTGTTCCACCCATCTCTCCATCTGCTTGTTCTTTTCTGTGATCATCTCCCCAGTGGAGGATTTGAGGGGGGCAGTCTTGCTCTGAGCCGGACCAAGTGCTTTCTTGATGCCATCGTACATACCACAGATGTTCCCTGTTATGGCAGCGGTTTGAATGTCTTGGCTGAGCTGAGTCCAGTACTCGTTGGCACAGCGCAGAGCAGTCTGCTGAACTTTGCTTCTCGCAGCCCTGAGAATCTGGAGACTCTTCTCGTTTGGGTACTTCCTGTACTCAGCAAGTGCTGAGCGCTTGGCTTCAATGACGGGGGTCATCTCGGTCAACTTTTTTTTTGTTTTTGTTTTTTTTTTTTTGTTACTTATTTGTACCCGTAGGTAGACATGGTTTGCAGTCTGGTGACAAGCCACCGGCTGCTGGTCGCTGCGTGCGCGAGCGCCCTAAACCTACATGTTTTGGTATGCGGGAGGAAACCGGAGAAATCCCGGAGTAAACCCGCGCAACACGGGGAGAACATGCAAACTCCACACAGCTCACTGTTGGTCGGGGGCTGGGATCGAACCCACGATCTCATGATCCCCGTGGTCCCCCGGCCGAGAGTAAAACTGTGCTGCCACAGTGCTAAACCACTGCGCCACCGTGCAGCATCTCGGTCAACTTGGCATCAAACCAGTCCTGTGACTTCGAGGTCTTTCTCCCAAAGGTAGCCAAGGCTGTGCAGTGGATGGTGTTTCGCAGCTCTTCCCACTTCTGCTTTGCAGATTCTCCTTCTTGTGGTACACAAAGTTCCTTCTCACAGGTGGAGGCAAACTGCTCAACAAGTTCTGGTTGGGCCATCTTGCTGGTGTCAATCCGTGCCTTTCCAGGCTGTCTAGCACGATGGAATTTCTTCAGCTGCAGCTTGACCTTGCAATACACCAATGAAGGGTCTGTGTCACAATCTGCACTCTGGAACGAACGGGTGATTAGCACGTTCTTCAGTGAGGTGCGCCTGGTCAGGATCAAGTCCAGCTGGTGTCAGTGCTTCGAGTGTGGATGTTGCCAGGAAACCTTGTGTTGGGGCTTGGTCTTGAAGAATGAGTTTGTGATGCACAGATCGTGATATGTGCAGAACTCGAGCAGCCGCTGTCCGTTGTCATTCATTCTGCCCACGCCAAAAGGTCCAAGACAGGAGGGCCAGGAGTTGTGGTCAGCACCCACTCTGGCATTGAAGTCTCCAAGGAGAATGAATTGTTCAGAGTTGGGGATGATCCTGACCGTTGTTGCGAGATTCTCGTAGAACTCGTCTTTTGCCTCTGGTGTGGCTGTCAGTGTTGGGGCATACACACTGACGAGGGTGACTGGGCCTTCAGTGGTGTTCAGGCGGAGGGTGAAGAGTCGTGCAGAGCCAGTGCTGCCCGGTTCCACCATCTTCAGCAAGGTGTTCTTCACTGCGAAGCCCACTCCGTGTTCCCTGTGTTCGTCACTGCCCTCTCCCTGCCAGTAGAACGTGTAGTCCTTCTCTCTCAGTGTGCCTGCGTCAGCCAACCATGTTTCCTGGAGAGTGGCAATATCCACTCCCAGTCTCTTCAGTTCATTATTGATGATGGCAGTCTTCCTGGTGTCGTTGATGTCCTTGAGGTTAGCAGCGAGTCCTGTCATCATAGTGCGGACGTTCCAAGTTCCCAGTTTTAGAGTTGGTCTCTTCTGTTTTATTGTCTTGCCTGGTGCGAAGGTTCTCAGCCTGCTGTTCGGACTTCTCCTCATCCCCATGCACCCAATGAGGAAAGTAAGCTGTGGCGGGACAACACCTTATTGGCTGGGGGCTGCCCAGCTTGAGGCGGGCGGTAGCTGTCCAGTGAGATCCAATGATCCCTCCCACCGTCGGGAACAACCCCTGGCGCCGCGCTCTACGCCAATTGAGTGGTGGCTTATAACCGGTACCGTAACTGTCATTCCCTGTGTTTTGTCTACGCCGAAGGCGGAGCTGGAGTGTCCTCTCCAGTGATCCGGTGTTCTACCTTCCAGTGTTGGACGTTGGTAGGATTTAAGCCTGGGCAGGAAGATATGGAGGACAAGATGTTGCCCATGCAGCATGTCCCCCCTCTCCACATCACTGATGAATCCAAAGGAACAGCAGGGCTGCTACAGTTTGGCACCAGCGCCATTGCAGGAGCTGCCAGAACGATGTTGAGCACAACATAGAACTGCCTTACGGGCTCCGACTCTGGATTTTTCCTCAGGGTTGACTCCCGAAGCCTTTCCCGTGACCGGGTATGCCGCAAGGCAGCGGAGGTTTGAAATCAGGGTTTACCTTCCCCTAGATGGGCTACCTTCCCAGGTTGACGAGCCACCATCTACCCGAAGCATCTGGTTTTAAGGCGCCAGAGATCCGCCCTCGCCCCTTCTCCTATTAGTAAAAGCAGTTCCACCGGGCTTAGAGACTAAACCACACGGGCAGGCTAGGAGTTGGACTTAGTTGTCAGAGGCTTTTCGAGACGCACGCCATAAGAAGCATTTTATGAGCACTGGGAGCTTAACCCCAGTGCCGCTCCTGGCTATGACAACCTTGGAACCTATTATTATTATTATTATTATTATTATAGAGTGATGATTTCTTGAATTTATGGAGTGATGAGAATGTGTGTGTGTGTGTGTGGGGGGGGGGGTACCGTGTAAAATAGAGCAAAACAATGTTTTTACTCTTAATGGTTCCAGTACTGCTTTCAGTTTACTCTGCTTATATCATTTTTTAGGCTATTTTGGTTAAATTCACAGGAGGGTACAAGCAGACATTTGAAACAGAATGGGATCACCTCTGTCAAATAATTTGTGATTTCTCCCAGAAAGCTGGCATTAGAGGGTGGAGCTGGCAAACTACCCATGCCTTGATTAAATTACAATGAGCTCATAACCCTCAGCGGGAGCGGCAGAACTCCTGAGGGAAGGTGTTGAAGAGAAGAAGAAGAAGATTGGGACCACATTTATGTCTGTGTTCGGTTGGCGGTAGAATTGATTTGTTTGTGGCAGATAGCAAAAACTGTACGCAGTCTGTAACATTATGGCATCTAGCTCTGACGGGTACAACCAAGATGAGGTGGGCTGGACACTATCCAGGCCTGGGGGCCGGAAAAGAGCAGCTAGGGGGGGCACCAAGACTTAGAAGCGGCTCAGATGACAATGATGTGGGAGGAAGTAACAATGCGAAGAAAACATGAACTGCCCAAAATGGATGGCAGTTTGAGGATGTAGGGAATGACTGCAAGGTTGTCATTGAGTTCAGTCAGGGTGGGGGACACTATCACCCAGTTATGCTAACAAAAGCAATTGAGAAAGAAATTGGGAAAGTTAAGTTTGCAAAGTTCTTGAAGAATAACCGGCTGTTAATTCATGCCACAAGTAAACAACAGCAACAGAAAATACTGACAATGACATGTCTAAATGGAGAACAAATGAAGGTGCATGTTCCTGGTGTGACAGCTAACTTGAGGGGAGTTATATCAGGTGTCCCTTTGTGCATGTCTATGGAAGAAGTGAAAAACGAGATCCAAGGAGGAAAGGTTAAGGATGTGAAAAGGCTACAGAGTAAAAAAGAAGGCTTGCTGAAGGACACACAGTCTGTCATGATTCAGTTTGAGGAAACACTCCCTAAATCAGTCCTAATAGGATACATGTATTTCAGTGTCAGAGAATACGTCCCAAAGCCACTCAGGTGCTACAAATGTCAAAGGATGGGTCACACTGCTCAGCAATGTAGGGGAAAGCTAAGATGTGCTAGATATGGAGGGGAGCATGAATGTGGTAAATGTGACAAGAATGCCAAAGTAAAGTGTTGCAACTGCGGGGGTGAGCACAGTGCTGCATATGGAGGATGTGTGGGCTTGTCTACAGTAGCTTCCTTCTGCACAAGGGAAGCTAGACAAGCCCAGGAAATCAGAATAACTAAGAAAATCCCATATGCGGAAGCTCTAAAGACAGTTAGAGAGGCAGGAATAGTCAGAAACACAGCAGGCCTTCCTCAAAGAAGTGCAGTTCAAATGGAAGCCCAGCAATCAACGGGTTCCACGCAAGCACAGGATTGTGCAGCTGCAAGGAATGTTTGTGTTCACAAATGCAAAATGGATGATGACACATTGGTAGTTAAGAGGACAAACTTTATAGCTTTTATCTGCCACACCATGAATGTTGCTGCACAGCTACAGAAGAAAAGTGACAGAATCAAAACCATTGTGGAAGCAGCTGAAAGCTTCCTAGATGTGAAAGATATCACAGCTGACCAGATTCATGCTTTATTGAAAGCTGAAACTGGGAAGACTGCACATGCTGAAACAAGACCTTAATTATGGTACTATACATACTACAGTGGAATGCAAGGAGTCTTATAGCAAACAGACAAGAACTCAAGAAGTATCTTTACAAACTAGAAGTTGTTCCACAGGTAGTGTGTGTACAGGAGACGTGGCTTCAACCTCACTTAGATTTTGTTATTCCAGGATACAGTTCAATCAGACAGGATAGAATTAACAGTGTAAATGGAGGAGGATGTGCCACTTTCATTAAAGATGGCCTGGTGTATAGAGCGATTCCCTCCCCTGTGGATATAGAGTGTAATATTATTGAAATATGTAGGCCAAATGGACAAGGAAATATTAAGCTGATTAACTATTACAACCTATGTAGGAAGTTAACAGCAGATATTTTCAGTGCTATGGCAGGGGAAGGGCATATGAAAGAGGTATGGTGTGGAGACTTTAATGCCCACAATAGCTTGTGGGGAAGCACACATACAGATAACAATGGAAATGTTGTGGAAGAGATGTTAGATGAAAGATCGTTAAGTTGTCTCAACAGTGGTGAAGGTACCAGGGTGGATGTGCACAGGGGCACATTCTCATGTATTGACCTGACTCTGGTATCTGATTCTTTAGTGAGCACCTGTGAATGGTCCACAGTGCTGTAAAAGACTCACTGCCAGTTATCACAAACGCTTGATTGCAGTTGTTGCTGCTAAGGGTGGCCCAACCAGTTACAGTATTATGTTTAGGGGGCAATCACTTTTTCACACAAGGCCATGTAGGTTTGAATTTTTTTTTTCCCTTAATAATAAACACTTTCGTTTAAAAACTGCATTTTGTGTTTACTTGTGTTATCTTTGTCTCATATTTAAATTTGTTTAATGATCTGAAACATTTAAGTGTGACAAACATACAAAAAAATTAGAAATCGGGAAGGGGCAAACACTTTTTCACACCACTGTATATGGACCTGCCACAACAGATAAGAGAATAAAAACATCACTATGTAAAGGATAGGACAGAAATAGAAACATAGTTTTTAATATGTTCAGTTTTTTTAATAATAATAATGGATTAGATTTATATGGTGCTTTACATCTCAAAGTGCTTACAGTGAGTCCATTATTCATTCACTCCAGACAGACATTGATAGTTGTAAGCTACCTCTGTAGCCACAGCTACCCTGGGACAGACTGATGGAAACATGGCTGCCAATCCATGCCAACAACCTCTCCGACCACTACCGAACATTTATACACATTCATACCCAGTGTCATGGACACTGGAGGCAAGGTGGGTAAAGTGTCTTGCCCAGGGACACAACAGCAGGATGTCTAGGGAGAGCGACATTTGAACCGCCAACCCTCTGGATATTGAACAACCCACTCTACCTCCTGAGCCACTGAAGTCCTTTTCTTTCCCCTTAGAGACCTTTGTTTTCATGAACACAATGCACCTTTAATTCTTAAAGTTTTTTTTTTTATTAGCTATGTGAGTAAAGAATGTTCATTTCATTCATTCATTCATCTTCTTCCGCTTAGTCCTTTTCAGGTTGCGGGGAGGGGCTGGAGCCTATCCCAGCATCTTTGGGCGAGAGGCAGGATACACCCTGGACAGATCGCCAGTCCATCGCAGGGCCAACACAGAGAGACAGACAACCATTCACTCTCACAGTCATACCTAAGGACAATTTAGAATCCTCAGTTTGATGCCAATTAACGTAACTTGCATGTTTTTGGCATGTGGGAGGAAACCGGAGAAATCCCGGAGTAAACCCACGCAGACACGGGGAGAACATGCAAACTCCACACAGATCACTGTTGGTCGGGGGCTGGGATCGAACCCGGGATCCCCCGGCCAAGGGTGAGTTGCTGTGTTGCCGCAGTGCTAACCATTCCGCCACCGTGCTGCCCATAAAGAATGTTTAAACTGAAAATCCAGCAGGCAAGTTAAAGGCTTTGAAGAAACTAAAAGTCGGACTTTTGTGCTTGGGATTGTTGCCAAAACAACTTTATTAAACAGAAGTACTTTAGATGTACAGTATGTAATCTCTAATCAGTTGACAGGTGAAGGGAAAAAGAAGAAGTCAGAAGATCAATCCAGACAAAAATACATAACACAGACGACCAAACACCAAATAATCCAGAAAACAAGACAAACTTTAAGGAGTTGCAAAAGTTTTACTTATGAATGGAAAAGGGAAAAGGAAGTCCTCAGTGTATTATGAAAAGTCCAACCTAACTTAATCATATAAATTCCCTTAAAAACAAATCTACATTGTCTAAAATGGTATCTAATAATAATAATGGATTAGATTTATATGGTGCTATACATGTCAAGTGACATCTCAAAGTGCTTACGGTGAGTCCATTATTCATTCATTCCAGACAGACATTGATAGTGGTAAGCTACCTCTGTAGCCACAGCTACCCTAGGGAAGACTGACAGAAATGTGGCTGCCAATCCGCACCAACGGTCTCTCCGACCACTACCGAACATTTATACACATTCATACCCAGTGTCATGGACACTGGAGGCAAGGTGGGTAAAATGTCCCCCCCAGGGACACAACGGCAGGATGTCTGGGGAGAGCAGGATTCAAATCACCAACCCTGTGGTTATTGGACGACCCGCTCTACCTCCTGAGCCACTGCCGCCCACATTTCCCTCCTCCGTTTCATTTTTGCTGAGCACCAAGCTGGATGGCAGGAAGTGCCATTTTTATATGGTCTTTGGCATGACCCATCCGGGACTTGAACACAGACCTCCTGGTTGTGGGGCAGATGCTCTACCTCCAGTACACCACTCCTATTTTATGCCCTTTTTTCCCCCACAAGAAATGGTCTTACAGTTGCTTGTGAAAATTTTCTCCCTTTTCCTCCTCCTTCAAATGCCAGGACCTATGAATGTTCTAAGTAGGCCCACCCCTAGCCCACAGGCCCATAGCCAGTGCTTAATCCTGATTGGTTCACCTATTACAGTATAGTGACATCACAAAAATTGTCTGTCTAAGCTTCCTTTTTTTCCAAGAAGACAAGCTTAAATGAACTTTAACAGCAGAAAAGCACAGACATGACACATAAGAGTGATTTAGCTCTTGATATGTTTTGTAAGTCATAAAAAACATATTGCAGACATGTTAACAAGAAAAAAAACTTGATTTTGACTAGATTGTCATTTTATGGATTGTTCAGACTAATGTGAATTTTCTAAATTCAAATTTGAAATACAGAACACCAGTGAAAGGTACAAGAAAATAGGGTTTGTTTTTGTCTTCCCTATAAGTACTTTTTCAGCTGCATTTTGGTCCTACTTAAGCTTCAGTAAAGAGGGGGAAATGAATGGATCAGTATATTCTTTCTTGGTGATATTCTGCAGGTTAAAGAAATCAGTCACAATTTTTGCTTTCTTTTTTCTTTTTGTTAGGGGTGCAATACATATCAGTCTTATCTAAATTTCATGTCACTGTGCTTGTAGTGGTATAATCAGTAATTACAGCAGGATTTTATCTGCATAGAAATAGTAATGAACACACTGTTTAATAATTTTATTGCCCAAGGTAATCGTGAAATTTATAGTCTTTGTAAATCTAGCAACGTCTAAAAGAGCCAGAGGACATGACTATAATTACTTGTGCTATTTTTTAATGACTCCAGTGATGTGTTATTAAATATTTGAAGAGACCAAATTTCAAATGCTTATTTAGGGAATTCCCAGTTACCACATTTTTTATGACATATTTTAAATAAAATAAAACATCTGAATTAAAACCATAGTGTTACCTAATGAAATAGCCCAGAAGAGCTATTAATAATCACAGCAAACAATTCTGACAGCAATAAAAATGAATAATTGGTTTATATCTGACCACCTAGCAACTTGGAGGACCAATATCCACAGTAAACTAAGCTTACTCAGTGCCAGATGTCTAGCGTGATGAGTGAAACATGGCAACCTCAGCCTGTGTAAACATCAGTGTGGATGGCATACACAAATGTATGCTAATGGATGACTATCTATCTATTCTATAGATAACTGAATTCTCGGGTCATGCACTTCAGTCTGGGTATCCCTCATTCCTGTTTGCACAGTATAGATAGAAAAACATCACAAGCGATAGCCAGGATTAATACTACTTCCTATCATACTGTATGTCTGAGCAACTGCTTAGCACATGTAGTTTGGGATAAAAGAATGGAGCTTGGTCCATCTTTTTCATGGGTTTATTGCATATTCCTGTGATGTCACGCTTCATCCACAGGTCATGTTGAAGCTAGATAAAAAATATTGATTAAAATGGAAAATCTAACTAGTTTACATTTTGAAAAGAGTATTTCTGAGCAACAGCAAAGTGCCTCCCCAATCTCAAATCACAGCAGCATCATTGACCTAATTCCTTTTCCTAGCATGTTCATTGGGCTAGAGTCCTGAGATATCAGGGCTCAGTCTCCAACATGTTTGTCTTTTAGGAATTTTAAAAGAAGTTCACATAATGTTGGTTTATCACAAGAGTGGGTTAAAGCTAATATCTCGCAAATCGGCAAATGCTGATGAATGTTGCAATTTTTGGATTCACCAACTTTTCTGATGAATGTTCACAAAAATCAAGGCTTGCCTCTGACAGTAGTGACATTTAGCTATGCTTAGGGCAGCGCGGTGGCGGAGTGGTTAGCACTGCAGCAGCACAGCAACTCACCCTTGGCCGGGGGATCCTGGGTTCGATCCCAGCCCCCAACCAACAGTGATCTGTGTGGAGTTTGCATGTTCTCCCCATGTCTGCGTGGGTTTAGTCCGGGATTTCTCCGGTTTCCTCCCACATGCCAAAAACATGCAAGTTAGGTTAATTGGCATCAAAACTGGGGATTCTAAATTGTCCTTAGGCATGACTGTGAGGGTGAATGGTTGTGTGTCTCTCTGTCTTGGCCCTGCGATGGACTGGTGATCTGTCCAGGGTGTACCCTGCTTCTCGCCCAAAGATGCTGGGATAGGCTCCAGCCCCCCCGCGACCTGAAAAGGATTAAGCGGAAGAAGATGGATGGATGGATAGCAACAATTAGCAACATTCCCACAAATGCTTGCCAACGTCTTTGCAAAAGATAGTTGGTGAACATTAACGGCTGTTGGCAAATGTTAGTAACAGTGTTTGTAGCAATTAGCAACTATATGCGACTATTTTGCCACTGCTTGGGAATGTTTGGGACCTTTTGCCAACTCCAGGCAAAATACTAGGCAAATGTCAGGTGAATCTTGGACCAACCAAATAAAAAGGGTAAGCCAACCCTCCCCAGCATTCTGATTTTAAGGGTTCTTAAAGGTTCTTAAACAGTTGCTATAGTGTTCACTACTTGGCGAACCAAAAACAACTTTAGCAGCATGTGTTCCAACAGTTTGCAAATGCTTACAACTATTTTGCAAATGTTTGCAGCTGTGTATGGAAAATAAACTGTTTACTGTTATGCCTGAAAATGATAGGAAGCGAACACGTCCACGTGTTGAGGTTTACTTTATTGAACTTAGCTTAACAAGCTCATTGAGAGTGGGTACAGAAGGTGTAGCATAGGAAGGCGGAGCGCCAAAGAGAACGTCCAGCCCGGGCAGCCATTTTAAATACCCCATAGCATGATGATGTCACCCGTGCGTGCATGCGGTCGCAACGTGGTGCATCGTGCTGTTCCCTGTATGCCACATTTACGACCTTAAAAACTGTTCGCGAACTGTTCTGCAACCTTTTATCTGACAAAACCCAAAAATCGCAACATTCCTCAGCATTCGCTGCTCCATGAGATACAAGCTTAAGAGGGAGCATTGATTCACAGCTTTACATTAAGTGTTAAGGATGTAATAAACTGTTCTGTAAACAAATCTGAGCTGTGTTGTGTTTGAAAATACAAAAACCCAGATGTTGTTGGTCTCTGGTGTTGCGGCTGAAATGCCTGATCTTGTCTTTTGATTTTCGAAACCTAGTTTACTTTGCAATTATTTCATATCAAAAGATAGATTCAGATTGCAGCCGGTCCTCTCGATTATTCACACCCTCATTACCCAAACCTGGTAAACACCGTAGGGACAAGTTCTCATTAGCCATCACAGCAAAGAGGACCACCTCTGTGACACAGGCAGGGTTCTTCCAATTAAGACATGTTGCTAAATGAGCACGCTGCTCACATCTTCAGCTGTAAGGTAGTCCCTAATGATCCCACGAGGCCAACATTGCTCACTGTACTTTCCAAAACACACTTCAAAAAATTTGCAAGTTTTGTAAAGGTGACCTAGATTTGACTATGTAGAGCATTACATTCTATCTGGCTCATGGTGAAAGCTCTGCCATGTTTTTTTGAGATTCAAAAGTGGGTCGTTATGTAATGTAACATACTGAGAATAACAGTGAAATAACCCAAAGAATTTTGTTTTTATGTTGGTAATGGTTATTTATAGGGAGAATACAGATTTGTCCAATTCAAAGCATGAAAGTGATGTGCTGAACAGAACAGAGGAATACTGAGTACAGAAAATGTGATCAATAGTAAAATCCCATCTTAATAGAATATCCACAATACTGCATTCAGATGTCAGGATCGATTCACATATGTAGATTAATTTTGTTTTGCTGAGCATTTTATTTCCACACAGTGCTCCCCTGTAAGTGTGCCAGTCACATTCGGACCTATGGGTTGGTGTGAGAAAAGAAAGGTGTAAGGGGTAGGGTGAGATGGAGGCAGACTATCTACTGTGGCGACCCCTAAAGGGAGAAACCAAAAGAAGAAGAAGATTACCACAGAAGTTCATATTCTTCAGGGTCTCATTTTTCCTGGAAAGCCCAGTTCCATGGATCTTTGATAACTTATTGTTCCTTTTTTTTTTCCACCACAGGTCTTACTGCATTGCTCTGCATTACAACTGATGTTAAGCATTAGATATTGTAGTTGCTTTGCATTCAGTTAATCAATTTAATAACATGGCACAGAAGTGTGACAGTTTGAGAATAAACATTTGGAAAATGTACCTGTGTGAATACATTTAGACCAACATTCTTGATGATAGATGCAGTCGTGAAAAAATTAGGACACCCTCTGAAAGCCTGTGGGGTTGTTGTTTTTTTTTTTACATATTTGGACATATGGATATTTAATATCAATTTTAACAATACTGGGAGATTCAAGTAATATAGCTAAACAATTAAAATTGAAGAAGAGACATTTTAAATTTTTTTTATAAAATGTAATTCTAAAAATATGCAATTTCTGGTGAGGAACAAGTTAGGACACCCCCACATCTATTCCAACTTAAAATGGCTAAAATCACACATAGGTGTATCACATCAGGTGCGCATGATTAGAACATCATTACTCAGCATTTTGAGGGAGGCTTGTCCTATTTAAATCTCACAAGTTTAGTTTGGTCTGCTCCTGACTGCTGAAGTGAGAGTGAACACCATGGTGAGATCGAAAGCACTGTCTGAGGCCTTCAGAAAGAAGATTGTACTAGCTTATGAGTCTGGTAAGAAATTTAAAAAGATCTCAAAAGAATTTGAAATCAGCCATTCCACTGTCTGGAAAATAATCTACAAGTGGAGGACATTAAAAGCAACTGCCAACATGCCTAGGCCTGGTCGTCCAAGCAAGATCACCCCCAGATCAAGATGCTAAAAGATGCCTCCAAAAACCCTAAAATGTCATCATGAGACCTACAGCAGGCTCTTGCTACTGCTGATGTGAAGGTGCATGCCTCTACAATCAGAAAGCGACTGCACAAATTTAACTTGCATGGGAGGCATGCAACCCTCCTGGATGCCTCATGGACGCCTCCTACTTGAGGTGTTTTGGGCACGTCCTACTGGGAGGAGACCCCAGGGCAGACCCAGGACTCGCTGGAGAGACTACGTCTCCTAGTTGGTCAGGGAGCTCCTTGGTATCCTCTCTGAAGAGCGGGAGCAGGTGGCTGGGGAGAGGGAAGTCTGGGCTTCTCTGCTTGAACTGCTGCCTCCGCGACCCAGACCTCCGGAAAAGCGGAATAAGATGGATGGATGGATGAATGGACGGATGGATGGATGGGAGGCATGCAAGGAGGAAACCTTTGCTCTCTAAAAGAAACATGAAGACCAGCCTGAAGTTTGCCAGAGAGAACGTAGACAAAGATCGGGACTTCTGGAATAATGTTCTTTGGACAGATGAGTCTAAAACTGAATTATTTGGACACCAGAACAGAGGACATGTTTGGCATAGAACAAATACATCATTCCAGGAAAAGAACCTCATACCATCTGTGAAGCATGGAGGTGGAAGTGTCATGGTTTGGGGATGCTTTACTGCAGCAGGACCTGGCCAGCTCACCAACATAGAATCCACCATGAATTCTAACTAACTAACTAACCTGCACTTATATAGCGCTTTTCTAGTCACAAAGACCACTCAAAGCGCTTTCACTAATACTAACCCTCTATTCTAAGGGCCTATAGGAAACAAATATCTAGGGACAATTGAGAACAGCCAATTAACCTAACATGCATGTCTTTGGATTGTGGGAGGAAACCGGAGCCCCCGGAGTAAACCCACGCAGCACAGGGAGAACATGCAAACTCCACACAGAAAGGTTCCAACCCCTGCCAACCTGGGGATTCGAACCAGGAACCTTCTAGCTGTAAGGCAACAGTGCTAACCACTGCACCACCGTGCTGCCCGGTTCTACCATGTATCAATTCTACCATGTATCAGAGGGTGCTTGAGGACCACATGAGACCATCTGTAAAAAGATTAAAGCTGAAGAGGAACTGATCCCTACAACGTAACAATGACCCAAAACATACCAGTAAATCCACCAAGGACTGGCTAAAAACTAAGAAATGGAGAGTCCGGGAATGGCCAAGTCAAAGCCCAGCTCTTAATCCCATTGAGATGCTGTTGGGTGACTTGAAACACGCTGTACGTGGAAGAAACTCTCAAACATCTCACAGCTGAAAGAATTCTGCATTGAGGAGTGGGGCAAACTTTCCTCAGACCGATGTCAGAAACTGGTAGATGGCTACAAGAAGTGTCTCACTGAAGTTATTTCAGCCAAAGGGGGCAACACTAGCTATTAGGCGGTAGGTTGTCCTAACGTTTTCCTTGGTTAGAATACGCATTTTTGTTGATATTGTTTGTTTAATGAGTAAAACAAGGTCATTTACCTGCAGTTAAATCACCTTCTTTTCCAGAGATAAATAAAAACAAGATTAGACATCAATATGTGAACATTTCTTAATAAAGAACTGAATATTTAATGGGGTGTCCTAATTTTTTCTCATGACTATGATTTTAAGTCATCTAACATGTAGAAAGGGGGAAAATTTATGTTTCATTCATAATAAAGACTCTGCCACAGTTAACAGTTCTCAAGCTGTCATTGGCGGGGGAGGGGGGGATAATGACAGAATGAAAAATTAATAAACATTTCAGTTAGGCCCCAGCTGTTTTGTTGAAACTAACACAGAGATCTCAAATTCATTCCATGGAGGCTCAAGACCCTGCACATTTTACATCTACCGCATGTCTTCAACAGGTGATTTCGCTGAATTTCTTTCCACTGATTACTGAACAATAAAAACACCTGCTGGAGAGACTGGGTGAAAGTAAAAGGGTCTTGGCCCTCCATGGAATAAATTTGAAATCCCTGATCTAACACGTTAGTGGTCTTTATACATAAATTCTTGAAATTGTTGTAACTATCAGTGACCCTTCTGTGTGGAGTTTGCATGTTCTCCCCATGTGAACAATAAACTAGACTGGTCACACATTACTGACACACTCTCCAAGAAGGGACAGCACAGGCTGTTCCTACTGAGGAGACTCAGGTCTTTTGGTGTACAAGGGGTGCTGCTGAAGACATTCTATGACACGGTGGTGGTATCAGCTATCACTTTTGGAGTGGGCTGCTGGGGCAGTGGCATTACAGCAGCCGATAGGAAAAGACTGAACAAACTGATCAAGAAGCTAGCTCTGTCCTGGGGCAGCGCCTTGACCCAGTGGAGGAGATAGGAGAGAGAAGGATGGTGGCTAAACTGTCATCTCTGCTGGAGTCCAAGTTCCACCCTAAGCAGGACAGACTGAATGCACTGAGGAGCTCATTTAGCAGCAGACTACATCATCCTAGGTGTACAACCGAGAGGTTTCGCAGGTCCTTCCTACCTACGGCTGTCAGACTGTACAACTTAAGCAGGGCTGCTCGCAGAGATAGCAAAAAGACGTAACAACCTAATAGTTTTGAATGCAAAAGACGCAATAGACTTACACAATGGTCCCCTCCGGTATACAACTAGGAAAATACCGGTCGCTATGGAGGGTGAGAATATGTATGGGTACATAATCACACCATGTAGGATAACTAAGTAGACGGTTGTGCTGTTTCATTCCATCTAGCTACAATGCTCCGCACTGTGTGTGTTTATATATTTACATATTTATTCCATCTAGCTACAATGCTCCGCACTGTGTGTTTATATATATATTTATATATTTACTCCATCTAGCAACAATGCTCCACACTGTGTGTGTTTATATATTTACATATTTATTCCATCTAGCTACAATGCTCCGCACTGTGTGTGTTTATATATTTACATATTTATTCCATCTAGCTACAATGCTCCGCACTGTGTTTATATATATATACATTTATATATTTACTCCATCTAGCAACAATGCTCCACACTGTGTGTGTTTATATATTTACATATTTATTCCATCTAGCTACAATGCTCCGCACTGTGTGTGTTTATATATCTACATATTTATTCCATCTAGCTACAATGCTCCGCACTGTTTATATATTCATATATTTATTCCATCTAGCTACAATGCTCCGCACTGTGTGTGTTTATATATCTACATATTTATTCCATCTAGCTATAATGCTCCACACTGTGTGTTTATATATTCATATATTTATTCCATCTAGCTACAATGCTCCGCACTGTGTTTATATATCTACATATTATTCCATCTAGCTACAATGCTCCGCACTGTGTGTATTTATATATTTACATATTTATTCCATCTAGCTACAATGCACCGCACTGTGTGTGTTTATATATCTACATATTTATTCCATCTAGCTACAATGCTCCGCACTGTGTGTTTATATACTCATATATTTATTCCATCCAGCTACAATGCTCCGCACTGTGTGTTTATATATTCACATATCTATCCCATCTAGCTACAATGCTCCGCACTGTGTGTCTATATATATATATATATATATTTATATTTATATGTACATATGTATACTTGCTGCTCTTGTTTTTTCTCTTGCCTTCTGATTGTTGCTCTGAGTGTTGCTATCCCTGTGCTGTTGCAATCCTGGAATTTCCCCATTGTGGGACTAATAAAGGCTTATCTTATCTTATGTCTGCGTGGGTTTACCCCAGGTACTCTGGTTTCCTCCCACAGGTCAAAAACATGCAAATTAGATTGATTGGAGGCTCTAAAATGGCCCTAGGTGTGAATGTGTGTGTGAATGGTGAAGGGATTTGCACTGAACCTTGGCTGTCTCATCCATCCAGGTGGATCCTCTGAATTTCCCTCTGGGATCAATAAAGTATACAAAATACAAATACAAAAAAAACTATGGAAGTAAGTATTAATCTTCTTTAAACAGATTTTCATTTATGAAGGCCACTCATTAAAGATTCCCCCTGACCCACTTCTGGCTATTGTAGGAGGCTGAAATTGCACATATATAATAATACATAGCTTCTATAGGTCACATGGTAATTTACAGCTTCAAAATCCTAAGAGTCTCTCTTTTAAAGATGCTAAGGTGGAGTAAGGTGTGATGTGATAATGGAGCCAGCTGAATGCAAAGCAGTCATCAGGTTCCTGTATTTGAGAGTCTGAACCCCACAGGACATGTTCAGTGAGATGAAAGAGACTGATGGGGAGGATGCCCCATCATATATGATGTAGTCAAGCACTGGCATCGACAGTTCAAGTGTGGTCAGAAATCAGTGGAAACGGCACCCATTTCCAGGTGACCACAGTGCGCCACTGATGAAAACACCATCCAGCAATTGGAGGCCACCATTTTGGAGGATCACCACATAACCGTTCACCAACTAGCCCAAGATGTCAAGATCAGCAGGGTGTCTGGGGAAAAAATCCCAAAACATCCATGACCATTTGTACATTCGGAAGTTGTGTGAATGATGGATTCCCCAGTTGCTCACAACTTTCCTGAAACAGGAACAAGTCATGTGCTCCCATGTTCTTTTGGCCATGTGCCAGGAAAACCAGGAGGACATCTTTGACAGACTATGTACACTACCGTTCAAAAGTTTGGGGTCACCTCAGACAATTTTGTGTTTTCCATGAAAAGTCACACTTTTATTTACCACCATGAGTTGTAAAATGAATAGAAAATATAGTCAAGACATTGACAAGGTTAGAAATAATGATTTCTATTTGAAATAATAATTTTTTCCTTCAAACTTTGCTTTCGTCAAAGAATCCTCCATTTGCAGCAATTACAGCATTGCAGACCTAACATGATTGCACAAGGGTTTTCTAATCATCCATTAGCCTTCTGACGCAATGAGCAAACACATTGTACCATTAGAACACTGGAGTGATAGTTGCTGGAAATGGGCCTCTATACACCTATCTAGATATTGCACCAAAAACCAGACATTTGCAGCTAGAATAGTCATTTACCACATTAGCAATGTATAGAGTGTATTTCTGATTAGTTTAAAGTTATCTTCATTGAAAAAAAGTGCTTTTCTTTCAAAAATAAGGAAATTTCTAAGTGACCCCAAACTTTTGAACGGTAGTGTATGTACAGATCATGTATGATGAAACATGAGTCCTTCACTATAATCCAGAGACTAAAGTCCAGTCGAAGCAATGGAAGCATAATAACTCACCTTTAAAGAGGGCACGTGTCCAGCCCTTATTGGGCAAGGTCATGCTCACAATCTTTTGGGACCAGCATAGAGTACTAATAATGGATTTCCTGGCAAAGGGTACCACAATTACCAGGACTTACTTGATTCACTGTTGCAGGAATTGCAGAAGGCCATCAAAACCAAGAGGTGTGGCATGCGGACTGAAGTAGAGGTTGCAGTAACTGAAAATTGTCTTTCACTGGCACAATTTTTTTTCAGCAGTGACAGAAAAATCTGAAAGCCGTCTGTCATTTAGTCAGATTTTTGAGGGTGATCTAATTAAAATAAATTATTAAAAAGACAGATAATAATAGATTATGACAGAATTTTTACAACCCTGCCTATCAAAATGATAGTTAACAAAATAATCTAGTGCAACCTCAGGACCGAAGGTGCCTCCTGCAAGACAACACTTCACAACTCACACATTGCCAAAGAGGAAGCACGCTATGACATCCCCCCTTTCTTGTGACTCCTTTTGTTTGGTCTGTTGAAACTCTATTCGATATCTCTGTTTTTCTCTAAGATTTGTCTCTATTTTAGTTGGATATTGTCACTGCATTTAAAACCACAATATAGTTAGTAATGGAATTAGTCAAGTTTGAAGTTATTTCCCATGCTTAGTAACTTCCTAGATGGCACATGAACACGCAGCATCCTCCCTTCTCTCTTAGTGTTTTTGTGCCACTTAGTGTTGTTTTAATTACGCCAAGTGAGTAGGGAGCAGTTGGATGAGAACCTGGAGAGGTGGAGGTATGCACTGGAGAGAAGAGAAATGAAAGTCAGCCGAAACAAGACAGAATACATCATATTATAATGCAAGGAATCTCTGTCTCTGTGTGTCAGTGTGTGTTTTCCACGCGTATCTCCCTAACTGTTCGTCGGACTTGCCTCAGATTTGGCATGTGCTGTGCTGAGGTTCCGAAGGTGTGCATCCCCAAATTTCAGCATCCCTGGATATGCAGAAGTTCAGGAGGGGAAATCTTTATTGAACGTCCATAGGGGAGCTATGGAGTTAGCTCAGGGAGTAGGCAGGCACGGTTACTGTGATGTCATAGATCAAAAGGCAGCCATCACCATGGTTACTGTTGCCCAGCAGACACATCATCAAAGATCAAAGGCAGGCATCACTGAATGAGTGGTGATGTCAAAGATCAAAGGCAGGCATCACCATGGTTACTGTTGCCATGGTAACAGTAACTATCAACGGACATGCAGAAATGCTTGCTTATACTTGGTTTCTACGGGCACACAAGGGTATGTGAATGAGAAGGAGGCAGGTGTAATTGTGAAGATGCAAGGAGTAGAGGTAATGAAGGTGGATGGCCTGGGGTCAACCATCCAATGTGATGGACAGAGCACAAGAGAGGTGAAGAAGACAGTGCAGACATGAGAAGATTCATAGATGAAGTGAATGAGAACATGGAAAGGGTTGGTGTGAGAGATGAAAATGCAAGGGGTAGGGTGAAATGGAGGTGGATGATCCACTGAAGTGACCTCTAAAGGGAGAAACCAAAAGAAGAAGAAAATTACCACAGAAGTTCATATTCATCAGGGTCTCATTTTTCCTGGAAAGCCCAGTTCCATGGATCTTTAATAATTTATTGTTCCTTTTGTCCTAATACCATACTGCATTGCACTGCATTACAACTGATGTTAAACATTCAATATTGTAGTTGCTTTACATTCAGTTAATTAATTTAATAATATGGCACAAAACCTGTGAAAGTTTGAGAATAAACATTTGGAAAATGTACCTGTGTGAATGCATTTAGGCCAACATTCTTGATGACAGACAGATATGATTTTAAGTCATTCAACACATAAAAATTTGAAAAATGAATGCCTGTTGTTTCGATGCACATTGTGCACCTTTCATCTTTAATTTTTTACTTACAGTTATATTATTGCAGACAACTGAAAAATACAGCATTTTATTTCGAGAAGACTGCACAGGGCTATTAACTAAAGTCACAAAGGAAATACTGATGAAAAATGTTCATTCTTGGAGTCTTGTTTATGAGAAACTCACTAAAATGCCTGGACAATATAAGAATACGTTTTCCATTTGTCAATTCAGCAGTCTGATATATCCATTCATCCCAGTTCTTTAAAAAGTGATTACTTATTAAAGAACTTTATTCAATGACTTTTAATGAAAAAGATTTACAATTCACAATAGCGGTCATATTCCAGATGTATTTGCACAGAAAAAAAAATCCTCTAAGATGGTGAGCAGTGTGTCTAAGCATATGTGTGGTGTTTTTAACTGACTAGAAGTGCATAACCAAAAACAAAACAGAACAAAACAAAAAATCATCCTTCATGAATACTAGATGTCTAAATAATTTGAATCAATAGATACATGCTGCCCCCATGTGAAAAAAATAAGGAATGCAACACCTGGAAATAATATTTTCCCAAACTGCCCCACCCCTCATGCCAGCAAAACCTAATAAAAAACAATTTAAGTTAGTCTTATGCTTACAATGTGTAACTATGGCAATCAATATAATGAATTATGTGCTTATATTTAGACCAGCTGCTTGCCCTCTGTCCTATTATTTGTTCCTATACTAGATAGAGACCTACATGAGTCATCAGGGAACAGTAATACAAGCTACCTGCCCAATATTGTGCAAATTTTAAGCTTTCTAAAAGGCTATGAGGCATTGGTGGAATTACTGGCCCTCTCAGGGTGCTGGGCTTCTGAATGTACAGATGTAGTGTGTAATAATCAGCACAATCTAGCAGTCAAATTTAAAAATGCAAATATTTCCAATATCACATTGGTCACTACTCCCTTCCAGAGCATGGTGAGGACATTGATGGCCTCACACACACCATCACAGATTACATCAACTTCTGTTTGGAGAACACCATACCCACCAAGACCATACGGTGTTTCTCAAACAAGCACTGGATCAACCCTGAGATTAAGTTACTGCTGAAGGAAGAGAAAAGGATCTTCAGGTCAGGGAACAAGGAGGAGTCGAAGTCCGTACAGAGGGCGCTAAGGAGGAAGATCAGAGAGGGGAAGAACAGCTACAGGAAGAAGATGGAGGACAAGCTGAAGCAGAATGACATCAGTGGTGTCTGGAGAGGCCTCAAAACCATCTCTGGGCACCAGAATACCTCCTCACAGGCCGGGTGGGGGGTGGGGGGTGGGGATGGGGGTAGGCAGTGGGTGAATGACCTGAACCTGTGCTTTAACAGGTTCGACCAACCGCCCTCTTCTCCACCTGCCCGCCACCCCCTGCTGCCTCCACCTTCATCTAGTCCCACTGTCCACTGCCCCCCCACACCCCCCAGCTCTCAGTGCATATCCCCTGCTGTTTTCCCCCCACAGACCCAACACCCCCCTCCTCTCAGCACACAGCCCCCTGCCCCAGTTTGCTCATCACTAAAGCCTTATTTATGCCGTATTTCCCCTCTGGTCCGCTTTGGTCCATGTGCGCTTTGGACGAGCCCGACACACACACGGCATTGTACATGCTAACTTTTTTTCATCTGCCAGGCTAAGTGGTTGATGCATGTGCACAACTGTTAGTTGTAATTTCACCCCAGCCCTACGGGTAGCGCAACTGCACAAGCATGCCAGTTTGTTCACTGGCTATAAACACTAGAGCAATGCAAGTTTTTTGTTTTTTTGTTTTTTTTTTAGCAACAACAATGGCATCATTTCAAGGAAAAGGAGGAATTACCATTTTCCAGTGCTCTTCTCTGCTCAAGCTGCTGCTGCTGCGAAAGGATTCATGTATGTTTATTCTCGGCTTCCGTGTTCTTGTTGTCTTCCTCATCTACTTTGTCTTTGTATGCTGTGCTGGTAGCGCCACCTTGTGAATGGGATGTTCAGTCTTGCACATGCGCTCTCAACGCATTCAGGTCATCGGCAGGCCACGCGGTCATAAAATTTGGGCTGCACGCAGCCATCCGCAGAAGAGCCTTGTGGATACTAGAGGACTGGAGAAAATGACGTAAATTTTGTCACACGAGGTTTACGTTGCATGTACATGCACAGCGGAGGTGCAGCATGAATCCAGCTTAAGACCCATGTGAGAGCTAAGCTGAAGAAGATCAAGGCGAGGAAGGCTGCAGGTCCAGACAGCATCAGCTCGAGGCTCCTCAAGTCCTGTTCAGTCCAGCTGTGCAGGATCATGGAGCACATCTTTAGTCTGACCCTGAAGCTAGCGAAGGTACCACAGCTGTGGAAACCATCCCGCGTAGTACCCGTGCCAAAGACTCCGCACCCCAAGAACCTGAACAGCTACAGACCAGTGGCCCTCATATCATACTTTTTTTTTTCCCACAATATTTTTTATTGAACCTTTTTTTTTTTACAAACATAGCACACACAGTCAGACACTAACACAAAAGTAATTTAAAAATTAAAAAGAACAATAACAAAAAAACAAAAAAAAATGCAATAAAAACAACAACCATTAACAAAAACAAGTCAACAACAATGCTCCTCTGTTTAGTCTAGGTAATCTATTACATAAGAATACATAATATACATTCACCAGCTTGGAATTTGCAAGGTCCACACATATCATTCACCTTCTTCTTCAGAAGTTATGTTTAATTTCTTTATATAATCAATGAAAGGTCTCCATATATTCTCGAACACATTTTCCTTTGATTTCAGTATATATGTTATTCTTTCTAGTGGAAGGTTTGTTAACATCTGTCTTAACCACTGAGTCACATCTGGTCTATGAGTCTTTTTCCACAGTAGTGCAATACATTTTTTGGCATTAAGCAAACCGAGGTCAATGAATGCTCTTTCATTCTTATTAAAGTTATGTTTTTCTGGATACAGACCCAACAAAAACAGTTTAGGATTCAATGTGATTTGTTTTGAAATTATTTTTTCAATTGTTACCCTCACCTCTTCCCAAAACATTCTGATTTTTCTACATTCCCATAAACAGTGAAATAGGGTTCCTATACTTTCCATACATTTTGTGCATGTATCTGGTATGTTTTTGTTATATCTATTTAATTCCACTGGTGTAACATACATCTGCATTAACCATTTAAAATGTATCAGTTTAAGACGTACATTTATTGATTTGGTTTGAGCTTCTGCACAAGCCATTTCCCATTGTTCCTCTGAAATTTCAATTTGCAGGTCTTCTTTCCAGTAATTCAGTCTTTTCTGTGAGTTTTCACTTGAGAATAGTGTCAATGAGTTATAAAACTCTGAAATAATACCCTTTCTCTTATTATCTTTCATCAAAATTTTTTCCAAAGTTGAATAAGTAGGTCGGGTGAGAGCATTATTTTGATTTGAACGAATAAAATTTCTAAGCTGAAGATATTTAAAAAAGTGTTTTCTATTAAGATTGAATTTAATCCTCAGTTCTTCAAAAGACATTATGTTATCTGAACGTGACAAATATAAGTCTTGAATCTTCTGAATCCCTTTTAAATTCCATACTTTAAATACAGCATCCGCTCTCCCTGGTGTAAAATATTGATTACCCCATACTGGGCTAAATTGTGACAGTGAGTGTGGTTCTTTTAAATATTTTTTTGGTTTCACACCATATTTTGATCATGTGCTTTACAATTGATTTTTAACTTGTTTCTGTAATTTTTTAGCCGAGTCTGAATATATGAATAAGGGAAGAGGTAAAGGTAAATTGTATGATTCCATTTCAGTCCAGTGAGGAGGATCATTTGATGAAAAATAATATGTCATAGACCTCAGTTGTGCTGACCAGTAATACAACATAAAGTCTGGACATTTCAGACCTCCACGATCAAATGGTAAATATAGTAAGGACAAACATAATCTAGCCTTCCTATTGTTCCATATAAATTCCACTAACTTTTTTTTAATTCTTGAGAATAGATCTGAAGGTGGTGGTAAAGGAATGTTTTGAAATAAATAAAGTATTTTTGTTAAGACATTACTTTTAAGTATATTAATTCTCCCGATCATCGACATTGGTAGTGACATCCATCTCTGAAGTAACTCATTAATATCTGTCATTAAGGCTTCATAGTTGGCACTGGCGACTGATTCTAGCTTAGGCAAAATTTGAATTCCTAAATATTTAAACTGATCTACAACATTGAATTGATTTACCTCAGGAGCTGGGTGATTTCTCTGGGTCTCATTTAGCATTAATTTTGAAGATTTTGTTTTATTTATTTTATATCCTGATATATCCCCGAAGTTCTTTATTAAATTTAACAAGGTCAGAATTGATTTTTTTAAAATTCGACATAAGCAAAATTATGTCATTGGCATACAGGGAGATTTTATGTTCTGTTGGTCCAACTTTAATTCCATATATTTGTGAATGTAAACGTATCGCCATCACTAAAGGTTCAATTGCCATAGTAAACAGTAAAGGTGAAAGTGGACAGCCTTGTCGACATCCTCTATTGATTTTTATTGATTTTGAGATATTGCTGTTTGTTAGGATTTCTGCTGTAGCATTATTGTATATTATCTGGACCCATTTTATGAAATTATTTCCAAGTCCAAACCTTTGTAGGACTTCAAAAAGATAGGGCCATTCGACCCTATCAAAGGCCTTTTCAGCATCCAGTGATAGGAGAGCTGTATCTGGTGCTTCTTTATTAGAATAAATAATATTAAATAGTCTTCTTGCATAATGGAAGCCTTGTCTTCCCATTATAAAGCCATTCTGATCTCGGTTAATAATATTTGGTAATATTTCTTGTAGTCGTTTTGCTAAAATTTTACAGATTATTTTAAGATCAGCATTTAATAGGCTTATTGGTCTCATATTTTCACATTTATTAGAGGGTTTACCTGGTTTTGGCAACAGTATAATTAAGGCATTATTCATGTATGATGGTAAATTACCATTTTGAAATGCTTTTAAAACCATTTCCAAAAGTGGTTTTATTAATTTATTCTTAAATTTTTTATAGAAGTCGACTGGAAGACCATCTGGTCCTGCTCTTTTTCCTGATTTCATATTATCAATGGCTTGCCCAACTTCTTCTTGACTAATTTTAGACTCCAGTATCTCCGTTTTCATTTGGAATACACGGTATAGATAATCCACCCAAAAACCCATTTAGTTTTGTTAAGTCAGTTTCATTTTTTGTATCATATAGTTTTTCATAATAATCTCTAAAGGCACTATTAATTTCTAAAGGATCTATAACTACCTGTCCATTACTTATAATACTGGTAATTGGTGTTTTAGATTCTAATTGTTTAATCTGCCATGCCAATAATTTTCCTGATTTTTCACCTTGTTCATAAAAAGTTTGCTTCAATCTTAGAAGACTCGAGGCAGCTCTATTCGCTGATTTTTTTTTGTCATATTCAGCTCTCAGAATCAGTAATTCGTTCTCTAACTGTGGGTTACTTCCTGCATACACCTTTTCTTGAAGAATTTTTATTTTACGTTCCAATTGGACTCTCTCCTCTCGGGTCTTCTTAGATTTTGAACCTGTATAACTAATAATATGCCCCCTTATAAAAGCTTTGAAAGCCTCCCACTTTATACATGCTGATGTTTGTGTAGTATTGATATCAAAGAACTCATGTATCTGTTTTTCTATGTACTTAACAAATTCCTCATCCTGAAGCCATTTGTTGAAAATACCACCTAACTGGGCTCTTTGTCAATTTCTTATCTACATATATTAGACAGCAGGGTGCATGATCAGAGATCACAATGTTATCATAGAAACAGTTTTGAATCTTGGACTTTAATTCTGTAGAGATCAAAAAGTAGTCAATACGTGAGAATGTCTTATAGATATTAGAATAACAAGAATAGGCTTTGGCTTGTGGTTTCATTTCTCTCCATATATCTAGCAATCTCAGTTCTTTCAGATTGCTGATTAATGGTCATCCTACATCCATTGTGCGTACAGTCCAGTCCTGTTGAACTATCTATACCGGGATTCAATGTACAATTAAAATCCCCTGCTATTATATGTTGCCCTGTAAGTTATGATAAAGTGAGGAATAAATTAACAAAGAAGTTTTGATCATCAATATTGGGGCTGTATAAGTTCACCAGATTTATATTTTCTAATAACAAAGATCCTTGGATAATTAGATATCTTCCAAATTTGTCTCTCATAACATTTTTCGTTTGAAATGGGACTGTTTTATGTATGAGAATCATAACTCCCCCAGCTCGGGATGAAAATGATGAGGTGAACACGTTACCTTGCCATCTCCTCCTAATTCTTTTTACATCCTCCTCTAATAGATGAGTTTCTTGTAAAAATACAATTTTTGAATCTATGTCTTTTATTTTATTCATGACTAAGTTTTTAAAGGTTTTGTAGACCTCTGCAATTCCATGAAGTTAAATTAAGATTAACGCTTTGATCTATGATCAGTAAAGAGTTTGAGATTACCTTGCAATATGAACATACTCTTACAGAGAAGCAAAAACATGGATGATGGAACATTCATCCTACAAACTAAACAAAAACAGATTCCCTTTCCCCACATTTGTGGTAATCCCCCCAAAATCAAAAAAATTCAGTCTCCCGTTATAGTTAGTGACTGTTCCACACCTGCGAGGATCAGTCAAACCACTCTCTCTTTCTCCTCTCAATCCCCCTGACTCTACTACTATTCTTATGACATTAACTCTCTTCTGTAGTTTTTTCAACATAACTTCAAAGTTTTATAGCAACGTTGTACATCATAACTTTTTTTTTTTATTACAGTCTGTATTTTGTAGACATGTTTATGTTTCAGATCAATCAGATGTCTGTACATATGCTTAAATGTTCTACCTTTGTCATGTTCATGCTTAGCTCCCACCAGTCTCCTTTTGGATTTGCTTGATGAGCTCCTGCGCCTCTTGAGGGGTCTTGAAGGTGTGGGTTCTCCCCTTATATGTGACCAGCAGTCTTACCGGATGAATTACTCCGTGACGAATCCCGAGGTTGTGCAGCTCTTTACAGGCGAGGTCGAACTGCCTCCTTAATTGTTGTATTCCTCACATCATACTTAATGAAGACCCTGGAGAGGCTGCTTCTCGCCCACCTCTGCCCCCTGGTGGGACCAGCGATGGATCCACTTCAGTTTGCCTACAAGCATGGCATCGGTGTGGAGGATGGAGTGACCTTCCTCCTACATCATTCCCTGTCCCACCTGGAGAAGCCTGGGAGCACTGTGAGGATCATGTTCTTTGATTTCTCCAGTGCTTTCAACACTATCCAACCAGTGATCCTGAGGGACAAGCTGCTGTGTGCAGGGGTGGACCGGCACCTGTCATCGTGGATCTTGGGCTACCTCCCAGAACAACCACAGTTTGTGAGAATGGTAAATGGCATTCACTTATATAGCGCTTTTATTGTCATCTCTAGATGACCAAAGCGCTTTACAGATCCTGCTATCCACCCATTCACACACTGATGGCGCCATAGAGCCATCAGTGCCATAGATGGCGCACGGAGAGCTGCCATACATGGCGCTGTCCTGACCCACCAGGAGCAAAGCTGGGTGAAGTGTCTTGCCCAGGGACACAACAGCAGGATATTTGGGGAGAGTGAGATTCGAACCGCCAACCATCTGGTTATTAGACGACCTGCTCTACCTCCTGAGCCACTGCCGCCCAGCCCAGAACCCAGGACTGTGTGTCTGACACCATCATCTGCAGTACGAGGGCCGCCCAAGGGACAGTTCTGGCTCCCTTCCTGTTCACCCTCAACACTGCTGACTTTACACATAATGCACCACACTGCCATCTACAGAAGTTCTCTGACGACTCTGTGATCGTTGGCCTCATCTCCAATTGGGATGACACGGAGTGCAGAAGACTTATTCCGGGCTTCATGGACTGGTGCCTGCAGAACTGAATATCAATGTGGGGAAGACCAAGGAACTGGTGGTGGACTGCTGCAGGTGTGGACAAACCCCCACAGCACCGGTAACATTAAACATCCAGGGAACAGACATTGAGATGGTGACATCCTACAAGTACCTGGGTGTTCACCTGAACAATAAACTGGACTGGTCATACAACGCCAACGTGCTCCACAAGAAGGGACAGTGCAGGCTGTTCCTCCTGATGAGACTCAGGTCCTTTGGAGTGCAGGGGGCACTCCTGAAGACCTTCTACATATTATGTGGTGGCATCAGTCGTCACGTTTGAAGTTGTCTGCTGGGGCAGCGGCATCACGGCAGTCGACAGGAAGACACTAAACAGGCTGATCAAAAAAGTTAGCTCTGTTCTGGGGCACCGCCTCTACCCAGTGGAGGAGACAGAAGAGAGAAGGATGGTGGCTAAGGTGTCATCTCTGCTGGAGTCTGAGTCCCACCCCATGCAGGACATACTGAATGCACTGAGGAGCTCATTTAGGGGTAGGCTGTGTCATCCAAAGTGCTCGAGGGAGAGGTTCCACCGGTCCTTCCTACCTGGGGCTGTCAAACTTTACAATCTAACCTGTGCTCCTCATAGAGGCCGTATTAAACATCACAACTTTGCACAATAGAGATCATCCCTTCCAATACACAACTTATACAATTACAGTTATTATTGACAATGTCAACAACACTGTTCATTCAAATGTGAAATATACTGTCTGGGTCTATATTTATATTTATATATTGCCAGTAATGTAACTAACTGTAATGCTGTTGATACCATCTAACTGCAATGCTCCTGCACTGTGTATATAACTGTGTACATACTGTATGTATATTTACTGCTTTGGCTAACCAATTCTTATCTTATTATCTTATTTACTATTGCTCTGAGTGCTGCTATCTTTTGCTGCTGCAATCCTGGAATTTCCCCATTGTGGGACTAATAAAGGCTTATCTTATCTTATCTTATTTTATTTAGGATCACTGGCAGAAGTAATTTTAAAATTGGTAGTTTGACATTTAAATTTTGATATACAGTGGTGCAAAAAAGTGTTTGCCCCTTCCTGATTTCTCTTTTTTTGTATGTTTGTCACACTTAAATGTTTCAGATCATCAAACATTTAAATATTAGACAAAGATAACACAAGTAAACACAAAATGCAGTTTTTAAATGAAGGTGTTTATTATTAAGGGTAAAAAAAATCCAAACCTACATGGCCCTGTGTGAAAAAGTGATTGCCCCCCTGTGAAAACATAAATTAACTGTGGTTTATCACATCTTTGGAAAGCTGAGTTCAATTTCTCTAGCCACACCCAGGCCTGATTTCTGCCACACCTGTTCTCAATCAAGAAATCACTTCAATAGGACCTGCCTGACAAAGTCAGGTTGACCAAAAGATCCTCAAAAGCTAGACATCATCCAGAGAATGCAGTAACAAGTGAAAAACAAAGTAACTGAGATCTATCAGTCTGGAAAAGATTATAAAGCCATTTCTAAAGCTTTGGGACTCCAGCGAACCACAGTGAGAGCCATTATCCACAAATGGTGAAAACATGGAACAGTGGTGAACCTTCCCAGGAGTGGCCGGCTGACCAAAATTATCCCAAGATCACAGCGATGACTCATCCAAGAGGTCACAAAAGACCCCACAACAACATCCAAAGAACTGCAGGCCTCACTTGCCTCAGTTAAGGTCAATGTTCATGACTCCACCATAAGAAAGAGACAGGACAAAAATGGCCTGCATGGCAGAGCACCAAGATGAAAACCACTGCTGAGCAAAAAGAACATAAAGGCTCGTCTCAGTTTTGCCAGAAAACATCTTGATGATCCCCGAGACTTTTGGGAAAATACTCTGTGGACTGATGAGACAAAAGTTGAACTTTTTGGAAGGTCTGTGTCCCATTACATCCGGTGTAAAAGTAACACAGCATTTCAGAAAAGGAACATCATACCAACAGTAAAATATGGTGGTGGTAGTGTGATGGTCTGGGGCTGTTTTGCTGCTTCAGGACCTGGAAGACTTGCTGTGGTAAATGGAACCATGAATTCTGCTGTCGACCAAAAATTCCTGAAGGAGAATGTCTGGCCATCTGTTCGTGAGTTCAAGTTGAAGCACACTTGGATTCTCAAGCAGGTCAATGATGCAAAACACACCAGCAAGTCCACATCTGAATGGCTTAAGAAAAACAAAATGAGGACTTTGGAGTGGCTTAGTCAAAGTCCTGACTTGAATATGATTGAGATGCTGTGGCATGACCTTAAAAAGGGGGTTCATGCTCGAAAACCCTCCAATGTGGCTGAATTACAACAATTCTGCAAAGATGAGTGGGCCAAAATTCCTCCACAGCTCTGTAAAAGACTCACTGCCAGTTACTGCAAACACTTGATTGCAGTTGTTGTTGCTAAGGGCGGCCCAACCAGTTATTAGGTTTAGGGGGCAATCACTTTTTCACACAGGGCCATGGAGGTTTGGATTTTTTTTTTCTCTTAATAATAAACACGGGGTGATTGGCAAACCGGGGGGGGAGGTGGTTCCTCTCTTCAAAAAAGGGGACCGGAGGGTGTGCTCCAACTTTAG
Source organism: Pholidichthys leucotaenia (assembly GCA_020510985.1). Taxonomy (NCBI): domain Eukaryota; kingdom Metazoa; phylum Chordata; class Actinopteri; order Cichliformes; family Pholidichthyidae; genus Pholidichthys; species Pholidichthys leucotaenia. Next base: position 279,620,608 of record CM035838.1, on the reverse strand, counting down.
AGGGATCACACTCCTCAGCCTCCCTGGGAAGGTCTATGCCAAGGTACTGGAGAGGAGAGTCCGGCCGTTGGTCGAACCTCGGATTCAGGAGGAGCAATGTGGTTTTCGTCCTGGCCGTGGCACATCGGACCAGCTATTTACCCTCTCGAGAATTCTTGAGGGTTCGTGGGAGTTTGCCCAATCAGTTTACATGTGTTTTGTGGACTTGGAGAAGGCATTTGACTGCGTCCCTCGTGGATTTTTGTGGGGGGTGCTTCGGGAGTATGGGGTATCGGGCTTGTTGTTACGAGCTATTCGGTCTCTGTACGACCGTTGTGAGAGTTTGGTTCGTATTGCCAACACTCGGTCGGAGTCATTCCCAGTGAGAGTTGGACTCCGCCAGGGCTGCCCTTTGTCACCGATCCTGTTCATAATTTTTATGGACAGGATTTCTAGGCGCAGCCAGGGAATGGAAGGTGTCATGCTTGGTGACCACAGGATCTCATCTCTGTTGTTTGCAGATGATGTTGTCCTGTTGGCTTCTTCCAGCAATGACCTACAGCTCTTGCTGGGACGGTTTGCCGCTGAGTGTGAAGCGGCTGGGATGAGAATCAGCACCTCCAAGTCCGAGTCCATGGTCCTCAGCCGGAAAAAGGTGGATTGTCCTCTCCGGGTTGGGGACAGGCTCCTGCCCCAAGTGGAGGAGTTTAAGTATCTTGGGGTCTTGTTCACGAGTGAGGGGAAAATGGAGCGAGAGATCGACAGACGGATTGGAGCAGCATCTGCAGTGATGCGGACGTTGTACCGGTCTGTTGTGGTGAAGAGGGAGCTTAGTTCTAAGGCAAAGCTGTCGATTTACCAGTCAATCTACGTTCCTACTCTCACCTATGGTCATGAGCTTTGGGTAATGACCGAAAGAACGAGATCGCGGATACAAGCGGCTGAAATGAGCTTTCTCCGTAGGATTGCTGGACTCACCCTCAGAGATAGAGTGAGGAGCTCAGTCATCCGGGAGAGGCTCAGAGTAGAACTGCTCCTCCTCCACATTGAAAGGAGTCAGTTGAGGTGGTATGGGCATCTGATTAGGATGCCTCCTGGACGTCTCCCACTTGAGGTGTTTCAGGCACGTCCCACTGGGAGGAGACCCCGGGGCAGACCCAGGACTCGGTGGAGAGACTATGTCTCCCAGCTGGTCTGGGAACGCCTTGGTATCCCCTCTGAAGAGCTGGAGCAGGTGGCTGGGGAGAGGGAAGTCTGGGCTTCTCTGCTTGAACTGCTGCCTCCGCGATCCGGACCTCCGGAAAAGCGGTAGAAGATGGATGGATGGATGGATAATAAACACCTTCATTTAAAAACTGCATTTTGTTTTTACTTGTGTTATCTTTGTCAAATATTTAAATTTGTTTGATGATCTGAAACATTTAAGTGTGACAAACATACAAAAAAAAGAGAAATCAGGAAGGGGGCAAACACTTTGTCACACCACTGTAGATATTATAATGATCCAAAATGGCCATCTCCATGGAAATGGACCCCTGTCCTATGTCTAGAAAACAAATCTTACAATACAGAAAATACAACAAATTTTACATAAGAAAAATTACTGTATATAACAAAACAAAATCAAGTTAATCCCACATTAAAGTTCAGAATTTACATCAAGCGGTATGAATGTGAGAGTGAATGGTTGTCTGTCTCTCTGTATTGGCCCTGCGATGCACTGGCAATCTGTCCAGGGTGTACCCTGCCTCTCGTCCAAAGATGCTGGGATAGGCTCCAGCGCGCCCCCCCCCCCCCAACCCAAAAAAGGATTAAGCGGTAGAAGATGGATGGATGGATTTACAAGCCAAATACTACACACTGCACCTTTAAAAGCAGCACCATGTAACTTTCTCGTTTTGGGTAGAAACACTGAAAAGATTACAACTATGGTGACTATGACCTCGGTCTCAGCAGCCAATGGGGGGGTTGGTGGCTAAAGCTGTACCCTGTGACTGTCTGTTGATGCTGATTAAACAGCAGGATTGTCTGCTTTGGGCTGGCCACACAATACAGGACAACTCAAAACATAGACTCAAAAAAATATGCAGCGTTGCCTCAACAAAAGGCTATATACTGTATATTATTGGGCATCCCTGCTGTCAGAATCCACTTTCTAAATGTGTGAATTCTGTGGCATTTTGTTTTGTGTCATTAAACATCACTGTTTAGTTTCATTTCATTGTGAGCAGCTAAGGCACAACTAGGAAACAAGTCATGATATGCTGCACCTGTTAAACTGATTATTTTGCCAAAGGAGACATCTAAATACCGAAAAAGTCGTTTGTGGTAGTGCTCAAAGTCTGAAGAAATATACTTTTTATTTGCCTAAAGACAAGTCTTATATGTTCTACTTCTTCAGCTACTTTTTGTTGAGTATATTCATGTATCCAAATTGAATTCTGAGGTTGTTTTGCCAGCTTTAGTGTATCACGTGCACAATATGTCCACTAGGTGGAGAGCTTTGATTGATTAATATAACGGTGTTTCGCTTGATACTCGTGCATTCAGGGGTGAGAGCTAAATGCAGATGTTCAAAATAAAACAGCTTTTTTTCTTTCATTCTTTAGATGGCACAGATTTAACTAAACTACCGCCACAAACTGCAATATGCATTAAAAACTGAAAATCCAAACTTTAGTAAACAGAAGCATATCTGAAAAAAAACAGCCTGCAGTGTAAGTAATATGATATCAATAAGAAATTGGTTAGCAATGATGGTAATAACGCATCCATATTTCAGAAAAAGCACTGCCTTGCACCCGTGAGTTGTTCACCATTCATAACATCGCCGTTGTAATTTTGGATTGCTACAGAACTCCCGGTTACCCCGGAAGGGAGGTGCTTTCTCTTCCAGGCAACGAATTGTATTGAATCTGTAACGGAACACGCTGGGAAGTAAAACCAAGCGCACAAGTGGTCCAAAATGAACGCACTGACGTAAGAGCTTTGTGTCGGCAAATCAGGATGCGCGCTGGGCGGGCATTGTGAAGCTGCAGTTGAGTGTTAGCAGGCTAACTAGAGAAAGAAAGCTAACTATTCGTGAGAGTGGAAGTGGAGCTGAACGAAAAAGACAACTGTCAAAACAGCAAGGAGGAACTGCGTTAGTTGACTCCATGAGCATATTCACAGCTAGTTGAGGAAAGGCCGTGTCTGTTAGATGCCCGAGGAGCATTTTGGATATTACAACGACTGTCCCATTCTTTTAAACGGAAACCGTTTCTGGACAGACAGTTCGTGCTAGCTAGGCTAGCTCAGTGAACAATCCAGGAGACTTTTCGTTGTCACCTAAAAAAAAAACCCCAAAACAATACTGAATGTTTTGTCTGTCATGAGTCCGGCGGGGTGCTCCCATGTGAACGGTTATAAGGTGGATAATTGGAAACAAAACCTTCGAGTCATATACCAATGCTTTGTTTGGAGTGGTACTGCTGAGACCAGGAGACGCAAGGTAAAGAAAAAAAAAACACAGGAACTGCAGCGTTAGCTTCAGAAACAGAAGTGAAATAATGTTTAGTGTGAAACAGACACAGAACTTGACTTCAAACGATGTCCCACATGAAGCACGCACACTAAACGGGCTTGAACATTAGTCGTAACTGAAACTGGACTCTGGCAGCACAAACGTTGCCGCACTAGTTCACTACGGTTAGCCACCGGTAAGTTGGCCAACAAGGCACTGTTAAGTGAATTGTGGCATCTTACCTAAACCAACTGCGGCACACACAGTTGTTAACTGTAGCGACGATAATGCAGCCCTTGAGAGGTTAACTGAACGGCTAAACTTGTATTTTAAGGAGTTGTGGCTATCATTACCATATCAGATGGGACCTATCTTGTCATTTCAAGTGCACGCACTTGGTCCTCACATTAGGGTTCTTCTCTTGGGTGCCAGGCTTTTGTTTCTTTCATGCCCTAGTCATTCGCTCACTTTGAATGACGGTGCTTGGTTGCCAATTTCTCTCTGGGCTTACTCGTAACTGCTTGGCCTACACAAGCTCCGAATAGCTCTCTCCACAATGTGATGTCATCACTGGGGCTGTTGCAATTTTCTCAAATTTCCCACCCATTTTCTTTCACATGAAAAATGCAGCGTTCATTAGCAACAGCTTGTTTGATTTTTGATGTGCCTGCTCACGGGAAGCGGTCGTTTTCTCACAGGTGTTGTGCGTTTTATGTGGTTGTGATAAAATAGGCGCTTCAGAGTGGTGCAGGCTGGACAGTGCTGGTGAGTTGAAGCTCATCCCCTCCTCATCTCCACTGACATAATGCAGGCAGTTCTGATGAACAAGAGGCGTCTTGCTTTCTCTCCTCGTAATGTCTCAAACCGGTTCTTTTTTGTCTTCTTACTGATAGAACTGATATTGTTCTTCTATTAAGGTATGAGACATCTCTTTGCTTTGTCTTATAGGAAGAACAATATCGTTTTCTCTCACTCGCCTGCCTTGGTGTCTCTTCATTTAATGGACATAATATTGGATGCAAACCAGAGTAGCGGGAGGAATCAGTCCCATCCTTGTTTCTGTTGTGCACTGATACAGCCAGAAATATTGCGAGGTGGGAGGATGGACAGTGAGGCCCCCAGCCAAAGGCATGGCTCATTTAGATTGTGGGCATGTCAAAGCAAATGGTGCTAAATGGTTTATGACCCTTTTCCCTTATAAACACAGTGATTTGGTGACATGGCACAGTTTGAGGGTTATCTGTATCTTGATTATTTTCAAAACAGCTTACAATTAACAAATACAATTTCTACCATGCAGTTTCTCAGTCAATCCTTTGTCATGAAAGTCTTGCGAAGGTGCTTTACAATAACCCTCACTTGTCTATACTATTATCTGAGCCTTTTCAGTATTGGTTTTTAAGTCCTTTCTGTTGTGAATATCACATTGCCTCATAGTTTTTTCCCCCCAATGTGATATGTTCCACAATTAAATAGTGCGTCAGCAGCTCCTTCATGTCTTCTCCAAAATGAGACAAAAACCATGGTAGTTTGTCAGGACTTTGGCAGCGTTTGTATTCCCTGTATTTCTACCAAATCCAGCCATCTCTCTGCTCCACAGTATGCTGCACAAATAAAGAGCCTCTATGCCAGATTTCTGAAGTGATGTTTTCCACTAAAAAGATTTTCCTCATAATGAAATCCAGCCAGGAACACATTAAGAGAGAGGTACTGCATTCAGATAACTTGAAATCAATGGGTTAATTTGATAAGAGAATCTTACTGACAGTTATATAGCATCCTGGAAAAAATACTGAGCTTTGATTGGTCCAAAACAGAAGCCACTGACCTCTTATTTAATGAGACCTTTAAAAAAATCACTAGTCTGCAGTGTGGATTCTTCAAAATTTGATAACTTTTTGCAGTTTTTTTTAATTAATTGGATTTAGTTGGTGATTCTATTCATTGAGTTTTTAAGATCATTCTGGTGCTAAGAAACTGATGGTGACATCCATCCATCCACATTTCAGAGCAATTGCTACTTCTGTTAGGCAATTGCCCAGTGCTCACCACTCTCACACAGTAATATTCATTTGGGTCTGCGTCCAGGTTGTGCTCAAGGTCAGGGTCAAACGTCAGGAGATCTTGGCGATTTTGCAGTGGTTTCATCAGGCAGTGGGAAGCCTCTCCATCTCGTTACGTGACGCACTGATAAGGTGTAGTGTTGCACAAGTAGTATTCTCATGAAGAGAGTGTGAGGGTTAGTTGGTTAAAAATGGTTAAACATCCTTAAATAAACTCTTGTATTTTAATGCTTTATAATGGATGCTGTGAATGTTAGGACCACAGAAACAAGCAAACCACCACCATTGTAAATTTCAAAAAGGGCCCCTTGTTTCATAGAAAGATGTAAGTGCCTTGCGTTCTTTTTTACCACCCCCTCCTTTATAATTTCTCATTTTTCTTTTCTGAAATAAGCCCTTAGCAGTACTTCCGCAGGGTGACATCTTCTCTACCTTAAGCTAAAATCAATTCCAGACTAACGAACCTGATCTGTCACCTGTTCGGCATATCAACTCTATCAAATGGCATAAAAAGTAGGATCTGCAGTAACCTAAATTTGAGCATGACACCGTGGTAACATGCGTTCTGTGAGCACTCAAGTGAAGTGTTAGATATAATTCAAAATTGTAATTTGCTGAAAAAGTAATTTTTGTGGTCTTTATTTAGACTTGAAGCATGATATCTTTGTTACAAAAATGTTGTAATTTTACTGTTCATACACAGTGACCTGCTGTCACTAAATAATTTCCTAATTGTCACAAAAGTGTTTCATGTAGGAATAAAACCCAAATTAATTCATAAACCAGTGGATTACTGATGTCCCATTAAGCAAGATGGCAACAATAAACAAGTAGGCAGTTGTATTTTCTTTCCTGTAGTGGATTAACTCCAGAATAGTTATTCCTACAAGAATGTTGGATTTGCTTCTGTGCTAAATTGTAGTTGGAAAATTGGGCCCAAGGTATGTTTTGTGAGTGATTGGTGTGTTTTTTTTTTTTCCTGAGATTCTCCGTGAATTGCTGAGTGTCATTTAAACAGACTGTAATAGAACATTGTTGAATGTCTTCTTTCTCCGAGTGTCCTTGGAGCCTTAAAAGGTTGTAAACCTGTCTAACCAAAATTAAGGCCTTAATTGTCCTTTAAAAAGGCAGTTAATCCTCAAACCTACTTTTCTTAAAATGCCACAGACATGATAAATGGAACAGCTATCACAAGTTGAATGTTAAAATCCTACTATTCCATTTTTTATTTTTTTTTTTATTTATTTTTTTTTTGTACTGTTTTTGGAAAATTAAATGAGAACAAGAAAAGCCCCTTCCAGGGTACCCCAGCAATCCAGGAAAACCCATTATGGTCTGGATTTCCTCTATTGTCTGAATAGGTTACCTTCACTACTTGACATGTAACCTGTCTCTGTAATCGACGTGGGTCATTGCCCTCCTCATCTCAGCTTGGTGAACATTTGAATATGAAATGTGAATAAAAGCACAACGAAGTAGGTGTCACCATAATCACATTACAACACAGCGACAGAGAATGAAAATGAATCTGAAGGCTGTCTGTCATTATTCTGACAGATTAGATTTTGAAGCTGCAACAGACAACTATGTATGCCACAATTACACAAATATCACAACGGCTGAGAGTGAGAGTTTTCTTTTAACGCGACACTCTGCCAAAAATCAATGTTTTTTTTTTTTCTTAACATGTCTATAACATGTTTTTTATGACCTACTAGACATATTGAGCTGAATCACTTGTATGTGCCATGTCTCTGCTTTTTTGTTGTGAAAGTTCAGTTGAGCTCCTCGCCTTGTAAAAAGGCAAGTTTAGACAGAGCATTTTTGGTGATGTCACTATAGCAGGTCCGTAGTGTTGAGCCAGTCAGGACTAAGAACTGGCTGTTTAAATTTGCCAACTTGCAGACTTCCATGTCCTGGTGGGTGAGATGTAAGCGGGCCAAATTAAATCCTAGCATTTGAAGGAGGAGAAAAAGGGGAGAAATTTTTTTACAAGCAACTGTAAGACAATGGAAGTTTTTTGAGGGGAAAAAAGGGCATAAGATACCATTTTAGACAATGTAGATTTGTTTTTTAAGGGGATTTGTATCCACTGGAGTGCATCTTTAAGAGAGTTTTTTTTTTCCAGGCACTGCTACGGAACCTTTAGCAGTTCTGACTGTTCCCAGTCCTACTTGGGGGATGACTCCTGCTCCCGCTATAGAGTCGATATCAGCCTGTCCTGGTTCGGCAATGGGCAGTCTCTCTGTTCACTTCCTCTCTGTGCTCGTTTGTGCGTCCCGGTTCAACTCACATTAATTTATCCTCTGCTCCTCTTTTTTTTTTTTCCCCCCGTGACAGTCCCTTCTGAAATAAAATGCAGGGTGACCAAATTAAAAGACTTGTAAAAATGCCAGTGACTCTCAACTAATAGCGTCCAGCATCACCAGCTTCTGGATGACCAGTGCAGTCATGTGACGTCAGCAATGTGAGGACATGAAACCTGAAATTCCGGAGAAATGCACTGTTTTCTGCGGGAGATCAGACCCGTGTTTTCTTGAAGTGTGGAAAAAAATGTGGCATGTCAATCATAGTTTGAAAACTGCTAAGCAGTCATTTGTTGTAAATTTACAACCTTTTAGTGAAGTTTGCAAAACATTTTTTTATGATTTTGTTTTTGTTGATTTATGATTTTGTTCTCATAAATTTGTGGCCTTTTTCGCTTGCAAATTTGTGCCTTCTTTTTTCGTAAAGCTAAGTTTTCCCAACAAAATTGTGACCTTTGTAGTTTCGGGGGCTAGTTTCACATATTTAACTTGAGTAAATTTATCTTCTACTGGCAGCGGCAATCCTGGAGAAGTGCGTATTTAATGTAGGCTGGGTTGATGACCAAAAATTGGTATAATTTCAGGTCTGACATATAATTGGACAAGGCTTACTGTACTGTTGGTATTTGTGAACAAAAGGCCTCGAATTTGAATAAAATAAATTTAAAGTCCTTATAGCTGCAGATACCATTTTTTCAGACTTGATGGCATAGTTTATTATTAGCAAAAGGATAGTGTGGATGTTGATATAAAGCATGCTGTTTTCTGTATCTAATCTGCCAAAACACAGCTCCAGTGCAGTTAAACCACAGCTCCTACCTTAGCTTGAGTTGAAATGGGCTAACACAAAAATAGCTTGGGTGGGGTTGGTGCATTTTTTTTAAGTGGTAACTGTTTTGAAATGGGGGGGGCTGTGGCGCAGGTGTAGTGTAGCCAACTACTGATCGGAGAGTCAGGGGTTTGATTCCCACTCTGTCTGCAGTCTTCATGTTGAAGTGTCCTTGAGCAAGACACTGAACCCCCCAGTTGCTCCTGGTGGGTCAGGCCAGCACTGGTGCATGCAGCTCTGCCACCATCAGTGTGTGAATGGGTGGATAGCAGGATCTATAAAGCGCTTTGAGATGAGATGTTGAGATGAGATTCAACTTTATTGTCATTACACATGTATGAATACAAGGTAACTGGTCGTCTAGAGATAAGAAAACGCGCTATATAAGTGAACACCATTTACCATTTGGAAAAGTTGCCGTCACTTTGGATTACAGGGGCAATTAGAGGATCAACTGAACTTATGTTTCCTGGTTTTGATAAGTCATCTGATCAGAGGAACTATAGCTCCAACCTGCTTCCCAGAAGTGCACCCCCCCATTTCTGCTTATGAGGAGGAAAGATGAGAAGGAAATGATTGGCTGGATGTTGCTGGGAATTTTAGAAGTGGGAAAGTAGATATCTCTCAAGGATGACACATTCATGCAACCCCTTTCTCTCTTCTCTTCTTCCGACTCATGCACATGCACACAGATGCATTGAAGCACAGCCCATCCCAGAGTATGGTTGGTTTCTGTGCTCTGAGCAGATTTCTTTGTCAGATCTGTCTCCATCACATCACAAGCCTCCCTGACTCATCAGCATATGTTTGTTGCACCAGGATCTATTTCTACAGTCTCTTTGTAGCACTTGCTTGTTTCTCTTCTGCACTCCTTCCCACGCTGCTGCTTCCTCTTTTTCCCTGCTTTAATTTTTCCCCCCTATTTGTAAACCCAGTTCAGTGCTCTGTCCTTGTTACCTCTTTATTGGACCATCACAGTTTTGTTGAAAGCTGCCTGTGCTGTTTATTATTCTGTAATTATAACACATTTTGTTAGAATTATACATACTGCTTTTAGTTCATTTATGAGTTTCTGCGCAAAAAATATAATTTCCTATCTGATAGGGGTTTGCATCTAAATGCTTGGATGATAGAAAATTCTTTAAAGTGTTCTTTTTCTTCTCATCCTACAGCTTTGTAGGCAACTCTTTGTGGATCCAGTGATGTCAGATCTTGGGTTCTGGCCCTCACCCAGGCCGATTCACTCCACGTCTTCATGCTGTGTGTCTTTCCTTGGTCTCGTCTGATGTGGTTTTGGTCTGTCAGTCACCACGGCTATTACTATGTGACTAAGACTAAACAAACTTCTCCTATAGTAATCATGGGCCTCATGTGTCATCTTTTTGGCATCCTTTTGAACAGCATTTGCTTCCCAATTTTTCAAACGGATCTTCTTTGTCCTATTAAATGATGGCATTATTACATACCAGATGTAATTTCATTTCAATTATTCACTCATCACACACAAAATAAGCTATTTAAATTAAAAAAAAATCAGTTTTCGTGTTCTAAATGTTGAAGATGCACTAGTATTACAGATAGTTCCTTTAAAAACTTAGTTTGTTTTTAAGTTACTTTTAAAATGATTTAACAAGCTGACTTACCTGGTATCTATAATGTTGTGTGTTTCATTGTTTTGGGACATAATTGACAAAAGCTGTATACCCCATTTTCTTTTGGCTGTCGTGAACCTTCTGTAAACCAATTGCAAGTGACCGCAGTGTGCTTGAGGGCATGCATAGATCAAATCTACCAGTGTAGCTTAAGCTCATTTGTATACACGAAGGAGGACCTTTCAATCTATTCTGTGTTACAGGAAGCCAGTGTAGACCTACTAAAACCAGACTAATTTGCTCCGTTCCCTTTACACACTGGGTCCAGCTTTGCTCTCATCCTGTCCCTACTAGACAGCTTCACTTTGACTGATTCCCTCTTCCATCTTTGCCTTTCACAGACAGATTTCCTTTCCTTGCCTTCCCTTCAACTATACTTGTCATTTGACAGTCCAGCAGGCTTGGAAAAGCATCACTGCACCATAGCATGCTGGTCATGGCCCGAGCCAGCCAATGAGGCTGCTGTCCAGCCACCCTTTAGCAAAACCATCTGGCTAATGAGCTGTCAGTCACTCTGCAGTGGCTGACCAAGCCCAGACCCAAGAGGCAATTAATCTCTGTTTGTGTGGACACTGTTATTCTCTATTGTTAAAACGTTAGACCCAAGGGCCTTCTTGTTGAAATAGATAGATGTACTTTATTGATCCCAAACTGGGAAATAGTTCTGTGATTTAAAATGGATAGAAGGTTGTGGCATTTAATCACAGTAAACTAGTAAAATGTATATAATTTTATACAAATTTGGTAATATACAGTGTTTCTACCACTCCGTGGATTATTACCTTATCATGATGGAGGGGTTTCCATGCCCTAATACACTCAGAAGCAGTGTTGTTGGATCCATTTTTACCTCTGGAATGGTCTCTCAAGGCAAACTGGTCCTGGGTGAAGGGCCAGACCAAAAGCGATACATTGGATCTCCATTTAAAAAATAAAGTAAAATAAAGTTACAGCATCTAATGTGCCACACCTGGTATGGGGTTATTGGGGCCCCCACCCTGTAGCCAGGCTGGGGGGAGAGGCTTGACCTCAAGAGTCGAGTGACCAAGTTTCTGCCCATATAGGACCGGGTCGGGCTCAGCTCAAACAAGCCACCTGGGTCCTCCCTGCAGTATGTTCCCCACCTGCAGGAGGGATCATGGATGCTATGTACGTTGGGTGGCTGTGTATTCTCTGCTTAAATTGCTGCCCCTGTGGCCCAGACCCCTGGATAAGTGGGGTAGAGTTTTTGTAAGATATTTCTAAATCTGTGACTCTGGCTGATTATGTGTAGTATGGCAGGTTGAGTAAGAAACAAATGCGAGCTGATGATATGAGGCATATTTTGGCTTCTTAAAATTGCTGTGCAGTGGGAGTATTATTGTCAGTCATTCAGATCTTGTATATTTTTTTGTAGGATTATTGAATCAAGGGCTGCTTGGTGCTTTTGTATGAGGAAGTTTTCTACAATAATTCATCATTTCATTTTGAAACAGTATTAAATGGTTTTACTGAAAAGGATTAATCACAAATTCAGTACATTGGTGCACAAGCCAAGCTTTCGTTTTACTCATTCTTCATCCTTTAATTTGCAGAAATTTACAAGGAATTAAGTAATCCAAATAACCTTCTCACTGTGTGCCTGACTTTATTACACCAACCTAAAGAAATTGCATGAAGCTCAAAATATGGAGATCCACTTCATCCAGAATGTCTTCCAGTTTTTTTTTTCCTCTTTTCTTTCTGGGAAACCTCAAGAAGCTATATTCCGCTGCCTGAGGCTTAGGATTCAACTGTAATGTCCTTATACTGCCATGTGACAGTTTGAGGCTAAAGTACACACTAACAGTCCCTCATGTCTCCTACATCTCGGGCTCATATAGATGAAGTGGGAATCCATTCTTCCACAAAGACCACACACACTGTCATTGTCAACAGTGGTTACAATGAGTTGATAGAGGACAGACATAAAACAAGAGAATAGGATTCATATTGCGCATCTCTTGGGCAGCTTACTGAGAGTGCATATTGCAGGCCAGGCATTGTCATGTGGAGATAGTGGGGCGTGGGAGCAAGGGAACCATAACATCATACTGCCAAGACACTTGACAGGCTGCACCCCCATGGGGTCAGTCAGCAGCATGATTCTGGAGCATCTCCATCAGTCTCTTTCCCTAGCTTTCCTCTGGGTTGTTCACATTAAATATAGAATCAAAAAAGACTGTTTGCTGAACGACTCCCAGCACAGTCACACTTGTACTCTTGCATATATTTTGTAGACATTGTGTAGTGTGCACTACCCGTGCCACTCATGGATAATGTAATGCATGTGTGTTGAGAAGCTTATGCGTGTTGGGCAGCATGGCAAGTCAGTGTTCTCGTATAGACATGATGCCGAGCCTGTATTGACTCCCTCCCCCTTTTCCCTCTCTGCTCAGTTCTTTGCAGCAGAAGCTTGCTCAGTAGAGCCAGGCTTTTGTCCACACAGTTTTTGTTGTCATCATCTCTCTTCCCCAGTTGCAGCTCATCACATTATGTGTTGTCTTTGAAAATATGAATGCATTAACCTGAATGGTAAGGGAATAATGGAATAAGTCAATTTGCTGAATGGGTGGCACTTCAGGTTTTTATGTCTTTGCAGCTTGATTTCAAATGCTGGAACATTCATAGTTATTGGACCAGGGATTTTTTAGGCTGACAGCCATTCAAATCCTCACTGGACCCCTCAAAGCATTAAAAGCTTTATGTTCACAATAAAGATGCAATGGAGATCTGTTTATTAAATAACTGTTCTGAATCTGTTTGCCTCTGTCAGCTGCTTTTGTGAATCATTTTCCTTTATACAGACCATAGCCTAACTGCCCTGAAAGAGTACATCCCAGGTGGGAGATGGAGAGTAGCCCAGTGAGAACATGAACTCTCTACCTGCCCAACACTTGTTTCAGTCATCTGAGCCAGGGGCTGATCAATAGCTGATCTAATAGAACATTAAAAGCCCTGGGCTCAGACAGGGATGCAAGACTGCTGACACAGAGGAGCCGACAGCATGTGAACCATGGCAAGAGAAAGAGAACAGAGATGGATTTTCTGCCCAATAAAAGGGGGTGAAGTAGAGGAGGGTTAGGAGGAGAGCAAGGCGTGGCACTGGCACAGTTTTTGTTGTTTTTGACTTGGTGTGGTGCAGAGGAGAAATGGGGATCAGTGCTTGGAGCCAATGGCTTTAGACAACAAATTGAAGACACTTTTTTTTAAGATGTATCTTGTTCAGTATAATGCCTTTGGGATTTCATTTAAATTCATAAAACATGGATCAACCATTGTGGCAATTTTCAAACTGATGGTGATCGTTAATATCCACAGACTAAAAGCCAACATTTGAAAAATAGATGCATTTTCTGATAAAACCTTGGTGTTAAATTGTTTTTTTTTAATCAGTTCAATAGCTTTCCTGTGGTAGAAGGAAACCTTCTCAATTCCTTAACTAGTAAACTTTTTTCCCCCGCCGGTCGAAGCCCAAAGGGGGATTATGTTATGGGGCCGTCCGTCTGTCCCACTTTTTTGAAATCAACTCCTTCTACAGTTTTGGACCGATTGTTTTGAAATTTGGTACCATGGTTTCACATACTCTGGTGATACGCATATTGCAATTTGGTTGTGATGGGATGATTTTTGCAGGAATTGTAGCCCCTGACTTATGACCTCCTGTTTCACCTCACTTCATAGACAGTAACTGTCTTGTGAAATCAGTTCCTCCTACAGTTTTGGACCAATTGTTTTGTAACTTGGTACCATGGTTTGATATGTTCTGATGATGCGCATATTGCAATTTGACTCTCATTGGATGACCCTGAGGTCAGAGGTCAGATTTTCCCCTTCTTCTTTTGGCTGCTCCCTTTAGGGGTCGCTACAGTGGATCATCTGCTCCATCGCTCCCTATCCCTTGCATCTTCCTCTGTAATACCAACCCTCTCCATGTCCTCTTTCATCACATCCATGAATCTTCTCTGTGGCCTTCCTCTTTTCCTCCTGCCTGGCAGCTCCATCTTCTACATCCTTTGTCCAATATATCCATTATCCCTCCTCTGCACATGTCCAAACCATCTCAGCCTTGCCTCTCTTACTTTGTCTCCAAACCGCTCAACCTGAGCTGTCCGTCTGATATATTCATTTCTGGTCTTATCCTTCCTAGTCACTCCCAGTGAAAATTTTAGCATCTTCAACTCTGCCAACTCCAGCTCCACCTCCTGTCTTTTTGTAAGTGCCACCATCTCTAAACCATACATCATAGCAGGTCTCACTACCATCTTAGAAATCTTCCCTTTCACTCTTGCTGCTATCCTTCTGTCACAAATCACCCCTGACACTCATCTCCACCCACTCCACCCTGCCTGCACTGTCTTCTAAACCTCTTGTGCATTTTCCATTGCTTTGGATGGTTGACCCCAGGTATTTAAACTCATCTACTTTCACTACCCCTACTCCTTCCATTTTCACTGTTACACCTGCCTCCCTCTCATTCACACTCAGGTATTCTGTCTTGGTTCTACTGACTTCCAGTCCTCTTCTCTCCAGAGCATACCTCCACCTCTCCAGGTTCTCTTCCACCTGCTCCTTACTCTCACTATGCTGTCTGCAAACATCATGGTGCATGGAGACTCCTGCCTGACCTCATCTGTCAGCCTGTCCATCACCATGGCAAACAAGAAGGGGCTCAGAGCCAATCCCTGATGTAACCCCAGCTCCACCGTGAAGCCATCTGTCACTCCTACAGCACACTTCACCACCATCTCGCTGTCCTCTTATATGTCCTGCACCACCCTCACATACTTCTCTGCCACTCCTGACTTTCTCATACAGTGCCACACTTCCTTTCTGGGCATCCTACCATATGCGTTCTCTAGATCCACAAAGACACAGTGCAACTCCTTCTGACCTTCTCTATACTTCTCCATCAGCCCTCTTAGAGCAAACATTGCATCCGTAGTATTCTTTCTTGGCATGAAACCATACTGCTGCTCACTGTCACCTCTCCTCCGACCTGGCTTCAACAACTCTTTCCCATATCCTCATAGTGTGGCTGATCAACTTTATACCTCTGTAGTTACTACAGCTCTGAGCATCACATTTGTTCTTGAAAATTGGTACCAAAACACTTCTCCACTCTTCAGGCATCCTCTCACTCTCCAAGATTGTGTTAAACAATCTGGATAAAAAGTCCACTGCCATCTCTCCTAAACATCTCCATACTTCCACAGGTATGTCATCTGGACCAACTGCCTTTCCATTCTTCATCGTCTTCAAAGCTGCCCTCACTTCTGCCTTGCTAATCCTTGGGACTTCCTTATCCACCATCTTTCCTTCATCAGTCCTCCTCTCTCTAATTTTCTTAAGCCCTTTTCTCCTTCCTTAGTGTTTAGCCTATCATACAACTCACTATGTGCCTTTGCCTTTGTCTTTGCCACCTCTCTCTTTGCCATGCGCCTAGATTTCAAATACTCCTGTCTAGGGCTGTGCGATATGATGATATATAGTGGTGTGAAAAAGTGTTTATCCCTTTCCTAACTTTTCATTTTTTTGTATGTTTGCCACATGTAAATGTTTCAGATCATCAAACAAATTTGGGCTGCAAAGAAATGGGCTGCACGGTGGCGCAGTGGTTAGCACTGCGGCAGCACAGTTTACCCTTGGCCGGGGGATCGTGGGGATCGTGGGTTCGATCCCAGCCCCCGACCAATAGTGATCTGTGTGGAGTTTGCATGTTCTCCCCGTGTATGCGTGGGTTTACCCCGGGATTTCTCCGGTTTCCTCCCACATGCCAAAAACATGCAGGTTAGGTTAATTGGAGACTCTAAAGTGACCCTAGGTGTGAATGTGTGTGTGAATGGTTAAGGGATAGCGCCGTATCGTGGCTGCTTCATCCATCCAGGTGGTGGATGACCCTCAATTTCCCCTCTGGGGATCAATAAAGTATACTAAATCTAAAAAAAAAATCTAAATTTAAATATTAGACAAAGATAACGCAAGTAAACACAAAATGCAGGTTTTAAATGAAGGTGTTTATTATTAAGGGGGGGAAAAAATCCAAACCTACATGGCCCTGTGTGAAAAAGTGATTGCCCCCTAAACCTAATAACTGGTTGGGCCACCCTTAGCAGCAACAACTCCAATCAAGCATTTGCGATAACTGGCAATGAGTCTTTTGCAGCGCTGTGGAGGAATTTTGGATAACTCATCTTTGCAGAATTGTTGTAATTCAGCCACATTGGAGGGTTTTCGAGCATGAACCACCTTTTTAACCACTTGCACTCCGGGCAATTTTCCTAAAAATGCCAAAAAATAACGTGCCCAAAGTAAATCGAAAGCTGTTATTCAACCCTTTGCAGCATCTTCATGGGGTTGGTCTCATTTAAAAGAAAACACTTTGAATTTTTTGGCAAAAAAAACATAATCTCTCTATGTGCTCCGACCACTGAGTTACAGTCATCTAAACATACTGAACTTGAAGAAAAAAAAATTGGACACAGTGTTTTTTTGGATACAAATGCTTGTAAATAACACACAGCTGTCCGATCCGGCTGGAAAATGCAACAGAAATGTAGAACCAAGTGTTATCCAGCTGAGATCCAAATTTGGTAACAATACCACAAAAAATGAATATTTTATACAGCTTTGTTCTCAGGCTGTTCCCAGGCGTTTTGGAACTGTGCCAAATTGTGCCAAATGGCACAGTTTGGAAAAACATCTGTAACTTTTGAATAATTCAATGTAGAATCTTCATTTTAGGCTCTAATGAAAGGTCACACTCAGGGCTGTGTCTGTGTGTGTGTGTGTGTGTGTGTGTGTGGGCGGGGGGGTCGTTCCCCCCCCCCCCGCTACCAAGGACCAAATTCGGCCCTCGCTACATGACGGATTACACTCCTTGCATGCTTTCACAGCGCCCCCCCCCCCCCCGCTACTGTGTGTGTGTGTGTGGGGGGGGGGAACCGTGAACGGACCGTGAACGCCCCCCCCCCCCTCGCTACAGAAGAGGGCCATCGCTACATGATGGAATAGACTGACATGCTTCGCGTTCGGACCGTGGCCCCCCCCGCTCCTCTTCTGCAGCGGGGGGGGGGGGGGGGCGTTCACGGTCCGAACACGGCAAATGAACCGTTTATCGCGGCGCACGCACTTCGTACTTCGTGCGCAGTACAGTTGTAATTTACTGATCGGTCAAAAGTCATTTTTGGATTACAGTTTTCAGGGATAAATAATAATTTAGCTTATAACACCTTACCTCTTCAAAGCAGCAGAGTCGCGGCGAACATCTCTTCCCCCATTGTCAGACGAACGCGACGCTGCTCCGCTCGTGGATCCCGATCAACATAATTCCATTATTGCCGTTTTGGCGAATGATTTCCGACTTTTGTCGTCGGCCTCCGTCCATTCTGCTGGAATGAGTGCAGGTCCCACTTGTGGGTGTTCTCCATGCTGCTGGGTGAGCCTGGGTCTGTAGTAGATTCGTCCAGCGTCCTTTGTTTTCATCTGTTGCAACAGTAAATCTCTCTTCACCCAGCCTGAATTTCTGTGCTTCAATTGGCTCCTGCGTTCACAGTAGGCGGGTCCTCCTTCCTAGATTTTCATTCATTGGTTCTTCAAGGTTTCAGAAACCCAATTCAAGGCTCTTATTAGTCGAATGAGAGGTCAATCAGATGAACTAATCTGTTCGCGGCTGTCTCTGCAGTTTTTTTTTCAGTGGCGCTTGGACGCCACTACATCACCATCACCACCATCATGCATCCAAGCGCGCACGAGGGCACTCTTGTGCGCCCTCGTGCGTCATAGGACGCAGAGACTTGCCCGCCCGCGGAACAACGGAGTGCAAGTGGTTAAGGTCTTGCCACAGCATCTCAGTCGGATTCAGGTCAGGACTTTGACTAAGCCACTCAAAAGTCTTAATTTTGTTTTTCTTAAGCCATTCAGAGGTGGACTTGCTGGTGTGTTTTGGATCATTGTCCTGCTGCAAGTGCACTTCAGCTTGAGATCACAAACAGATGACTGGACATTCTCCTTCAGGAATTTTTGGTCGACAGCAGAATTCATGGTTCCATTTACCACAGCAAGTCTTCCAGGTCTTGAAGCAGCAAAACAGCCCCAGACCATCGCACTACCACCACCATATTTTACTGTTGGTATGATGTTCCTTTTCTGAAATGCAGTTACTTTTACACCAGATGTAATGGGACACAGACCTTCCAAAAAGTTCAACTTTTGTCTCATCAGTCCACAGAGTATTTTCCCAAAAGTCTTGGATCATCAAGATATTTTCTGTCAAAGCTGAGATGAGGCTTTATGTTCTATTTTGCTCAGCAGTGGTTTTCGCCTTGGAACTCTGCCATGCAGGCCATTGTTGCCCAGTCTTCTTTCTTATGGTGGAGTCATGAACACTGACCTTCACTGAGGCAAGTGAGGCCTGCAGTTCTTCGGATGTTGTTGTGGGGTCTTTTGCGACCTCTTGGATGAGTCGTTGCTGCACTTTTGGGGTAATTTTGGTCTGTCAGCCACTCCTGGGAAGGTTCACCGCTCTTCCATGTTTTCACCATTTGTGGATAATGGCTCTCACTGTAGTTCCCTGGAGTCCCAAAGCGTTAGAAATGGCATTATAATATTTTTCCAGACTGATAGATATCAATTACTTTGTTTCTCATTTGTTCCTTAATTTCTGTGGATTGCAGCATGATGTTTAGGTTTTGAGGATCTTTTGGTCAACTTGACTTTGTCAGACAGGTCCTCTTTGATTTCTTGATTGAGAAGAGGTGTGGCAGAAATCAGGCCTGGGTGTGGCTAGAGAAATTGAACTCAGCTTACCAAAGATGTGATAAACCACAGTTAACTTGTTTTTTTTTGTTGGTTTTTTTTTTTTTGGGGGGGGGGGGGGTCACTTTTTCACACAGGGCCATGTAGGTTTGGATTTTTTTTACCCTTAATAATAAACACCTTCATTTAAAAACTGTTTTTTGTTTACTTGCATTTTCTTTGTCAAATATTTAAATGTGTTTGGTGATCTGAAACATTTAAGTGTAGCAAACATACAAAAAATGAGAAATCAGGAAGGGCACAAACACTTTTGTGCACTACTGTATATATGGATGACAACATAAAAACATCTATCGTATCATAGAATACGCTATTGTTTATATTGTATTTAAAATGCACATATCCCCGGTTATTCAGTAAAGCTTCTCACCACTACTTGTCAGCACCCCGTCTCTTCCCTGCAGTGCATGATTGCGCGCAGCGGAACAGGTGTGGTGGCTGGCTAAGTTTCAGTCCGGTGGTTGCTAATGCTAACTCCATACTACCGGTTCAGTTAGCTGCTACTCCTGTTTGCCAGGGATGTGGGACTGTTTTTCATCGTGCTGCGTCAGAGAGGATAGTTTGCTAACCTCGTTTTAATAGGAGGTAAGTAACGTTAACACCATGTCTAATTATAAAATGCTAAATGATCATCATTTAAGCTAAGTTGTGCTAACTGGAAACCATAGCAGACTATCATTTTTTTATTTTATTTTATCTTTTTTGGTAAATTACTGCTGAGTTTCTTAGTTTTGGCTGAAATTTTTTTTTATTAACGCTGCAAAAGTGTATGATGGTGGCACATGCATGCAAAATAAATAAATTAATTAAAACTGGTCTGAGGACCAAGTTGGGTCTTAAAGTAATTTATTTGATTTCTAATCATTTTAATTAGCCAAGTAATGATATTGAATAAAGTTAAAGTCATCACATATATTTTATTACATTACCTTTTGTGTCTTTGATTTTCAGATCATGACCAATCTGAAATATTTTTACGAAGAGGCAAACAGGTTAAATCAGGCCAGAATGGCAGGCTGCAGGTCTACACTTAAATTTTCACTGATTTAAACTAACAACTAATTTATATCTGTAGGTGACAGCCATGGGTAATTCTCTCGTTTTCAGACATTTTTTATGTTCTGGGGTTTTTTTTTTTTTTTTTTTTTTTTTTTTTTTTTCTGTTTTTTGCTTTTCTCCTCTGGCTTAGGAAATATTTCACTTCTGTGATTTAGAAAACCCCCCTGAAATTTATGAGAATCAAGTCTCAAGTGCACGTTACAAAACTATTTTATAACACTGCAAAATTATGAGGGAAAATGGTACATGTAAAAAAAGATGGTCCTTTTTATATGATTATCTAAACTGTAGAATTTACACAATACGTACTGTATATCATGATACATATCGTTATTGTGATATGAATTTTTTGCCATATCACAGCCCTTCTTTCTTCATCTCCCTGACTATCCCACTTTTTCTTGGCTAGCCTCTTCCTTTGAATACTTTCCTGTACCTCCTCATTCCACCAACAAGTCTCCTTGTCTTCATTCCTCTGTCCACTGGATACACCACATACATTTCTACCCATTTCCCTCAATACTTCTGCTGTACTTTCCCAGTCATTTGGTAATTCTTCCCTACCACCCAGAGCCTGTATCAACTCCTTCCTGAACTCTGTGACCTTTTGATTTTTGGCCCTGCCTTCACACTCTTCCTTTTCTTGCTTTCCAAAGTCATCCTACAGACTACCATATGATGCTGTCTAGCTGCATTCTCCCCTGTCACCACCTTGCAGTCCCCTGTCTCTTTCAGATTTCTCCTTCTGCATCAGATGTAGTCCACCTGTGTGCACTTTGCTCCACTCTTGTAAGTCACCCAATGTTTCTCTCTTCTTAAAGTATCTGTTCACCACAGCCATTTTCATCATTCTAACAAAATCCATAACCATCTGTCCTTCCACATTTTTCTCCTTAAGACCATACCTACCCAGGACCTCCTCATCACCTCTGTTCCCTTCACCCACATGGCCATTAAAGTCTGCTCCAATCTCCACTCTCTCCCCCTGGGAACACACTCTACTACTTAATCCAACTTACTCCAGAATTCCTCTTTCTCTTCTACCCAACATCCAACTTGTGGGGCATACACACTGACAGCATTCAACATTACACCTTCAACTTCTAGCTTCAAACTCATGATTCTGTCTGACTCCCTCTTTATCTCCTGAAAACTCTTCACATACTCTTCCTTCAGAATTACTCCTACTCCATTGCTCTTCCTATCTACACTATGGTAGAGCAGTTTAAATTCACCTTCAAAGCTCCTGGCCTTGCTTCCCTTCCATCTGGTTTCTTGAACATACAGTGTGTCTACCTTTCTTCTCTCCATCATATCAGCCAACTCTCTCCCTTTACCAGTTATAGTTTCTACATTTAACGTTCCTACTCTCACCTCCACACTTTCACCTTTCCTTTACTCTCTCTCCCTCCTAACACGCCTTCCCCCTCTCCTCCTCCTCGGTCTTCGACCAACAGTAGCCCAATTTCCACTGGCATTCTGTCAGTTAATAGCACCAGTGGTGGTCATTGTTAACTCAGGCCTCGACCGAT
Source organism: Pholidichthys leucotaenia (assembly GCA_020510985.1). Lineage (NCBI taxonomy): Eukaryota > Metazoa > Chordata > Actinopteri > Cichliformes > Pholidichthyidae > Pholidichthys > Pholidichthys leucotaenia. The sequence goes on along the minus strand of CM035838.1, from coordinate 279,598,851 downwards.
CTGGTATGAAAGTCCCATTTGTCATGATCCGCATGTTTGAGGTTTTACGTCAGAGGTCCTTTCTGACACAGCCCTCCCCATTTACCCGGGCTTGGGACTGGCACTCGGAATACATTGCATTTTCCCCGAAATCTTCTAAACACAATAACTACTGAAAGAAATGATGTAGGCTTTTCAAATACAGTAGTTCTTTGATTTCTCCAGTGCATTTAACACCATCCAGCCACTGCTGCTGGGTGAGAAGCTGTGGAGGATGGGGGTCGACAGCTCTGCGATCTCTGGGATTACTGACTACCTGACAGGCAGGCGACAGTTTGTCTGGCTGGGCAGTGTCTTGTCTGATGTGGTGGTTAGTGATGCGGGTGCTCCGCAGGGGACTGTGCTTTCTCCTTTTCTTTTCACCTTATACACCACCGACTTTCAGTACAACATCGAGTCATGCCACCTGCAAAAATTCTCTGATGACTCAGCTGTTGTTGGGTGTATAAGAGGGAGAAAGGAGGGGGAGCACAGGGCACTGATAGACAGATTTGCGGAGTGGACCGAGCAGAATCACCTGAGGCTGAATGTCAACAAGACCAGAGAGATAGTGATTGACTTCAGGAAGAAGAGGACACTTTCACAGCCATTGTGGATTGGGGGAGGATGTGGAGACAGTGGAGGACTACATATACCTGGGAGTTGTGATCAGCAATGGACTGGACTGGAAATCTAACACCGATGCTGCGTACAAGAAGGGGATGAGCAGACTATTTTCTGAGGAAGCTGAGAGCATTCAACATGTGCAACAAGATACTGGAGCTTCTCTACCAGGCCATTGTTGCCAGCGCCATCTTCTTTGCTGCTGTCTGTTGAGGTAGCAGTGTCAAAGCCAGCAACACTAACAGACTTGACAAGATTATCAAGAAGGCTGGCTCTGTGATTGGTCTCAGGCTGGAGACCTTTGAGACTGTGGTGCAGAGGAGGATGCTGAACAAACTGCAATCCATCATGGACAATCCTTGTCACCCCCTCCACCACACATTGGACAGACAGCGGAGCACTTTCTCCAGCAGTGGACAGAGTTCAGGGTTCTGATGGCCTGATGAGCAGTCTTGTGGAGTGGGCCTGGAGGCTCTGGTACCTTTTCCCCGAGGGCAGGGGGCTGAAGAGGGAGTGTGAGGGGTTGGAGGTGTCGCCTGTGATGTTGATAGCTCGTGCTCTCCTCAGTTTGCGGAGGAAATGGAGGCGAGTTTGAGCCTTCTTGGCCAGTGATGTGGTGTTGCTGGACCAGGAGAGGTGCTCGAAGATGTGCACCCTCAGGAACTTGGTGTTGCTCACCCTCTCCACAGCTGCACCATCGATGATCAGAGGGGGGTGCTGTGTGTGACCCCTCCTGAAGTCGACCACAATCTCCTTGGTTTTTTCCACATTTTTGCAGTATTATGCTGTGTGTGTTTCTGTCATTTTGGTTGTCTACTGTCGTCTACTGTCACACTGCTGTTACACTGTAATTTCCCAGTTTGGGATCAATAAAGTACATCTATTTGTTTATCTATTGTATCTAATACACATCTTGGATGACTTACACCCTCACCTGACTATGGATTTGGAGTCGAGGGGTCAAAGTTAACATTGTGGTTACACAATGTTAAATGGTACATTTACTATTACTATAAAACAAGTAAAGCTAGGGCCGGCAAACCAGGTATACAGGTTCATCTTGGGATTCTGACCTCTGACTCTGGGTTTGGGGTCAAAATGTCAAAGGTCAAGGTTAACATTCCGTTTGACGTATTACTGTACAACGCATAAAGCTAGGGTGACCAAACCTGGTACACAGCTTCACCTTGGAATCCTGACATTTGACTGTGGGTTTGGGGTCAAAAGGTCAAGGTTAGCATTCCGTTTGCACTATTACTATAAAACAAGTAAGGCTAGGGCCACCAAACCTGGTACACAACTTCACCTTGGGATCCTGACCTCAAACTATGAATTTGGGTTTCAAAGGTCAAGGTTAACATTCCCTATGCCTTATTACTGTACAAGTGAAGTGAGGGTCACCATACTTGGTACACAGGTTCACCCTGTGACCCGGAAGTGTGCTTATGGTTTTGGGATTGCAAGGTCAAAGGTCAACATCAAAATGCCTTATAAATCATATTTCAACAACAAAGAAAGCTAGGGTCACCAAACTTTCTACACAGGTTCACCTTGGGATCCTGACCTCAGACTATGAATTTGGGGTCCAAAGGTCAAAGTTAACATTCCCTATGCTTTATTACTGTACACCTTGTAAAGTTAGGGTCACCAAACTTGGTACACAGGTTCACCCTGTGGCCCTGAAGTATGACTTTGGTTTTGGGATTGCAAGGTCTAAGGTCAACATCAAAATGGCTTATAAATTACTTACTACATTACTTACTACTTCTAAATTAATTACTACAGTAGATGCCTCTCAGATGATGCTGTTACCAAATTTATGCAGATTGTTTCCTCTATGCCCTGTGTCAACACAACGGAAATAAGCTATAGGCAGCTTGCTCCTTCTGTAATTGATAGCATGGTAGATAGTGTTACAGCTTCTCTGCATCAGACTCTAGACTTGGTGGCCCCCTTAAAAAAGAAAAAGTCTAATCAGAGATTTCTAACTCCTTGGTTCAACACAGAAACTCGTAGCTTAAAACAGAAGACTCGTCAATTAGAAAGACAATGGCGCTTCACTAATTTAGATGAAATCTATTTAGCTTGGATAAATCATCTTTTAATTTATAAAAAACCTCTTAGAAAAGCTAGAACGAGTTATTATTCTGCATTAATAGAAGAGAACAAGAATCATCCCAGGTTTCTTTTCAGTACTGTCAGGTACTGTGGCCAGCCAGGTCGACAAAGAGTCAGGACTCTGTCAATCCTAGCATTCCCTTAGAGCTTACTAATCAGGACTTTATGAACTTTTTCAATAATAAAATTTCATCCATCAGAGATAAAATCAATCAGATTCTTCCCACCTTTAACTTAAATACAGTAACTACTACAACTCCTTCAATTGATGTCTGTCTTGATGAGTTTACTTCAATTGACCTTTGTGAGTTAGACAAAATAGTTTCCTCATCCAAACCTTCAACTTGTCTTTTAGACCCTATTCCTACCAGGTTATTTAACCCCTTGCACTCTGGTCAATTTCCCTAAAAACGCCAAAAAATAACGTACCCAAAGTAAATCAAAAGCTGTTCTTCAACCCTTTGCAGCATCTTCATGGGGTTGGTCTCATTTAAAAGAAAACGCTTTGAATTTTTTGGCAAAACAGTCATAATCTCTCTAAGTGCTCCTGCCACTGAGTAACAGTCATCTAAACATACTGAACTTGAAGAAAATAAATTTTGCCTGGGTGTTTTTTTTGGATACAAATGCTTGCAAATAACACACAGCTTCGGATCCGGGCTGGAAAATGCAAGAGAAATGTAGAACCAAGTGTTATCCAGCTGAGGTCAAAATTTTGTAACAATACCACAAAAAATGAATATATTACACAGCTTTGTTCTCAGGTAGTTCCCAGGCGTTTTTGAACTGTGCCAAATTGTGCCAAATGGCACAGTTTGGAAAAACGTCTGTAACTTTTGAATGATTCAATATAGAAGCTTGATGTTGGGCTCTAATGAAAGGTGACACTCAGGGCTGTGTGTGTGTGTGTGTGTGGAGGGGGTTGTTTGTTCATTCATGAATGAATGAATGAACAAAAAAGTCCCCACACACAAAAAAACATGCCACGTAAAAAATGTGTGGCTTTTTTTTTTTTTTTTACAAGAAAAAATAACCTACAGTGCACTAAAAATTATTCTAAAATATTAGTAATGTAGAAGATAACAATTACCACCTCCCCACCCACCCCCGCTACAGAGGACGGACATCGGCCATCGCTACATGACGGAACAGTCATGTGGCGATGTGGCGACCGCAGCGCACAGTCCCTGCGGTCCCCGCGCCCCCCCCCTCGCTACAGAAGAGTAGCGGTGGGGGGGGGGGGGCACGAACCGTGTACCGCGGCGCACGGACTTCGGACTTCATGCACCGCGGTCTACTACACACAGTTGTAATTCACCGATCGGTCAAAAGTCATTTTTGATTACAATTTTCAGGGATAAAGAATAATTTAGCTTATAACACTTACCTGTCCACAACAGCATGTGGACAGTCTATGATGACCATGGAAGAGAATCCTAAACGTCTACTCTGCTGGGACAGCACCGCCTGTGGCTGAACAGGCCGATGCGCGAATGGCAGGCCCTGTCACACAGGTCGCACTTGTGGGTGGTCTCCGTGCTGCTGGGTCTGTGGCGGTTCTTCCTGCGGGTCCTTTTTTCATCTGCTGCAGCAGTCAGTCTCTCTTCACCCAGCCTTACACAAAACAGCTTTCGAACTTCTGTGCTTCAATTGGCTGGCTGTATTCGCAGCCATTGGTAGGCGGGTCCTTCTTGCTAGGTTTTCAGTCATTGGTTCTTCAAGGTTTCAGAAACTCAATTCAAGGCTCTTATTAGTCGAATGAGAGGTCAATCACATCTAAACCAATCAAAGCACTCCTTTGGCTTTCTGTTCGCGGCTGTGTCTGTAGTGGAAGAACGGAAATGCAGCTTTTTTTTTCTTCAGTGCACCCTAGGACGCACAGTGTGCGTACTAGGGCGCCCTTGTGCGCTCTAGGACGCAGAGACGTGCCCACCCGCGGTACACCGAAGTGCAACAGGTTAAAGAAGTCTTCCCACTTATTGGTAGCTTTATTCTTCATATAATCAATTCTTCATTAACTTTAGGCCATGTACTGCAGGCTTTTAAAACGGCTGTAATTAAACCCTTACTCAAAAAGCCACCACTAGATCCAGGAGCTTTAGCTAACTATAGACCAATCTCTAATCTCCCTTTCATTTCAAAAATCTTAGAAAGAGTTGTTGCTACGCAATTATTTGACCACCTGCAGGGAAATGGTTTACTTGAAGAGTTTCAGTCTTGGTTTAGAATCCATCATAGTACTGAAACAGCCTTAGCGAAGGTCACTAACGACCTCCTCATCGCATCTGATAATGGACTGGTTTCTGTACTTGTCCTTTTAGACCTGAGTGCAGCTTTTGATACTATCAATCATAATATTCTACTTGATAGATTAGAACACTATGTTGGACTTAATGGAACTTTGTTGCAGTGGTTTAGGTCTTATTTATCTGATAGGTTCCAGTTTGTTCATGCCAATAATGAGTTTTCTTTCAACTCAAAGCTCAGTCATGGAGTTCCACAGGGATCTGTGCTAGGCCCTACTCTTTTTAGTTTATATATGCTTCCGTTAGGCAACATTATTAGAAAGCACTTTATACATTTTCATTGTTATGCAGATGATACACAATTATACCTGTCAATGAAGCCAGATGATAGTAATCAATTAGCCAAGTTGGAAGTCTGTCTTAAGGAAATCAAAGCTTGGATGGTTTGTAATTTCCTGCTATTAAATTCAGATAAGACTGAAGTCATTCTTGTTGGTCCAAAAAAACCTTAGAAATACCTTTCCAATTCAAATTTTCAGTTTGGTTGCGGTTACTCTTTCTCTTAATAGCTCAGTGAGGAACCTTGGAATTGTTTTTGATCAAGATCTGTCCTTCAATTCACAAATTAAATTTGTTTCTAAGACTGTCTTTTATCATTTGCGTAATATTGTCAAGATTAGGAGCATCTTGTCTCAGAGTGATGCTGAGAAACTGATCCACGCTTTTGTTAGCTCGAGATTAGATTATTGTAATTCTTTATTATCAGGCTGTCCTAAAACATCTTTAAAAAGTCTTCAGCTGATCCAAAATGCTGCAGCAAGAGTTTTAACAGGTACAAGAATGAGAGATCATATCTCTCCGGTTCTGGCCTCCCTTCATTGGCTTCCCATAGAGTTTAGAATTAAGTTTAAAATCCTTCTTCTTACTTACAAAGCTCTAAACAATCAGGCTCCTTTTTATTTAAAAGATCTGATACTACCATATTATCCTAACAGAGCACTACACTCCCAAAATGCAGGATTACTTGTAATACCTAGAATCTCCAAAAGTACAATGGGAGGCAGAACCTTCAGTTATCAAGCTCCTTTCTTGTGGAACCAGCTGCCAATCTGGATTCGGGAGTCAGACTCGATCTCTGTTTTTAAGAATAGGGATAAAACCTTCCTGTTTGATATAGCCTACAATTAGGGAGGGATCATGTATTTCTGAACCCTCCCTTAGTTATGCTGCTAATAGGTTTAATCAGCCGGGGGACCTCCAGTAATGCACTGGGCCTCACTCCTTTCTTCACTCTCAATGAAATATTTTTTCTTTTGCTGGTCATTAACATTTGTTTGTTCTCTCCCATAGATTGAGTCCCCATCGTGCTGTTTGCTCTCTACATGTCTGTTCTTTTCATCTTCTCTGTCCCCTCACCCCCAGCCAGTCACAGCAGATGACTGCCCCTCCCTGAGCCTGGTTCTGCTGGAGGTTTCTTCCTGTTAAAAGGGAATTTTTTCCTCTCCACTGTTGCCAAGTGCTTGCTCACAGGGGATCGCCTGATTGCTGGGGTCTTTCTGCAACTGTGGGTGTTCCCCCTACAGTTGAAAGTGCTATGAGATGACTGTTGTTGTGAAATGGCGCTATATAAATAAAGTTGAATTGAATTGAATTAAATGACATTTCAACAAGAAAGAAAGCTAGGGCCACCAAACGTTCTATACAGGTTTACTTTGGGATGCTGACCTCTGACTATGAATTTGGGGGTCAACAGGTCAAAGGTCAAGGTTAACATTCTCTATGCCTTACAACAAGTAAAGCTAGGGCCACCAAACTTGGTACACAGGTTCACCCTATGACACTGAAGTGTGACTGTGGTTTTGGGATTTCAAGGTCAACGGTCAACATCAAAATGCCTTAGAAAATATATCCCAACAACAAAGAAAGCTAGGGTCAACAAACCTGGTACAGAGGTTTACTCTGAGACCATAATCACTGACTACAGGTTTGGGGTCAAAAGTTCAAGGTTGGCACTCCCTATAATCTCTTACTATAGAACGTGTAAAGCTCTCTAGGGTCACCATACTTGCTACACGAGCTCACCTTGGAATCCTGACTTACAACTATGGGCTGTATACTTTGTTGTATATTTGTGAATGATGGGCAGCGCAGTGGCGGAGTGGTTAGCACTGCGGCAGCACAGCAACTCACCCTTGGCCGGGAGAACCTGGGTTCGATCCCAGCCCCCGACCAACAGTGATCTGTGGGGAGTTTGCATGTTCTCCCCGTGGATCGTGGGTTCGATCCCAGCCCCCGACCAACAGTGATCTGTGTGGAGTTTGCATGTTCTCCCCGTGTTGCGTGGGTTTACTCCGGGATTTCTCCGGTTTCCTCCCACATGCCAAAAACATGCATGTTAGGTTAATTGGCTGTTCTAAATTGTCCCTAGATATCTGTTTCCTATAGGCCCTTAGAATAGAGGGTTAGTATTAATGAAAGCGCTTTGAGTGGTCTTTGTGACTAGAAAAGCGCTATATAAGTGCAGGTTAGTTAGTAGTTAGTTAGTGTCTGCGTGGGTTTACTCCGGGATTGCTCCGGTTTCCTCCCACAAGCCAAAAACATGCAAGTTAGGTTAATTGGCATCAACTGGGGATTCTAAATTGTCCTTAGGTATGACAGTGAGAGTGAATGGCTGTCTGTCTGTGTTGGCCCTGCGATGGACTGGCGATCTGTCCAGGGTGTACCCAGCCTCTCGCCCAAAGATGCTGGGATAGGCTCCAGCCCCGTCCCCCGCGACCCGAAAAGGATTAAGCGGAAGAAGATGGATGGATGGATGGGCTTATCATAATTTGGTTCTGCCACAGTAATTACAGTGGGGCAAAAAAGTATTTCGTCAGCCACCAATTGTGCAAGTTCTCCCACTTAAAAGATGAGAGAGGTCTCCAATTGTCATCATAGGTATACCCCAACTATGAGAGACAAAATGAGGAAAAAAAAAAAATCCAGAAAATAACATTCTGATTTTTAAAGAATTTATTTGCAAATTATGGTGGAAAATAAGTATTTGGTCAATAACAAAAGTTCATCTCATTACTTTGTTATATACCCTTTGTTGGCAATGACAGAGGTCAAACGTTTTCTGTAAGTCTTCACAAAGTATTTTGGCCCATTCCTCCATGCAGATCTCCTCTAGAGCAGTGATGTTTTGGGGCTGTCGCTGGGCAACACGGACTTTCAACTCCCTCCAAAGATTTTCTATGGGGTTGAGATCTGGAGACTGGCTAGGCCACTCTAGGACCTTGAAATGCTTCTTACGAAGCCACTCCTTTGTTGCCCGGGCGGTGTGTTTGGGATCATTGTCATGCTGAAAGACCCAGCCACATTTCAACTTCAATGCCCTTGCTGATGGAAGAAGGTTTTCACTCAAAATCTCACGATACATGGCCCCATTCATTCTTTCCTTGACACGGATCAGTCGTCCTTGTCCCTTTGCAGAAAAACAGCCCCAAAGCATGATGTTTCCACCCCCATGCTTCACAGTAGGTATGGTGTTCTTTGGATGCAACTCAGCATTCTTTCTCCTCCAAACACGACAAGTTGAGTTTTTACCAAAAAGTTCTATTTTGGTTTCATCTGACCATATGACATTCTCCCAGTGCTCTTCTGGATCATCCAAATGCTCTCTACCAAACTTGAGACGGGCCTGGACATGTACTGGCTTAAGCAGGGGGACATGTCTGGCACTACAGGATTTGAGTCCCTGGCGGCGTAGTGTGTTACTGACGATAGCCTTTGTGATTTTTGCTCACCGTTCTCGTGATCATTTTGACCCCACGGGGTGAGATCTTTCTTGGAGCCCCAGATCGAGGGAGATTATCAGTGGTCTTGTATGTCTTCCATTTTTTAATAATTGCTCCCACAGTTGATTTCTTCACACCAAGCTGCTTACCTATTGCAGATTCAGTCTTCCCAGCCTGGTGCAGGTCTACAATTTTGTTTCTGGTGTCCTTTGACAGCTCTTTGGTCTTGGCCATAGTGGAGTTTGGAGTCTGACTGTTTGAGGTTGTGGACAGGTGTCTTTTATACTGATAACGAGTTCAAACAGGTGCCATTAATACAGGTAACGAGTGGAGGACAGAGGAGCCTCTTAAAGAAGAAGTTACAGATCTGTGAGAGCCAGAAATCTTGCTTATTTGTAGGTGACCAAATACTTATTTTCCACCATAATTTGCAAATAAATTCTTTAAAAATCAGACAATATGATTTTCTGGATTTTTTTTCCTCATTTTGTCTCTCATAGTTGAGGTATACCTATGATGAAAATTGGAGACCTCTCTCATCTTTTAAGTGGGAGAACTTGCACAATTGGTGGCTGACTAAATACTTTTTTGCCCCACTGTATATTGAAAAGTTGAAAACTGCTGTCCGTCAGTAAGTATTGGGATCGTAAAAGAAAATGGAGGTGAGGGATATTGCACTCACCTCAGAGTGCTGTTGTTCTAATTATCGCAATAACCGAATAAGCACATGCCATCATAACTAGGGTTGCAATTAACGATTATTTTGGTAATTGACTAATCTAACGACTTTTTTTTGATTAGTTGACTAATCATGATTATTTCTGTCATGTCCGCAGTCTCTGCTCCCTGTTTTTCAGGGCTCCAGTGGATGATTTACCTCACCTGTTTGAGCCTGCATACCTGTGAAAATCACTTTGTCAGTCTCTGCCTTAATGTAGCCCATTATAAAAAGTTCTCAAAGCTCAATAAAATAATGACCCATTAAACAAGTTGGAAACTTGAACTAGACAGCTTACTAAAAAGTGTTTGTGGCAAATTAAAGTGCAGTCTTTTAACCCAAAAATAAAGTGTAAAAATTCATGGAGGGCTGTTGTAACGCTACATCAGGGCTATTCAATTACAAAATCAGTTGGGCCACAATTTGAAATCAAGACATGTAGCTGGGCCGCACATGTTCAGCAATCTGTTGAATATGACAAATTTCAAACCAACACTGATCAAAATGATGAAAAATATGCACTTTTTATTCATTGTCTTTGTTTTAAATGTGCACTTGGCACATGACAAAGGCACATCAAAGTGCATAAAACACAATAACAGTGCTGGGGTTGAGCAGAACTTGAAGTAGTAGAAATATTTTTTCTTTTGAGCAATTAAATAAATAGGATGGGGGATAAAAATTCTGTAACTAACCATTTTGGTGACATCTTACTCAGGCATATCTCAAAGTGCATAAAACTCAACATGCACTGTTAGTAGCATTAATATTTGTTTCCCATTTGAAATAAAATATACTACATCCTGGTCATAACTGACCCTGACACATCACAAAGTGCATTTATCTGAATAAAAAAATGAACTGTCAAACACTTCAGTCCACAAACCCCCCAAAGAAAAGATTGGTAACATTAGCAGACATTGCACATTCACTGTTGTGGTTTGTTTTGTTTTAAATCATCACATGTGTGAGTAGGAACCTCTTTTTATAACTACACATTCCATTACACACATCAGTCAACCAAAAATTTTTAGTAGCGATAAGGCTGTAAAAAAACACCCACTTAAAAACGAGTAATGACTTCAGTCTTGAAGGTTTGAGGTTTTTCTCCAAAATTTATAACAGTTTTCTTACAGTTGTATACTTTTCTCTGTAAATTTATCTAAATTTGAAACCATTTTCCTCAAATTTGTAATTTCCTCTTGTAACATTGACTTTTCTTGTACACTTGAGACTTTATTATAAATTTGTGTTTTACTTTATGGCTAATTTTTGCCTAGTCTTTTAAATAAAATTACTGTTTTTTAATATATAAATTTGAAATAGATTGTGGTAAAATTTGGACTTTTTTCCCTTATACAGTTTACACTTTTGACCATAATTTTGCAGAGCCAGAACAGAACAACAATTTAACTCTGATTTTAAAGAAAAAATATTGATAAAATTATATTTAATGAAATAAATTAAATTACCAAAGATGCAGTTATTTCTGTTATAGTGTTTTGATTTATTTATAGTTTTTGTTTTTTTTTTGTTTTTTTTTAGAACTCTCTTCACCAACCACACAGCAGGAAAAACCTCCCTTTACTAGTGGACAATTTTTTTTCATCGAGTGGTTACAATGTTCATGAGTGCATCATAGGCTTCATTTATATCTGATACATAAACTTTCGTCCAGTCTTGCTTCAGCAGTTCTTCTTTAAAAGAACTGATTGCATTTTGTGATTTATTTCTGAAAGATTTTAAAGGTTTTCTTTTTCCTGTATTGGCCCCCGTGTGGCCATGGATAAGTGCAAAGACTGGTGGATGGTCACTTATGTCATTTATCAACAATCCGCTTTCTATTTTCTTATCAATAATGTTAACAGATTGTCAATAAGTGTAGCAGTGTGGACTGTGATTCTACTGGGATGTGTTATTGTGGGATATAGACTCATACTGTACATAGAATTCATGAACTCTGTAGTTACATTTTGTTGAAATGGATTTAGTAAATCAATATTGAAGTCTTTACAGATTACAACCATTTTCTTATTAGTTATGTTATTGTACAGCTCTACTAACTTATCTCTGAATGTCTCGACTCAAGTTCCCAGCATTCTATATATACAACTTATAATTAGATTTTTTTGTTTTATCTTGGTCAATCTCAACACTAACATGTTCACCTATATTGATGAATTGTATAGGTGAAAACTTGTAAATGGAATGTCCTTTGCACTACCAGGGATTCTAGAATGTGTTACTGACATGAAGTTCTGTCAGTAACACATTCTAGAATCCCTGGTAGTGCAAAGGACATTCCATTTACAAGTTTTCACCTATACAATTCATCAATATACAGTGCTACACCACCACCCTCTTTTTGCGATCTGTTAATATGAAACACCTGCTATCCCCTCTATTGCCATCAAAGGAGCCTGCTCTTCATTGAGCCAAATAGTCCTGAATCTGTGGAAAGTTTTTAAGACTTATGCTGTTAAAGTGTATTATTGATAGTTTATCATCTACTTGCACTTGACTTTTGAATTGCTTTTCAGTGTAATATTCAGTGATTATGAATATTATTGAAGAAGTGGTTATCAGGATCAATATCATTCTCCATCTCTTGTAGTTTATGCACAGCATAATGAGATGTTTTCAGTGTCTGAATTTCCTCTCTTTGGGTCAGATGACTTCCTCCAGTTGGGGATGATGGACGTCTACTAAAGTCAGTCATGAGGTTTTTTTTTGTTTTGTTTTTTTTTAAGTACATTATTATGTTATGTCACAAAAAGACTGTTCTTGTCATGTGTGGACATGGATTACTGTAGTCTCTTAATTTTCTTGATCAGTGTTCATCTATATTTATTTAAGTCAGTGAGATCTCATCATTATGGCCTTTGCATCTTCAGGTGTTCCATTTAGTTTAATCCAGACTCTACAGTTTCTTGTCCATGTTGCCTGTATCTTGTTTTGTCTTTTCAGCATCCGTGCTTGCTGTGCTATTTCAGCATTAGTCTTTGTTAAATGTTCATTTAAGTAAACTTCTGTTCCCCGCAGCTTTCTGGCCTGCCTCAGTATGTAATTTTTTACTCTTCTGTTCACAAAGCACATCACAATTGATATCTTTGTTTTATTTGCCTTTCTGGGTAGTGTATGGCAGGCTGAAATTGCATTTATATCAACCTTTATGTTTCTGCTTTCAAGGAACCGAAGCACCTGGTTTTCCAAGGAGACTGATTCATCTGGGGGAGCCTCGTCACCTCTCATTCCTGCTATAGCATGAGCATATGATTGATATTTAATGTCTAGTCCACTAATGATTAAATCATCCGTACGAGTATATTATTCAAGATCCTGAATGCGTCACTCCAAGTCTGCAATTTTTTTGTCTCTTTCCTTAATTGTTAATTTCAGCTCCCGGACTTCCTCCATTAGTCCTAATAATTTGGACTGCTGATTGGCCATTTTGGTAAGTTTTTCTGACATGAAGTTCAGAGATTTTTTTTAATCCCTTTCATTTCCTCTTTCTTTGGTGGCATTTTTTACTGGCCTGATGATGGCACGATAATTTCCGCTGGTGCTACCGGTATCTGGTCCAGCTGACCTCTGGTTCGGCTGGGGCCTCAGTTAGCTCCTCTGCCCTTAGTTAGCTCCTCTGCAGAGCTCCGCCACTTACAGCTGTTGTAGTTGATCTCTGATCTGGCCGGGACCTCGGTTAGCTCTGCCACAGTTAGCTCCGCCACTTACCACCTCTGTAAACGAGCTCCGATCTGGCCAGGACCTCAGGCAGCTCTGCCGTGTGTTGCCGCTACAGGTGTGCTCTGATCCGGCCAGGGCCTCAGCTAGCTGTACCACTTGCCACCACTGTAGGTGACCTCCGATCCGGCCTTTCTTTCGCTGCCACTTAACACATTAGCCAGCATAACTGAAACAGCTCAGCCATCAGTAACCCTCATTCAAGAAAGATTATTATCCCATCGGTAAAATAACATAAACAGCACATGCTAAAAGTTTAATCAGTTTTCTAAAGCTAAGAGCTAACTTTGCTCCCTAAAACTTTCTAACCTTACCGGTGCGGTGTTTAGATGCTACCCCAGTTCAATCATTGATCACTGGGACAGAGCGCAGCAGAGGCCTTGCTGAGGGAAAGAGCAGAGGGAGGAGGTTGAGGCGGATGGATGCATCACTGTAGTGGTCCTGTGATATGACAGTGGTGCTTTACAGAGTCTGCATTTAACTTGCTTCATTTGTTTATTTTTGTTAAAATGCTTCCATACTCTGGGAAGTTTTGGCCCCTTCTTCTCTGTGATATTTTCTCTTCTGTGGCGCCATGTTGCACTCCTCTCCTCCTTCACTGGAACAGTTACAACTGTTACTACATCTAGTGCAGACATAAATGGGTCTCAGTCGTTTAGCAATGGCCCGGGAGCCGGCCATTTATGTCTGCAATAAGTGGCCAGGAGCCACTTAGTGAATGAAAAACCCACATGCAGGAGTGGTTTCGTGCGTTGTATTGAACAAAACCCCAAAACGTGTTAATGGGAATGAATGAAGTGTGGATGTGTATGTGTGTGAAACACCCGAGCTGCCAGGGAGCGAAGGACCCAAAGAGCTCCCTGACGCGCCTGATGGAAAATAAATAAATATATGTATTTTTTTATATATATTTTTAACCAAATAGCCAAATTAGGAGGTATGTACTTGTATTATTAGCATATTTGTAATTTGTGTGTATTTTCTACTATTGAATTAAAAAAAAAAAGAAAAAAAAGAATTGAATTGTAGGTGCTTCCCGGCCAGATATTGTGATACTAGGAGACCGGCTCCCGGCCGTGTAGTTACTTCGCGGCTCCTGGTCATTTAGCAACGGCTGTTATAGTTGTGCGCTCAGGCTTTCTCATCAGGCACCTCTCTAGGCAGCCGCTGAAGGACCTCAATTTAGAGCTAGCATTTTTAGCTGTTGCTTTGTCACTGCCACTGGAGAATAAAAACGGCACGCCTGCTCGTGCGAGAAAAGAGAGAAATTGCCAGTCTTATAACTTACAGTATATTGTAGTGACTGGTGAAATATATCCTTAGCAATTCATCAGTCCCCCTGCCTTTCCCTTCATATGAAGCCGGCTGCATTTGAATTCTAACCACATCTCTTAGCTAAGTGAGTCTTCCATTATGGCTCCCGTTTCCAGCGGGTTAAAACCATGATAAACGCCAGTGCTTACATACCTCTTACTATTTTTTTCCCTGTTTAAAGTACTTTAATAAACTCATGTTTCTGTCGGACAGTCACGCTTAGCGAGTCACTGTTTGCTGACTGACTGGAAAATTCATGTGAGCGGGGCACTTCTAAACTCCACGTGGATGACGGCCACGTGCGTTGTTTGTGTGCGCGCTTGCGGAAGGTCATTGCTTCATATATTTTTATTAATAAAATCATATCGGCTTGGCGTGGCGGTACGACTTCTGGCGAGGCGGGCCACAACGGAGAAATGTTACCAGAGGAAACCCTGCAAGGTGTTAGTTTCAGAGCTAACAGTGCTGCCATAGAGTTAGCATAGCAAGGACAGTTATTATTGCTATTTTCTATAAATTCCAGTCACCCCACTAAACATCCCTGTTCCCACCTGGTTCACAAATCCGCACTTGATTCTCTATCTTGTCATTCTGGCTTATTTGGTTATATTTTTGCCATGATAGTTGGTAGACAGGACCATTAGCTTTAGCTTGGCTAGGAGGTTAGAATCAGTCTCTCCAACCGCACTAAAGCTTGCCTGAGTGGAGAGAGGCTGATGGGTCAGGCCATCTAGTGCACTTGACCATACATGTCGTACTTAGACGTTCTTCTTCTTTCAGCTGCTCCCTTTATGAGCCGCCACAGGGGATAATCCCCCTCCACCTCACCCTGTCCCTTGCATCTTCCTCTGTAACGCCAACCCTCTCCATGTCCTCCTTCACTACCTCCATGAATCTTCTCTGTGGTCTTCCTCTGTTCCCCCTGGCTGGCAGCTCCATCTTCAACATCATTGTCCAATTTATCAACTGTTCCTCCTCTGCACATGTCCAAACCATCTCAGCCTTGCCTCTCTTACTTTGTTTCCAAACCGCTCAACCTGAGATGTACCTCGCTCCCTATGAGAATCTTAGCATCTTCAACTCTGCCACATTCAGCTCTGCCTCCTGTCTTTTTGTCTATGCCACGTCTCCAAACCATACATCATAGCAGGTCTCACTGCAGTCTTGTAAGTCTTCCCTTTCACTCTATCTGCTATCCATCTGTCGCAAATCACCCCTGACACTCATCTCCATCCACTTCACCCAGCCTACACTCGCTTCTTCACCTTGTGTGATTTTTCCATTGCATTGGATGGTTAACCCCAGATATTTAAACTCATCAATCTTAGATGTTATTTTAACTTATTTTACTATAGTAAAACTGCTCCTCCGACTTCCGGTTATGGCGGCCACGAGAGGGGGACACGTCTCGCTCTGCTCTGCTCCTGGAGACGAAAAAACGGCAAATAACTCTCTCATTTGGGACAGAACCTATCCCAGCGTTTGGACGAGGGTATGTCGGTGAAGCCTAAGGCTGGAAAACCAGGTAGAGGAAAAAGCGAGCCGCCGAAACAGTCTAAATTAACGGACTTTCACGTCTGTGACGCAGCAGATAAAGAAGCTCCATATATGGCGGAGGAAGCGAGCAGCGGTGCGGTGAATGTGGGAAACGGCACAGGTGCGGTGCTTAACACCATTAGTTCAATGAGAGCAGACTTTTCCGCTAAGTTTGATGGGATTATGGCAGCGTTGGAAGGAATGAGAAAAGAATTGGGTGACTGTGTAGAACGAATGGCGCAGGTAGAGCTTCGTGTCGCTAGTGCTGAAGATGACGTCACCTGTCTTCAATTAAAGGTGCGCACTTTGGAAAAAAAAAATAAAAGTCTGGAAAATAATGTCTTGGACTTGGAATCCCAGTCGAGACGGAACAACTTGAGGCTGGTGGGTCTACCGGAGGAATCCGAAAGTCGGGACACATGTTCCTTTTTGGAAAAGTGGATTCCGGAGGCACTGGGCAGTGTGGAGCTGCAATCAGCAGTCGTTCTGGAAAGCGCATATCGTATCGGCCCACGGAGAGATAAGGGACCACCGAGGACGCTTATTATGAAGTTTATCAGCAACAGAGACAGGATGAAGATCTTCAACGCTGCGCGAGCTAAAGGCCAGATTAAACACCAGGACCAGCAGGTGCGGTTCTACCCAGATTTGGCCACAGGAATCCAACAATTGAGGAAGCAGTTTGATCCCGTACGTAAAGAGCTGCGCAACCTTGGGATTCGTCATGGTGTAATTTATCCTGCGAGACTGTTGACCACGTATGAGGGCAGAACCCACATCTTCAAGACCCCAGAGGAGGCGCAGGAGTTCATCAAGAAGATCCAAGAAGAGACTGGTGAGAGCTAAGCATGAACAAAATATAAGGTAGAATATTTAAGCATTTGCACAGGCATCTGATTGACTTGAAGCAAATAGCAAGTTTACAAAATATAGATTGTATTATATATTAAAAAAAAAAACAAAAAAAACCCCAAAACTATGATGTATAAAGTTGCTAAAAATTTTGGAGTTAAGTTGGAAAACTACAGAAGAGAGTTAATGTTATGTCATTAAAAGTAGCAGAGTTAGGGTGATTGGGAGGATGAAGAAGGAGTGGCTTTGGCTGATCCTCGTGGGTGTGGAACGGTCGATGGCTATATCGGGAGACGGAATTTTTTTTTTGATTTTGGGGGGGATTACCACAAATGTGGGAAGGGGGAATTTGTTTGTGTGTAGTTTGTAGGATGACTGTTCAACCACTCATGTTTTTGCTTCTCTGTATGAGCATGTTTATACTGCAAGGTAATCCTAAACTCCCTATTGATCATAAACCAAAGCGTTAATCTTAATTTAACTTCATGGAATTGCAGAGGTCTACAAAAATTAAAAAAACTTAAACAAGTTATGAATAAAATAAAAGATATGGGTTCAAAAATTGTGTTTTTACAAGAAACTCATCTAATAGAGGAGGATGTAAAAAGAATTAGGAGTAGATGGCAAGGAAGTGTTTTCACCTCATCATTTTCATCCCGAGCCAGGGGAGTTATGACTCTCATACATAAATCAGTCCCATTTCAAGTGAAAAATGTAATTGGAGACAAATTTGGAAGATATTTAATCATTCAAGGATCTTTGTTATTAGAAAATATAAATTTGGTAAACCTATATGGTCCCAATATAGATGATCAAAAGTTCTTTGCTAATTTATTTCTTATCTTATCATCACTTACAGGGCAACATATAATAGCAGGGGATTTTAATTGTACATTGAATCCCGGTATAGATAGATCAACAGGACTGGACTGTACGCACAATGGATGTAGGATGACCATTATTCATTTTATGAAAGAATTGAGAGTGCTAGATATATGGAGAGAAATGAATCCACAAGTTAAAGCCTACTCTTGTTATTCCAATACCTACAAGACTTTCTCACGTATTGATTATTTTTTGATCTCCGTAGAATTAAGGTCCAAGATTCAAAACTGCTTTTATGATAACATTGTGATCTCTGATCATGCACCCTGCTGTCTAATATATGTAGATAAGAAATTGACAAAGGAACCAGGTAGATGGCAATTTCAGCATAAATGGCTTCAGGATGAGGAATTTGTTAAGTACATAGAAAAACAGATAGATGAGTTCTTTGATATCAATACTAACTAACCTAACTAACCTGCACTTATATAGCGCTTTTCTAGTCACAAAGACCACTCAAAGCGCTTTCATTAATACTAACCCTCTATTCTAAGGGCCTATAGGAAACAGATATCTAGGGACAATTTAGAACAGCCAATTAACCTAACATGCATGTCTTTGGCATGTGGGAGGAAACCGGAGAAATCCCGGAGTAAACCCACGCAACACGGGGAGAACATGCAAACTCCACAAACATCAGCATGTGTAAAGTGGGAGGCTTTCAAAGCTTTCATTAGGGGACATATTATTAGTTATACAGGTTCAAAATCTAAGAAGACTCGAGAGGAGAGAGTTCAATTGGAACATAAAATAAAAATTCTTCAAGAAAAAGTATATGCAGGAAGTGATCCAAGGTTGGAGAACGAATTACTGATTTTGAGAGCTGAATATGACAAAAAATCAGCGAATAGAGCTGCCTCGAGTCTTCTAAGATTGAAACAATCTTTTTATGAACAAGGTGAAAAATCAGGAAAATTATTGGCATGGCAGATTAAACAATTAGAATTTAAAACACCAATTACCAATATTATAAGTAACGGACAGGTAGTTATAGATCCTGTAGAAATTAATAGAGCCTTTAGAGATTACTATGAAAAATTATATGATACCAAAAATGAATCTGACTTAACAAAACTAAATGGGTTTTTGAACAAACTATCTATACCGTGTATTTCAAATGAAAACAGGGAGATACTGGAGTCTAAAATTAGTCAAGAAGAAGTTGGGCTAGCCATTGATAATATGAAATCAGGAAAAAGTGCAGGACCAGATGGTCTTCCAGTTGACCTTTATAAAAAATTTAAGAATAAATTAATAAAACCTTTTTTGGAAATGGTTTTAGAAGCATTTCAAAATAGTAATTTACCATCATACATGAATAATGCCTTAATTATACTGTTGCCAAAACCAGGTAAACCCTCTAATAAATGTGAAAATATGAGACCAATAAGCCTATTAAATGTCGACCTTAAGATAATCTGTAAAATTTTAGCAAGACGAATACAAGAAATTTTACCAAATATTATTAACCGAGATCAGAATGGCTTTATAAAGGGAAGACAAGGCTTCCATAATGTAAGAAGACTATTTAATATTATTTATTCTAATAAAGAAGCACCGGATACAGCTGTCCTATCACTGGACGCCGAAAAGGCCTTTGATAGAGTCGAATGGCCCTTTCTTTTTGAAGTCTTACAAAGGTTTGGACTTGGAAATAATTTCATAAAATGGGTTCAGATAATATATAATAATGCTACAGCAGAAATCCTAACAAATAACAATATTTCAAAATCAATAAAAATCAATAGAGGATGTTGACAAGGCTGTCCACTTTCACCTTTACTGTTTACTATGGCAATTGAACCTTTAGCGATGGCGATACGTCTACAGTCAATTCAATTCAACTTTATTTATATAGCGCCATTTCACAACAACAGTCATCTCATAGCACTATAATATATGGAATTAAAGTTGGACCAACAGAACATAAAATCTCCCTATATGCCGATGACATAATTTTGTTTATGTCGAATCTTAAAAAATCAATTCCGACCTTGTTGAATTTAATAAAGAATTTTGGGGAAATATCAGGATATAAAATAAATAAAACTAAATCTTCAATATTAATGCTAAATGAGACCCAGAGAAATTACCCAGCCCCTGAGGTAAATCAATTCAATGTTGTAAATCAGTTTAAATATTTAGGAATCCAAATTGTGCCTAAGCTAGAATCAGTCGCCAGTGTCAATTATGAAGCCTTAATGACAGATATCAATGAGTTAACTCAGAGATGGATGTCACTACCAATGTCGATGATCGGGAGAATCAATATACTTAAAAGTAATATCTTACCTAAAATACTTTATTTATTTCAATACATTCCCTTACCACCACCTTTAGATTTATTCTCAAGAATTAAAAAAAAGTTAGTGGAATTTATATGGAACAACAGGAGGGCTAGATTACGTTTGTCTTTATTATATTTACCATTTGATCGTGGAGGTCTGAAATGTCCAAATTTTATGTTGTATTATTGGTCGGCACAACTGAGGTCTATGACATATTATTTTTCATCAAATGATCTCCCTCACTGGACTGAAATGGGATCATACAATTTGTCTTTACCTCTTCCCATATTCATATATTCAGACTCGGCAAAAAAATTACAGAAGCAAGTTAAAAACCCATTTGTAAAACATATGATTAAAATATGGTGTGAAACTAAAAAATATTTAAAAGAACCACACTTACTGTCACAATTTAGTCCAATATGGGGTAATCAATATTTTAAACCAGGGAGAGCGGATGCTGTGTTTAAAGTATGGAGTTTAAAAGGGATCCAAAAAATTCAAGATATATATTTGTCATGTTCAGATAACATAATGTCTTTTGAAGAGCTGAGGATCAAATTTAATCTTAATAGAACACATTTTTTTAAATATCTTCAACTTAGGAACTTTATTCGATCAAACCAAAATAATGCTCTCACTCGACCTATTTATTCATCCTTGGAAAAAATGTTGATGAAAGATAGTAAAAGAAAGGGTATTATTTCAGAGTTTTATAACTCATTGACACTATCCTCAAGTGAAAACTCACAGAAAAGATTAAACTACTGGAAAGAAGATCTGCAAATTGAAATTTCAGAGGAACAATGGGAATTGGCTTGTACAGAAGCTCAAACCAAATCAATAAATGTACGTCTTAAATTGATACATTTTAAATGGTTAATGCGGATGTATGTTACACCAGTGGAGTTAAATAGATATAACAAAAACATACCAGATACATGCACAAAATGCATGGAAAGTAAAGGAACCCTATTTCATTGTTTATGGGAATGTAGAATAATTAGAATGTTTTGGGAAGAGGTGAGGGTAACAATTGAAAAAATAATTTCAAAACAAATCATATTGAATCCTAAACTGTTTTTGTTGGGTCTGTACCCAAAAAAGCATAACTTTAATAAAAGTGAAAGAACATTCATAGACCTCAGTTTGCTTAATGCCAAAAAATGTATTGCATTACTGTGGAAAAAGACTCATAGACCAGATGTGACTCAGTGGTTAAGACAGATGTTAACAAACCTTCCATTAGAAAGAATAACATATATACTGAAATCAAAGGAAAGTGTGTTTGAGAATATATGGAGACCTTTTATTGATTATGTAAAAAATTTAAGCATAACTCTTGAAGAAGAAGGTGAATGATGTGTGTGGACCTTGTAAATTCCAAACTGGTGAACATAATACGTATACTTATGTAATGGATTGTCTAGACTAAACAGAGGAGCATTGTTGAAGACTTGATTTTGTTGGTGGTTGTAGGTGTTTTTAGTGCATTTTTTTTGTAGTACTTTAGTGTTAGTGTTTGATTGTTTGTGTTATGTTTGTTAAAAAAAAAAGGTTCAATAAAGATATTGTGGAAAAAAAAAACTGCTCCTCCCAGCCATCTTGCCGTTGTGTCCCTGGGCTAGACAGGGACACAGTCCCAACTTACCTTCAGTGTCCATGACACTGGTATATGATTGTGTATAAATGTTTGGTGGTGGTCAGAGAGGCTGTTGGCACAGATTGGCAACCATGTTTCCGTCAGTCTGCCCCTGGGTAGCTGTGGCTATAGCAGTAGCAGTAGCTTACTACTATCAGTGTCTTGTCTGGAGTGATTGAATAATACATCCATTGATAGATTGATACCATTTTTTTTTTCAAATAAGACAACATAAAAACAAGAATAAAACAAAAATTTAAATGCAGTCTGAAAAGGAACAGGATTGAAGCCCAAAGCTCATCTTGTCCTGTCCCATCATGAACTAATTAATATACCTACTTGCACATATACACATACTGTACATACATAGACACATTGCCACAACAACAAACGGAAACCCAATGAGCAAGGATGCTAATAAGCAAATCTCACCATCCATCCATCCATCTTCAACGGCTTTTTTGGAGGTCTGGGTCGCGGAGGCAGCAGTTCAAGCAGAGAAGCCCAGACTTCCCTCTCCCCAGCCACCTGCTCCAGCTCTTCAGAGAGGATACCAAGGCGTTCCCAGACCAGCTGGGAGACATAGTCTCTCCACCGAGTCCTGGGTCTGCCCCGGGGTCTCCTCCCAGTGGGACGTGCCCGAAACACCTTAAGTGGGAGGCGTCCAGGAGGCCTCCTAATCAGATGCCCATACCACCTCAGCAGACTCCTTTCAATGTGGAGGAGCAGCGGTTCTACTCTGAGCCTCTCCCTCACCCTGTCTCTTGAGGGTGAGTCCAGCAGTCCTACGGAGAAAGCTCATTTCAGCCGCTTGTATCCGCAATCTCGTTCTTTCGGTCATTACCCAAAGCTCATGACCGTAGGTGAGAGTAGGAACGTAGATTGACTGATAAATCGACAGCTTTGCCTTAGAACTCAGCTCTCTCTTCACCACAACAGACCGGTACAACGTCCGCATCACTGCAGATGCTGCTCCGATCCGTCTGTCAATCTCTTGCTCCATTCTCCCCTCACACTTGAATAAGACCACAAGATACTTAAACTCTTCCACTTGGGGCAGAAGCCTGTCCCCAACCCAGAGAGGACAATCCACCTTTTTCCAGCTGAGGACCATGGACTCGGACTTGGAGGTGCTGATTCTCATCCCAGCCACTTCACACTCAGCGGCAAACCGTCCCAGCAAGAACTGTTGGTCATTGCTGGATGAAGCCAGCAGGACAGCATCATCTGCAAACAACAGAGATGAGATGCTATGGTCACCAAGCATGACACCCTCCGTCCCCTGGCTGCGCCTAGAAATCATTCATTCATTCATTCATCTTCTTCCGCTTAATCCTTTTTGGGTCGCGGGGGGGCTGGAGCCTATCCCAGCATCTTTGGGCGAGAGGCAGGGTACACCCTGGACAGATCGCCAGTCCGTCGCAGGGCCAAATCCTGTCCATAAAAATTATGAACAGGATCGGTGACAAAGGGCAGCCCTGGCGGAGTCCAACTCTCACTGGGAATGAGTCTGACCGAGTGTTGGCAATACAAACCAAACTCTCACAACGGTCGTACAGCGACCAAATAGCTTGTAACAACAAGCCCAATACCCCATACTCCCGAAGCACCCCCCACAAAAAACCACGAGGGACACGGTCGAATACCTTCTCCAAGTCCACAAAACACATGTAAACTGGTTGGGCAAACTCCCACGAACCCTTGAGAATTCTCGAGAGGGTAAAGAGCTGGTCTGACGTGCCACGGCCAGGACGAAAACCACAGTGCTCCTCCTGAATCTGAGGTTCGACCAACGGCCGGACTCTCCTCTCTAGTACCTTGGCATAGACCTTCCCAGGGAGGCTGAGGAGTGTCATCCCTCTAAAGTTGGAGCACACCCTCGGGTCCCCTTTTTTGAAGAGAGGAATCACCACCCCACCACCCCGGTTTGCCATGCCAAAGGCACTGCCCCCGATCTCCACGCAATGTTGCAGAGGCGTGTCAACCATGACAGCCCTACAACATCCAGGGCCTTGAGGTACTCAGGGCGAATCTTGTCCACCCCCAGGGCCCAGCCACCAAGGAGATTTTTAACCACCTTGGCGATCTCAGCCCCTGTGATAGGCGAGTCATCCCCCTCATCCACAAGCCCTGCTTCCTCTGTGGAAGGCATATCAGTGGGATTGAAGAGATCCTCAAAGTATTCCTTCCAGCACCCGACGATATCCCCAGGCGAAGTCAACAGCGCCCCATCCGCACCATACACAGTGTGGACAGGGAGCTGCTTTTCCCTCCTGAGCCGCCGGACAGTTTGCCAGAATCTCTTCGAGGCCGACCGAAAGTCTTGTTCCATGGCCTTACCGAATTCCTCCCATACCCGGGTTTTTGCTTCAGCAACCACCCGAGCTGCACTCCGCTTGGCCTGCCGGTACACCTCAGCTGCTTCGGGAGTCCCACAAGCCAACCAAGCCTGATAGGACTCCTTCTTCAGCTTAATGGCCCCCCTCACCACTGGTGTCCACCACTTGGTTCGGGGGTTGCCACCACGAGATGCACCGACCACCTTGCGGCCACAGCTCTGGGCTGCCGCTTCAACAATGGAGGTGGAGAACATGGCCCATTCAGACTCCATGTCTCCAGACTCCCTCGGAATGTGGTCGAAGTTCTTACGGAGGTGGGAGTTGAAGACCTCCCGGACAGGGGCCTCAGCCAGACGTTCCCAGCACACCCTCACTATACGTTTGGGTCTACAAAGTCTGAATGGCATCCTCCCTTGCCATCGGATCCAGCTCACCACCAGGTGGTGATCAGTTGACAGCTCTGCCCCTCTCCCTACCTGAGTGTCCAAGACATACAGTCACAGGTCTGATAACATGATAACAAAATCGATCATCGACCTGCGACTTAGGGTGTCCTGGTGCCAGGTGCACATATGGACACCCTTATGCTTGAACATGGTGTTCGTTATGGACAAACTGTGGTTAGCACAGAAGTCCAATAACTGAACACCACTCGGGTTCAGATCGGGCAGGCCGTTCCTCCCAATCACCCCCCTCCAGGTTTCACTGTCATTGCCCACGTGCGCATTGAAGTCCCCTAGTAGGACAATGGAGTCTCCAAGAGGAGCACCCTCCAGCACCCCAGTCACAGACTCCAAAAAGGGTGAGTACTCTGAAACATCTTTTGGTGCATAGGCACAAATGATGGTCAGGACCCATTTCCCAACCTGAAGGCGCAGGGAAGCAACCCTTTCATCCACCGGGGAAAACTCCAACATAGAGGCAGCAAGGTGAGGGGATACAAGAATACCCACCCTTGCTTGTCGCCTCTCGCCTGGGGCAACTCCAGAAAAGGCCAAGCTCCAGCCTCTCTCCAGGAGACTGGTTCCGGAATTGGAGCTGTGTGTTGGGGTGAGGCTGACTGTATCTAGCCGGTATCTCTTAACCCCTTGATGCCTGTTGTCGCGAATTCGCATCAAACCGCTTCCACTCCAAATGCAACCAAAATACTGTCTGTATTCATCCACTTCTAGTTGGAGCACTTCCAACATACCTAGGAACCTTTTGCAAGCATTAGTTTCTCGTAGGTACGGTCAGAGACGGAGCACCATCCATTTCCTGATTGCTAGGGTTAGGGTTATAGTTTGGCAGTCATGAGAGTTGAAAATACTGAAAATAACTTTGTTGCACGAATAAAAGACTCTTCATACTTGAGATGGGAACAGGTGCTTTTTTACCATTTTTTTTTTACCATAGATGCCTGTTGTCGCTATAACTTTCTCAACTTAATTTAGCATCTACTTGAAAGCAAAAACACAAGTGAATTTTTTTTTTTTCATAATTGGAAATAAATTCAGGCGTTAAGGGGTTAACCTTGTACACCAGCTCAGGCTCCTTCCCCACCAGAGAGGTGACATTCCACATACCAAAAGCCAGTTTAGAAAGCCTGGGATCAGTCCGCCAAGGTCTCCACCTTTGACCGCCACCTAATCCACATAGCACCGGACCCCCATGATCCCTCCTGCAGGTGGTGAGCCCACTGGAGGGCGGACCCATGTAACTCCTTCGGGCTGAGCCCAGCCGGGTCCCATGGGTGGAAACCTGGCCACCAGACGCTAGCCATCGAGCCCCTCCCCCAGGCGTGGCTCCAGGGTGGGGCCCCAGTAACCCCATACCGGGCGGGGTACACTAAATCCTTGATCTACAATTTATCATGAGAGTCTGTTGGATCGTTCTTAGTCTAGCCTTTCACCCAGGACCAGTTTGTCTTGGGTGACCCTATCAGAGGCATATTGCCCCTAACAACATAGCTCCTGGGATCACTGGTGAACGCAAACCCCCCACCATGATAAGGTGACGATCCATACATTTCAAAATTTTATTACTTATTAAAATAATAGTAATTCAAAAATGAAACGCAACAAGTAAACAACTTCCCACTGATCATACAATCCACGAGTGACTCTCAGACTTTCCATTGTAAAGCATCTTTGAACCAGAGTGGTGGCCAAGTCAACCATTTTTTATATGGTCTTTGGTATAGAATAGACTAGGCTTTATTGTTCTGTACAATGACAAAAAAGCCTATTCTATACCAAAGACCATATTTGGTGCTCAGCATAATAGAATGGGGAAAGGGAAGTTAATGTACAGAGTTACCAGAAGGCTGACTTCCTCACAGTAGCTATGTGGCCTAGGGTCAGTGAAACGGAGATAGGCGCTGCCCCCGACACCACATGGTGTCCCACATGCTGTGGAAGGGATTAACTTAACTAACTTAAAGCATCTTTGAGTGTCCTCGAAAAGCACTATATAAATCTGATGTATTATTATTATATACTCTGACCAGAACCAAATACAGTTAGCTGCCATTAGCAGTTGCCCATTCACTCTTTTACAGTTCAGTGTTTCCCCTGTTTTTACAGCCTTGGGGGGGCGGGGGGACAACAGCGTGGAGGTTGATAATGACAAACTCTTAAAGGAATCAGTCTTCTGGCACTAAGTAGAAAAATAAATATTAAAAAAAATTACAGAATACTTAATTATTGAAAAGGAAAGGGACAGCCAATATTGGCGACTGTTTCGGAACCCTTGTTTATTTGTTTGTCAGATCACATATTTGTGTGATCTTTTGTGACTTACATTCATAATAGTGTATCTTGCACTTTGGGGAATGGATCCTAGCATTTTGAGCATTTTTCCTTAAATGGACCAGGCCAATTGTCCTCTCAAGGAAAAATGTCCTGACAGAAAAGGTGGTTTGTCAAGGGGTGGTACACACAAGGATAGAAGGGCAGGAGCGTGCACACACACACGCACTGGGTTTCATATTTTATGGGGACCAATTTTCTGATCATCACTTGTGGGGACTGCCCTTTCTACACAGACAGAGATTCCTTGGATTTATGGATAGATGGATTGACAGAAGGTTAACTTGACACTCTGGGGGGGTGCTGTTGGGGATGCCCCCCCACTATAATGATAGCTTATTGTACTCCAGGGAGAGCCATAGCCTTTTGGACACTAAAAACACTTGGCCTTGTCCACCAGTGATGCCAGCTAATATTAGCAGTATATGGTGTCACCAACAGATCTCATGAGTGAAAGAAAGAGGGGGGATGGGGTGAACTTGGGTTCATGGACATTTAAAGAGACATGCACTGAAATGAGCCATTCTAAGGAAGGCTGAATTTGACCAAAATATTGGTCAAAATGGAACTGCAGTAATCAAACACAGGCATTTTGACTAAAGCATGTCAAAGACATTCCATTAAGACCTGCAGGAACTGTGTCAGTATCTGGAAATAGTGCATTTAATGTCTCCTTCCAGAGTTGGCAGAGGTATGTGCTCTCAAGCACTTTCAGGTTTCATTTATTATTTTTTAAAACCATTTATAGGTAGCAGCAGGACTCCTGGGAAAAAAAAAAGATATGTAGCATGTGGATAAATGTGGTAGTGTTATAAACCAACATGCTCGAAAACATAGTGTTAAGAAGATACTTGTGTTTGAAAAAAATGTGAACATGACTCTTTCTCTGCTGTGACATACTTTGTGTCTTTTTCTCTTTGCATGTCAGCAGCACAGGCTCTACATGAAGACTTGAGATTATTACTCATCCTTGTTGGTTAAGTGATGTGGATATTGTCTTCTTTGACTCATCATTCGTCCCTTTATATACAGGTACATCTCAAAAAATTAGAATATCACGAAAAAGTTCAATATTTTTGTCACTCATTTCAGAAAGTGAAACCAATATATTACAAATGTGGACAAAATTGTTGGTACCCCTCTGTTAATGAAAGAAAAACCCACAATGGTCACACAAATAACTTGAATCTGACAAAAGTGGTAATAAATAAAAATTCTATGAAAATTAACCAATGAAAATCAGACAATGCTTTTGAATTGTGGTTAAACAGAATTATTTAAAAAAAAACAAACTCATGAAACAAGCCTGGACAAAATAGATGGTACCCCTAGAAAAGACTGAAAATAATGTGACCAATAGGGACATGTTCAACCAAGATGTGTCCTCTAATTAACATCACAGGTGTCTACAAACTTGTAATCAGTCAGTCGGCCTATTTAAAGGGTGACAAGTAGTCACTGTGCTGTTTGGTGACATTGTGTGTACCACACTAAACATGGACCAAAGGAAGCAAAGGAGAGAGTTGTCTCAGGAGATTAGAAAGAAAATTATAGATAACCATGTTAAAGGTAAAGGCTATAAGACCATCTCCAAGCAGCTTGATGTTCCTGTGACTACAGTTGAACATATTATTCAGAAATTTAAGATCCACGGGACTGTAGCCAACCTCCCTGGATGTGGCCGCAGGAGGAGACGGATAATACGAATGGTAACAAAACAGCCCAGAACAACCTCTAAACACACTCATGGTGAACTCCAAGGTCAAGGTACATCATTGTCAGATTGCACCATCCGTCGCTGTTTGAGCCAAAGTGGACTTCATGGGAGACGACCAAGGAGGACACCACTGTTGAAAACAAATCATAAAAAAGCCAGACTGGAATTTGCCAAACCGTATGTTGACAAACCACAAAGCTTTTGGGAGAATGTCCTATGGACAGACAAGACAAAACTAGAACTTTTTGGCAAGGCACATCAGCTCTATGTTCACAGACGCAAAAATGAAGCATACCAAGAAAAGAACACTGTCCCTACTGTGAAACATGGAGGAGGTTCTGTTATGTTCTGGGGCTGCTTTGCTGTCTGGCACAGGGTGTCTTGAATCTGTGTGCAGGGTACAATGAAATCTCAAGACTGTCAAGGCATTCTAGAGAGAAATGTGCTGCCCAGTGTCAAGACACCTTGGTCTCAGTCGCAGGTCATGGGTCTTGCAACAGGATAATGACCCAAAACACACGGCTAAAAACACCCTAGAATGGCTAAGAGCGAAACATTGGACTATTCTAAAGTGGCCTTCTATGAGCCCTGATCTAAATCCTATTGAACATCTGTGGAAGGAGCTGAAACATGAAGGCACCCTTCAAACCTGAGACTACTGGAGCAGTTTGCTCATGAGGAGTGGGCCAAAATACCTGCTGAGAGGTGCAGAAGTCTCACTGACAGTTACAGAAATTGTTTGATTGCAGTGATTGCCTCAAAAGGCTGTGCAACAAAATATTAAGTTAAGGGTACCATCATTTTTGTCCAGGCCTGTTTCATGAGTTTTTTTTTTTTTAAATAATTCTGTTGAACCACAATTCAAAAGCATTGTCTGACTTTCATTAGTTAATTTTCATAGAATTTTTATTTATTACCACTTTTGTCAGATTCAAGTTATTTCTGTGACCACTGTGTTTTTTTTCTTTTATTAACAGAGGGATACCAGCAATTTTGTCCACGTCTGTGGAAGTATTGAAGTATAAAAGTATTGAAACCTGGTTTAATGACCGTGGCATCACTGTGTTTGATTGGCCAGCAAACTCTCCTGACCCCAAACCCTATAGAGAATCTATGAAGTATTGTCAAGCGGAAGATGAGAGACTCTAGACCCAACAATGCAGACGAGCTGAAGGTCACTATCAAAGCAACCTGGACCTTCATAACACCTCAGCAGTGCCACAGGCTGATCACCTCCATGCCACGCCACATTGATACAGTAATTAATCCAAAAGGAGCCCCGACCAAGTGTTGAGTGTGTACATGGACATACTTTTCAGTCTGCCAACATTTGTATTAAAAAAACAATTTTTTAAAATTAATTTTATGTAATATTCTAATTTTTTGAGAAACTGAATTTGGGTTTTTCATGGGCTGTAAGCCATAATCATCAAAATTAAAAATAAACACTTGAAATATGTCACTGTCTGTGTAATGAATCTATATAATATATGGGTTTCACTTTCTCAAATGAGTGACAACAAATATTGAACTTTTTCCATGATATTCTAATTTTTTGAGATGTACCTGTAAATCTTTGCTCTGCATTTGTACTACCCCTTCTGAGGTCTATTCCAGAGTTGTGTGGCTAACACGCCAATTTGAGTGAAAAGGGAGCTTAACCACTTGTACTCCGGGCAATTTTCCTAAAAATGCCAAAAAATAACATGCCCAAACTAAATTGAAAGCTGTTCTTCAACCCTTTGCAGCATCTTCATGGGGTTGGTCTCATTTAAAAGAAAACACTTTGAATTTTTTGGCAAAAAAAAACATAATCTCTCTACGTGCTCCGGCCACTGAGTTACAGTCATCTAAACATACTGAACTTGAAGAAAAAAAAATTGGACACAGTGTTTTTTTGGATACAAATGCTTGTAAATAACACACAGCTGTCCGATCCGGCTGGAAAATGCAACAGAAATGTAGAACCAAGTGTTATCCAGCTGAGATCCAAATTTGGTAACAATACCACCAAAAATGAATATTTTACACAGCTTTGTTCTCAGGCTGTTCCCAGGCATTATGGAACTGTGCCAAATTGTGCCAAATGGCACAGTTTGGAAAAACGTCTGTAACTTTTGAATAATTCAATGTAGAATCTTCATTTTAGGCTCTAATGAAAGGTCACACTCAGGGCTGTGTCTGTGTGTGTGTGTGTGTGGGTGGGGGGGTCGCCCCCCCCCCCCGCTACCAAGGACCAAATTCGGCCCTCGCTACATGACGGAATACACTTTTTTTTTTTTTTCCTTGCATGTTTTCACAGCGGCTCCCCCCCCCCCCCTGCTACTGTGTGTGTGTGTGGGGGGGGGACCGTGAACGGACCGTGAACGCCCCCCCCCCCCCCCGCTACAGAAGAGGGCCATCGCTACATGATGGAATAGACTGATATGCTTCCCCCCCGCGGACCGGGGAGCATTCGGACCGTGCCCCCCCCCGCTCCTCTTCTGCAGCGGGGTGGGGGGGCGTTCACGGTCCGAACACGGCAAATGAACCGTTTATCGCGGCGCACGCACTTCGTATTTCGTGCGCAGTACAGTTGTAATTTACCGATCGGTCAAAAGTCATTTTTGGATTACAGTTTTCAGGGATAAATAATAATTTAGCTTATAACACCTTACCTCTTCAAAGCAGCAGAGTCGTGGCGAACATCTCTTCCCACGCGTCAGACGAACGCGACGCTGCTCCGCTCGTGGATCCCGATCAATATAATTCCATTATTGCCGTTTTGGTGAATGATTTACGACTTTTGTCGTCGGCCTCCGTCTATTCTGCTGGAATGAGTGCAGGTCCCACTTG
This sequence comes from Pholidichthys leucotaenia, assembly GCA_020510985.1. Taxonomy (NCBI): domain Eukaryota; kingdom Metazoa; phylum Chordata; class Actinopteri; order Cichliformes; family Pholidichthyidae; genus Pholidichthys; species Pholidichthys leucotaenia. Next base: position 279,567,410 of record CM035838.1, on the reverse strand, counting down.
TGGGTGTTCTCCATGCTGCTGGGTGAGCCTGGGTCTGTAGGAGATTCGTACAGAGTCCTTCTGCAGCAGTAAATATCACTTCACCCAGCCAGAATTTCTGTGCTTCAATTGGCTCCTGCGTTCACAGTAGGCGGGTCCTCCTTCCTAGATTTTCATTCATTGGTTCTTCAAGGTTTCAGAAACCCAATTCAAGGCTCTTATTAGTCGAATGAGAGGTCAATCAGATGAACTAATCTGTTCGCGGCTGTCTCTGCAGTTTTTTTTTGAGTGGCGCTTGGACGCTACTACATCACCATCACCACCATCATGCGTCATGCGCACGAGGGCGCGCGAGCGCGCTCTCGCGCGCCCTCGTGCGTCATAGGACGCAGAGACTTGCCCGCCCGCGGAACAACGGAGCGCAAGTGGTTAACTATTGCAGTGTTACTACAATCTAGCCCACATCTACTAATGGTGATCCAAAGGCCAGACCTGCCTGTGAGATGTTCTACTTAAAATTGGATTGTAAACGGTCATCTCAACAAGGAATCTGAGCATCAAAGGCATTATATCAAGAAATTAGATATGAATAAAACATTTGCATTGTTTATCTTTTCACTGTTCTTTAAGCATTTAGGTTACAGACATCTGTTGAGAGGGTTTCAGTTCAAAATCACATTGGTTGGCCAGCATATAGATTTTGCCACCTTTCTCAGGTTGTCCACCCTCGGGTATTTTTTTTTTTTTCAACCAGTAATCGCAAAAGTGTTTGTTTTTTTTGTTTTTTTTTAACTTCTAGGTGCTAATCGTCATGCTTTTAACACACTCCGATGAAGTTGCTATGGCGACTTGGCACTGCTGAACTATCCGGCCCTTTCATTGCCACCTGGTAATAAATCAGGATGCACATAGTTTATTTTTGATACAAAACCATTTTTAACAGGGAACAAGTAGTATCACACTACACAAAACTGACATTTCCAAGGGTTTATTTTATATACTTAACAGGTCATTTGATTTAGGAGCTAAAAATAAAGCTGCACTATAATACAGAGCTAATATGTCTGTGGATGTTGGCCAGATATTATTTCGAGTAGACAATTTCTTAAATAATTGGTATATTTTTTGCACACTTACAAGTTCTTCACCTGTGTGTGTGTGTGTGTGTGTGTGTGTGTGTGTGTGTGTGTGTGTGTGTGTGTGTTATGCAGCAAATGGGAAGTGAAACTCTAGGGCAGCCTTTTTAGTTCTCCAGTACAATAGCAAATACAAGCCTCAATACTGTTCAGATAGTATCAGGTTGCACTACTGCAACTACTCAGATGTTGGCATTAGAGAAACGATAAAAAAGGAAGTTTTTGTCTAGTAGTTTTAGCTCCGAACATTTACGGGGGGGCGGGGGGGTAGTGTCATGTACCTTTTTTTTCCTTTCATTTTTGCCTAACACCTTCTTTTCTTGTCTGAGGTGGTGACTCATTGCAACCTGTCTGCAAAGGCTGGATTAGACTTTTCCCCGTTTATTCAGTTTCTACCTCTTAAACTCTTGTGCAATTGATTTTCTGCACTAATGTCTCTTTCGGTACCAAAAGGGCAAAAAAAAAAAAAAACGCTTTGGAAAAGTAACTAGTTTAACTGCTGCTAATTTTATTTATTCAACCATTGTGCTTTACATTTGTACAACTAGATTGTTGTGCGTTGTCAGCTCTACAGATGCCGATGCTTTAACAGTTAAACAAGGGAGTTAACTAAGCATTTGAGATTATAGCCTTCATATTATGTCTGAATGCTGCCACCATAATTTGCATCATGTTTGGCCCCAGAATTTGACATTGTCTACCGAATATTGTTTTCTGCTCCTGGTGCTGTATATTCTAATATAAGGCTTTTGTAAGGTTGTTTATATTTATCAAATGTTATTCGAGTTGACACTCTACCATTTAAGTTCACCTCCTGTTAATATAGCCAGACAAATCACTCTCCGCTAACACCGTGTTCTCTAGTCCAGTTCTGATTATATCTTTTTGAGTACTACTCATTCCCCTCATGGCCTGCATGTGTTATGGATTGGAAGTTGTGTGGAATTATGTTGTCACTCCACTGCATTCAGTTTGTCAATAGCCCCAGCAGTCTTAAGTCTGTCTTCTTATCAGCTCTTTTCAACCGCTATGTTCTCTGAAGTGTTTGTGTGACTGACTGGAAGATTGAACTCTAATTCAGTTGCCAGAGAGTTCTGCTCTGTAAACTTAAACCACTTTACATAAGTGCTCTGTCTGCCCTGCTGCAGGGGATTTTCTCAGAACAATATGGCTTCTCCTTTATTACCCTAAATTCCCCTTTCCCTAACCCCTCTCTTCCTTTGGGTCTTCCTTTTTAGGCCAAGTCGTGTATCTGTCACATGTGTGGTGCTCACCTGAACCGGCTCCACTCTTGTCTCTATTGTGTCTTTTTTGGCTGTTTTTCGAAGAAACACATCCACGACCACGCAAAAAGCAAGAGACACAATCTAGGTAAGTCAGTCACTCTTATTTATTTATTTATTTATTTTTTTGCAGAAGATTATCATTCTGATAAAAGCCACTGTGAGACCAGTAACCAATAATTGCTGAAATTTGAGAGCTGTATTTAACACTCCATCTTTCTTAGAGTACACAGTCACCTATTTGGGTATGTTGTGGTTTTAAATGGAAATTTAATTTTTACAGACTTAAAAAATGCAGATACTTTACCTTGCATGGGCTTTGGCTAGTTAGCCTTGAGAATGTAGGTTTCCACATATTGTAACTTTTGCTTGCATATTACAGACATAGATTATGTATAATAGGTGTTCATGACTACAATTATATTAGCTCTTGGTTTGGAAAAAAAGAAACGTTTAAACTAAAAGATTTTTTTACCAGGCTATATACTCAAACTGTACACTATACTGAAGCAGGGCATTTTAACAATGATGTTTCTAAACCCTATGGGAATTTAATCACTTATTATTGTAAATTAGTCATCTAAAGCCCGGTTCAGATTGCACAAGTTGAGTCAGATAATGAGCCAATTTTATTACAGCCATCCATCATACATTGTCGGATAGGATTGTGAAATGTATGAACAGGTGTTTATTGAGACAATCCATTAATAGTGTCAAGTGTGAAGATTTACCATATCATAAATTTTTGTTCTTTTATCACCAAGTGTAAGAGCACCTGATGACGATCAATTACATTTTCCTGACAGTGACCATTAGGGTGATGGATAAAGGCACATTTTCCCCTTCGTCAGGACCTTCTGTTTATATGTATTAGTGGTGGGTGTCGCTGGAGGTCCAGCAATGCAATGTTATCATAATACTTGGGCAAGATACAGTGTTATGATGATCTTGTGATATGTTGAGTATTGCGGTATCATGTTGTAATTTCCCATCCCCATATTTGTCTTGTTCAACTTCCAGCTAGATCTATGAGTCACTTCTTTGTTGGGCTGACCTCACCAGACAGTGCTCAACACAATGTAGTGGACTAAAACATCAACTGTTTTTTTTAATTACTCTGGAACCCAAAGAGTTAATTTTTGTTCACAACAGGAGTTTTTTTCATTATGCTCCATGCAATTTGCATAGGGTATAATGTTTTTGACCTATTTGTTCGTTTGACAGCATGTTGTCGCCTCTGTAGCTCCTACTTTTTTGATCAGATTGACTTCAAATTTTTGTAGAAACTTTAACTCATTAATACCTTGGACTCATTTGATTTTTCACGCACACCTAATGAGGGGTTCCATTTATTTTGGGGTGGGGTCATTTCCTGTTGTCACCCAGGGTTTTCTCTGGTAACATTTCTCGGTGGTGGGCCGCCTCGCCAGAAAATTTACCGCCGCGCCAAGAAGGAGATATGAATTTAAGAAAAATACATGAAGCAATGACTTTCCACAAGCGCGCACACGAACAATGCATGTGGCCGTCATCCGTGCGGAGTTTAGAAGTGCCCCGCCCACGCGAGCTTTCCAGTCATTCAGCAGGCAGTGTCTCACTAGCGGCAGCAGCATCTTCGTGGAAAAAGAGTGAAAACCGGAAAGTCAAACAGCAGAAATGGACTCTATTTGAAGAGAAACTTTGTGAAGTCTGCCATTTCTTTGTTGGTGAAAATCCTGGCGCATCAACGCCTTGGCGCTACCTATCGGGCGGGAGTGAAACTACAAATGATGGTTGTGTGCATGCGTCAACCACTTTGCCTGGGTAGGTGAAAAAAGTGAGCATGTACAGCGCCGCGTGCGTGCCGGGCTTGTCCAAAGCTTACGCAGACCAAGGCGGACTAGACGGGAAATGCAGCATGAATAAGGCTTGACTGTCCTACAGAAACATGAGTTTGTTAAAGTACTTTAAACGTGGGGAAAAAAAATCATAAGAGGTATGTAAGCACTGGAGGCATTTATCATGGTTTTAACCCGCTGGAAATGGGAGCAATAATGGAAGAGTCGCTTAGCTAAGAGATGTGGTTAGAATTCATATATAGCCAGTTTCATTTGAAGGGAAAGGCAAGGGAGACTGATGAATTGCTGAGGATATATTTCACCAGCAACTACAATATTAAGTTATGTTCCCTATTACAGTGGGGCAAAAAAGTATTTAGTCAGCCACCAATTGTGCAAGTTCTCCCACTTAAAAGATGAGAGAGGTCTCCAATTTTCATCATAGGTATACCTCAGCTATGAGAGACAAAATGAGGAGAAAAAAAATCCAGAAAATTACATTGTCTGATTTTTAAAGAATTTATTTGCAAATTATGGTGGAAAATAAGTATTTGGTTACCTACAAACAAGCAAGATTTCTGGCTCTCACAGACCTGTAACTTCTTCTTTAAGAGGCTCCTCAGTCCTCCACTCGTTACCTGTATTAATGGCACCTGTTTGAACTCGTTATCAGTATAAAAGACACCTGTCCGCAACCTCAAACAGTCAGACTCCAAACTCCACTATGGCCAAGACCAAAGAGTTGTCAAAGGGACCAGGATGACTGATCTGTGTAAAGGAAAGAATGAATGGGGCCATGTATCGTGAGATTTTGAGTGAGAACCTCCTTCCATCAGCAAGGGCATTGAAGATGAAACGTGGCTGGGTCTTTCAGCATGACAGTGATCCCAAACACACCGCCTGGGCAGCGAAGGAGTGGCTTCGTAAGAAGCATTTCAAGGTCCCGGAGTGACCTAGCCAGTCTCCAGATCTCAACCCCATAGGAAATCTTTGGAGGGAGTTGAAAGTCCGTGTTGCCCAGCGACAGCCCCAAAACATGACTGCTCTAGAGGAGATCTGCATGGAGGAATGGGCCAAAATACCAGCAGCAGTGTGTGGAAACCTTGTGAAGACTTAAAGAAAACGTTTGACCTCTGTCATTGCCAACAAAGGGTATATAACAAAGTATTGAGATGAACTTTTGTTATTGACCAAATACTTATTTTCCACCGTAATTATTACCTCCGCCAAGGACAGATTGTCAGAAATGGGGTATCCTACAGATGATTCGATTTTGGTGGTGATCCGGATCACCGTCCACAAGAAAACCGCCATTACGCAAAATGCCATTTTCGTGAATAACTACTAAACCACTAATCCTATCATTGTCAATCCAATTGCTTGTCATATGTTTTCATGGTCAAGGAATCTGAAAACGTACACACAAACACTGTATGGGGGGAACTGTGGCGCTAAACCGCCATTACGGAAAATGACATTTTCGTCAATAACTACTGAACCACTAATCCTATCATTGTGAATCCAATTGCTTGTCATATGTTTTCATGGTCAAGGAATCTGAAAACATACACACAAACACTGTATGGGGGGAACTGTGACGCTAAACCACAATTATGGAAAATGCCATTTTTGTCAATAACTACTCAACCACTAATCCTATCATTGTGAATCCAATTGCTAGTCATATGTTTTCATGGTCAAGGAATCTGAAAACATACACACAAACACTGTATGGGGGGAACTGTGGCGCTTGGCGGAGGTCTGCGCTCTCCGAGTGCTTTTCTAGTTTGCAAATAAATGCTTTAAAAATCAGACAATGTGATTTTCAGGATTTTTTTTCTCATTTTGTCTCTCATAGTTGAGGTATACCTACAGTGGGGCAAAAAAGTATTTAGTCAGCCACCAATTGTCCAAGTTCTCCCACTTAAAAGATGAGGGGTCTCCAATTTTCATCATCGGTATACCTCAACTATGAGAGACAAAATGAGGAGAAAAAAATCCAGAAAATCACATTGAAGGATTTTTAATGAATTAATTGGTAAATTCCTCAGTAAAATAAATATTTGGTCACCTACAAACAAGCAAGATTTCTGGTTCTCACAGACCTGCAACTTCTTCTTTAAGAGGCTCCTCTGTCCTCCACTCGTTACCTGTATTAATGACACCTCTTTGAACTTGTTATCAGTATAAAAGACACCTGTCCACAACCTCAAACAGTCAGACTCCAAACTCCACTATGGCCAAGACCAAAGAGTTGTCAAAGGACACCAGAAACAAAATTGTAGACCTGCACCAGGCTGGGAAGACTGAATCTGCAATAGGTAAGCAGCTTGGTGTGAAGAAATCAACTGTGGGAGCAATTATTAGAAAATGGAAGACATACAAGACCACTGATAATCTCCCTTGATCTGGGGCTCCACGCAAACTCTCACCCCGTGGGGTCAAAATTATCACGAGAACGGTGAGCAAAAATCCCAGAACCACACGGGGGGACCTAGTGAATGACCTGCAGAGAGCTGGGACCAAAGTAACAAAGGCTACATCAGAAACGCACTACGCCGCCAGGGACTCAAATCCTGCAGTGCCAGACGTGTCCCCCTGCTTAAGCCAGTACATGTCCAGGCCCATCTGAAGTTTGCTAGAGAGCATTTGGATGATCCAGAAGGGGATTGGGAGAATGTCATATGGTCAGATGAAACCAAAATAGAACTTTTTGGTAAAAACTCAACTTGTCGTGTTTGGAGGAGAAAGAACACCATACCTATTGTGAAGCATGGGGGTGGAAACATCATACTTTGGGGCTGTTTTTCTGCAAAGGGACCAGGACGACTGATCTGTGTAAAGGAAAGAATGAATGGGGCCATGTGTCGTGAGATTTTGAGTGAAAACCTCCTTCCATCAGCAAGGGCATTGAAGATGAAACGTGGCTGGGTCTTTCAGCATGACAATGATCCCAAACACACCGCCCGGGCAACGAAGGAGTGGCTTCGTAAAAAGCATTTCAAGGTCCTGGAATGGCCTAGCCAGTCTCCAGATCTCAACCCCATAGAAAATCTTTGGAGGGAGTTGAAAGTCCGTGTTGCCCAGCGACAGCCCCAAAACATCACTGCTCTAGAGGAGATCTGCATGGAGGAATGGGCCAAAATACCAGCAACAGTGTGTGAAAACCTTGTGAAAACTTACAGAAAACGTTTGACCTCTGTCATTGCCAACAAAGGGTATATAACAAAGTATTGAGATGAACTTTTGTTATTGACCAAATACTTATTTTACCGAGGAATTTACCAATTAATTCATTAAAAATCCTTCAATGTGATTTTCTGGATTTTTTTTTTTTTTTTCTTATTTTGTCTCTCATAGTTGAGGTATACCTATGATGAAAATTGGAGACCTCCCTCATCTTTTAAGTGGGAGAACTCGCACAATTGGTGGCTGATTAAATACTTTTTTACCCCACTGTATGTACCTGGCAAGTTAAGATGACCGAAATTCACGAAGTCAGTGACTTTAATCCGTCAGCAGCCTTCAGACAAACTGAACATGCCAGCATTTGGATTTCAAAATAAGGGAGGTTTTTCTTGGCGGTGAGGAGATTTCTAAAAAAAAAAACTGTAATATATAGAAATATTATAACAGAAGTAACGGCATCCTTGGGCATTTAAGTTAATTTAAATCATGAAATACAATTTTATTAATATTTTTTTCTTTGTAATGAGAGTTAAATTATTGTTCTGTTCTGACTGCAAAGTTATGGTCAAAAATATAAATTGTTTTAGGAAAAAGTAAAAAAAAAAAAAATACCACAGTCTTGTTTCAAATTTATTTAAAAAACAGTCTTTTAATTTAAAAAAACATACAAAAATAAGCCATAAAATAATCCACAAATTTATAATAAAGTTTCAAATGTACAAGAAAAGTCAATTTTACAAGAGGAAAATACAAATTTGAGGAAAATGGTTTCAAATTTAGATAAATTTACAGAGAAAAGTAGAAAACTATAAGAAAATTGTTATAAATTTTGGAGAAAAACCTCAAACCTTCAAGACTGAAGTCATTACTCAAGTTTTAAGTGGGTGCTCTTTGTACCCTTAACTAGAAATTTTTGGTTGTGTCCTTTAATTTTATATGGCACTTGATATTTTCTAACCTGTTTGTATACCACCATAGACAGAGAGAGAACCTGAATTAGACAGAGCTCAGAGGGGGCAAGATGAGACAGAAGAGAGGAGACAAGGAGAGGAAAGTGTTCAGGCAGAGGATCCAGGAGAGGTGAGAGCAGAGGGAGGCGAGAAGGATGACACCAGTAAAAAGTCCAAATACAGGATGTCTGGGTGGGACCCCAAATGGCCCAGTATTCCAACATTCAACCCTTGGTTGTACAATACTTCAAATTGTAAGTTCCATATGCACGACAGTGGCTCAGGAGATAGAGCGGGTCGTCCAATAACCGGATGGTTGACAGTTCGAATCCCGCTCTCCCCATATATCCTGCCATTGTGTGCCTGGGCAAGACACTTTACCCACCTTGCCTCCAGTGTCCATAACACTGGGTATGAATGTGTATAAATGCTCGGTAGTGGGTTGGAGAGGCCATTGGCCCGGATTGGCAACCAAGTTTCTGTCAGCCTGCCCCAGGGCAGCTGTGGCTACAGTAGTAGCTTACCACTCCCATTGTCTGTCTGGAGTGAATGAATAATGTATCTGTAAAGTGTCTTTGAGTGTCTATGATAGAGCGCTATATAAATCTGATGCATTATTATTATTATATGCAAAGTTACTGTGCAAAATTTAAAAAAAGAAATAAATAGTATAAAATTAACATATTCATACATATGCCCCCCCCCCCCCCCGGGAAAAATATGTTGCCACCACGCCAAGGTCTTTAAGCCACAGGAAACATTGTGTCACCATTATAGCTTCGATATTTCTGATTGGATTAACTTCAAATTTATCGATCGAATGAAGGAGGTTCATTTTTGGGAGAGGGGCTTGTACTTCTTCAATCCATTTTATTTTGTCACCTGTATAGTGTCTACATTTCTGATTGGATTGTCTTCCTATTTGTACAGAAGCTTTGGCTCAAATGAAGGGTTCCATTTTTGGGAAGTACGGACCTTTTTTTCCTGGCCATTTTATGTTGGAACAGTTCTCTTTAGGGGCCACTGATGGGCAGATGTGTGGGCTATGTGAGCTTGCTCACTAAGGTTTTTTTCATAAATCATTTTTATTAATAAAGCGTCATGATACTGGTGTGTCCGATGCGATACAAAGGTGCACAGCCAAGTATCCCGATAAATGCTGTATCGATTCCCCACCCTGCCACCCCTCTTGTTTACAGTGAAATTGGTAAATGTTAGCTACATTATAGCTACATTTAGACTACACGTTGGCTACATTACTTGCCATCTTAAGTCACCAGTCATTTTTTTCTTCCTCTTTTTTTTTTTTAAGCAAAAAAAACAAAACTGAAGGGGGATACACACGTAAACCCACACAGCAGCTATAACATGAGTCTTTACTGGGCTTGATTGATGCTCTTGTCCTGACTACCTTAGGGATCTGTGTGACGGGCATGAAGGCAGCATATGATGATTGGTCATAATAATTAAACGTCGTTTGCCACTCTGTCAGTTAAAACACAGCAAGATTTTCTCTCACTAGTCTGACGTGGTGACATAATTTGAAATAAATAATAAAATAAAAAAAATTAATTGTGTAAAAATTGTGTTGTCTGAACCGGGCTTCAGGAACTGCAGTTTTTGCCTTTTCCCATCTTTCCTTCCCACTTGATATATTAAATTTCCATAGGGGACTTGCTAGCAAAACAGGTATTGACCTGAGATTTCTTGAATGACTAAATCTCATTTATTTATTTAATAATATAATTTTGGACAAGAAATTGAAACTCAGTCTCACTGCATCTCATTATCATTTTAGCAGGAGCACCTAAACAAGTCAAATGCTTGGATTTAAGCTACTACCGTCCGTTTCTTGTAGTAACAAGGGAGTAGTCTCTATTATGCTAATTCACTATCACTAGGAAGCCAAGTTTTACCCTTACATGTTAGTCATGGTGTGTAAGGCAATGGCACTTGTGAGCTTTTTTCTTTTTTAAAAGTTTAAACCAGTTGGGACAATGAAATCTAGTATCAGTGAGTCAATTGGATGGTTTGGTTGCCTCAGTGGCTGTAATTAACATATCTTTTAACAGTTTAAATACACACATACCCCACCCCATGTACAGAGCTACAGTCTTAATTAGCTGTGAGCTTTCCACAGGAGCCTCTCTGAAATGGGCACTCTGTTCATCTCTACCTCTAATCAAATTAATCCAACGTCCCCTGCCTGCTAGACCTCTAGGTTGCAAATTCCCATCTTAGAGCTCATTTTACATAATCTTTGCTTCTTGTTTCTCTGAGGTTGAACCTCTTCTTTCTCCTGCTTTGTATCTACATTATCCTCATGTTCTCTTCTATCTTATTCTCCTTTCCTCCCTAATCTCAATTTTCCCTCTTGTCCACTCATTTGAGCAAAATTTGATCAGTTCTTTCACACATATAGTATTATACAAGTGATCTCTTTATCTCTTGCTGTAGCTTGTTGGTGTTTGCTTTTCTTTCTGAACTGGGTGCTGTTGTACTAAGAGAAGGCTTTACTTTTCTTTTCGGAATATATGTTCATGATTTCTCATTTCAAGCATAAGCCAATACAATAAAATGTTGTACATGATGTATTAGCTCACTTTCTGCATGTGGGTTGCGCCTAAAACAGAAAGATGTCCGGTTAAGCTAAAAATAGGTTGTCACAGCAACACAGCAGAGGTATTGTTGCTGTGGAGTTTGAGAATGGAAGAAGGTGGTTTGTGTCGGTAGGGAGCAGCACAGGTGGGAGTGGGAGACAAATGGACCTATTCTATCACTATTCCCCTTGTGTCCATTGTAATTGTTCAGCACAATGAGATGTTAACATATTGCATTGAGTGGAAATGACAAGCAAAGTGGCTTTATGCTGAAGCTGGCCCTACCATCACTTTGGACAGTGAAATAAAACCCACTGTACATTAGTATGCTAGAGAAATGTATTTGTAATCATGGTGCAATCTCTTTCTTCCCCTTTCTTTCTCCTTCGTGCTTTCAGCAATAGATTTATTATACGGGGGAATATATTGTTTTGTGTGTCAAGACTATATATACGACAAAGAGATGGAGCAGATTGCCAAAGAAGAACAGAGGAAAGCATGGAAATTGCAAGGTATAATACTCTTGTTTTCTGAGAGAGAAATGAATTCAGCCCTTTTGGAATAAAGCAGTTAATGATGTCTCAGCCCTGTCACATTTTTTGTTTGTTTGCATCCACAGGCATTGGAGAGAAATACACAACATGGGAGCCAACCAAGAGGGAACTAGAATTATTACGACACAATCCAAAGCGGAGGAGAATCACTACAAACTGTACCATAGGTGGGCAATGGACTGCACATCTTAATCAGAGCAGCTTTTCTTTCTTTGACAGTTGTGAGTTCTTTGGGGATTCTCCAAAGCTGTGTGTATACATGTGCATATGGTGCAAGTGTGCTTGGGATCACTCATGCATTTAAGTGTAATATTCAAGGTCAACCAGACTGGGCAGTCCCCCAGGCAATGGACTGGGAGAAGCAGAACACAATGTTCCCTCTCAGATAGGCAGAATTTGTTGCTGTGTCTCATTCAGACTTGTCTTCTCTCTGCTGTGTTTTCTCAGTTATCTGTTGCTTTCCTTTTTTCACCCTTGTTGTGTTTATTGTGTCTTTGATTTTGTACATGAACTGCTGCACCCTTCCATCTGTTCTCGGCCTCTTGCCACCATTCACTCCCTTATGTCCTCAAAAAATTGATTGGTCGCCCTGATCAAGGGGTAGACAATGTGAGGGGGGGGGTTGTATTTGCAAGCCAAGACCACTCCAAAGTGTTTAAACTCCCATTGAGAGCATTTTAACAAAACCAGAACTTGCTCCCTTGGATTAGACCCAAAACCAAGCTGTGCGTCACCTGTTCTACTGGCCATCGTCTCTCACTCTAAATGAATTTATTCACAGCTTTAGGTTCTCTTCCAGGTTACACACAGTTTTAATGGCAGATCTTGTTAAACACCATATCAGCTTTCCAGGAATACACATTATGTGTTAGTGACTTGTATGTTCAGTAAGTATCCATGTATTTTCAAGAAGATCACAGGGAAATTGTGAATTCATTTTCTAGGTGTCATTTTTGCCAAATAATCTAAACTAACTGACCACTGTCTAGGAGAAAACACTGTTTAACATTATATCTAAAATCTTTTAAAGTATCTTAATTAGTCTACTACCACTTAAGAATTGAAGATTCTTATGACAGAATCTTTTTTAAGGTGTACTTTTTATTTAACTTTTGTTTTAGATGTTTTTGCATAAAGGTCCCGTATTGTGCATTTCAGGAAATAATTTTAAGCTTTGGCATCTTCAAGGACATGTATGTAGTTTTAAAGACCAAAAAACATTTTTTAGGTCCTTTTGGCTGCTAATGCGATGATGTGGTGCCTGCCATCCATTCACATTTTACGGGAATCACTACTCCTAGGCATTTGTCCTGGTACTCACCAAACTCACTCACAATGATCCTCAAGAGGGTCTGCATCCATATTGTGTTCAAGGTCAAAGGTCAGGAGATCTGGGCACTTAGATGATTTCAGAAAAATTGCGGTGATGCTTGCCAAACTGGCTCACAATGTCCTCAGGAGGGTCTGCATCCAGGTTGTGCTCAGGGTCACGGTCAAAGTTCAGGAGATCTGGGCACTTGCAATCAAAATCATTCAACCCCCCCTGTAAATCAGGTTTATTGGCAAAATGTATGTTTTTGGCATGTGGGAGGAAACCGAAGAAATCCCGGAGTAAACCCACGCAGACGTGGGGAGAACATGCAAACTCCACACAGATCCCTCTTGGTCGGGGGGTGGGATCGAACCCAGGATTCCCCAGCCAAGGGTGAGTTGCTGTGCTGCCGCAGTGCTAACTGCTCCGCCACCGTGCTGCAAGTTAGGTTAATTGGCATCAAAACTGGGGATTCTAAATTGTCCTTAGGTATGACTGTGAGTGAATGGTTGTCTGTCTCTCTGTGTTGGCCCTGCGATGGACTGGCGATCTGTCCAGGGTGTACCCTGCCTCTCGGCCAAAGATGCTGGGATAGGCTCCAGCACCCCCGCGACCCGAAAAGGAGTAAGCGGAAGAAGATGGATGGATGGCAAACTGTACAAACTAGCAGCTGTGTGCAATTAACAAATCAAACAAGAACAATTAAATAGCTCAACACAACTAATATTACAACAAAATACCACTTTTAATGACTACTGCAGTCTCAAAATTATTCAGCCCCTTCGTGAAAAACCTTTTTAGTACTTAGTAGAGCACCCTTTTGCTGTTGCGATCTGCTGCAAACATGATGCATAGCCAGAGACCAGCTTCTAGTAGTGTTCTAAGGAATCTTAGCCCATTCCTCATAGGCAAACACGTCCAGTTCACTAATATTCTTGGGTTTGTGCACTGCAACTGCCTTTTTCAGATCCCACCAGAGATTTTCAATGAGCTTGAACTCATGTGATGGCCACTCTAGTATCTTCCAGGACTTCTGAAACCAAGCCTTGGTGGACTTTGAGGTATGCTTGGGATCATTGTCCTGTTGGAAGGTCCAATGATGCCCAAGCTTCAGCTTCCTCACAGATGGTATGACATTTTCTGCCAGGAATTGCTGATACTTGATTGAACCCATCTTGCTCTCCACACACCGCAGAGTTTTAGTGCCAGAGGAAGCAAAACAGCCCCAGAGCATCACTGTGCCACTATCATGCTTCACTGTAGTCAAGGTGTTCTTTTCAGGGTATGCTTCATTTTTCCACCTGCAGACATACTGCTGATGCATAGGCCCAGAAAGCTCCGGTTTTGTTTCATCGCTTCACAGAACAGAATCCCAAAATATCTTTGGCTTATTTATTTTGAGCAAATTGGAGCATTTTTTTTTTTTTTTTTTGGTGTGTGTGATTTTTGGTCAGTAGTGGTGTATGTCTTGGAGTTCGGGCATGGAGCCTTTTAGCATTTAGTATGCTCCTTACTGTGGAAACTGAAACCTCAGGCTGCCGCAAGTCTTGCTGTAGGTCTTTTACAGTCAGTTGAGAGTTTTTGACCACCGGCCTCCTCAGGATTATGGTGGCAGCCGTTGATAGCTTCCTCTTTCTTCATGTCCAGGTAGTGTAGTCACTGTTCCTTTATCTTTAAACATGATGCAGCTAATGGAGCCCATTATTGGTTGCATCAGGTGTGCCTGAGACCACACCTGATTAGCAAATGTGTGCTGTTATGAGAAATTCTATTCAGGGGGTTGAATAATTTTGAGACTGCAGTAGTCATTGAAAATAGGATTGTTGAATTTGGATAAGATCCTTGTAATATTAGTTTTATTTTACTGTTTAAACTGTTCTCCTGTAATTTGTTTATTACAAACACTTGAACATTTTCTTTTAAAAATTTCCAATAAACCTAAAATGCAATAGATGTTGAATGATTTTGATTGCAACTGTACATGATTGTGTAAAAATCATTACTCCTCTTAGGCAATTACATTGATTCTTACGAAACTCACTGTGACCCTCAGGTAAGTTTGCATCCAGGTTGAGGTCAAGGTCTTGTCAGAAGATCTAGACCTTTATGATTTCACAAAAAGCATTACTTCTCCTGGGCCATTGATCTTGACTTTAAGTACATCCTAGATGGGACTGTATCTAGGCTGTGCTTTAAGGTCAAGGTCAACGGTCAGAAGATCTGACCACTCCGGGGTAATTTGTCAGGCCGGAATGAGCTACTCTGTTATTGATGGTCTGGTTCTGTTTTCCAGCTCACCAGAAAAGCTCGTCGAAAGGTGTGTCTGAAACTGTCGGTTGTCAGTGTGCTTCTTAACGTTAGTGGTCCTCTAATCTGATTGGATAAAAGTTTTTTGATTGTACCAATCACAAGTAAAGATGCAGTTAGGGTACATTTGTTTAGCTGAGTTAGCTAAGGCTGAGGTTTGAGGCTGTTGGTTTGTGATGATCATAAAATCCAGGACGTGCCATCTGTTAGTTTGTTTAGGAACTAAATTAAATGTTGCTCTTTAATATTTTAATGGTTTGCACATGATTTAATTTAATGGGCTGCACGGTGGCGCAGTGGTTAGCACTGCGGCAGCACAGTTTACCCTTGGCCGGGGGATCGTGGGGATCGTGGGATCGTGGGTTCGATCCCAGCCCCTGACCAACAGTGATCTGTGTGGAGTTTGCATGTTCTCCCCGTGTTTGCGTGGGTTTACTCCGGGATTTCTCCGGTTTCCTCCCACAGGCCAAAAAAAAACAAAACATGCAGGTTATTGGAGACTCTAAAGTGACCCTAGGTGTGAATGTGTGTGTGAATGGTTAAGGGATAGCGCCGTATCGTGGCTGCTTCATCCATCCAGGTGGTGGATGCCCTCAATTTCCCCTCTGGGGATCAATAAAGTATACTAAATCTAAAAAAAAAATCTAAAAAATGATTTACAGTGGGGAAAATAAGTATTGAACACAACATTTTTCTCATTAAGCATATTTCTGATGGAGCCATTGACATGAGGTTTTCACCAGATATCAGTAACAACCCAAGTAACCCATACATACAAAGAAATCAAGACAACTGTGTTCACAAAACAAGTTATATTTAATAAAGTGGAATGACACAGAGAATGAGTATTCAACTCATGAAGAAAAAGAGGTGCAAGAAGGAATAGAAAGCCAAGAAGCCAGCTGAAATCCATCAGAATTTAGGAAGCCATCCCATCCCCCATCAGTGCAAATTAATTTCAGATGGTTAAGTCTTGAAAAGGTCTGTGAATATCATTGTCACACCACAAAGAACTCATGATGGGTATAAGCAAAGAGCTCTCTCTAGACCTTTGCAACTTTGTTACAAGACATAATGATGGCATTGGTAACAAGCGCATTTCTAAACTGCCGAATGTCCCAGTGAGCACTGTTGGAGCCATCATTCGGAAGTGGAAAGATCATCATTCTACCATAAACCGGCCAGGACCAGGAGCTCCTTGCAAGATTTCTGACAGAGGAGTCAAAAGAATTATCAGAAGAGTTATCCAAGAGCCAAAGACCACTTGTGGAGAGCTCCAGAGAGACCTGGAGTTACCAGGTACTGCTGTTTCAAAGAAAACGATAAATAATGCACTCAACCGACATGGGCTTTATGCCTGCTCTCCTCGCGAGACTCCATTGCTGAAGAGAAGGCATGTTGAAGTTCATTTAAAGTTTGCTGCACAACATTTGGGCAAGCCAGTAAAATCCTGGGAGAATATAGTCTGGTCAGATGTGACCAAAATTAAACTTTTTGGATGCCACAACATACAGCATGTTTGAAGGAGTAATGGCACTGCACATCACCCCCAAAACACCATACCAACAGTGAAGTTTGGAGGTGGGAGCATCATGGTGTTGGGGGTGTGTTTCAACACATGGTACAGGCAGACTTCAATATAATTGAAGGATAGATGAATGGACAAATGTACAGAGACATCCTTGATAAGAACTTGTTGCCATCTGCAAGATGAAGATGAAATGAGGGTGGATATTTCAGCAAGACAATGATCCCAAACACACAGCCAAGGAAACTCTCAACTGGCTCCAGAGAAGGCAAATAAAGCTGCTAGAATGGCCCAGTCACCTGACCTGAATCCAATTGAAAATATATGGAACGAACTGAAGATCAGAGTTCATAGAAGACACCCACAGAACCTTCAAGATTTGAAGGCAGCCTGTATGGAAGAATAGGCTAAAATCACTCCTGAGCAATGCCTGTGCTTAGTTTCTCCATACAGGAGGCATCTGGAAGCTGTTATTACCAACAAAGGCTTTTCTATCCATCCATCCGTCTTCTTCCGCTTAATCCTTTTCAGGTTGCCGGGGGGGGGGGGGGGGTGGCTGGAGCCTATCCCAGCATCTTTGGCCGAGAGGCAGGGTACACCCTGGACAGATTGCCAGTCCATCGCAGGGCCAACACAAAGAGACAGACAACCATTCACTCTCACAGTCATACCTAAGGACAATTTAGAATCACCAGTTTTGATGCCAGTTAACCTAACTTGCATGTTTTTGGCATGTGGGAGGAAACTGGAAAAATCCCGGAGTAAACCCACGCTGACACGGGGAGAACATGCAAACTCCACACAGATCACTGTTGGTCGGAGGCTGGGATTGAACCCAGGATCCCAAGGCCAAGGGTGAGTTGCTGTGCTGCCACAGTGCTAACCGCTCTGCCACCGCGCTGCCCCAAAGGCTTTTCTACTAAATATTAAATTAATTTCACCAAGCGTGTTCAATACTTATTCCCTGTGCGATTACACTTTATTGAATATAACTTGTTTTGTGAACACAGTTGCCGTGATTTCTTTGTATGTATGGATTACTTGGGTTGTTACTCATATCTGGTGAAAATCTCGGGTCAATAGCTCCATCAGAAATATGTTTGAGAAAATGTTGACGTGGTCAATACTTATTTTCCCCGCTGTATATCTGGATTTTGAGAACCTTTATTGTTTTGTATTGTCATTGTTAAACAAGGGCAGATTTGGCTGCCTGTTTTTTCAAAAGTGTAAATTCACCATAGATAAAACTCTGTGCCGATAGTGATCACTGATGGTTAATTTAAAATGCCCATCCACTGCCAGGAAATAAATAAAATTCACAGCCATGCTTAGGGTCTACATTCACAGAGAACGTTTTCATGATTAGAAATGCTTGTGACCTTATTTGTTGCAGCGCTTTCCTTAAGTGCTTGTTGTTGCTAGGTAACAAAAACTTCCTTCTTTGATCATAGTTAATGACAGCAAGAATCTGTTTCTTCTCTTATATCTTATAAGTCTCATCTTCTTCATTTTCATGGATCAGGCAGAGAATGAGTGTCACAGTTTTGTCAGAAAATGCTTTGAGGACAGAAACCCATTGTTTGATACAAACCCATGGAAATTTTGTTCTGACTCTTCTTGCTGTCTTGCAGGTTTACGAGGGTTAATAAACCTGGGCAACACGTGTTTCATGAACTGCATTGTTCAAGCCCTAACGCACACGCCACTGCTGCGGGACTTCTTCCTCTCTGACAGACACAAATGCGAGATGCAATCAAACTCCTGTCTGGTGTGTGAGATGTCACAGCTTTTTCAGGAGGTATTATGCACTCTTTATATTTGGGAACTTGTCTCATAGATTTGTTAATTCTTATAAAGAACACAGGAACATATGATTTGGCTTATCTCAGTCACTATTGTTTTAAGAGTTTTGTAGCATCCACACAATGATAAATGTTTCCTTCGAGAGGATCACACCACAGAAGGCTGAGTCACTTTTGCCAAGTCCTGAAATGGGAAATAAAATCTTTAAAGGAAAATACAATCAAGTTTGTAATAATTATACGCCTCTGTAGAACTTGATGGATGTGCAAATATCATCTTGCAGAGTCATTTATTTGTTTCCAGTTCTTTGTGATGAAGATTTAACATTTCACATCCGGTGAGACTCATTCTTGCATAATAGCTGCATGGTCTGTTCCCACACTGCCACACGCTTTTTCCACACCCCCTCAGTCTTCAGTATATATGGGCACAGAGGTGGCAAATAATGTTACAATATCCAACGAGTTAAGCTGTCATGCACCACTGGCGACAACACATGGAAACGCACAGACCCATGTCCTGTCTCAGTTGGCAGAACTGTTCAACTACATTACTGACAAAGGAGGTAATAGCTCACCTGTAACCCAGAGAGGAAGGCAGTGATTGAGTATTCATCTGTTTCTGAGACAGGAAATTTGGGGTGTGTCTTATGAGAGGAAAAAACATTTAAATATGGAATATGCAGTGTTATTCCTTTTTTTTTTTTTACGATTATGCCTGATATTTATTTTAGTGCCTACCCTCCACTCTCTCTGTACTTTCATGAAAAGGTTGTTGTCTGACTCCGCAGACCCGCATACACAGGTTTTCAGGTTTAAAAATGAGGCATGTAGCCTGCTTTGATCAGCAATACACTCTCTCCTTTTACATCCTCCTCGTGTAACGCCTTTCGTTTGTCAGCCACCTTCAAACTACCGAAAAGTACAAGAGTCTGTAAGATTTGAAAAAGAGATGTCAGCCTGGCATGTCTCTCCCCCTCCCTCCCCATACCACACACACAGCTCAATCAGACTTCAGAGAGAGATGTGGAGGCTAAACTGAGGTGTACAAGTCATCTTGGTGTCGAGAAATGAGGTCCCTCTCTGGAATTAATGAGCTCTCACTGAAACATTGCTGAACTGTTTGCACCCTTCAAGCAACTTGTGCTCAGCTTTGTCAGTTTCTTACCCATGTCCT